>JAZDUH010000011.1:3440000-4187500 GCA_036419115.1 Scarus forsteni
AAACATGGACTTAGCCTTATTCAGACTCTAAGTTTAACACACTGAGATCCCACGATCGAGCTGTAGTCAAAGGTTTATTAAACATTAATGGCTGTGAACAAGTTCTAGCCATCATCAAAACCAAATATATAAATCTTGGTTAAGGGGGAATGTCTGATTTCCTCAAACTTGACTCCATGTTCATGTTGTGCCAAATTTTAAGGAATTCTTTTGAGATATTCCTGAAGCATTGCTTTTATATGCATTGGGTGGATGTACTGGTGGAAAAACAGGGAAATAGGATCCATAATCCCTCCAACAAGTTGTTAAAAGTTGCCCTGGCCTGAACACATCAGAAGTTCCTTCTGTATTCACCTGCATCTCTCTGGTTTGGGGCTAAGCTCAAAAAACTGAGTGGCCTCCTCTGTTGTACTGCCATGTTCATTATCCAGTGATCTGTAGTATGACATAGTAGACATGTGGCTGTAGGAGTGATGGCTGCTGTTGTTACAGTTGTTGTTTATGTGTCCTGGTGGTTGATGTGGTTCTGATGGAGTACACTCTGACTGTAGGGAGCCCATGTCCATTGTTAGCTTTGTAGAACGACTGGAGCTGAGAGAGAATGAAGAAATAAATACATCAGCGTTCATGTGTTGTTATGCCTTTTTTTGGATTACACCAGGACTTTACTGGGAATAAAAGATGTTTTGTTCTTTCCCAGCTTATCCGTGTGTGTCTTACCCCTCATCTGAGGTGAGGCTGTGTGTGTCTGTGATATCCTCTATTGGTAATGGTGGGGGTGGAGGTAGCATGTCCATGAAGTGTAAAGATGCAGAGTAATGCAGCAGGCGAGGACAGCAGACAGCTTTATTGCTCTCCGGATGTCCTCCTGAGCAGAAAACAAAATTTAACATGTTAGATGGGACCAATAGTGGGTGCTGTAGCCTCATTTTTATGTCTGTACTCTACATACACAGACTGTTGATAATTTAATGCAGGCTAATTTCCCGCACCTCTGATTGTTTAGCTGATAGCACACAGAAGTTATACCTTGTCTGCTTGTTGGTATGTGACTGAGTCTCTGTTTGTAGACACTGGAGGGACACGCCTGGCTCCTGGTTGGCACAATGGGGACACTGCACACTGCTTGTAGCTCTGTGGGGAGATAATGTAACATTAACCTCTATCTCAAGAAGATAAATCATCAACATGTCTTAGAAAATCTGTATCACTGTCTGTGCTCACTTGACTTTTCTCCTATGATGTCAAATTCTGAAGAGAAGCTGGTTTCAAACAGAAAGAAAAGACCTAAAGGCTCTCTCTTGACTAGGTGGACATTTCTATATGCTTCACAAGTCCATCTGTGAAAGAGCCCATAAGAAAGAGTTTGGGAGGACAAGAACTTTCAGAAGCATATCCTGCAGGTGACTAGAAGATCGTTTTGTAAATCACAGTCACTAAAGGCTAGTGAGGTAATGTAGTACCTGGGTGCTTCTGCACTACAGAAGCTGAGCCACTTCATAAAACAAACTCTTGTCACAAAAAGTAATGAGTAGAGCAACAGTGTCCTTACTATAGACATTTGTAGTGTTTATATTTGTTTTTCACTTAATAAAAAAATGCAGTCAAGATCTGAAAAAAACTGCTACTGAAGCTGTTTGCATTCATCAATCTAAATGAACAGTCACTTCCTGCTGTCTTCTTGCTAGTAGCTCCCACCTCCTCCTTCTCTATAGGATTTCTATAGAACTGTCCTGTTGCTCGTGTCTATGCAAGCAGCCGAGAAGGCGGCTTCGGTGTCAGATCTGTCTGTGGGAAAAGTAACATTGCGCCGCAATAAAAAAAAGGAACCACGTTTCGTTACCACATTTTCAGTAGTAGTGCATTACTTTACTTTTTACCTGAAAAAGTAGTTAGGTTACTGCAACACCTTACAAAGTCATGCGTTACACACAACACTGATCATATATAAGTCTAATAACTGGTTTCACGATTCGCAATCAGTGGCGGACCGGTCACACTAGGCAAGAGGTTTGTAAGAGAATAAGGGAGAGGGTGCTCAGTATTCCCCTCCTCAGGAACAGACTCTTGATCAGTATCCCTTGTGTGGTTTTCCTCCAAGTTCCCATCCTTTGATACAGCAAATCCGTCAGAACCTAAATGGGACTGTTGAGTATCCTCCTCTTGGATAAAGTCTGATGGTCTAACAGTATCTTCATCCCATTGCAGGATCTCCTTTGGGTAAATACTGTATTGTTTCCTAGGAGGGTAACTTGCGTCTGAAGATGAATCGGTGAAATCCTGTAACTCTTGCTGGGCCTTCTGAGCTTTGTCTTTGTCTTGGTTTTTCCTCTCAGCCCTTGTTCTTGGTCTGACCGGTGAACTTTTCTCTTGATCCACAAGAGGAATTTTCAATAGTTGGCAAGAGATGATCATGATGCAGGGTATTAACTCCTCCCATTCCATCTTCAGATTTGACTTTGTGTATGGGAAGGTTGGACAGTTTTCCAAACAAGACTACGGAATAGGACTCCTTCAGCTTTCTAACTTGTGTTTCCCTTTCAATCCTAAATTCTTCAGCAATACTTGATCCCCGAAATCCAAGATCTGGAATTCTACTCTTTTATTGTAGGACCTTTTAATCTTTTGTGTGTCTTGTCAGCTGTGTTAGAGGCCAGTTTGTAGGCACTCTTCAAGTCCTCTTTTAACTTTGCGATGTAACGTGAATGAAACTGTTTCTCCTTGCCATCCGGAGAGGTTCCAAAGCACAAGTCGATTGGAAGCCTTGCTTCTCTGCCAAACATTAAAAAGTAAGGTGCGTACCCCTGATCTTGGCAACAGTCTGCACTTTTTGATTTCTGGTTGTAAACACCTGAGCTTACCATGTAAAGTGATCAGTCACCGCTAACACATTGATTATGCCAGAAGAATCTAGCTCCATTGAAAGAAAATCAATACACTAGGGCTGTAAAGTCCAAGTCGACTGGTCGACTAATTGGTTGATGCGTGCTCAGTCGGCCAAAATTCTGATTGGTCGACCAAATGTGTCAATTTTTTTTTTCCCCTGCAGTTCATTTCATCAGAAGAAACGTATCAAGTGAAATGGGGGTATTTTCTGAGCACCCCCATCATGTCTTAGGACACCATTTTAATGTATTTATCATTCATTTCAGTATTTTTATTCAAGAACATTTCAATATTCTAGTCTAATAATCGTTTATTTGTTTTATAAATGTATGCGCACCTGCCCGCTGCCCGCGCTGCAGCAGCGGCATCCCTCACCCAGTCCGCGCTGGATTTTATGCCTCATATAAACACCCAAATGCAAAAACAACATCATAGAAGGAATTGACAATTTATTTCTGAGAGTATGAGGCCCATTGGTGTCGTGGAAGGCCAAGAAAAACATTGAAACCTGGATATTCAGTGCCAGCGTGCCAGACAATTACGCACGCCCTCATGGCAAAATACGAGTGAGTAAAAAGAGAAAGCTTCGGAGTTAATAGATAAAGATAACAGATGTGTACGTCTCTTCAAATGGAGTCCTATATGACAGTAACTGCCCATTTCATTGATGAAGACTGGAAAGCAAAGAGTCTTGTGTTGAGAGAAAAATAGAAGAGGCGCACACATCGCTGCCCGACTATGGAGCTGCCATTGTTTTCAAAGTTCAAGAAGAAAAAAAGCGTCTGTTGTAGTGAACAACGTGGTTAATATGAAACTCTGTGTGGAAACACTAAAAGAGTCCCATGAATATCCAGGTTCCAATGTTTTTCTGGATATTCAGCGCCAGCACACCAGACAATTACGCATGCAGTAACGGCAAAATACGAGGGAGTAAAAAAGAGAAAGTTTCCGAGTTAATAGATAAAGATAACAGATGTGTACGTCTCTTCCAGTGGAGTCCTATGAAGACTGGAAAGCAGAGAGTCTTGTGTTGAGAGAAAAAAAGAAGGAGAGGCGTACACAGGGGCGAAACGGGGGTCGTTTGGTCGATTTTTGGTCGACAATTGCTGTGTTTTAGTCGACCAACAATTTCTTTGGTTGATTACAGCCCTACAATGCACACCAGATCCATTGGTCCATTGCTCACAATTTGGTGCAGAGGAACAGCTCTGTGGCAAGCGGTCTTTCGTGTGACACACTCACCACAGTTTTTAATGTAATTTTCAACATCACATGAAAGTTTAGGCCCGAAGAATCAGTTCCTTGACAGGTCTGTTATTTGTTCTACACCCAATTTAGATGTCCCAATTTATCCTTTTTTTTTTTTTTTAAATGTATTTTTTGGGCATTTTTGCCTTTATTGATAGGAGAGAGACAGTGGATAGGCTTGTGAAAGGGGGTGAGAGAGTAGGGGAAGACACTCTGCAAACTGGTCACAGGTGGGATTCGAACCTGGACCGGCAGAAGCAAGTACATGGGACGTGCATGGTTGCTAACCACTCCGCCAAACCAGCACCCCGATGTCCCAGTTGATCTTGATTTGCCCTCAACACTGCTCTCTATAGTCCCTTGGTAGAACGAGTTGCGTGACCTCATCTCCGCTTACTTAATCGATGGAGTAACTCACCTTTCGCAAACAACTTGCCCAACTGTTTTTTTAGTCGAGGCAGTTTTGGGCGGACCCCTCTCTTCAGGCCATTTGCCTTGCTTTACTGCTTGTATAGCAGATCTGATGGCTACTTCATCTCTTTGATCCATGATCAGGTCCTGCCTTGACATATGTGTCATTTCCCTCATCCCCAAGTGGATAGGTAAGGCATAGATGTCTGGCACACACAATCTGATGAAATGCATCAGTACAAGACTGGTCCCATCTCTTCCTGAAGGGCTCTGACTCATTGCGGTAAGTTTTGGTAAGGTCTTTCTCATGCTTCTTCCCTCACTGCGTTGGGGCATAACCTTTTGTCAACTAACTCACTGGCCTGACAATGGCAAAATAGTTGGCTTTAAAGTGTCTGTAATACCCACAGAATCCCAGGAACGACTGGAGAGTCTTCAAGTGAGTGGGCAAGGGCCAAGTTGCCACTGTCTCAATTTTAGCTCAGTCTGGCAAGATCCCATCAGCTGACACAATATGTACTTTTCAAGTACTTAACCTATGGAAGGCAAAATTTTGTCAAACGAGATCTTAAGTCCAACTTCAGCTAAACGATCAAGTCTCCTGAGGAGTCTCTCCTCATGCTCTTCCATCATTCAGCTGAACACAATCAGGTCATCAATGTATACGTATTCTATTTATTTATTACTGCTGTAGAGCTGACTTACTTTAGCCTTACTTTTGTGCATTTTTACATGTCACAATGACAATAAATTCTATTTTATTCTATTCTTCTATTCCATATGAGGACCTCAAGCAGGTTCATGTCGCCTACAGTCTTCAGTAGCTGGAGCCCCAGACACCACTTGTGGCATCCTCTCCAACTGATAATTCCCCAGCAGGCAGATGGGTGCTGTCTTTTCTTCGTCATCCTCGGTCATGGCAATCTGATAATACCCACTCTGCAGGTCAAGTACGGAGAACCACCGGCCGCCAGCAAGCGAGTCAAGCACATCATCTATACAGGGTGTGATATAATGATCCGGGATGGTGCACCTATTGAGCAACCTGTAGTCAGTGCACATCCGAATGGTTCTGGTTTTTTTTTACACAATTACAACTGGAGATGCGTAGGGACTCCCAGAGTCCTTAATAATTCCAGCCCGCAACAATACTCGGAGGTGCTTCCAACGATCGTTTTGTGGATCTGACAACCAGATTGCGTGTTCCACATCCTTAGCTAGTCCAACATCCCATTCCTGCAGCTGGTGGGTATTTTTTTTTACGGAGTCGCTCCTTCCTCTCCTCTGAGAAGGGCGAGTCCCCAAATGTGTCATAAATCAGTAAAAGTGCAGTTTCAGTTGGAGAGGGCTGGGAGTTCAGTAAAACCACACTCTGTGGTTTTACTGAACTTGGTTGAACTTCTAACTTCTAAGTCTGACCTTTACCCAGCTGTTATGTTTATCTTTCCAAGGCAGACATAGCATATGAAACCAGACATGATCTTAACATGTATTAAGATGATACCACCCAAAGCCTGATATGCATAAGGATCATGTGTATGCTTGTGTTCAATGCTCTTTGCCTGTACATCCCTAGTGAGGTGCAGAACAGAGCCCTCAGCAGCTGAGTGATTTTTATAATATTTTGTCCTGTTCAACATATTGTCAGTAAATGGTTGGCTAACCGATCTAATCTGGACAAATAAACCAAAAGACTGCCACATCATTTTTTAAATCACTGTGTGCAGTTAAACCGTGCACATGAGCCAATGAGACACTGTTTGAATAATAAAAACACAGTGATTCAGGATCCCTGTCCCGTGCGTCTTTACACTCACCAGCACACAGATAAGCCCTTCACACTCAAATTTCCATGCTCTGGTGCTTGTAGAATGAATGTTTATATTGAATTCAAGGCACCCTTCAGGCGCGCACATGTTGGCAGTTCACTGATTATCTTTGGTATACCTCAATGTCTCATCCATACCCATCACTATTTGACTAAGGGAGAGCTCAGCTCCGGCGGGGTAGCTCTGTAAACTAAAAAACACATGCAGTCTTTCCCCCGTCATTTTTCAAATGATGGAAATCTGTAGTGGCGACGGAGAACTTTAATCCCTGCAGTCTTACACGTACACACACACAAAGGCACACATAACACACATTCCCCTCCAACTCAACGCCTTCTTGGCCTCCATGTGCTCATCTTTGTTGTAATATATTTGCTTTCATGAGTAAGGACCACACCATCAACAGGATGAATCTGACAATTTTTTGTGGGGTGCATTGAGTTTGCTAAACAAAAGAGAGAAGTGGTTCCTTAGAATTTATAGGAACACAGGAAGAGGCGTGGTTGGGGTGTGGTCCTGTCCCCAAAATTCTGCTTAAAGCTCCACTTCACGAGTAAGGATCACACCATCAACAGGATGAATTTGACAATTTTTTATTGCTTACAGTGGATAACAAGCGACATAGCAGGTACATGACGCGGATAAAAATTTGGGGAAACTTCATGGGGAATCTGCTGTAGCTCCCGGGCACGACTAACCCCCAAAAAGCTCCCAGTTACAATAATACTGAGATGACAAAAGAGCAATCGAATAGATGAGGTTGTAACAAGCGCGCAGTCCGAGCTCAATTCAAGTATTCTTACTTTGTTATTAAAGGAGACTGAGAGAGAGAATAGCCTGATTTTACTATCAATTAAAGCTGAACCGAGTGGCAGTTTTAACAGAGTTCTAAAGGCTGGATGACAGATGGATAAAAAGAATCGATGGGTGTGTTGATAGGTGGATTGTTATTTGTTAATGGTGGTCGGAGTTATGGAAACAAGAATGACTGAGAGGCAGCAAAGGGCTTGCAGTGAAAGTCAGTTAACTTTGTTAATTGACTGGTAGAATGACAGTAGTATTTTTGTACACAATAGAAATTGATTGATTGTTTTGGATCAAAGTCTGTAATGTGGCAAAAATGAGGAATTATTTCAGTTCAGACGAAAGGTTTTTTTTGAAACCGGCGTGACAATCAGGCGAATTCTAGTTAGTTTTCTAAACCAAAATGCTTATTATATTAGAACCCCCCCCTAAAAAAGCTGACAAGAGCGCATAAGTTATACGAACAAAAGACCTGTGCATGTGTTTATCGCTCATGGGGAAGGTGATGCTTGTCTGAGTAACCTTAGTAACTGAAGCCAAGTAATTTGGCACTGTTATCATAATAGATGAATACTTTAAATGGATTAAATGAATTGTTTCGACTAAGTCAAAAGAGGGACTGGAAAACTGGAATAAGTCAGGTATTCTGGTTTTGTGGTTCCCTTCTAGATGAGCGTGCTGTCAAGTATTTCTTAGGTGGCCGATGATGATGTTCTGGTTCCTGGTGCCTCCTCTGGTTGACCCTTTATATTTGTTGATTGTAGCCAGCACTGGCACTGACATTCCAGTGAGGTGTGTTCATACTTGCATTACCCTGTATGGTTGATGATGGTGGCTGGCAAGGGCACTGGCATCCCGGTGCCAGGTGTCCCAACTGATATGACCTTAAGTGGCCGATGATGACGTTTTGGTTCCTGGAGCCTCCTCTGGTTGACCCTTGATATTTGTTGATTGTAGCCAGCACTGGCACTAACAACCCGGTGCCAGGTGCTTATACTTGTATTACCCTGTATGGGGGATGATGGTGGCCAGCAAGGGCACTGGCATCCCGGTTCCAGGTGCCCCAACTGATATGACCGTAGCTGGCCGATGATGGCATTCTGGTTCCTGGTGCCTCCTCTGGTTGATCCTTTATATTTGTTGATTGTAGCCAGCACTGTTCTCAAACAAAGCGTAAATCGTGTCAACTGTACCAAGCTTGTGTGAGTGATGGTCCAACTGGTCCAACTTGGTCCAGTTGACACAATTTACGCTTTGTTTGAGATGAGTCATGGCCTGGATGACTGAGAATATCCACAGATTTAGCCAGCACTGGCACTAACCACCCGGCGCCAGGTTCTCATGGCCCAGGGCTGGCAAGGGTACTGACATCTCCGTACCAGGATATGACACAAAGTGAAGCAAATAAAGCGGTATGATTAGATATGCCCTCTGATGGCCAATGACAGCTTCCTTGTGCCCTCCTGGATAGCTGACAATGGTTGTTGATTGTATACAGCACCGGCACTACCATGCCAAATATATGATACAAAGCATAACAAATGAAACAGTACAATTAGATATTCTGTTTGATGCCCGATGATAACATCTCCGTGCCTGGAGCCCCTGCTGGGTGGCCCTCGATTGTTGTTTGTAGTTGGCATGAGCATTGACATCTCGGTGCCAGGATATGATACGAAAGTGGAAAGAATGAAGCGGTACAATTGAATATTAGGTGAAGCGATGTGATTTACTTAACAAATACACGCCAAGGTGAGGTATGAGACAGTATGATACATGATAATTTGACGTGATTTGATAAGCCTAGATAGGATGGAATATAGAACAATAATATTTGAGTCAATATACTTTTGTGTTAAATGGAACCATGTGATACGATAAAATGATGTAACATGCACAGTTGTACGAGATACAATGCCATTTAATACAAGCATTTATGCACCATAATTTGACGTGATTTGATGAGTAACCATAAAATATAACGTAGGGCGATGTGAATCGATACAATTTAGGCTACATTAACACAGACACTCTGAATTAAAAAATGCAAAGATTTCCCTTTCGTATTCAAGTCCATCCAACTTCAAATGGAGAACTGAAGAACACTGCAGTAAACATGCCGGTTCAGTAGATGGCGGTGTAGTTTTGTAGAGAGGCAGCGCTGCCACAATACACGTATGGAGAAGAAAACGGTCACAAACAACAATGGTGAGTGGACACACAAAGACGCTGGAGTTTCTTTTCTGGACAACAAATCAGTTCAGACAACAAATTTGTCTGGATAGTACTGTCTGGAGAACAAACCGAGCACAGCAAGCGGCACACACATTGCTAGGTTAACAGCCGAAGTTGTTGTTGTTCCTGGTAAGCGTACGCATCCTTCATGTGAAAGAGTACTGCGCATGCGGTGACTACAGCGTTTCACCCTGAAACGCTATGATTCAGGTTTATACGGAGCTGTGTGGAGGAGCGTTTTGAAAACTCTCCACTCTGGAGCCTGTTTTCAAAAGATTCCATTTTCAGACAAACCACAAGAGTTTCCATGTAAACACAAGGCCAAAATGCAATGAAAACTTATCAGATCTTCCGTATTCCGCCCCTATAAGCAGCCCCTTAGTGTTATATAGCAACATGTGATAAGGAGAAACAATTTAAGATGTATAATACATTAGGCCATTAATAAAGAGAGATATGATGCCAAACAATGTTAAAAAGAACCATGCGGTATGATGAAACTAAGAATTACGGTTGAAAAGATGCTGTGCCATTTGATAAGGATAAAAGATGAGAATCGATTCAAATAATTCGATTAGTAATGATACAATATAAGTGGGGCAATATGATTTGATTTAATAATGTCTAATTTTATATGGAACGATTGATACGAAACAATGCCATCTATGAGGAATGATATTATGCAAAATGAGTTGAGTTTGAGTTTATTGATGAGCCACAATAGCATAAAATGTAGAGCGGTAAGATTTGATTCAACATGATTTAGTGTTATGCAGAACCTTGTGATACAATGAAACAATGTAACTTATAGATACATATTGATTATATTAATCAATATATAACTTTGTGCTATACGAGAACGAAGCAATACTTTATGGCATGATGATACAATACGATACGATACGAGTTGCTTACATGCGATGCCATTTTATATGAGATGTAAGATATGACATCATGTTACATTGAAACTGAGATACTGTATGGTTGAATGATATATGAGTAGATCTGATGAGGTTATACGATACGATATATTGAGCAATATGATTAGATTGGAACTGAATGATAAATGAAACGAAAGAAAATTAAGCAGACTTTGAAAGGCTGTCATTGGTTGTCTACAGCTTCTGTCCAGAGTTTGTGTGGAGGCCTTGATTGTGCTTAAAGAAGCTTGATGTTGATTATTATTCTCACCATTATGAGTCGTTTTATTGATTTAGTATCATTTATTGATTTACTTATAATTTTTATTGTTTAAATTAATAATTTTTTACCGCCTTTCATCTTTTCTGTTTCTTAGACGACGTACACTACTTTTAACGGGGATCATTGATACGTGTGATCAGTGTGTTGACACACTGGCGGAGCTCTATGCGGCTCTGCGGAGCTGGCGGTGCCTGAGCCGGAGGAGTGTGGTGGTGACCGGTGAATGGCCTCGTGGTCGGTGGCGATGTGGGAGGAGGTGGGGGGAATCCCGGTAACTACAATGAGCTGATTGGACTTCATCATCATGAGTTCTGAGGCTTCAGAACGTCATGGACATATGAGGATTAGTCGGATGGATTAGGTTTGATGAAGACAGCCTGAATGAAGACCACAGAGGAAACTTGCTAGACTCACTTTTTTGATGGCACCTCGTATTATATCAGCTGGGTGTGGGTCCGCTCAAATTGGTGAGTGATGCGTTGTTGATCGAGTATGATCACGAAATGCTAGAAATTTACACCTGAAGTTTAAGTGACTTTCCCGGCGCCGTGCCGTGTGTCAAGTGCGCTAAACAAAAGAGGGAAATGGTTAGAATTTATAGGAACACAGGAAAAGGCGTGGTTGAGGTGTGTCCCTGTTCCTGAAATTCTGCTTAAAGCTCTATTATGTGCTAAGGTGTTATTCAAATCTCACACTGTGCTCCCCTGACAGGTGCCTAGTTTGGAATTGTTTTTTTTCCCCCTCTTCCTCCCTCCTGTTCTCCTTTTTCTGCAATTCCCGGGTGAGTTGACACTGGCGCAGTTTGTATGCTGCTGACCAAGTGGAATACACAACTGGCAAATTCAAACTGGTGGAGTACAGCTTTGAAAGAGCCTACTGTGGCAAAGCATCTGTTTTCTCAACTTTGTAATGAAATCAAGATTTGCCATGCCATAAAAATAGAAGCATTTTGACTGACTTGACTTTTTTATTCAATGACAAAGTGAATCCCTTTCCAAAGAGCATCTCAGTTACATTAGTCTTTTTACTTCAGCCTATGAGGTTATGTCTTTGCCGGTATATATCTGTTTGTCTGTTTATTTGTCTGTTCTCAGCTTTATGCAAAAATATTACTTGACAGATTTACATTTAAATTTCACCAGAAGTGTGGTTTGGTCAAAGGCAGAAGGCATTAAATATTGGTGGTGATCCAGATATTTGTTTGGGTGCAAAAAATTCCAAAGTTTGAAAAAATCCCATTGGGCAATATTTTTAAAAACCTATTTCTGTCATTTCTGAATGGATTCTCTTCCAACTTTACAGGATAATAGAGGGTCTATGTCCTAACCTTGCATAGCAGATGGGCCTGCCTGATTCAGTTCCTGAAATCCTGCAGATCCCATCTTGTACTGCTCCGTTGACCAATGGATTCAATGGATTCACTCGGCTAAAATTTTAACGGCCCAATCAGGGAAGAGAGGTGGGAGCTGTAGAATGCGGACGTGACGACAACCGGAAGTTGAAACCGGTAGTTGAGAACGGATATGCCGATTAGCCTATTGTCCTCATAGATACTTAGTAAAACATGGCAAAATATGCCCTCCTAAGAAGTTTACTTGTAGGGATTGTCTTTGACGAGGTTCATGTCACATATAAGTGTTAAATGAATCATCTGTGTGGTACGATTTAGTGTAAGACGACAGTATAACGCCGTTAGCGGCTAAGTTAGCGGCTAACGACTAACGCTCATTTACTGCCGTTAGCAGCTAAGTTAGCCGCTAACGGCTAACGGTCATTAGCTGTTGTAAGCTGTTAGCCACTAAGTTAGCGGCTAACAGCTAACAAAAAAGTATGACTGAACTTCCCAGCTTCCTTTGCAATGCCAACAGAAGAGCACTCCACATGCAGAGACCTGAGCAGATACTCAGTCATCCAATCAGAGCACATGGTGATCCAGAATTGTATCTTTTACAGGGCTGGTTGAAAAGCCACTGCCAAAACTAAAGCCCCAGTCACACGTTCCCGTTTCTCATGGTGATTGTGCACGATTGTCATAATCCTGATAAAGCGTGCTTTGGTCGTGGTGCATGCACTACTTGGTCTGGATCAGTGTTGTATAGTCGTGGATGAACGGAGGGGAACGTAGAAGCTCCACGACAGTTTTGAACTGTTCAAAACTGTCGTGGAGAATCGCCGCTCTCAGTATAGCGGGATGGAAGCTTAATGCAGTCCTAAAGCGAACGGTATTAGTGTGGCATGTACGGAGCTCAGTCGAGCTGATCGTGGCCCAATCGTGGCTCAATCCTGAAAGCTCTAAGAGGACGACTGACAAGGATGTGTCCGCTTGAGCCCCGACTGTGTCCCGTTCAAGACGGCGCAAGCGACGGGGCTCAGTCGGGGCTTACGTGACGCGAACTGAGCTCGAGCGGGGCTGACGTCCTGCCAGCGGGATGGAATCCTCGTCATATCGCTGTATTAACCTAACTGGAGCGGGACAAACGCAACCTGAAGCACTGTAGCAGTGCCACTGACGGTGTATTCACGGGGTGTGTCCAGGGGTGAGACAGTCATTTAATCCCGTATCATAGCGATCACATCAGCCTCCTCAATCGTGTACAGTCGTGCACAGTCGCTATGAGAAACGGGAATGTGTGACTTAGGCATAAGCTGCTTGGGGGAGGTCTTCACTCTCTGAGTGCTTCTCCTGTAATGGTCTTAAGTACAACCCTTGTTATACTTGACAGTTGTACCGTCAACATGTTTTATTGTCACGTTTTCTGTATACACAACGATATACTACATATTTACAAAATAACTACAAAGAATTCCAAATAAAGAACATTTGCTATTGCATCTCATAGTTAGCTACTGCTCATCTCAGCAGTTTGAAACTACCAAAGAGGAAATGTTTGAAGAAAGGAAAAACAGTTTAAAACATCACACTGACATCTATCCTCCACTGATCACCTTGTTTAGTATGGTTTGTCTCCCTCGACTCCCTCAGAACTCCCATCTTGGGCTGGGGGCGTATGGCCTGTTTCCATGACAATGCCTCTTGGTTACCGAGTGACGAGCTCTTTGCAGCAGGCTGAGTCAGTATCTGGATGGTCTCAGTTCCCTGTTGATGGACCATACCGTGAGGGATTTTGGGACAGCGTTTTGGGCTGTTGAAGGTCTTCAGGTTGCTCCCCATTAGGTCCACGTAAAAAGTGCCATAAACTCCACAGCTGTCCGTCACAATGGGAACCGCAGAGTCCAGGCAGCTGGGGTCCGTCTTAGAGGAGACTGGAAGGCCTAATGAGCCAAACAGGAAGAAGTACAGGGATGCTGAGAAATTATTCATGCCAAAAGGTTTCACAAAGTCCATGTAACAGGTAATGGTCGTGGACAAAGTCTAAGACTACATGGCTTTCAGATTTCACAAAACTACTAAAAGTTAGTTAAAACTATGTAAGAGTTATTGTAAAGGTGATGCTGTTTTATTTTATGGTAGTAATGTGATTTTGTGTGGTCCTATTCCAAAACAAACACTAAGGGCCCAATCTACTTAAGGTTTGCATGTTTTAAAAAATGTGCAAACTTTAAAGCGTGCGCAAATCTGATCGACTAACAAGGTGCACTGAGGATTGTGTCTGTCAGATGAGCAAAATAGCATGCGCAGTACATTTAGTGTGTTTCCCCTCATAAATATCCAGAACACATGCAGATCATCGGAACACACAAAATACTGGGAGGAGGAGATGCAAATGTAATCATTTAGCACCTGCATTTAATTCATTAATTCCGCGAGTGATTGCGTGCAGTGGTTTGTGTCTGAATTGACCAGAAGTCAGTGTGTGGAGGATCCGGTAGTTTCAAAATAAGACAAAATGCACCAACTATCAAATGTAAATTTCCTTAATAGTTTGTCATTACATCAAAACTAGAGGCACAAGGATCAGGTCAGCAGTCGGTCAGTAGGTCCCAGAGGCAATACGACATCATGGACAAAGAAAAGTGAATCATAGAAGTACAGAAATATATAACATTGTTTACATGGCTCCAAGCATCCTTTCTACAAGGATATAGGCAGATACAAGTGGAATAGATCACAAAGCTTTATGGCTGGAACCAACAAAGGGACCTTAGAGAAGCAATGCGAGGTGTTTATTTCATTTCTCAGTCTATAACATGTTTTATAAGCGTGTGACATCGCTATTCTCATGAGAGCCTATGGCTCTCTGGGGATCAGCCCTCCCCCCTACAGGGCTGCGCGCCACAGCACAGCTCAGTGCGCTGCTTTCAGCGGGGTATGTCTGTCAGAGCAAGGCACTTTTGCGTTATGTGGAATTTGGGGGTGAGACTGCTCTTCACATGAGAGGTTATTGATGATGAAGCTATGCAACTATGTTAATGCTGCCACTTAGATTATGTTTCACTGCAATCAGAAAAGGAAAATTAAAAATGACGGATAGAATTATGGCATGAGGGAAAAGTGACGACCTTGTCCGTCAAAATGACATGCGGCGAAAAATTACCAGAAGTTTGTTAATATGCTTCTAACTTCATGGTTTCAAAATTAATTTTTCATTTACAGCCTCTCTACTCTCCAAAACTCTTCATGGCGCCAGCCAATAGCACACGCAAAATCCTCCTTTAAAGAGGGTGTTCCCCACCACTTTTGCTCCTGTTGTCAATTGCACATGCAGTGATAGTAGATCACCCACAACACGCCCACTAATAGCATTACTGTTATTTTGGATCTTAGTAGCTCAGGCCCTAAGTGGGGTCTTGGCTTGCCCATCAATCCATTAGCTATACTGGTTTCCTTTTGGAGTCTCTGGGGTCTGCAACTTATCCCAGGGACATTGGTCACGAGGTAGGGTTCACCCTGGACCCCCTTTCAATCACAAGGCTCACATTGAGAGACAGATAAACATTCACACACACCACAGGGCAATGTGAAGTCACCAGTAATCCTGACGAGCGTGTTTCTGGTCTGTGGGTGGGAGTTGGGGTAACTGGTAAAAACCAGAGCATGCACAGGTGATGCACCATGCAGCCAAGTCTTTGCTAATGTCACTTATAAATTGATTTAAATCCTGACTACTATGTAACACGCTGTGTATAACAGGGATGGTCATTCTGTTGCACAATGCGCTTTCTGCTTCTGCTGCTGATCCGCCACTGTAAAGTAGATGTGAGGTGCAGATTGCAAAATCATGCAGGAAGAGAAAAGAAAGTGGCAGGGGGTGTTGTCAGTACGGCAGCACCTGAAGAGTAAGCGTCTGGGGTTCTAATTTCAAAGACCAGGTACAGGTGAAGTGCACCTACTCTGCACCTGCGCCATGCCAACAGAGCCTCCATCCCTCAAGGAGCAAGCAGCACAGAGGGAGGAGAGAATGTGAGAGTGGGTTTAACACAGCCAAGTGTAATCTTTGCCAATCAAATGAAGGCCTCTCCTTGTTTTTAAATGCACTGCAGTTGAGGTGTAGTGACAATTTCACCTCATCATGGAGCTGGTGCTGGTTCGAGAGGTCCAAGCTTGCAGTACCAGAAAAACTGGAACAGTCGTCCACTGGCTGATGTTGCAAAAACAGCCTGGGAGGAAGTAACTAATATTGTCAATCATGTTTGCTCAGATATAACCGCTGCCTAATGTAAAAAACTGTTCAATAATGTAAGGAGATAGGCCAAAAGAAAGCTGTCAGATCAAAGAAGGCAAATAGTGGCCATGTTGTGCTGGAAAGACCTGGTGGCAAGGAAGGTCAGAACTGCTGCCACTTTTACAGCAACTGGAAGAGCACAGGGGCCATCGCGCTGTGCATCGGAGGCCACGAGGCACCACACCATGTGGATCACCTCATGGGACGTATGTAATCTGTTCCTGTGTCATGAATAGGAGTACAAAATTAGGTAACAATTACATTTAAACACAGCAGCAGGCTAATCCATTTATCATGCTTGTGATCCACCTGCATTCCTGGTCTGTCATCGCCAAATAGGAGAGCCTTTGGTGATATGTTGTATACTCTCCCGGTATGTCCTTCTCATACACCTTGCAATAATGTACTCCATGTTTTTACGTCACGTTAAGATTAAAGACTAAAACAGAGAAAAATGGGCAATCACAGGTAAATCCTTAAGACACTCAGAGACAAACAATTATTTAGCAAGCTTCTCTCTCTTTTATCTCTGTTTTCTTTTGAATTTCATGAGATGAGAGAAGCTGGATATATACTCCATATCGGATAATGAAGTTGGTTGTGGCTAGCTTAAAAGATGTGAACTCGTTAGTTTGCTTCACACTCCCAGCTGCCATCACGTTGAGTTTCCATTATGACACACGTCTTTGATCTGACATTAGATGCGACGCGACAATTAATATTGATACAAATGTATATGCTGGTTCAGACGGTTACATTAATTAGTGGTTACTGTGATTGTTTATTGCATTGAAATGTGCCTGATACTCTGGATACCTGCCTCTGAGGTTTTGGTGACATGTGCACACAGCTCGCCTGTCAGCCAAATTACCACTGCACCAGGTGTGCTTTGCCTGCTCCAATAGACCTTTCAGCACACCTTTCAGCACACCTTCCGCGCAGTGTTTTGGCATGAAATTGTCACTCCGCCAAGCTGAGTCTGTCAACACCTCCCCCTAATGCCGCCACACCCATCTAGAGCAGCTGGTCTACCAAATTGGCAAATTGGCTGCGCACGGTGGTGCGCCAGACGAAATAACCCCTGCGCAGGAGTGACATGCTCTGCTACCCCGCACTGCACCGGGGAATTAGAGCCCCCTCAGTCTGTGCATCAAGTTTGCAGAGTGGAACAGACACAGGTTTAGGACATTCTTTCATATACTAAATAAATGTACATTGGCTCGTTGAATTTTCTTAGTATCTAAGTATGATATTATATCAGCCTAGTAATAAAATATGATAAATTATAACCACAATATGCAAAGTTTGCATTAGCAAAGTTGCAGCAGTATAATAAAAAAAATATAGCAAAAAGAATAAAAATAATAATCATAAAAATAATGATAACAATAATATAAAAATAACTACAACTGTCCTGGGTTTTGTCTTGTAGGTGGCCTGGGATCCTTGGTGAAGACTGCCTGCTGTTGCAGAGTTATGAAGGCTAAATAACTACAATTACAGACATGACAAATATTTGGCCATTTCTTTAGCTCCATTCCAGTTCATAATCATTATCGCTGTCAATGCAGACAGCATGATCTCTCTATCTGTGATTGACTATACATCCATAGCAACTATCTCAAGCATCAAAAACACATGAGGTCCCTCTTGAAAATAAGATGCTCTATCTCAAGAGGCTTACCTTTGATACATTTATTCTTAACGGAGACACATATGGAAGGGAAGCATTAACGGTCTTGCCATCCATGAGTCTATCCCCACAATAAATTTTTATTTTCAGTCCAGTATCAGCTGAAAATCATTGCCTATAAATTCTCGTTATGATGTTGTTGTATTACTCAATGTTAATTTAATTTTAATTCAGTGTCCATGATTATTATTGAAAATATTTCCCTACAATCCCGACAATTATACAGATATGAGGACCCTCCTGAAAACGAGATGTTGGATCTCAAGGGGCTAACCTCTAATAAATCTGTGTTAAGTAGAAACTAGCTTTAGTCCACTTGTCTCCGTCCACCTCCCTTCCTTTGCCCACACACCCATCAGAGCAAAGTGTGGATCATCATGAGATTGGGTTCCACAAGAGTTTGTGTTCTGCCTGCTCTATTCGGGGGTAACACTTGTTATCCCCAAATGGTGCTATACAAATAAAAACTGACTGATTGATTAACTGATTGATGAAAGAAAAAAAAAAACACATCATTGGCACTTCATATCATTTTTCAATAAAATATGAATATTTAGGGCTTGGTTTATAAAACAACTTATGTCTGTGGAGTTAGTATCTTGTTGTGCATGTACTGCATAGGAGCTTTTTATGTATTCATTTTTTAGATGCCTCTGTCATTTTTTTATGGGTTCAATTTACATATTATTAGGAGCATAGCTGATATGACATGACACCAGCCCACTGTGGCTGCCTGTCAGGAGGCTTACAGCTGACCTCAGCGCCATCTCTTTGTCTTCTACATGGATGATCTAATATTAGTTTGAGAAATATGTCAAGTTGTTGACCAGACATACTGTCTTCAAAAACTGGCATGAGACTGTTCCATACTTTGTACATGTCTAGTGGTTTTGTGGTACTTTCTATACTCACTGGTGCTTCTGATGTTCGGTTGTTTTTGACCTTGAGCCCAAAGGTCTTGATACTTTTGACTAAAGGTAGGTCTCCATCCTCCAGAGATCCAAGGGGAGTCTGGGGCTGCCATCCTGCAGGGAGGTGGCAACACATTACACTAATGAGATGAACTTTACATATTAGAATGCAGTATTTTTATAAAAATGTTGATTAAACTTATGAGAGGATGGTATCACATTAAATAAAACCAGTATAAAGGCAACTTCATTCATTTTTATAATAATTCCAAATTTACATTTACATAAATCTGTCTTTAATTTCTCCTGCTTAGCTTTTTAGAAGCATAAACGCAATTTAGCTTTAGCAGAAATAACTGATAAATGTCAGTTACTTTAAATCCCAGTTTCAAAGTTCAAGATATGCCAACACTCTTGAAACCTACCTGTGTTTAATGATGAGATCTTCACTGGCTGATCTCTGCAACCCTAAAAAACAAATTCAAAGATTGATACTCAGATTTCAACAAAAGTTTTTGTTTTAAATACTAAGAAATTGTTGACTGTGAGTTAATTTCTGTTTGTCTGTAGACTTGCCTTTAGACCTGTAATGTCCTCTTATCAGATGACCTGTCCTGCGGTGACGTCTGCAGAGACAAAAAGCTGCAACCATCAAACCACACCACAGGAGGGCGCCAATGCTGCCCATAAACACAGGGTCCTTAAGCTTAGCCAAGACCTGAGACAGGTCCCCACTTTTACCATCTGAGTCAAGAGAGCTGCTTATCAGTGGGTCTGAGGGGCAAACAAAAAAGAACAGACATTTTTGGTAATTAGTTGGATGCCAAAAAAAGTAGATGAAACAATATTGAAATCCTTTAGAAGGAAACAGGATATTGATTTTGAAAGACATGATGTGACATTCGAACAGCTCATGAAACATTTTTTTCTGAGCAGACATTGCACATATCCAACCAAATCTCAGCTTTTAAGATATAAAAATTAACCAATTTTAATAAAGATTTTAATATGGTATTAATATTTTCAACAAACAGGACTCAGCATTATCATATCTTTTTTTTAGATGACAAAAAATTGTATGACATTTTGGATTAATTAAATACTCCATTTGTACTTGTAGCTTTAGAAAAGAAAAAAAGAATTGAAAGGCTCAGACTTTTTGATAATTTAAAAAAAAATATTTTCACATTTTTAAAATGACAAACAGAGTTGTTCAGTCTCAATTCTTTCTGGTTTTTGCAAACTCAAGGGATATTGAGTTTGCATTTTCATACAGAAATGAAAGCAGATAAAGTACTGACAGCAAATTCAAAATCTAAATAATCAGATCCTGTTGTGTGCCCAGCCACACCTTTTGAAAATCACTTCTCTGCACAAAATAATTCAGAACTATAAGAGTGTAAATATTATTTGAATTTTTCAAGACAAAAAATGCCTCAGTAGTGTCAATGTTAGGCAGAAATCCAAGAGCAAACACAAATTTGAGGAACTGTGAAATTTTGCTGGGTGGCACAAACAAAAAACATAAATGGGAAAAATGTGGATTCAAAAATTATTAGAATGAATAAAAATACATTAAACTTGCCATATTTAGCACCAAATTAACATTCCTGAAATACTAACATCACACTCACTGATGAAAAATCCATGAGGGTCACTCAGAGCTCCGACTCCTGCTCCGTTCACAGCTGCGATGGTGATCCAGTACTGTTTCCCCGGTGAGAGGGAAGAGATGTCCAGAATGTGTTGACCACTGTTTACTGTCCAGTTCTGATACACCTGCTCCTCTGAGTCCACACACCACACCTGAAATAAACACATGACATTTATCAGAGATTAAAGATTATTAAATGTATTTACAGGGACCTACAGTATGGCCATGGAGTGTGTCAATTTGAGTTTCTACTGCTGTGGTCCAGAAAGTGCTGTGGTAAAAATTTCTGTTCCTGAATTAAATTATGAAACTTCTCTTTTTTACAGAATCAGATACCCTATATAGAAATATAGTTTCTATTTGATTGATCAGAGCCACTTCATGTCAAGTCCATTATGAACTCCCCAACGCAATTATTTTTATATACACAAGATATATGCAAATACAAATTACTTTCATGTGGATAAGTGGGGCAATCAAAAGTCAGCTCTGAAATATTTGCAATGGTAATATTTGCAGGTTCAGTCACACTGCTCTCGCAGTATCATGAGGTCTCAAAAAGGTGTCAGTGCCATTAGGTTTCTTCTAAGAATCATTTGAAAGGTCATAATTCTGGTATGGTGGCAACCATTTGTTATTTTCTAACAGAATAACATTTCAAACTCTCAGGATGGAAATCGAAAACCAATTCCAGTTGAGAATCGTTAACAGCTCCATCAAAGAATCGCTATCATTAATCTTTTTGCTTATCAATCCTTTATCAATTCCTTCTTCTGACAGGGTTCAGAAGCATCAGAATTGTAGCTTAATTTTCATTGCACCTACTACACAACCTTAAGTGAGTGGAAACACCAGCAACTTGCAGAAGCAGATATCTATGCTGTGACGTGTTTGACATTGTTGCCACTAAAAATCAGAGCAACATTTGTCCACTCGCAAAATCTGCACGAATCGATAAGGGAATCGTTAAGGAATTGGATCGATTAGCAGGATCATTAACAGCACTGATATTGATAAAATCTTATCAATTCCCATCCCTATCAAACTCATGTGTCAGCAAAGGGATATTGAGTTATGATTTTCAGCCTATAATCCTTGGCCCTTCCAGGCTGAGACATGTTAATAGCAGTGTTCCTTACTGCATACCTGGTATCCCTGTATGATCCCATTGTGTGTCTCATGAGGAGGGGGCTCCCAGCTCAGATGGATGGTGTTATTTGGATCGAGGCTCACTGTGATAGAAACTGCCTGAGGAGGAGCATTGGGCGCTGAGGAAGATTCACTGAATTATTTTATTTAATCAGTAAACAACATGAGAAAAACAACTGTATTTTGTATGTCAATCAAATCGAAGACTGGAAATGTAAACTCTTACCAGTTTCAGGCACTCTAAAATGTCTAGTGTTGCTCTCCCTGCCATACAGGCTGCTGCCATAGGGACGAACTTTAAACTCGTACTTGAAGCCCCTCTTTAAGGGGCCAACCTGAGTCTGAAAACTGGGCAAGGTCACCATCTTTGCTGCCCAGTCAGAGCTAGCAGGCAGCAGAGAGCGATAAAGAACCTCAAAACCATCAAGGTAGTGAGTTTGGGTTGGGAGGTACTGCAGCTGATCAGAGGAGAAAGACACAAAAATCACACATTTGAAGAATTCATTAATGACCTTATAGTTAATGCATCAGGTCTTCCTTACCTTCCACTGGACGAGGGAAATATTTGACTCAGAGGCTGCAATGGTGACGTTCTCTAAAGTAACTCTCAGGGCCGACAACTCCTTGTGAAGGTCTTTCTGTTCAGAGTTAGGAGCCTCTGGAAACAAAATGTTTTCATTACATTCTGTATCACCTTCAATAAGAAGAAACAGTTCAGACAGAGATTTACTGAGTGAAACATTCCTAGCACTGGCACAGTTTAATCTAATTATTCATTTTCTGGACAAAGACAACCACATTGCAGAATTAATTCAAAACGCAGAGTTGAAATGTGAATATATACAAATTATCGGCAAGTATGGGCTACAGGATTTGAATAGACAGACCAGAAGGGTCAAAATGTGTTATTACTGAGGGCCACTATATGTAGAACAATCAGTCTAATTTGCTTAAGCAACTGCGACAGCCTCTGGAAAATGTTCCCAAAATCACAGCATTTAAACAGTTGCTTGACATGGCAAAAATCCAATCATTAAAAAAGATTATGGTGTGGGTTGTTTTAGGGGGGCTCTCAGGGCCTGGCTGGATCTGACCCTGTGCAGCAGGTAAAGGAAACTTCTGACACTCAGTCACAAATCAAGGACTTCGTGAAGCTCCCAGACTTTACAGAACTGCAGGTGCTTGTTAATGGTAAGAGCAATGTGTGTCGTAAATCAGACCTTCAGATGGAGCACACAAGATAACTAATGGACACAATGCCTGCTGTAATGCTAATATGTAATTAATTTGTTCCTAATCTGGTTGTGTATGTTGAGCCAGGTATCACTTTATGTTTAGATTTAATGGCGTGACAATTAAATGTGAACCTTTGGCTGCCCACTGATCATTTGATCATGTGCAATCAGCCTTCAGAGTTGACCAAACTTTGAGGGCTTGTCATTTGAAAACTGTTTGAGAAACAACAAATCCCTTCAAAACTTTTGTTCATCAATATCTCCTCTGTCATCTGTGCGCATTTCAAGCTGATACCATTTACGGTGTAGGAGGAGATAATTCTTTCTCTGGGCCTTTTATTTTTTACCTTTCTTTTACTTTGAAAGGCAAATTGCCAACTTCCTGTTTGAGAGAGGTCATGGGTGTCAGCACGTAAATTGGGGGTCTGGATTAGACGGACATTTTGGCATTGGTTTGATCTCTCTACTACATTCCTAGTGGAAGTTACAGCCATTTTAGTGGTGTTAGTCCATAGGTGACGCTAGAGAGCTCATTTTGGCATGTTTGGTGTTATTTTTTGCATTTTATCAAATTGTTTGGCATCTCGCAGGTGTGTGCCCGTTTTGGTGAGTTTTTGAGCACCTTTAGTGGATCAAATTAGGGTTTAATGACCGGGTGGGCATAATAAGAAGAAAGAAAGAAAGAAACGGTAAAAAACAGTAGCCCTCTTCTCACTCTAACTAGAAGAGGCCCTTCCCCTTTGGGCGAGGACCCTAATTAAAGCTGCAAGCAGCGTTGGATGGGTCCTCGCTCTGTCTTAGGTCCCTCATGACCCGTTGACCTCCATTTCGAGGGTTTCATCCATTTCATCCCTTCAAACTGCTCTAAGTTAAACTGATATGTGTTTCTGCAGCTGTGTCAGCAGCCTCAGTCTTTATAATGGCTGTGTATGAGACATTCTATTGTTTAGTCATATCATCAGCTGTGAAGATCAAGGCAGAGAAGGGTGACGTCATCCTGCATGACCACCTGCACTCAACTGTCAGTCAGGGAGAGACATTATCCCAGCTGGCCTCAGCAGCAAAGCCACGATAACTCTGAAACATTTTTTCACAGATGACAGATACCCCTTGAAGCGCTTTCAGGTTTTGAGGAAAGGAGAGAGGAGAGTGGCCTTTGTCAACTGCCAACAATGCTGTGCTCCTCTGTGACTGTGATTGACACTGAGACCAATGAATGCAAGGTCACCTGAACTCCCAAACTGCCAGTAAGTCTGTTTCTTTCTGATGTTTTTTTCACATAGAAACTTGTGGCATTAAAATCACAGAACAATGTGCTCTTTGTAGTTCTGGAGTAAGAGATGTAGAGTACTTTTTGTCTAAATCCATCACTGTGTTTTCTTTTTCTGAGAAATGTCTGTTTGTTCATGTGAACAAATCTGTATATGATTTTATCTGACCTCTGATGTAGGCTTTTAAAGTTTCCCACAATGTGCATCTAGATATATCTGGACAATCGTTTGAGTCAAGAAAAAGGTTGATTCAAACGATTGATACATTTTCTGAATTCAAGGGAAGAGTCAAGTCGCCATGACAGTTGAGGCTGTACATTCTCAGGTAAGTGAGGATCCAGTTGAACTGGAGAGTGGTCTGATATAACAACACTACAAAAAGTATTACATTGGGTATAAGTAACTGATGGGAAAAGGCTACGGTTGGTTATGAAATAATCAATTCTGGAATAACTTTGGTGAAAAAAAAAAATGTTTTGTGGTTTGATTTCCTCCAAGGATCTATAAGACTGTAGGACTGCACAAAGGTTGTAATTACAGTCTCTACTTAGACAACTGGCTGTTAGGTTTGGGACTGGATCTGCCAAATTGAGGATTCAATACCCTATTGAAGTGAAGTTGATTAAGTTGATGAGTGTGGATATCAGGTAGAGAAGCGATTAATTAAGGCAAAATTGAGAATCATTCTAATTTGGACCATTACTGTTAACCAGGATAACTGGTGTTGGGCATAACTTTCCCTCCAATATTATGTATCAGCCATTAGAGTCTTGTATAAGGTTGTTTAACTTAAATGTATTTCCTTTTAAATAGAACTACAACACAGGTGTTGCAATTCTATTCAAAAAGGGAATGTTGTGACAAAAATCGGAGTGGTAAACCTGAGCAATTCAGTTATTTCTTTAACTGTCTTCATATACTAGTAATCCTAAAAGAATATACTCTACATGCTGCTAAACTTCCTAATGAGAACAACTGAAGCAGCATCAGGCTACATGGGTGTGAGACAAATAAAAAAAAGGGGGGGGGGGGGGGGGGATAAGTAAGCAAGAGTGGACACATCTATATTGACAATAGATTGCAGGACCAAATAGTACATAACATGAAAACGGTTGACTTACAGCAATAAGTTTAAAGTCAGTTGAAAATAAACAAATTTTGCTTAATTTACATCTCTCAGAGGACTTTGTCTTTTTTTCAACTGCTAGTAACCTTAACCTTGTGGCCTGGAAGTAGCCTATTGTAGATAAACAATAGGCCAAAATATTTATCTAAATTACCTCAGTTGTTTGCTCATGGATGTCTGGTTATGTGCTCCTTTGCTTCAGCAAAGGTCATCAAATGATTTCAGTTCTCCATTAGGGGCTGTAATTTTCAGAGTTGCTGGGTAAAGGAGACCAAATCTGTTAAATGGTAAATGGACTTGAGCTTATACAGGGCTTTTCTAGTCTTTTGACTACTGAAAGCTGCTTTACACCTCAGGTAACACTTACACATTCACACCCATTCACTCCCTGATGATGGTTCTGAGTTTCTATGTTAGTTATCCATCAGTACCTCAAACACATTCACGCCCTTTCATGCCCATTTACATACCACTGACACAGCAGTGGGAGAACTTGGGGTTAAGTGTCTTGCTCAATAACACATCGCCATGTGTCACCCAGAGCTGAGCTTGAACCTGCAACCTCCCAATCACTGTGCCACCAATGCCCCACATAATAGTTCTCTTGCTTCCTTGAAAGCAGTCGTCGTTTCCTCACTGTGGCTGTGTAATCCGGGTAAATGAAGATCTGTTTATTGTTAGACTGGATCGGACACTGACTGGATGCCTTTCTCTGGATAACCATCTTTTCCTGGAAATAGTGAAACATGACCACGATCAGTCTCAGGGGATCCCCACCTCTTGGTTTCAGCAGCAGACTCCTATGAGTGACGTCTAGTGTAGGTGTATAATCCAAGTCAAGAGACTCTTGAAGAAGTTTAGTCACGGGCCATTATGTACGTACATCACCAAAACTTTCATCTACTCCTAGGATCCGACACTTGTCCCTGCGTTGCCGAGACTCCAGGTCTTTCACTTTGTCCGTCATTTTGTTTCATCTGAGAAGATAGGGATGTCATCCGTGATTCTAGTTCCACAACCTGATCAGAGTAGTGGTTTGCTCCCCCGTGAGCTCACATATTGAGGAAGCATGAAACTTGATGTCATGATTAGCACCTTCAAAGGCTTCATGCAGTTTTGAGCAGACTGCGTTAATTTCTCTCAATCGAGAGGCTTTCTATATGATTCTATATTTCTCGAATGTAGGTCTGTTGATAATGCAGAGGCTGAGTTTTCAATTATTGCCATGACACACTGGTTGGACGCTTTAATAGTGTCCATCATAGCGCTGATGGCAACAATGACGTAACCTTAGGTTGTTCTTCCCCAGGCAAATCCAAGGCTTCGACCCCTGCTTTGGCCGGCTTTTGGTTGACATCTGTTTGGACGTATGATATCCAGTACCAGAAAAAATAAAAATAAAAAGAGGTCTTTGCGCTGCTATAGAATTGGGAAGCAGTTTGAGCTGTGATAGAGTTAGTTTAGAAGCTGATATTTAGTGAAATTGTTAATTCCATGAAGACGTCAGGTCAGTGTTTACATGTTGATGCCCAATATATGAAAGTACAGCAAGTTATTAAAGTTAATCTGTAACCAAAAAAACTATTGTCGTGTTTTTTTAAATTCTCAAATATGAAGTACACTCCTCTCAAGGTCAAAAAGTCTGTTTGAATAAGGTGGGAAATTTGAGGGAATTATATTTTCAAAGGGGGAATAAAGAGGAAAAGGTCAGACACAAGGACATTCAACTTGTTAAATTGCATAGTGAGACTTTTTTGTCACCGTACCTTCCACTGTAAGCTGTGCACTGGCAGTAACTACACCTACATCATTAGTAGCAGTGCAGGTGTACTTCCCAGCATCCTGAGAGGTCACATAATGGATCTGCAGAGTCTGGTCTGGGTTCACCAAATACCTATAAAACATGAAAGCCACTCTGATACATAGTTTCCTTCCTTAAAAACATGTATGTAATCTGTGAAACAATCTATTTAACTTTGGTTTGTCAGGTGGGCTAAATTGCTTCTTCCATGAAGTGTACATACATTAATTCTAGGTCTGACGGCTCATTTATGATATCATTTCGTGTTAGCATCAAACTGACCAGCACTGATGAACGCACATGGCAATTATCTGATATAATCAGATAATTGCCAGTGACTTTCAGCAATAATAATGTTCAGATGCACACCCCTGCCAATAGTCTGTCTCAGTATGTTTAACCGTTGAGTACCTTCCGTTGGGCAGAGGCCCCTGCTCTCTCCTCCACACCACATGAGGAGTAGGGTCACCTTTAGCCTGGCAGTAAAACTGGGCAGACTCTCCGATCCTCACAGACACATTTTCTGGCTTCATCAGCAACACAGGCTTGGCTGTAGCAGGACAGAGAAGGAAACATGTACTGAATTTGCCATGTAGTGCCTATGTGTTAGTTTGCAGTTTTTGTTATTGTGGCATAAAATTATTAATTGAATTTATCACACAGAGTTATTTCTAATTGTCTGTTGTTAGAGCTGTAGTAGGGCAGTGCCGTCTTACCCAGCACAGTCAGTCGAGCTGCTCTGCTCTCTCTCACTCCTGCGATGTTGCTAGCCACACACTTGTACATCCCAGAGTGATCCTTATGAGCAGGAGCGATGATCAACTTTCCACTCAGCTCCTGCAGCAACAGCACAGTGCACACACATAGAATATTTAGTTTAGTTGTCTGAATAATGCATCTGTTCTGTGTGCTGCTACTCTCTGATATAATCACCAGAGCTCTTAACGGCCGGCAATGCATAAGGTCTACATCAGGTTCTGGTATGAGGGTCAAACTTAAGTTTAATAAAACCTATATGAAACTATTTCACTTGTAACATTAACTGAGTCATTGTTTGGTTACCTGGTGAGATTTGATGTTCACATTAATTAGTCAAGTTTGATATCTGAATTAACAAAGATTTTGTCATAGAGTTAACATTTTAGACTTCATGTGACTGAGAAGTGAAAAGCATTTTTTTGTGCTTTCATAGCCTCATTCATGCTGTTATTTCAAGTCGTAGTATCTATGCCCTTGTGACATTTCTCCTCCACTGTGAACATCTCCGTCTCTCTGCTGCACATCTCTCATGCCTGCTTGACCTCCATTTTGAGCGTTTCATCCCTTTGACCTGCTCAAAGTTAGACTGATGTGTGTATCTGCAGTTCTCTGAAGACAGACATCCCCTTTATTGAGACTGCACTGCCACAAAATACTTGTAATACTTTTTTTGAAGCTTAAAAGAATCACAAGACTTGGACACAAATCTCCAATTTACATGTTGCTGTTATCATTTACCATTTTAGAGATATCACAGTTTAAGTGAGGCATTTTTTCTCCTCCTCAGACTTTGTAATGGGTGTGTATGACACGTTCCATTTTCCAGTCTTCAGTAAATCAAATAAATATCAAGATGAAAAAAAAAACAGATAAAAAGAGAAAATACAAAACAGGATGACCACTTAGAGGGTTTTTCTACAGATAAGAAATATAAACTAAATGCACAGCTATTGTAATGATCCTCTTAAAACATTACTCCAATGTATTTAATCACCAAAATGGACAGCTGCTAGTTTAGTTTGAAAAGCAAATTTGCTATAAACAATATATCTCTAAACACCTTAATGTGATGGCATAATGCTTCTACACTCCAACCAATTGCACTGTTCTTTTCTTTCATACCATTATCATTGAAAATGTTGCCTCCTACATTTTTGGACTCACTTACGTATTGATTTTCTCAAATCTTTAACACAGGCATACCTTATGTGTGTTTGCAATTCTTATAACTAATCATAATTAATTTAATAAATCCTTAATTTAGCTTTCTATACTATTTTCTTACCCGAACTGTCTGACCACCTGTTTTTGCCAATGGAGGGTGACTGATGATTTTAAGTTAACGTAGCTCTGCGTGTTCAAAGTGAATTACTGAGTACCTAGTGACATGAGCCAGTCAACAACCTCTGTTACTGAAGAAAACAGAGTAGACACAGAGCAAACTTTCAAAGATGTCTTATTTGTCCTCTTTGTATTCACAGTACACCAAGTACCCTCTATTATCCATTATCTCCTCACAGAATATCCACATATCTTCAATATTGAAAAAGATAAACTTAAAAGGCTCCAAAACGCATTCTTTGCTTTCTTCATCTTCATCTTCTTCTTCTTCAAGTGACTGCACGTTTGAAAACAAAAGTGGACATCTAGACGTTTCCATGGATGCAAGCTTGAGGGAGAGCCGACTTCCTGCCACGCAGACAGCTGACTTGAATTGGCGGAAAGTTTAAAACTCATGATCTACTCACTAGTGTCATGCACAATTATCTGCTGATGTAAATGTCGATTCTGACCGAGTACTGGGGGGGATTTTGTGTTGGGATATGGACCAATGGCCTGTATAGATCTGGAAAGGTTTTCTCTTGGCATGCTTCCTGAGCTCAGTCAGGAGCAGGGTTAGTTTAGTTAGTTAGGACATTTAACTGGTTGTCAAAAGAGAGGAGCATCCAAGGAAAGACCAGAGATGTTGGAGGTAGGAGCAGTAAATAAACTGTGGAAAACTGGAAACATGAATCCTGAAGAGCTGGTTGTGTTGTTCAGAGTCAAAGGCCAGAAACTGGGAGCAAGCAGATTTTGGGTGTTAAACTCCCTGAGAGTTACTACAGCTTTAAAGAGCCAGATAGGGAAGGGCTTTCAAGTCAAGATTTTGTCCAACAGGATAGTTAGAGTTTGTTGCGTGAATCTAAAAAAATGACAGCACAAGAGAAGAGTGGAAAATAGAGATGAAAGTGGAGAGAATGGTTCCCAATGAAAAAACGGGTCCCAAAGGTGTGATATATAGTGTGTGCTGTCTGACTTTTGCAGGTTGTGTGCTTCCAGAGGGGATGTATTTGGGAAGCAGGGCCTACTGAGTGAGAGAGTATATTAGACCTCCGTTTAATTGTCAACGGTTTGGACACATTGCCAGTTCCTGCCGGGGCAAACGCAGATGTGCAAAATGCGGACAAGATCTTGAAATAAAGGAATGCAAGGCAGAGATCTCCAGATGCTGTACTTGTGGGAGGGATCATAATGGCAGCATTTCAGGGGAGTGAACATTTTATTCAAGCCAAGCAGATCTAGATCAATAGAGATCAAAATAAAGTCTCTTATGTGGAGACAGTTAAATACTGCGGTGGAGAGATTGGAGCTCAAAACGTAAAGATGAGCAACACAGTGATGAGGAGCCAGTAGGCCTCCCCAGCCCTGCCAGTGATGTCCCCCGATATGCTGGTTCTGAGCAGGAGTGCTTTTCTGGGTTTTATTACAGATGTGTTGGTTGGAGCTAAATCAGCTGCGAGGAAATCTGATGTGATTGAATTGTAGTTGGGACAGGGACATTTCCTGGGCGTAGGTCAGTTATCTCTGGAAAAGCTTCATGAAAACATGACAGATACACAGCTCTCACAGATGAAAAGCAATGATGCTGTGGACTAGCATACTCATGTTTTACATTCTTCAGTGGAACGCCCAGAGTTTGATTGCTAATGGTCAGGAATTAAAAAGATTTGTTGACAAATTCAAGGTAAAACCAGAAATAATATGTGTCCAGGAGACATGGCTTAAACCCTGCACTGAATTTGTTATTCCAGGCCACGTGTGTCTGAGAATAGACAGGTCTGATAGATCAAGTGGGGGTTGTGCAATGTTTATAAGATCAGGAATTCACTAAAGAGAACTGTCATGAACACTGACTGAAGGTGCGTTCACAACGGATGCTACTTGTACTACCTCAGCCATCACTCTCCATGCAAAGTCAATGTACAGATGGATGGGGCGGGGCTAACCCTCCCACAATGCAACAGCCGCTTTTCACACTACCACATAGCTTGTCGCGCGATGTGAAAGTAAAAAAAAGTTGATCAATCAGCAGGTTTGTGCACGTGTGACGATACCCTAAACAGACAGTTATTCATCCGGACTACAGAGTAACAATCCATGTCCGTGTGGGAAACATTATTCAGTGAGGACATTAGTTCCAACTAGACGGACCGCGGTAAACTCACAGATAATGCTGCTGCAGGGCATCAGCTGCAGTTTTATGCGGTTGATAAGTGAATGAAAAGGATACAGCTGGAATAATGTCCGCTTATACATCCTATAATATGATATATGATATGATTGCGGTAAAACTCGAGCGGACGTAACGTCACTGAGCGACGGCCGACAGCAACGGTGACCAAAATGAGGTATTTATGGGTGTGCGACACTACGTCAGTGGGCGACACGATTTTGGTAGCTGGGTCGCTTGCAGTGTGAACGCAGCATTAGAGTATACATGTGTGGAAGTGTGGTCAAGTAATAGAGCTATAACAGTTGTTAATTTATATAGTCCTTGTAAACATTTGAGTGTGCATAAACTTGATAATATAATGGAATGCTTAAATGGTCCTGTTATCTGGGCAGGGGACTTCAACTCCCATAATCCCCTATGGGGCAGTGATAACAAAGACAAGGACGGAACAGTCATGGAAGAGTTTTTAGAAAAATACTGTTTGTCAGTCATTAATGATGGAAGGCAAACCGGGTTTGATATTGGTAGAAATAAGACTAGTCATATAGATCTTTCCTTTGCTTCCTCAAACTTGGCCAGAACTGGAGAGTGGGGAGTTCTTGACAGGTACACACTGGGGAGTGATCACTTCACCTACTACTCTCTGTAGGTTTGGTCAAAAACTGAGAATAGAAATGGAAGTGAATGTGCCTAGATATAAATTTTCTTTTGCTAAATGGGATGATTTTCAGAGGGAAACTAGAAATTTAATAGAAGAAGTCAATTCTGAAGAAGTAAATTCTGATGGCTCTATTGATGAGTGGAATGAATCCCCTGGTTTGATGATCCACAAGGCCGCTCAAGCCTCTGTTCCACTCCATCAGAAATTCAAAACATACAAGTTGGTTCAATGGTAGAACCAAGAATGTAATGCTGCTGTCAGGAATAGAAATAAAGCATATAGAAAGTTAAGGAAGTATCCAATGCTGTGTTACTCTGAGTATAAGAGGCTAATAGCGGTGGCAAGGAGAGTAATCAAAAATGCAAAATTACTCAGTTGGGGGAGGTTCTGTGACCAGAGACTCCTGTATAACATCTGTGGACAGCAGTATGCAAAATGTCTGGAATCTATAAAAAGAGCTCAATCCTAGTTTAACAGAAGGGTAGATGGAGGTGGTATCTTATCAAGAAAAGGCTGAAGTTTGTAGATGTTTGTAAGCAGTCAACAAATCAAAGAATCAAGGAACTGAATCAGAATTGTTGTTAATTAATTAATGGAAACTGGAAAATAATTTAGAGAACAATAAATCCAATTAACCTGTTTTTCAACATAAAGGAATTGAGGGAAGCCATTAGCTCAGGAGCTAATACTGCTCCTGGGAGAGGTGTGCTATGGTATGAACTGTTTAAACATCTTGATTATTGTGTTTTAGAGGAAATATTATCTTTGTTCAACTTTGTGTGGGCAGAGGGGTATCTGCCAGTTGAGTGGAAACATGCAATCATTATTCCTATTCATAAACCAGGCAAAGACGCATCAGACCCAGATTCTTATCAACCAATAGCTTTAACATCAGTGCTCTGTAAAATCATGTAACGAATGGTTATCAACAGGCTAGTATATGTTCTAGAAAGCAAAGGGCTCCTTGTGAGGTCAATAAAAGGAGTATGTGGCTGTTTTAGACCACGACATCAAAACAGCATTCAATAACAAAGAAGAAATTGTAAGTGTGTTTTTGGATATTGAGAGGGCACATGATTCCTTGTGGAAGGAAGGACTTATGATTAAGATATCTGACTTGGGAGTGAGAGGTCGAATGTATAATTGGATCAAGGATTTTTTTTAATGCATATAACAATTCAAGTGTGGGTGGGTGGTAAAACCTCAAAGATTGTTGAGATAGATAATGGTACCCCGCAAGGAAGTGTGATCAGTTCTGTTTTATTTAATATAATGACAAACAATATATTTCTGAATGTTGGGAGAGGATTTGGACAGTCACTGTTTGCAGAATATTATGCTATTTGGAGAAGAGGAAGAAATGTAGACTTTACTGTAAAACAAGTCCAAAGAGCCCTAGACACTATGGAGGTGTGAGCAGACAAAATGGGGGTTTAAGATCTCTCCCATCGAGTCCAAATTCACGATTTTCAGTTTTAAGCGAAAGCCTCTGGTTGTCGAGCTATCCCTGTATGGATCCCTTCTTGAGATGGTTAAAAACTTTAAATTCCTGGGTATTTGGTTTGATAAACATACAACTTGGGCAGCCCACATAACAAAAATGGTAACCAAATGCGAAAGAGTGATAAACGTCATGAGAAGCTTAGCAGGCTGTGATTGGGGGCAGAGAGAGGGTCCATGCAGTTGATCTATCAGGCCATGATAAGATATGTTCTCAATTATGGATGTTTTGTATATGTATCAGCTACTAAGTTTGTGCTTGACAAACTAGATGTCCTTCAGGCCAAGGCATTACAGCTATGTTTTTGGTGCTTTTAGAATTTCCCCTGTTAAGGCACATAAAACTGGAGCTGCAATACTGGCCAAAAATGAATGACTTCCCTCAGTCCTTACCATGGAGATGTTTGTTGCAGGAGTCCTTTGATGTTGGCCTCAGGGTCGGGTACAAACTGTTTCTATTTGACATACGGTAAGTCAGTTGGCCAAATCACAGGGATTAAGAAGTGGCAGCATAGAACAACATCTGCGCTTGTCACCTGTGCCACCCTGGCTAATTCAAGAGGTAGATGTTAACTTGATCTTTCTAAAACAAAAATCAAGTAAAGAGATAGGCCCTAAAGTAGAACATCTCCGAAATGTAGTAGAAAGCTCTAATCTAAAAATCTGTACAGATGGCTCTTAGGATCCAGAGAGTGGTATAGCATGATTTGGAGTATTTGTGGACTAGCTCAGGTATTGATTTAGTTACAGAATTACTAATGAGACCTCTGTTTTTACTGCAGAGCTACTGGCAATCCTTTGGGCCATGTGGTGGATAGAGGACTCTAAAGTGTCCAGAGCACTGGTTTGTTGTCATTCTGCTGCTGCACTTATGGTTCTAAAGCTGCATTCACGACGAACACGACTCTGTGATAAAAATCACATTGCCACTGAAGTAGTGCCACATGTCCGAAAATACCTCATTTTGGTCACTGTTGCCCATTGCCATGGCTTGGTGATGTCGAGTCCGCTTGAGTTTCACCGTGATCATATCATATATCATTTATAGAATGTATAAGCTGACACTCCAACTGTATCCTTTTCATTCACCTATCAACCACAAAACACTACAGCTGATGGCCCTGCAGCATCGTCTGTGAGTTTCTGCAGTACGTCTCGGCGGAACTAATGTACTCACTGACTAAATTTCCCACATGGTCATATATTGCTTCTTTGTATTCCTGAATAAAAACAGCCTGTCATGGGTACCATCACACATGCACACACCGCTGATTGGCTGTTGCTGCACAGCCACACACGACATCACCTGAAAAGATTATCCTTTTCAACTTTGGCAAAACTGGACAAGTGAAGCGTTTGCCTTAAACACGGTCAACGCAACGCCAGAGGGTTAACTCCACCCCATCATCATCCCTGTACATTGACTTTGCACTGAGAGTGATCGCGGGGGACACTCAAGTCGCATACGGTGTGTAGGCATCTTAAGAGCGCCTTCAGGGATACAGGGAAATGAAAAAGCGGACTTGGTAGCAAAAGCAGCTCTCAAGAAAAGAGAAAAAGATGTGAAGATCCCTATTGGGAGAATTGAGATCAGAACAAAAATTAAAGAATGTGTGGAGAATGAATGGCAACCAATACTTGAAAGAGGCAGTTATTATCAAGGAAACTCACAAGATTCAGTCAAAATCTGCAGATTAAGACTGGAACACTGTGGGATAAATAATGTTATGCACATTACTGGGAAATATAGTTAAGGACATTGTGAGTGTGGTAACCATGAAACAGTGAAGTATATTCTGCTGGAATGTAGTTACTGTAGTGTTGAGAGGAGAGAATTGTTTCAAACAATTTCAGATTTGGGGCTAATTTAAGACTGCTGCATGTAATCACTTATCAGACAGTTGACTCCTCCTCCTACTGGCTGAAGATGCACTGTTATGTATCATGTATTTGTTTATTTCTAGAAAGCAAAGCATTTGGTGACGTGTCATTTATTTTTTCAAACCTTTTTTGAACTAGGAATTTCAAATTTGTCAAATTTGTTCGAATTTAAAATACAAAACAGTAAAAATACAGAAGTATTACGAATTTCAATTAAATTATTACAGTAGTTTGACTGGTATATTGTTTATACCTATGACATCATTAACCTCCAGCTTCCAGCTCAAATGTTTGACAGAGGTGCACATACTGAAATATGTAATTTGGTTGGGCGGCGGTCCGGTCGCGTCGGTGTGGAGTTGGGACATCGGTTGGCGTCGTGGTCCTTGATGTGCGCCTTTGTTTTGGGATCCTGGCCAGGCATGCGTGTCTGTTCTGGCCGGCCCCATGTCGTTCTGGAGTTTCCTCTCGGCTCTTGTGTGTTCAACGTGTGGAACGCGCATTTGGGCTTTTCGCTCTCTGGCACGCCGCACCTGAAGTTTCTCCTGCTGTGGAGTCGGCCTGGCAGCAGAGGGTGCGTGCTGCGCGTGTGGCGGGGGTGCTTTGTCACGTGGGGGCGGTGGGTTGTGTTGTCTTTTGATTTTGTGGCGCGCTGATTCGTGGAGTTTCATGAGGTTGGGGGGCGGGGTGGCGGGGGCTTGGTGTCGTCCCTCCTCCGCATTGATCGCTGGGCGGTGGGGTGGGGTCTGGTCGCGCGGGCATGCAGACTGTGGTTGTCGGGCATCATGGTGGAACGGAATCATCGGTGTTGGGTTGGTTGTGTTGGTGGTTCTGGTTTTGAGCATGGGAGGTGTTTGGGTCTGATTCGGATCGGGGCTGCACGTTTTTGGTTTGGTGGAGCATGGTTGAGTGTTGGAGATCAGTAGTGGTGGGGTTTGGATGGTGGTTCGGCTGTCTTTGTTGCAGTGTTGCATCATTGCTTGGTGTGGTGAGCGGGCATTGCGGTGGTGCGGTGGGACCCATGGGGTGGTGGTGGGGGCGGGAGAGCGCCTTGCCTGGATTGGGCCTGTTTTATTTTTGGGGCATGATTGGATCGTGGAGGAGGTTGTGGTCCTCTGCGGACTGTCGTGCCTGGGGGTCGGTGCGTCGTTCCGCATTTCGGTGGTGGAACTATCGGAGTTGTTTTGTGTTTGTTTCTTGCTTCGGGTTGGATGTGGCTGGTTGTGTTCAGTGGGCGCATGGTGTCGTCTTTGGTCGGTCGGGGGCCCCTGGATCGTGTCGTGCCGGGGTCGGGTCGTGGTGGACTTTGTGGTGTCGGCGGGTGTTGTGTCGTTGTCCGGGGGGTCGGTGTCGAGTCGTGTCGTCTTGGGGCTGGTGATTTACACCCCTAGTATGTATGTATGTATATGCCCCTCTTCTCTCTCTAGGACATGGCGCGTGTGCATCGTCCGGGGTGTGCCAGGCTCTCTGGCTCTTGCAGCCCTGGGCTCTGGGCCTGGAGGGTGTTGGGCCCTCCTGCCCCTAGGAGGTCCCGGGGAACAGGGGTGCCTATTGCTGCCTTAGGGCAGCTCACCTTCTGGAGGGAAGTTCTCTTCAGGTTGACCACCTGGAGGGCGTCGCCTCCAGAGCTGTTTGGTCGACTGCCCCCCAATTTTAACCACTTTTAACTGCATTAGGAACACAACCACCTACCTACTATTGAGCGGGAGAGCTGGGGTAGGGGGCCCTTTCCACACCCCTGTTTCCTGGGTGCGCCATGGGGCACGGGGTAAAGGGGACCAACTGGCTTGGGCTATGGCCGGTTGACGCAGCTGGGGTCCGGTAGCGCCCTGGGGCTGTTCATTGCCCTCTGTCCTGGAGGGGGGCAACAGAGGTGGAGGTGTCCTGGTGCGTTATGTTGTTGTGTCGTTGTGTCGTTATTTCGTTGTGTGGTGAATTAATATGTGGGGGTGTGGGTCGCCAGCTTCGGGGCGGTGCGGTGTCGATTCTTTGGGCGGCGATGCGGTGTTTGCCGGTGTCGCAGGGTCTGGCACAGTTTGAGTTCGGTGTGGTGCGGTTCGGGGACCTTCGATCGATTTGGTTGGTGCTGTGTGCTCACTGGGCGCGATCGGCTGTATTTGACCTGGGGCGCGGAGGAGATGCGGGACGAATTTGGTGGTTTTGTTGCTGGGGTGTGGGGCGGTGTGCTGGCCTTTGGGTATGGTGGTTTGTGGAGGATTGTGGCCATCTCTGTGGTCTAGTCGTGTTGTGGAGTTGGGGCGGGCTTGGTTCGGGTGGGGTGCTTTTTGTTTTTTTTTTTTTTTTTTCCCCCGCTGTTGCCTTGTGGGTCTTGTCGTTCCGCTGTGGTGTTTGTTTGTTGTGTCGGGTGGTGGTGGGGCACTGTGGTTGAGGTAGCTGGGCTATTGTTTGAGCTTAGTTGTTGTTGGCCTCCGGCGTTTGACTGTGTTCCGGGCCAGGGATGTGTAGCTGCGGTTTGGGTTGCATCCGGGCGTTTCCCATGTGCGGGGTTGGAGATATTGACGTGGCTGGCTTGATGTTGATGGTTTTGCTTTGGTGTGGTGCCTGGGTGCCACGGTTTGTATGTCTGTGTGGTCGGACTTTGTTTCGCTGTTTGGTGTGGAGGGGGGGTGGCGCTGGGCTCCCGCTGTTTTGCTTTCAGGCTTTGTGGGATTTCGTGGGTTGGTGCGCTGCGGGGTCGGAGGATGGCGTGGCTTGCTGCTCTTGTGTGGTGGGGCACTCCTGTCGTGCATGCGGCAGGCGTCCTCTGCTGTCGGGTCGGCCGTGTCTTGCCTGGGTGCGGCGGAGCCATTTGGCTCTGTCTCCGTCTCGTTTGTGGGTGCGAGGAGCTTGGGGGGGCTTTGGGGCGGGTGTGGTTGGCTGGGGGCGGGCGCACGTGTCCGGGTCGGGGTTTTGGAGAGGGGTGTGTGTTGGGGATCGAGGGGATGGGGCTCAGGGAGGTTAGATCTGGGAGGGGGGTCTGTGGGGGGATCTCCATGGTCCCTGGAGTCTGGCCGGGGGCACTTGGGGCGGGTGCTGGCCCGCAGTGGGTGGCGGTCTGGGCTGGTTCTGTCCCCCTGGGTACCGGGCTGGGCCCTCCCCTGCGGGGGTGGATGGGTTGCTCTCGGGCTCGCGGCGCCCATCTCCTGCCCCCCTGCGCTCGATCAGGGGCCCGGCGTCTGGCGGGGCCTGTGGGTCTGGGCCCCCTGGGCCCCTGGGGCAGAGTCGGGTGTCTACCTCCTGCTTCCCCCTGCCTCTTCTCCCGGCCCTCTCCTTGGTTGGCGTGCCCCTGGTTCTGTGGCGGGCTGCCTGTGCTCTGTGCTCTCTCGTGGCGCTGGCTGCATGGCGCTGGGGGCCTTCTCAGTGGCCCCTAGAGGCAGTGGGGCTACATCTGCTCAATCACTCTGCATGATCACTAAACACAAAGCACAACTTAATCCGAATAATCTGCACTCTCAGCCATGCCCCTGCAGATGCCGATATCTGTGTGTTTATGTATATATATGTTTATGTGTATACATATACATCTGCAATTGTTGTTGCTGTGCTCATTGTTGCTAACGATCTCTCCAGTTCTTCTCTCCTCAGGTGCTCCTTGTGATTGTAGTGTCAAAGACCTCAGGATACTGTTTCTTCTCAGGTTCAGCAGCTGGTTGTTTGGTTCTCCTGTTTGTATGCATCTGCTCAGTTATTGTGGTTGTTCTTAACTGTTGTTTTATTGTTTCTCTCTCACTTTTTGTCTATTTTCTTCCCTCTCTCCTATCTATTATCACCCTTGTTCGGTCAAGCAATAATCTTCCAACCTGGCAATATATGGCGTTGACAAAAAATGAAATAAAATAAATAAAAAGAATTAACAAAAGGACTAATAAAAAGTTTCACTTAAAACTCCTTGTATACAAACGGCTCCTCTTGGCAAAGTAAATGTGTTCTGCACAATATGGCAGCCAGACCATAATTCTGCTGTTGCAATGCTGGACTCGACAAGTAAAAAAAAAAAAAAAAAGAAAAAAAAAAAAGTAATTTCTTAAAAATCGTTTGTTTCTGTCAATGTTTAGGATACAGAAAAACCTTCTAACAAACTAAAATAAGCAAAAAGTTGTTACTATTCATCATTACTACTGTAAATAATTGACCATTTACAGATATAAATGTATGCATATGTATATATTATATATGTGTATTTATGTGTGTGTATATATATATATAGATATATATATATATATATATATATATATATATATACTCTTATTCATCAAAAACGTTTTTTGTGTGTTTGTCAAATTCAATATCATCTTAGTTTTTTAATATATATTTTACTTATTAACATTTCTGCCTTTTGTAATTGATTTTGCCCCACATACTTCTGCATTTTTATGTCATCACATAATCAACTGCTGGCTTTTAAAACCTTAAAACCCACACCAAGAAAATATCAGTTTTTTGGTTTGCTTGTAGTTCTTCTGTTCCCTGAAATGATAACAGTATCAAACAATGATTGATCTGTTCTGTTTTTAAAAAATTAACTTTCACCAAATTAATCGATGACTTCTGCCAAACATTTGAGCTGGTTGTTAAAGGGTTAATACTGAAGCATCAGTGTTAGATCAGCATGTTACATGTACAACAAAAAATACAACAAGAAACATACCACCATTGATATATATGAAATTTTGTTTTATTTTAAAGACATTTCTTCTGCATTTCCCCAGCTTCCAAACCCCAGACTGTACTGCCAGCTTAACACAACAGTGCCACTCCTGGCAATGTTCTTTGAGGGGGAGAGTGACCTACTGCCAGACTTCTGCCTCACAAGTGAGTCCTTTTGGGGGGTCTGATGGCTGTCCTCGGCACCGAAAGACTTCACCCATGTGCGGGTGAAGTCACCAAACCAGCATGCAGCCTGTTACCCGGACAGAAAGTTTTTTTATGGAGTTCAGTTGTAGGCTGTCTTTGATTATACAGTCAAATTTATGGACCTTTTTTTGAGGTTCCCTAGGTCAGCACAGGATGCGAGGGTGCTGAAGCACAGCCCCATTTACCTCCAGCATAGTATCCTCCACAGGACTTTTGCATCCTTGATGGTGGCTACCCCTGCCTCAGGCAGCCCATGGCCCTCATCACCCCCTACCGACAGCCTCTCCAAAATCATCTCCAGGCACGATTTAATGGCCACCTATCAAGAGCCGGTGGAGAGATCCTTTGGAATCCTGAATACCAGGTGGAGGTCTATCTTCCTCAAGGCACTAGTGGTGGATGTCACTTTGACTGCCTGCTGTGTAGTCCTCCACAACATCTGCCTCTGCCTCAGCAACGGGGACCTGCTGGAGCAAGAGGCAGATGACATTAAAGAAGCAGCAGGGGAACCTTAGAGCCAGCACCTTCAGGCACCGTCTGTGGAGCAGAGGACGGGCACAGGATGGCAGTGCAGTGTGACAGACACATTTAAATGTACAGTGCTATGTAAATACTTGTGTACAAATGTAAATATGTAATCCTGCAAATGCACCAAAACTAAGGTAGCATAGATAGTTCATTGCATGTATCAAAACTAATGTCATGTAAATAGTTTATTGTCCATGTCAAAACAAATGTAAGTAGTTTATTGTAAACACCAAAACTAATTTAATGTAAAAAGTTCACTGTATATACCAAAACTAATGTAATGTAAAAAGTTAATTGCATATAAACTACTAAACTACCCTTCCATCTTATTTTGGCTGTTTGAAAGTGTGATAGCACATAAAAATATCCAGTCTGTGATCATTTTTATATTGAAACTCTGCCATTGAGGTTTTTTTTTAGCAAATCATTGACATCTCCTATGACATAGGCATTTAAAAGGTTAAAATCAATAATTTACAAAAAACTAAATTGTATGCACTGTCAGTAAGCGTTCGATGTTAAGCACAGTTTCAATCTGCTTTATAAATTCACTTATGTTTGTGAACATTTATTTTTATAATATAACCTCAGCATTCACTTACTCATAGCCGGTTACTGCAGCCCTCCAGATTATCAGGCCCCTTGTTCCCTCGTCAGTCCCTATAAAGAGCAAAACATAACCTTACAGACATCGAAGAAAGGGGACACGTTACAGTAATGACATGATATGCTGCAGACAAATCTCCATAGCTGATACTGGCTTTTTTCACAGGCTATCTACCAAGCTAAAGCTAGCTAGTAGCTGATGTACTTAGCGAGTATTTATGAATGTTCAAGCCCTCCCCACACTTCTAATATCAGCAACATCTACAGCGAAGGCAAAAATTAACCCCATATTTACCACATCACATTTAGCGGTGTCGAGTTCGATGTTTTGCAAGGATCGGTGCAGCTGACTGAGTCAACTGAGAGAGCTACGCGGGGTGATGCGGCACTTAAAGTACTCCAATAAATTAAAATGTCTGAAGGGTGCTCCTGGTCATATAGTCCCTGTACAGGATCTGCTAACCTGCTGGTTGTTTTTATTTGCCCGGACCCTTAGGTAATGCAAGGACCCTGGCAGCTGTTAGCCCAACTAGGTTTAGCATTCGAGATAGCTGTTAGCCTAACCAGCTTTAGCATTACTGATAGCCTACCATTCGCGGTACAAAAAAAACAAAAAAAACAAGTTTCACCACAAATATAAGCAAAAGGACAACAGCTGATGGTGCTTGATGGAAACAACACGTGTAAAACACCACTTTTATAACTTACATTTGTGCAGTGCAGTCACATCCACTATACTCAGTGCAGAGCCACAGCTCTTCATCCCCATTGTTACTAAAGGAAATGAGTAGATTGAGTGTCCACACCTGCATACTCAAAATCATGGCCGATTTGATTACGTCATCCGGGTACTTTTGCATGCTCATTTTTTGCACACACTACTTTTTTTCATTTTGACGCAGTATACTCAAAATTTTCAGTATAGAGTATAGAAGTATGCAGTTTGGGACACACTAAATGAGCAGGTCTGTAACAGAGCCAAAGTCACAGGCTTACATGTACACATCCACAATGGCACACATATCAGACATTGGGCCTCATGCAAGAACTGTTCATACGAACAAATATGCTCGTAAGTGTTGCGTACGAATGATTTAGGAGAATTTGTCGCATTCAGCATTTTTTACGTATTAAGAATTTTCTTTCAAGTACGAACACAAATTATGAGTGGTCCAGACTTGTCTAAAAAATCATAACAAATTAGCCTGCTCTTTTCAAATGAAGTTCCTTACATACTGATTATACATCTAACTAATTTTAAGCGTTTTTAATAAAATATAGCATAAGATGAAATAATTCTGAGAATCTCAAATCAAAGAATACATTAAAATCTATTAACTTAAGGTTTATTAGACTGGCCTATATAAAACGTTAAATGAGAGAGTAACCAGCTGTGTCATGGCTGAGCTTCTTCTTTTGGATGCCCTGGCACGCCAGGCACTTGGAAGAGAGCATATTTTTGGCGCGATCTTTATGAATGAACACTCCTGTTTTGTCGTCTGGGAAACGTATCCTTATATGGTATTCTTGGGTGTTACTTATGCAAATATGCTATCCTTGTGCATGCGCGCATAAGTACGCACAGGTGGCATTCATCATGTTTCCATGGGTCATTTAGACACTTTTTTTTTTTTTTTTTTTTAATGACACAAAGTTTAATGTTATTTTCACAAAACCACTTCATCAGTCTGTGCATTTTCAAAAAATACAGAAAACTTGCATAACATTTGTTTTCATATGACCTTAAAAATTCCAGCTGAATTGTATCAGACCTGGTACACCCTCACTTTATCAATCTGTCCTTTGCCATTTAGACACTTTTCTAAAGATAGAACTGTTTGTTGAATCTGACGGAGCATGTTTGTACGAACACAACATAAGAAAAAAGGTAAGACAAAATTTAGAATGAGGATACAAAAATGTTCTTGCATGAGGCCCATTGTCCTCCATCTCAACGCCTCTCAACGCCTTCTTTGCCTCCATGTACTTGCCTCTGTGTTTGTTTTTATATGTTGCCAATGTGCTGAGGAAATTTTTTACCTGGAGAACTTGGTGGGTATTGTCTTTGACAAGATTCACATCACATATAAGTGGCAAATGATACATCAAGGTGGTCTCAGTTAATTTAAGATAAGATGAAAGTCAAAGGACTTACATACTCATAGTTCGAGCTAATGGCTAACAACAGGGTCTAGCTGCAACCTTTATTATCAAAAGAGCCATTTCGTCCCCTCTTCCGTCAAAGAAAAATAGCCTGGGAAAACATGATAAAGCTTATGAACATTAAAAGTTGTAATCTTATAAATTTTACCTGTTATAGCTGCTGAGTACAACAAACAGAAGTGCAGTGTGCACTCTAAAAATGAACTAAACAGTGAACTATCCAGGCCTATTTTCATGTATTTGTGTAAAATCAAAATAAAAACTAGCCCACTTTAATATAAATAAAACATTTAGCTGCAGCTTAGCAGTTTAAAAAGTAAACATTAAATTAGGAACGCTTGTGACAAGTCCATTTCAGTGTTCTCTAATCCTCTTTGGGTTTCTTTCTCAGCCAGCAATCAACTGAAGCACCTGAATATACACAAATAAAGCTACATCAGCTCCAGGTCTGAAATAAAGGTCTGTTTTTTCTTTCTGAAAAATAATCGCCTGAATGCTATTGTTCTCTCCTGTTTAATGTGACTTTTGTTTCTGAAGTTAGCTGCAAATCATCTCTATGTTAGGGCTGTAAGATGTGACTTTTATCTCCACACAGGACTGGAGGCTGTAATTGTAAGGTGGGAAAGATATTTGGACTTTATGAAGTTCATGCCTGAGAAAACTTGCTTGCACAAGTATACTGATACAAAGATAAACTAGACTCCAGATGCATATTTTTTTTGTTGTGTCAGGAATGGCACTCTACAGTGGAAATAATCACAATTTAAGTTATTGTTCATTTTTTCTATTCTCTTAGGGTGCATCCTTGGCAAAAACTGTGTTATTAGCTGCTCGGAGCAGCATCTGTTATCGGGTCAGCGGGTCCCATTTGTTAGGGACCCTGCTCTCCTGCGCCTCACATTGTGAGATGTTTCAATGGAGGATTCTTGATACCAGACTGTGATCATCATTGTTTATTGCATGGTCGTTACTAGTAGACATAGATACATAGTGAGTAAATGAGTGAGTGTCCGTGAGTAAGGATCTCAATCTTCATGCTGTCTGAGTGAGGGTGTTGGTCTTCATGCTCCTCTCACTGGAGATCACTAGGTATCTGTGGGATACCTATATAGTGTTTGACATTCTGTACATGGTTGTGTCTGTGTGTCTCTTCTCTATACATGGTCAAGCTATTTCTGGTTGCTAGACTTCTCTGTGGGGTTCTTCCGTACTCAGCATAGATTCATCTGTATTGGTTAATACATACATAACTAAATGTATGTATTTTTTTGGCATTTTGTGCCTTTATTGATAGGAGAGAGACAGTGGATAGGCTTGTGAAAGGGGGTGAAAGAGTAGGGGAAGACACTCTGCAAACTGGTCACGGGCGGGATTCGAACCTGGACCGGCAGAAGCAAGTACATGGGGTGCTAACCACTCCGCCAAACCAGCACCCCAATACAAACATAACTTAAATTGATTGATACATGACTTAAAATTCATGCTATCATACTGTGCTCAAATGGCAAAACATCCTCCAGCATCTGCAGGGCCATGCTTCCCTTTCTCTGGAGAGTTTTATTCAGCGTGTTTAAGTGACTTGTCATATCTACTAGGCAGCAAAACTTTTGCAGCCAATTGAGGTCTAGCTGAGGCCTTTGCTTTCCAAGAAGGTTTTGGCATGCTTCAGGCAGGTAGCAAAGCGTTTCAGCATCCCTCGTCTGGACAGCCACCGGACTCTGTTGTGCTGCAGGAGATCTGAATATGCGCTGTCAACTTCTTCTAACAATGAGCAAAAACTGTCAGTGTTTTAACACGTTTGCAATTATTTTGTTCCGTATCTTGACAGTTATATCTTGTGAAATTTCATAGTTGTTCCATAATATCTTACCACATATTAAGCACACAGGTAATGCATCGCCATTGGCAGTGAAGGCAAATGCATTTGTCCATGCAGAATTAAACTCTCTTCTTTCCTCTGACATTTTCTTTTTTTACTCATAGTGCAGGGGTCGCACACTACAGAAGTCACCTGCAGGTAAAGGCGAGGGTTATAGACATTGATGTGACGCATACTTCAGTTGAGAAATTATTTTCAAAAAATTACACAAACGTTTTTTAAATTAGATGTTGAAGTAACAGTAGTGGTAGTAAATGAACAGCAAAAATAATAATATATAAATATAAACTTAATTAAGAAATAACCGTTATTCATTTTCATGTTTTTGTTGTCAAGGCCAAAAAGAGCCACTACAAGGAGGCTAAAGAGCCGCATGCAGCTCCGGAGATACCATTTGCTGACTTCTGGTGTAGCTGCTACATCGCACTGTGGCTTGATGTGGATTGGTCTGTGAAGAGTTTGACAAGCAGGCTGATACTCCAATCACCAGCTGCTCTGGGATTTTAAGGTTTTCCTCTCTGAAAATACAGAATCATCAGAACGCGCAAAATATTGGGAGGAGATGCAAATGTAAACATTTAGCATTCACAATGTGACATCAAACATGCACTAGATTATGCAAGGTGTTTTTGTGTCTAAATTTAGTACATTTGAAAAGCAAGCGCAAAAAACACAGTGCTTCCAAAGGAGGGCTGCAATCATGGTGGCAAATGGGTCACATAAACCAAATATCCTCCATCGCTGACTGAATTTCTTGATGAATGATGGAAAGACTTGGAGGCTGTCTGTCATTAAGAGGAACTGTTAAAAGAGCAACAGTCCAGTGTCTCATGCAGACGCCGGCATTGAGTAAACCCTCTTTGCTTTGCGCTCTACATCACAGAGACGGTCATTTAACCTGCATAAAGAAAAAAAACCCTTCATAGCCATAATCAGAGCTGACTGCATCACACATACTGACAGTGAGTCTAGGAGCTGTCAGTGTGTAGAGACTGTGATGCAGTCAGTGCATAAAAGGCAAGAGTACCCATGCAGTCTGTTTGCCTCCAACTCCATGGGTCAAACTTTGTTTTTCATTTACAGCCAATCTGCTGTCTCAAACTCTCTATGATGACAGCCAGTTTTAGCATTTAGCACTTGTTATTTTGGATCTAAGTAGATCAGGCCCACTATGTTCAAGAGCTGTAATATGTTTTTTAAGGAGATACTGAAGCGTTACAGAAAGAGTGGGAAAGACACCAACTTCCACCGTCCTCGTATCCCTGAGTCAGACCTTGAGATATTCAGATGTTCATCTGATCTGTTCACCTCGTCGGGCATTATCCCTTACATAATACATTCGTTCATGGCTAATCCCAAAATGGCTAGTTAGCGCTAGCCACCAGCATCCTAGCTACAATAACAACACTAAAAAATACTCAAAGGTCCAAAAGTCATTAATTTCCAATTAATATAACGTTACATGGCAGTATGAAGTGAAAATTCACCTTCTGGTAAATAAAGCAAATTTCTGTTGCTTCAAAATGACATTAAGTACTCACTTGACTTTAAACTCACCTTCTCTTCACTTTCTTCAAAGGAGAAACAAACTGGAGAATGTGAGATGTGCCCCAGTTTGTTACTTTGTGTCCTCTCAGTGCAGGGATCCTAACAATGTAGGTCTGCAACAAAGGGTTCTGACAGTGCAGGTTTGCAGCTAGATCCCCCCTCACCAACTTAGAGGGCTTCTCATTGGGAAACCGTTTGACAAACAACAAATTCCTTCAGAACTTTTGATCAGCAAAGCCTACTGTGTGTGTTTCAAGCTGATACCAATCACAGCTTAGGAAGAGATCATTATTGTTTGATCTCTTCCTCATTATTAAATTTCATCTTAAAAGTCAAATCAGCGGTGTCAGCCATGTGGATCTTGAAGAGACAAACAAATCACTGTTGGTTTGATCTCCCTATGACATTTCTACCAGACGTGAGGGCCATTTAAGTGTGAATAGGTGATATAGAGCTCATTTTGGAATGTTTGTTTTTTTCTTTAAATTTTTCGCTGGATATGGGCTGTGTGCCAATTTTGGTGAGTTTTTGAGGATGTATAGAAGGTCAAATTAAAGTTTAAAGAGCTGGTGAGGGAAATTATAAGAAAGAAAGAAATGTACGAGGAAAAATGGGTAAAAATTTTAGTAAACAAAATCTACTGTAAATTAAGTTGAACAAAATATGAGCTGTGAAGTGTAAGGCATTTTTTATGTCATGTTTTAGACTTGGAAAGTGTGAAACATCCAATCAATCTTTATTCAATGATAGTTAAGTTTGAATGTATAAATTAACAGAGACAAATTTGACTTTTTGTGAAATGCAATCACCTTTATTTAGGCTACCTGGCAGAGCATCTCAGTTATAATACCATAAATGACAACAAACAGTGAACCTGCTCTCCATGAATATATTCATTCGTAAAGTGAGTAGCTCTGATTGGACCACTCCCTAATTTATCCGCCACCTCGTAGCTAAGGCAGGTGTGACTGAATGTCCCTCTTAAGTATCCAACCTTTTCACACAGCCACAGTAGCTGCGATTGGATATATTCATAACTTGTCCCTACTTTCTACATGATGAAATTACATCTGATTGGATTAAATCTGCCAAACATTTTAGGCTTGTTTTTACTTGTAGACGAAAATTTCAGTTAATTTAGTTTTGTTTTTTTCCACGTACACTCGTTTTTATTAGTTACTGTCAAGTTTTTGTCAAGGGACAAACGGTTGTTGATTAAACTATGACAAAAAAAAGTCAACAACATTAACACTGTCAAGAAAGAGACATGGGTGTAATTCACTGTAAAGACAGGAACAAGTGTGAGAGAGGTTTATGATGGGGCTGGGCTCACTCAGCATAGATGAGTGTATGATCCAGCACTTCATGAGGCAGAAAGACTTATGCAGTGTGTATAAAAAAGCCCAGTCTGTTTTCTTCAGTGAGGAGACCAACTGTCTTTACATAAAAACACTTTTGTTATATAAAGGTTTCCAAGCCAGTCATTAAGTTATTAATGTGGCCCACAAAGATATTTACCGCTTTTCTGTCATCTCTTCAAAACATTCTGCACCAGAAATCTTGAAACATAATTGTACAAGGTGATTGTACACCCTATAAATAAAAAGTAAATAAATCCTAATAATATTGATGCCTATTTACATGGATATAACCCTCTTTATTTCTAATTTGCCTTTCTCTGCATGCAGATTTTATTGTATCTGTATATCAGACAGTCTCATTTTAATGTCAGTGAGACCATTTTATCAAACCAGAAATCAGGAAAAAAAAAAAAAAATCAAACTTCTGGATACATATGACAACACTGCTTACAGCCTGTTATATGAAATGTTTCTTCATATTTAAATTAATATTTATTTGATGACATTTCTCTTCAACTTCTTTTCTAGTAAAATCTGTCGAAATAGTAATAGTAAATCTGTTGAAATAGTAACAGACATTTCAAGCAATTTTGATCACAATGCAAAATAAATTGCAGTATTTGCTGCACAGCTGTGACTGCATTCATGTGGAATTTAATGTATGTCCTAATTTAAAGTTTTTCACAGATTGAATCACTAAGTAATTGTGCCAAATAATCAGGAGCTCAATATCAACTAAAATATTAGCAATTTTAGTTTTTCCATTATTGAGCAACCCTATTTTACACCTTTTTTAAATATTGTGTTCTGGTTAATAACATCAAATATTATCCATTATTAATTAATCTGCTTTTCTTTTCCTGTTTGAACAAAAATGATAAGATCTGCATAGGCAAGAGAGCAAAAAAGCATTTTCAAAATCTCAGATGAAGAGACAGACGTCTTACAGTGTAATCTTGGTCTATGCTGTCGATGGGTAAACCATTCACCATCCAGACGACGTTGGGTTCTGGATGTCCTGGTGGGGGGTCACAGTTCAGGATTGCCACCTCCCCCTCATCCACCACCACATCACTGGGCTGCACCATAAACTCCTCTTGCAGTGCTGCAACAACAGTCTGAGTAAGACTCACTTAATTCACACAAATCACACTGATCAGGAACAAGGTAAGAAGGAGCCTGATGAGCTGGGCAGTAAAGCAGTCCAGCCAGTGCCCTGGGGAAAAATGAAATGCTTTGGACAATGCTGAGAAGCTATCTGGATCCTTTTTAGCACAACAAAACACTAAAAATCCCATTTTAAATATATTTTATATCCAATCGAAGCACAGGCAAAAGAAGAGGAACACTGGAGCTTCAAGTCATCAATAAGTAGAGTTTGGTCCCCTGTTGGATCAAAATTGAATGTCTGTAATCAAAACTCAATGATCATCATGCTCATGGTGCTTTGTTAGGTTTGTTGTAACTCTGTTGAACAATATAAACTCTATTAAAATAGGCCTCTATATATGTCTTTCCTTATATATATACACATATATATGTGTATATATGTATATATATATATTTTTTTTTTTTTTTTGGAAAGACTCAATATAAATTGAAGATATTATTCATTCATTCATTCATTTTCTATACCCGGCTATCCCTTTCGGGGTTGCAGGGGGCTGGAGCCCATCCCAGCTATCATCGGGCGAGAGGCGGGGTACACCCTGAACCGGTCGCCAGTCGATCGCAGGGCTAAAGATATTATTGTTATTTTTATTATTATTATTATTATTGGTGAGGATTCATCCCTGCAGTCAGGTCTTTCTCCCCCTTCCCTTCCAGCTCCTCTCCTTGCTCTGGGCGTGGTTGTCTCCCTCACCTCCGCTCTCTTCCCAACAATCACTCTCCCTACTTAAGCTGCCAGGAGTGACCTCATCTTCGCTGGTGATTTGTCTCTCTTTTTAGTGGTTTGCTGGTCGTATCTCCTCTCAGGATCTTTGAGCTTTCAGCCTTATTTACTCATAGTTGGAGTTAACCGTTTTGGATTGTGTGTTTTTTATGGACTGTTCTTTTGTCAACACTTACTTACCTCTTTTTTCTGCTCCCTCGCTCCAAAGTGATCTCCTGAAGCTTCCACCCTGCCACCTTTGTACATATTCACCTTTATCACGGTTACCCAACACAACTGTTTCTTTGTCTCCGGCTTCAGCTTGGGTGTAACGTTCTTTATTACAGACTAGATCCTGACAGTTATAATTATTAATAAAATCAACTTTATGTGAGGTTTTTGACAGACAGCTTGTTAACAGTAGCATCAGAGTTTTAAAATCAATGCTTCAGAGAGGGTGGAACTTCAACATTTTTTGTGATTTGCTTTTTAACATTGTTCAAGGTTAGCCTTGTTCAAACTTGGGTATGCCATTGTCAATTCTGGGACTTAAAAGTTATTTGAGGCTCAGTGATGCCATTTCTGTCGATTTTTTTAATCAGGAAATATTACCAATATTAACAAGCTAATAAAAGTCACCAGGTAAAGTAATTCATGCGTTACTTTTTTGAAAAAGCTTATGCTGCTTGAACTGTGCGTCTCCGTCTCTGTGTCCTGCCTTGTTGTTACCTGCTGCAGCAGCTCTGACATCATCAGTTCTCCAACGCGGGGCCGACGCAACACAGTGCGTGCACAGGAATTTGCCCGATAGACTGGAATGGGAGCGAAGTGCTCCGCAGTACGTTTCAAGGGCGCTGCACCAATGCAGCTCTGCGTTGGTGCAGCGCCGGCGATTTTCTGCACGGCTGCTTCCAAACCTCGTAAAATTCACTGTCGTTAAGACAGCATCAGACAGGAAGACAACACACGGGGTATCCAGAAGTTTCAAAATAAAACACAATGCGCTGACTCTTGCACATAAATTTCCTCAATTGTTTGTCATTACGTCAAAACCGGAGGCACGAGCATCAGGCCAGCAGTCGGTCAGAGGGTCTCAGAGGCAACACGACACCATGGACAAAGAAAAGTAAATCGTAGAGGTACAGAAATATATAACATTGTATACATGACACCAAACAAGGATACAAGGATATAGATGGATAGAAGCTGAATAGGCTAAATCACGAAGCTGTGTGGTTGAGACCAGCAAAGGGACCTGAGAGAAGCGAATTGAGGTGTTGTTTTTTTCTTTTCTCAGTCCATAACTTGCTTTAAGAGCGTGTGACATCGCTAGTCTCACGAGAGACTCTCCGGGGATCAGCCCCCCCCCTACGGAGCTGCACGCCGCGGCACTGCTGGGTGCACCCTTTCAGTGGGATTTGTCTATCAGAGCAAGACGGTGGCGGGGTGCTTCCATGTGCCGTGGACTGTGGGGGTGAGGCAGGTCGGATAACAGCTGCTTGACATTGGTGCAAAGTAGCGCGCCACATTTAACTGTCAGTAACAGTAACGGCGTTGGAATGCATGAAAAAGTAATTCATTGGATTACCCGTTACTGAGAAAACATAACAGCGTTAGTAACGCCATTATTTCTAACGCCGTTACTCCCAACACTGGTCAAGAGCTCTTAAATAAAACAAATTAAACTATATTATAAATTAAACAAACAAAAACAAAGAGGAAAAAAAAAACAATGAAAATGAAATGGACTTTCTTTAGGGAAAAACTGCATGTAAAAAAATCATAATAATAATCAAAAACAACAAAAAAATAGACCCTGTCTCTATAAAGAAGAAAAAACAAAACTCCTATAAAAACACACACAACTTTAAAAACAATAAATAAAATGTAGTTTATGTCTTTTTTTAAGTCTTTTAGTCATATTGAAAAATTTCACCTTTATCACGGTTACCCTGCACAACTGTTTTCTTGTCTTCGGCCTCAGCTTTGGTTCTAACGTTCCAAAATGTTAGACCCAAAGCTGAATCTGTGTCATTAAACACAAAAATGACGCAGATGGGGGTAATGCACCACATCCTTAAAATTTTATTCCATATATTCTTAAAGCACTTTGAGTTACATATGTTGTAGGAAAAGTGATATATAAATAAACTATACTTGACTTGACTTGACTTAAGGAATCAGACAGGTAAAAGAAATACTTTCAAATCTTTTTCTTTCACTTTTTGTTCAAAAATTTTGTTCACCAAAAATTCCTCCTTCTACCACAGCAGACTACATTTAATGAAGGGTATGTTTTTTGTATCGTGTCTATATTCAGATTTCATTTAATCTTTATTCTTCAGTTAAAACTTTGTTGTAATTCACAAGAAAATACTTTAAGTAATCTGCAAATATACATAATATTCTCTCAGAGGGACTTAAGACCTGCAGGAGCTACAGGGTGATTGAGAAAATTCAAGAAGGGAGTGGCAGCGTCAGTAAAACAAAACATTTAAAAATAATTCCTGAGGGATTTTAACAATGCGTACATAAAAGGGTTCATTAATTTTCACCTCTAATAAAAAGGACAAGCTTTGACAAAAAGTTACCATAAACATCTTTATCAACACCCGGCATGTGTGGGGGGCCATATTTACATCTCCCTATCCTCCGCTCTGAAAAAGGTTTTTTTTCATCCTGACAGCGATGTCACCTAAATTATAAAGGTTAAAAAAAAGAATGTTTTTTCTTATCACAACACATACTTCTTTAGAATCATTTCAGTTCAGATTATGGTGCCCTGGACAATCTGGTCTACAGAGAAAGAGCACAAGCCCCTGAACAAAGCATTAATGCGGCACCAGTGGATTTATAATTTGTTATTTCAAGATAAAAACCCACAAACTTTACATTTAAAATTCACACCACCTTATTGAGTCTTACCTGCAATATACAGCGTTGCGTTCCGGCTGATGGCTGTGCCAGCGCTGTTCCTAGCCACACAGGTGTAGATGCCCTCCTGACCCCATTTTCCTTTTCCCACACTCAGAAAGAAGAGGCTGCCCTCTGACAGAACAATGGTCTGCATGTGTCCTTCACCTGTTAGCTTATCCATGGGCTGTCCATTCTTCAGCCACTCGATGGTTAGCGATGGGCCACCCTCTGCCCGGCAGGACAGCTTGGCGGGGTTCCCCAATTTCACCACCACATCAGATGGGTGGTGAACGATGCGAGGAGGGGCCTCCTCAGCACAAACTCTTAAGCCTGAATGGAGACATAAAGAAAACTTCTGTGTAAACAAATTTTATTTACAGATTTGGTTCTTTTATTTATACATAGAACTGTTTGAATTCCCAAGATCAGCATTTCTCACATGGTTCAGCTTAACAGCATTACCACCAGTACAATCCCAGTTCCCTAAAACGTCCTGCTTTTAAATGATTAAACTTATGATCTTATAGTTTGAACTATACATATGAATGTGCAAAAAAAAACACAACTGCAGAAGCTATGGGAGGATATGAATAATGCATGTAATTTTACTCCATCTTCCATGATGAGCTGCACAGTGGTGCAGTAGTAATACTGGTGCCTCACGGCAAGAAGGTTGCTGGGTTTGACTCCCTGGTTGGAGAGGTTTTCTATTTGGAGTTCTTATGATTTTCCTGTGCATTATGGGTATTCTCATGCCCTTATACACACTTCAAAAGCTGTACTGTACTGGGAATTTACAAAAATACATCCTCCAAAATTAAGGAGAATGTCTGTCTTGATGACTGAGCTTTATTCAGTGCTTCAGCATATATATATGTATATGTCACACCTGTAAGTGGCGCTGTAATGGTGCTGCAGACACAAAACAAAGTCAGGAGCTTCTGCAGCATGAACTTGATGCCGTATTCCTCCATTGGTTCAGTTGTTTTTGGTGGGGTTAATGCGTATGACAATATTCATTGTCCACACAGAAACATGAAGCCAGCATTTCCAGTATGCCACTGTATCCATATAGATATGATTAAACACTTGCACAGATATTCCTGAATTTGTCTCGGTGTGGACAGCCCCTTAAACCCTTGGTAAATCCTATGTGTAGATTTATGTAGGAACACATAAATTTTCTTTGCCGACAATGTCAAACACATGCAATGCCTGACATTTAATGCTTCTCTTTTTTTCATCCAATGTTTCAGCATGTAGCTGGTATTCCCACCTTTACTTGAAGTCACAGACCCAGAAAGTGCACATTGTACCAACAGTGTTAATTTAAGTGAGACTGGAACCACACTGTCCTTTGCAGTAATTGCCTGTTGCAAGAGCATGAAATCATTGTTTTGCAGGGCTTTAGGAGCCAATTCAAGAGCACTGTTTAAGGTACTCAGGAGCATACAATTAAATTATATTCATTTCTCATTATAGCCAGAATCAATTCTTAAATGGAACCAGTTCTTTCTTGACTTTCATCCCTATTCATGTGATCAGCAGAGAGCAGGGCAAATGATGTCAGACTGCACTGACTATTGTAGGTGCAGGGATTTTGGTCATGATTACAGCCCCATCTCCATCTATATCACTTACTACTGCATGGTGGTCCATTGCAAATACCTGTATTTTTCTACACATCAGCCATGTAAAATGTTGTTGACTGAAGTTGGCTGGGATACACTTCAGCCATGTGATCCCAAAGGAATAAAATGGTATAGGTAATGGATGGATGTCTTTGCTAGAATGTCCTTTCAGGTAGGTTTACACATGCAGTAACATTGGAAAATTCCCCTCTGACACCAGTGCCTGGATAAAAAAACATCAACAGGCACTTTAGAGGTTTTATTTATTTTTGATGAGTTTGAATCAATAGTTCTTTCACTTGTGAAGTGAGGAACAAGGAAGCCTTCATCATCAAAAGGTCAGTGAGTAATAGGCTAAGTTTAGCTTGCTAACATTACCATATCAGGGTCAATATTAGCACTCACTTTCAGTTTGTGTTTGGGTCAGGATTTATTTCATGAGGTAATATTTGGATCATGGTCAAGCAAAAAGCTGTTAAGATCAGAAGGTACTTTTATTGATATTGTCTATGTGGCCTACTGACACAAATGTTTCTTCAGGCTCGCTCTCTAAGATGGTGCTCTGACAAATTATTATATTGAACTGTCCCTAAAAGTGAGATTTATCTCCACAGTATAAACTAGGGCCGTTAACTAATGACCAATATTAAAATATCCATTCAACCATAGTGGTAAAAATCCATACTCAAAGTGTAAATACCACTTGATCCAGCAGAGGGTGCTTCTTGCACAACTTTATCCATCAGTGGTCTCTTGACTTCAACAACAGCTGCATCAAAGAAGCCACTTCAGGTAAATGGAGGATCAACAAAGCCCTTCTGAGTGAACATTAACAGCAAACTAGCATGTGAGAAGAGCTGTGTGGAAGCACTTTGGGCTCCACTGTGTTTCAATGATGTCCAAGTATCTGGCCCACTATAACAAACCTGCCAAGTCACTTGTCTGACTTTTACCCACCCATTTCCTGTGGTGTCTCGTCAAGTGCTCAGCTAAGAGCTTCGGCTTCACGGAAAATTTCTGTTGTGGATAAGACGTCTAGATTTACTGAAGAGGATACTCAGCCTCAGGACTGGTAAATAGTAAAATGATCTGCTGGACATGCCTTACGTGTGTTGTAGGTTATGATTTTTGAGGAAAGTGACAGTTCTAGTATCTACAATCCAGAAGTAACTCCCTTAAGTTTTTGTCTCATAGCAGTGATTTATTCTATCAACAACAAAAAAATTTCTAAATCAATTATGCCTCTCACCAAACTGAAATCTTCATGAGGGCTAGACAGACCTACTGTGCTTTTGTAAGAATAATCTCCAACAGTATCCAATATACAAAGAACTAAATAGGTGATAAACCAAATGAACTAGAAGTCAACTTTTGGGGCATCGGTGGCGCAGTTGGATAGTGCGCTTGGTCAGAGATCAGAAGGTTGCAGGTTCAAGCCCAACTCCAGGCAACACATGGCGATGTGTCCTTGGGCAAGACACTTAACCCCAAGTTGCTCCCACTGCTGCGTCAGTGGTGTGTAAATGGGCATGAAAGGGCGTGGATGTGTCAGAGATACTGATGGATAACTAACATAGAAACTCTGAACCATCAGTGAGTGAATGTGAGAGTGAATGGGTGTCAATGGGTAGGTGTGACCTGCGGTGTAAAGCAGCTTTGAGTAGTCAAAGGCTAGAAAAACGCTATATAAGCTCAAGTCCATTTACCATAACTTTTTGTGGGTGAAGGAAACAAATGTGTCAAATTTTTCCTCAACAGAAGGCCCTCATCTGAACATCAACTCCTCACTCTAACCCCTCTCACTCTTGAGTTCATTTAATCAGCAACTCAACACCCACTGCAAACAGCCCTGCAACCAACAAACAGTCTATTCGCATCCAGCAGCAGAGGAATGCCATTGTTTAAACTTCCCGTGGAGGTGGATGACCACACTGATGGAAACGGGAGGAGTGAGCTTCCTGACAGCAGGGGAAGCTCAAGGGTCTCAGGGACATCAGCTCAAACAAAGGCCAACTGGAGCTACCCCCATCAACGGCACATCCGCAAGAGAACAAAAGACAAGTTATTCTGAAAGGTTTGCAACAACACAAAATTTCTTCAAACAAAGTTGAAATCATACCTCTGGAAAAGGCCAAAGGCGTGAGAGGATCACTAATAAGAGATTGAACCTTTACAGTTCTGTTTCCTGCTTCATATGTGAACAAAAAATAATCTAAATCTAAAAATCTGAAACAAGTTTTACATTGAAGTAAAATTTATTTTAAAAAGTACCATCTGGGAAAATGGTCCTATAATCACGGCAGATAATCTGCATTAGATTGGATTCTTTCTAATACTACTCAGCCTCCAAACAGGCAAAGATATGATCAAAAACTTCTTCAAATGTTTAGCTCATTCTCTAAAGACGGAAATACCTTTGTATTTCAGAACACAATGGGCTGTTAAACATCATCGTCACTGAAAAGAGATTAAGAAGAGGAAGCATCTAAACACTGAGTGCCTGAATGAATTCCCATACCCAAGAATCAGGCTACGATGAAGATGTTGTTTGCTTTAACAAACATTTTTCAAAAATGTGCACAAAAGAAAAGCAGGCTTCAACCATTCACTACCCCTGAGATAAGCCCACGTGTTGTTCACCTGCTCAGTTGTCAAGGTCAAAATATATAAACACAGTAGCTCAGTGTTTTTGATTTGGAGCGATGACCTACCACTCCAATATATAGGAATGGGGACTGATAAAATTTTATCAATACCAGTGCTACTAACGATCCTGCTAATTCAATTCTTTAACGATTCCCTTATTGATTCCTGCAAATTTTGGCATGAACATGTTCAGTGACAACAAGATCAAACACACATGTCACAGCATAGATAACTGCTTCTGCAAGTTAGTGGTGTTTCTACTCCCTAAGCGGTTGTGCAGAAGGCACCTTTTGTAAAAAAAAAAAAAAATTGCCCCATTTCTGACTGCTATTGAACCTTGTCAGTGGAAGGAATTGATAAGGGACTTGATTTGACAAATTGACAAAATTACCACTGCGCGGGCTGCACCAGGCTCCGCCACCCTGCACAATGCCACAAAATTAGGGCTGATGATCTCATGACTTCAATAATATTCTGTGATCTCTGTTAGTTTTATTGGTAGTCAACCCTACAACCATATAGACTGAGGAGGAACACTTATGTGCTGTAAACTGAGGTGAAGTTGTTTCTATTTTTCTGACTGATTCATAATTTACTGGTATCCAACTGGTGTTGACTCAAGTTTTTGGTTCCAGCACAACTTTTTAAAGATGAGAAACTATGACTCAAAGTTCTGCAAATTTTAACCTGTCTTATTTTTCCATGACAATATGCATTAGTTTGGATCTTTAATAGAACAAAACGTGATTAAGCAAAGATCCAGAAAAAGCATGTTCTCCCTGTGCATGCATGCATTCTCTACAGGTGCTCTCAGCCCTGGGTGAGTGTGAGTATGAACTGTGATAGGCTGGTGACCGATTCAAGGTGTACCCTTGCACTCACCCAATGCCAGCTGGGATAGGCTTCAATCTCCCACAATCCCAATAGGGTTAAGTAGAATTATAGATGAATGAATGGGCACTACATAGATTAGACCTGGAAATCACAGGTTAGCTCACAAGTAGATGTGAGACAGTGGTCCCTGATATCCATAATATCCTAATATTAGATGAATGGCCAGTATGTAGGATAAAAATAACCTGATGTACCAGATGGGCTGATTAATATTTGTCACTAGTTCATCTGTGCAGCAGCCCACAGAAAGTGTTTGGGGCAGTATCTTTCAAAAGCATATCAGGCAGGTGATTGTGATCCTTCCATAAATCCCATCCATTACAGACCAATTAGATAATGTGATGGGCAGGGGCTACTGCTGTGGTGTTAAGTACAAAACATTAGCAAATTCCAAGCACAAACTCTCACAAAATATGTCAGAGGTGGAGCAAAAATATCCATTCAGCTGAGAAGTGCTTCCATTGTTGTTTATTTTTCATTTGCTATCTAGATCTGACAAATCCAATACTGAATCTGTTAGCATTTGTGTTCATCCCTGTACAAGCAGTCACTTCCTGCTGTTGTCTTGCTTGTAGCTCCCACCTCTTCCTACTTTAAAAAACACTGATTCAGCCATGCCACTTTGGGCCAAGCACAGTTGTTGTTGGAGCTTAAATGGACTTGAGCTTATATAGCACTTTTCTAGTCTTTGACTACTCAAAACTGCTTTACACCGCAGGTCACACCTACCCATTCACACCCATTCACTCTCACATTCACTCACTGATGGTTCAGAGTTTCTATGTTAGTTATCCATCAGTATCTCTGACACATTCACGCCCTTTCATGCCCATTTACACACCACTGATGCAGCAGTGGGAGCAACTTGGGGTCAAGTGTCTTGCCCAAGGACACATCACCATGTGTCGCACGGAGCTGGGCTTGAACCTGAAACCTCCCGATCACTAACCAAGCGCACTATCCAACTGCGTCACCGACGCAAGATGGATCTGATTACAGACATTAAATAAGGCAGATACAGCTGCAGTGCAAAGTTAGGATAGTGTAGGCCTGTCACGATAACAAATTTTGCTAGACGATAATTATACCAAAAATTATTGCGGATAAACAATATTATTGTCAATGTTATTAAGAAACATTATTTTTTTCATTAATGTAATTAAATGTCATAATAAAATGAATACACCATATCAAAAGCAACTCACTTTAATTTCTCAAGAGTATTTAACTGTAATTGGAAGGTCAAAAGCTTTTAAATAAAAAACAAACAATATAATAAAGAAAGAGGGAGAAAAAACAATGAAAATTTCCAATGACGCTCTTTTGGGGAAAACTGCATGTAAAAAAAGCATTATAATAATCAAAAACAACAAAAAAAATAAATCCTGTCTCGGTAAAGAAAAAAAACTCCAATAAAAAACACTCACAATAAAAACAATAAATAAAATGTAGTTTATACAATTCCTGAATTGTTTGTGATATGTACTTTCTCCCAATCAGTTTGTACTGTCTGTCAAATGTCTGTAATGTTTCCTGAAATGGTGGCTTTTAAACCGTATTGTTGGGCTGCATTTCTTTTGCAATATAGCCAATGGCACTGTCTGTGAACGCGCACCATGTTGCGCTGTTTTATTTATATTTACTTTGCCGACTAAACACCTCAGCAAGCACTGACTGTCAGGGCGAAGGCTCCGCTGCACCTCACCTTCTTTGTCGTCACTACTTTCAAACAAATTCGACATATCGGTTCATCGGTGTTCATGAGCTCACACCTTGTTCATTCTGTTAAAAACCAAAATATTCCCACACTTGGGCTGTGGCATTCAGCTTAGGAACCGTAGCTTTCGTGCAATCATTCTTATTAGTGTCTGTTTCCTTGTTACTCCTCACGACACTCACTTCAGCTCAGTGTGTGTGCGTGCGTGCGGCCCTGCTTCCCCCTCAAAGATTGAATGAAAGACAGATGAAAGATGAGGACACGTCAAATTATCGAGGCTGGCAAACTTACCAAGCAGAGACGTTTTTATTTATTGTTCGGTTAACTGATTTATTGATTATCGCGACAGGCCTAGGATAGTGCATCACCATGTCTAATAAACACAGGAATTATGAATGGCTGTAAATTGAAGGATACTTGAATTTGAATATGAAAAAAACTGAGACATGTTCATGTTTTCAGTTAGTAAATTGAGTTAGGAAAATGATACAACTGTTAAAAACAAAACTAGTGTTGAAAATGCTGTATCTTTCACAAGGAAGGTCAATATCTAAACTCACTGAACTAATAAATGGATTAAAATATAAGACAACACCAAAAAAATAGGCCACTGGGTAATCAGAAATTCTTTGCTGAGCTGCTTGCAAAAATGTGAAAACCCGCCCTTGCTTGAAATGTTCACAAGTCCTTCAAACCTATCTCACAATGTAAAGAAATCATATAAAAAAAATCAGATCCACATCTGTACTTGGATAACCTCCATTTTTGTCTTAATTTTGCCATGACAAACATTCCCCGAAGTTGTCATCAAAATGTTTTGAGTCATCTTGCTCACAGTCGGACAACCCAACAAATGAACAAACACAAGCTAAAAAAAATCCTTCTTGGTGTCAGAAAAAAGTCAAGAGTTTCAGAAAAGAAACTACATTTACTGACTGCTTCTGCAAAATGGATTAAATGAGATTTTTCAAATTTTCACTTTGAACTTCATCTGACTATTTGCACTCCAGGCGCAGAGAGGCGCACCCACGCCTCCCACACCTCCGTCCCCTCCGCGCAAGTGCCAGAGAGGGACGAGAAAAGGCGTGAGTGGGTTTAACACAGCTGAGTGTTGTCTTCACCAATCAAAAGAATGCCTCTCTTTGCCTTTAACTGTACTGTGGGCGAGGCACAGCAACTGATTGGACTGTATGATCCCCATCACCGCGGCCACAGTGTGCTAGAAAGATCCGGTGTTGAGCAACTGAGAGAGCGGAGGGGCTATAGGGGTGTACATAGGTGGCCACGAAGCACGTCACCATGTAGGCCAGCTCCCTGGACAGATGTAAATGCGTTCCTTTGTCATTTATAGGAGTACAAAATTAAGTGACAGACATTTAAATAATCCATTCATCATTCTTGTGATCCACAGGTCTGCATTTCTGGTCTGCCATCGCCAAATAGGAGAACCTTTGGTGATATACTGTATACTCTCCCAGTATGTCCTTCTCATACGTCTTGCAATTATGTACTCCATCTTTTTAGGTCACATTAAGAATAAAGACTAAGACAGCAAAATATGGGCAATCACAGGTAAAATCCTTAAGACACAGAGGGACATACGCTTATTTTCTCTCCTTTTTCTCTGTCTTTTTTCTCCCTCTTTTCTTTGTATTTCATGAGATGAAAGAAGCCAGATATAAACTCAATATCGGATGATAAGGCTGTTTGTTGTTGGCTTGTGAGATGTGCCTCACACTCTAGCTGCCGTCAGGTTAAGTTTCCATGATGTGACAGTTCAATTAAGATCCAAATGTACATGCTGGTTCAGATGGTTACATTAAATAGTGATTGATGTGGTTGTTTAGTGCATTGAAATGTGCCTGACACTGTGAATACCTGCCTCTGATGGTTTGTTGACGTGTGCACACATATGTGCCTGTCACCAAATTACAGCTGCGGGGGGTGCGCTTTGCTGTGCCGAGAATAGACCAGGTTGGAGCAGGCAAGGCTTCAAGGCACCTTCCGCACAGTTATTGGCATGAAATTGTCACTGCGCCAACCTGAATCTGTCAGCACCTTCCCCTGGTGCGCTGTCACACCCATCTCGGTTCAGCCAGTCTACCAAATTGCCAAATTGGCTGGGCACAGCTGTGCGCTGGACGAAATTGCCACTGCACAGGGTGCACTAGGCTCTGAACACCCAGCACCACCCTATGCTGCAACACGAAATTAGGGCCCTCTATCTGCAATCCGTGGCACTCGCCATGCAGATCCTCCCTGCTAAAATAAACATTTATACTTGTACAGACTTAAATAATTTTTTTGCAAAACCAAAGACAAACTAGAAGAGTTGAATGAAAGTTTATCCTCAGAGTAAATATTCAGCTTTCACTGTTTGCTTATTAAAGATGGACATGATTATTAATACCCCTTTCAGACTGACCAAAAAACCTGTTTGAACCTGGTGACAGCCGGCTCCTGTCGGCAGTTTGAAAGGGTTTAATTGGCATTTGAAAGGGTCATTTGACCCTGCAGGCGACACGGGTTTCAATTTGCTCGCCTCCAATCGGCTTCAGTGAGAACATCACACCCGGGTCGACCCGCTAATTTACAGATGACATCGGTTTAACGCCCCCACGGCAAAATATCCCGCCCCCTCCGTCTGTAACTTACGTGACTCTTTGCCATCTCAGCAACAAATTCCATATGCCTTTGTATCATCAGTGCCGAGTTTGTACATTTTTAAAGAGGGACAAAAGTACAAAGTTAAGAAAACCGCGTTCACAGCCTCCATGCTCCTTTTCATTGTTTACATGAAGGGGCTGGTGTTTTCATCAATTGGCCCTTTTAAATTAGCCCTACTCTACTCTACTCTACTCGACTCTACCCGGCTCTACTCTACTCTTGTGCTGCTTTTCCATTAGCCCCAGTCACCTGCCCAACGGGGTGAGCGGCACTGCGGTGACGTCATTTTGAGCGTAACACAACAATCTGTGGCTTTTTGTGACAAACCGAGTAAAAAAGGAAAGCAGAAGAAGGCTGCAGGTGGCAAGAAGAAATACCTCTTGAGAAGCACGGGAGAGTTTTGGAAGCTATACAACAGAATGAAGCCGAGGACGAGAGCAATTGAGCTGCAAAGAAAAGACGTATGAGGGTGAGCTAATGGTTGCGACCTCTGGCATGCTAGGTCATCGCGCTCATGACTCATCGATGACGACATTGTCTGACCAATCAGTAGCCGGCAGTCGGTGACGTCATCTTTCAGTATTGACTCAGCTCGCTTAGAACCAGAGCGGAGTAGGTACTAAAACTAGCTTGCTTTAGGAGGTACCGGGCTAGTGGAAACAAGCTGCAAATCGAGTAGGGCCGAGTAGAGTAGGGCCAAGACGTGTTAGTGGAAAAGGGCCTAATGTGATGACATCAGCTTGATGCACCAGAGGAATAAACAAAGCCATGCAGCTCGTCTGCTGCCGATTAGACCCGGGTCTGCCAGCAGTGGGAAGATAGTCACTTGCCAATTGGTAGCAGGTTAAAAAGACCCGCTAATTTTAGTGTGAAAGTGGTATAAGTTTATTTGCTGATTGCTAGATTCAGCATGTTTTTTTTAGCATCTTTTAGTTTGAGCTTCATAAAAGGACTCTCAGATATATAACTGATATTTAAACCCTCTTTGTCCTCTACACAGCAGTAGATTATTATGGTTGGATATGTAGGTTTAGGTGTGCTGTCACATGCAAATGGTCTAAACTTCATTGACTTTTTGTCACAGTTTTTTTTCTGCTTGTTTGTTTTCCCAGTAGCACACATGTATTTCCAATTGAATACAGCTCCATGAGCCACTTATGGGTTCCAAATCACCTGTTGAATACCTTTATAAGACGATCAACAAAGAAGTTGGTGATCAGTAAATATATGCTGGGTTTTACATTCAAGAGAACTTGCTCTGTTAATTTAAGGTGATTTTGACAACACAAGTCACATGAAAAGCATTAACAATATTTAATTTACTTTTAACACCAAATAACGGACAATTTGAAAAAAAAAAATTGAAATCAATCAACAGAAAAACAACCGAAGAGTTTTTGCAATAATGCCCATGTAAATTAGTCATTTACAATTTGAATTTACACTTAAAATACTTTATCTTTATAGCTATATTTAAATATGCTGTTGTTCTTCTTCATACATATATGCTAAAATTTAATATTTTGCACAAGGCATCAAGTTCTGATGGGTGATTGACTATCCAGACAAATAACAATTTCATCATGTAAGTCTAGTGTTGAGATAGGCCTTTGTTGAATGATGTTCATTACTGTTTATTCATGATATCAAATAAAAGCGCCCCAATGGCTTTTTAGTGCAAACCATTGGTCTATAAGCAATACAAAAGTAACTGCATGAATGCTAGCCCAAATTACACAACTATTTATTGAGCTGAAATCATTTGCTGACAGCTTGGACCCCCCAAGTTAAAAATCCCATCCAGTAGTTAACATTAGGTTAATATTTGAAGAAAGGCAGGTAGGTTGGTTCTGAAGGACCAATCAACTGCTATTAATGTATCTGTTTTTGAATAGTTACGCTGTTTCATAGGTTTCTCTCTATAAATGAATGGTTATGAATATCGGACATACTCACCAGACAGGAGAAGTCCACATAGAGCTGTAAAGCTGATGAGTAAATCTCCTGTCATCCTGGACGGTGAACAGTTAGTCTTACGAGCCCAAATCTTTTACACTCATCCCCCAAACGTTAGAGTCATGACGGTGCGTTAAAGTACACTTTGTTCAAAAAGTTTCTTCATCTTAAATTATATTTTGGTCAAACTTTGGCGTCAGTACTTCTGTAACGAACACCTACGCGAAGTTCTCCCCGATCCTCTCCGCTCCGCTCTGAATCCTAATCGGAGCGCCCACGTCGAGTGTACGTAATTACATCATACTTGCTGTGAGAATGGCCTTCAAAATAAAATCAAACTGGACAACTTATCATTTAAAATGATTTAACTTTGCTCTATGTTAGTTTTCATTTGAAAACAGTATTATGTACATGTGTTTCTAATTTTGATACACTTTACTGAAGTAAAAGGTGTCAGGGTCTGTGAGTAAGAAATCTGATTTATTTAGTGATGCAGAAAATTTTGTTCAGCTCAGTAAGAAGAGACTGTTCCTCAAATTGCTCTTTTATTTGGTTATTAATTGGCTCAATTATCTGGTATATTTATCTGTTTTATATTTAATATCTTATTTATATTCAGTGTTACATTGTCAATGTCATAGTGTCTTTGCTTTTAATTAGGATAAGTTTAAGATGAGTAGGACCATGATGGTATCATTAATTGTATATTTAATCAAGTGACAAATTTAGAGGAATTACAACTTAGTAACTGCAAAACTATGATTATATTATAAATTAATTCCCTATACCTCTTTTACTCAGTAGCCTATATAACCTTCCAATGCCTTTTCTCAATACAATACCATTTTTCACATGAAATGTAAAGTCTTTCTCATAATATTGTGTTTTATCCAACTTGCTACTTTATTTTTGTGTAATCTTCTTTTCATTCACCAACTTGTTTTTTTTTGTATACTCTATGCTGTGAGATGATAGACCATTTGTCGAAACTTAGAATCTAAAGCCTTTTACATTAGATTTTTATTTTCTTTGAAGTTTTCTAAGATAACATAACATCTTTCCCTTAGCCCACAGTTGAGCTCAGTGAAGATGATTATTTTGAGTTTTTTCATGATGATACATTTACAAAACAATAGCATAAAAAGTCAATTTAATTTAAGAAAACACTGCATACTGAACATTTAAAAGTACAGTACAGTGGTAAGTACAGTAATGGCAACTGATTAACTGATTTGTTGATTTTGTTTAATCTTTTTTTGTTAATTTGAGACTTTAATTCTTGTTTGGTTATGTAGGCCTAATTCATTAATTCATTCGTTCATTTTCAATACCACTTATCCATTTCAGGGTCGTGGGGGAAATAGAGCCTATCCCAGCTGTCATTACGTGTGAGGCAGGGTACACCCTGAACCGGTTGCCAGTCGATTGCAGGGCTGGTTGTGTAGTTTACTTAATTTATTCAAAAGTCTGAAATAAAGATCATTGACCTAAATAAAAGATTATTTATGCTTTTAAAACACATTGAGCCTGATCTACTAAGATCCAACATAATGAGTGCTAATTTGCATGTCCAACCTTAAAAATTGAATGTGTGGGGTGCTGGTTTGGTGGAGTGGTTAGCAACCGCGCACCCCATGTACATGCTTCTAAGTCCAGGTTCGAATCCTGCCTGTGACCAGTTTGCAGAGTGTCTTCCCCTACTCTCTCTCCCCCTTTCACAAGCCTATCCACTGTCTCTCTCCTATCAATAAAGGCGCAAAATGTCCCCCCCCAAAAATTTTAAAACAAAAATGAATGTGCAAGTATTGGGCATATTGTGGGTGATCAACCATGACTGTGTGCGCAGTTATAACAGGCACAAAGTGGTTTGGTTTTATTGATATTTAGCGATAATTTGTTTGAATCAAACCATTTTTTAACTTTGTCCATTTCTGATGTGATTAGAGACAGAAGTTGCTGTAAGTTATAACCTGTAGCCAGAATATTAGTGTCATCGACAAATAATACAAATTTAAGCACTTCAGACACTTTATCATTGATATATAAATTAAAGAGGGTAGGTAACAACACTGACCCTTGAGGGACGCCACACACAACTTCCACATGCTCTGATTAATACTCTCCCAACTTCACAAATTGTTGCCTGTTCTTTAAGTAGATTCTTACCCAATTCAGCACTAGCCCCCAGATCCCATAATGTTCTAACTTCTTCAATAAAATAGTGTGATTTACTGTATCACATGCTTTCTTTAGGTCAATAAAAACCCCAACAGCATGCTTTTTTTTGTCTATAGTAGCTTATTAGGAATTCCTTCGATGAGTTCGTATATAGCTAATGATGTTGACCGTTTTTTCTAAATCCATACCGGCTGTCAGTAAGTACATTGTATTTTTTCCAAGAATTTGGACAATCTGTTATTAAATAGTTTTTGTAATATTTTTGAGAATTGTAGTAGAAGAGAGACTGGCCTTTAATTTGTGAAGTGGTGTTTGCTACCGATTTTGTAGATAGGTAGATTTTTGCTATTTTCATCTTACTTGGAAATTCTCCAGAATTAAATGAAAAATTACAAATATGTGCAAGTGGCTTTGAAATACCTTGAAAACCCATTTAACAATTTGAAATCTAAATGGTCACAATTGGTCGATAGCTTGTTTTTGCTTTGATTAGCAATATTACTGATCTCTTCTTCTTTACTACACTTTGAAACATTGAGCTAGAATTGCTTTCAGTAAGTTTGTTGAATGTATTTATGGAAATGTTTGAATCAGGAATATTTTCTGCTAACTCTGGACCAATATTGGCAAAAAAAATATTAAAATTTATCAGGTGCATCATTCATATTATTTATATTCAGGTCTTTATCAGTAAAATATTGAGGATAACTGTCATGTCACGTTATCTTTTTGTGTCTGAAAAACAGTGTGACTTCTTTTGGACCAAGGTAAAGGGGAAGCAACTGTCCAAAAACAACTGCAAATACTGGCATGCATATTGGTAAAAAAAAAAAAAAAAAAAAGTAACAGGAACCCTTAAGGTTACATGAGCAAATTCAGGGAATTGATTTTTATGTCCTAAATAAACAACTTTAGGTAGCACTTTAGATTACAGCCCGCGTCTTACAGTGTAGTTTCCCGTCTCTTACAGTGTAGTTTCCTCAACTGTTGGGGTAACTCTCACACATGTACCATGACATTTTGCGGTATTTATGGGGTAGTTACGCTCGCGTCTTACAGTGTAAGTCCTGGAGTCTTACAGTGTAGTTTCCCGTGTCTTACTGTAGCACGGCAGATGTATTGGTTTTATTCTGCACGTTTTTATATTTTGTGTGATTGTTTTAATTGTTTTTAGATTATTTATAGCATGTTTTTAGTATTTTTTTAATTACTTCCTGCCGGGACACTCTTAATCTTGATAGCCTGCACCTGTAGAGCACTTTTTATCCCAGGAGACTCCCAGTGGGGCTGGAGAACAGAACTGGTCTGTGGCCAATCAGAGTAGAGAGGGGACAATTTAACCTGTGGCACACCTGGAAGTGGGAGAACGCCGGAAGGAGCACAATACATCCATGGGTGGCACTGAGCATAGACATATACACTAGACCATAGACATATACGTGTTTATGTCTATGGCACTGAGAGGACGCAACACGAGGAGCAGCCGAGCACAGCGGAGCAGACAGCTTTCGAGCAGAGTCCAGCTGAGAAGGAAAGTCGGGAGTGTTACGACGCGTCCTTACAACAGCGGAGCAGAGTGAGGAGCTCTGCCTGCCGCGTAAGTATTCTTCGCTGTTGTAGCACTCTAGCTTACGAGGAAGAGGTCACTCGGCTTGTATTGCGTTGTGCACCCCCACTGCCACTGTTTCTTCTTACAGGTGTCCTTGGCTGAGGTCCTGTCTGTCACTGGAGGAGCAAGGGAAGAGGAAGGACCCTAACTGCTGGCTGGCGTTTTAACCCTTTTTAATAGACTTTGCATCCTGTAGAGGACAGTTGCCTGCTCCATTTTAAACCCACCTGCTTGTGTTTTAAAAAACAGTTTTTAATTTAAAAAAATCTGGTTTTAACAGCAATCTTATTGTCGTCTCCTTGGTTTTAACTTGCTGCTCACCACTTGATTTTAAAGGACCAATTCAGAGTTTTTTTCATATATATTTTCATTTTAATCTATTTAACCACCATTACATTACCATGACCGTAGGGAAGTGCTGGGTACTTACAGGTAAAGTAGTGGGTAGCTACACAGTAAGTAAAGCCAACAAGTGTGCACTTTATAATACAGCCCGGTTCCAGATGTTGATCAGTAGTTACAGTAAAGTAGAGGGTAGTTACACAGTAAGTAAAGCCAACAAGTGAGCACTTTATAATACAGCCCGGTTCCAGATGTTGACCAGTAGTTACAGTAAAATAGAGGGTAGTTACACAGTAAGTAAAGCCAACAAGTGAGCACTTTATAATACAGCCCGTTTCCAGATGTTGACCAGTAGTTACAGTAAAATAGAGGGTAGTTACACAGTAAGTAAAGCCGACAAGTGTTCACTTTATAATACAGCCCGGTTCCAGATGTTGATCAGTAGTTACAGTAAAGTAGAGGGTAGTTACACAGTAAGTAAAGCCGACAAGTGTTCACTTTATATTCCAGCCCGGTTCCAGATGTTGATCAGTAGTTACAGTAAAATAGAGGGTAGTTACACAGTAAGTAAAGCCAACAAGTGAGCACTTTATAATACAGCCCGGTTCCAGATGTTGACCAGTAGTTACAGTAAAATAGAGGGTAGTTACACAGTAAGTAAAGCCGACAAGTGTTCACTTTATAATACAGCCCGGTTCCAGATGTTGATCAGTAGTTACAGTAAAGTAGAGGGTAGTTACACAGTAAGTAAAGCCAACAAGTGAGCACTTTATAATACAGCCCGTTTCCAGATGTTGACCAGTAGTTACAGTAAAGTAGAGGGTAGTTACACAGTAAGTAAAGCCAACAAGTGAGCACTTTATAATACAGCCCGTTTCCAGATGTTGACCAGTAGTTACAGTAAAATAGAGGGTAGTTACACAGTAAGTAAAGCCGACAAGTGTTCACTTTATATTCCAGCCCGGTTCCAGATGTTGATCAGTAGTTACAGTAAAATAGAGGGTAGTTACACAGTAAGTAAAGCCAACAAGTGAGCACTTTATAATACAGCCCGGTTCCAGATGTTGACCAGTAGTTACAGTAAAATAGAGGGTAGTTACACAGTAAGTAAAGCCGACAAGTGTTCACTTTATAATACAGCCCGGTTCCAGATGTTGATCAGTAGTTACAGTAAAGTAGAGGGTAGTTACACAGTAAGTAAAGCCAACAAGTGAGCACTTTATAATACAGCCCGTTTCCAGATGTTGACCAGTAGTTACAGTAAAGTAGAGGGTAGTTACACAGTAAGTAAAGCCAACAAGTGAGCACTTTATAATACAGCCCGGTTCCAGATGTTGACCAGTAGTTACAGGTTAAGTGCTGGGTTGTCGCAGTGAAAGTACTGGACAGTTAGACAGTAAGCAAAGACAAGTGTGATCTTAATGGCCAGGTTAATTAAAAGGTGAATTACTATGTGAGGTGTCTGTGTGTTTTAAAAAAATAAAGATATTTTATACGTCTGCATGTCTTGTCATTATTTTGTGAAACACATACTCATCAATACATTACAGCGTTTTAGTTCATCACTGGGCTACATTATCTGTATCCATGCTGATTCTTAACAGGAAGTGGCACATTAAGGTATGCACAGCAAAAGCGTATGTCCAGGAAAATTACACAGTCCTGATAAGTTCATGGAAAGACACGGGAAACTACACTGTATGTCTCCAGGACTTACACTGTAAGACACAAGCGTAACTACCCCATAGATACCGCAAACTATCATGGTACATGTATGAGCGTTACCCCAACAGTTGAGGAAACTACACTGTAAGACTCCAGGACTTACACTGTAAGACACGAGTGTAACTACCCCATAAATACCGCAAAATGTCATGGTACATGTATGAGCGTTACCCCAACAGTTGAGGAAACTACACTATAAGAGATGGGAAACTACACTGTAAGACGCGGGCTGTAATCTAAAGTGCTACCCAACTTTACTGTCTGTTTCAACAAACAGCATTGGTCTAAATATGACACATACAAGTGCTCCTGCTGTACAAGGGATGCTAGTTTTACATCTAAATCTGTTTTCATTTAATTGAGGATTTCTGGAAAATTACAGGGCTCAGAAATAAATACTAATCTTTGCTATGTGAAAAGCAGGCCTGCAACTCAATGCCATAAGCTTGAATTAAGTGAGATCACAGTATCACTCATGGAGCCAAAAAGTGAGCAGACTGATTTTAGCCATTGAACTGTAACTATTTCTTTCCTGATTGCTTTCTTGTCACATCATAGATATTTGGTCTGAGCTGGGCTTTTGAGATGTGTGCATGCAACGAATATCCCAATAGTCAATCACAGAACAGATGTAATAATTATTTACGAGTTAATGCTAACGTTTTTCCAAAGATACCATTTTATGCTAACAGTTATTCAAGCATGTAATGTTGCGGCAGATCACTTCAAACTTTTTAGTTTAACAGGTCAAAATGTATCATAAATCAGTAAAAGTGCAGTTTCAGTTGGAGAAGGCTATAGGGGGCCACTTTCTCTGTTTCACATCCTGTGGTGCTGTGGTTTTACTGAGCCGAGAGAACCTTTTGTTGAACTCTTGGTTGAACTTCTGCCTTAAGTCTGACCTTTACCTAGCCACTATGATTATCTTTCCATGGCTGGCATAGCATATGAAACCAGACAAGATCTTAACATGTGATAAGATGATACCGCCCCAAAGCCTGATGTGTATAAGATCTTGTGTATGCTTGTGTTCAATGCTCTTTGCCTGTACATACCTAGTGAGGTGCAGAATAGAGCCCTCAGCAGCTGAGTGATTTTTATTTTCTTTTGTATTGTTTCACATATTGTCAATAAATGGTTGGCTAACCAATCTCAAAAATATGACTCTCTTTCTCATAATAATGACTTTGTTATCTCAAAACTTTGATTTTTTTCTCATTATTATTACTTTTTATCTCATAATTATGACTTTTTATTTCATAGTTACAACTTTATCTGATAATTATGTCTTTTAACCTCACAATTTTGACTTTTTTCTCATCACCTTGACTTTTTATAACATAATTATGACTTTTTATCTCATAATTATGACTTTGTGATCTCAAAAATATGACTCTCTTTCTCATAATTATGATTTTATTTCTCATTATTATGAGGGTCATTCCACCGAATGGGTACCATTTCCAAGTTGAAAGTCGACCAAATTTTTTTTTGTTTTTTCACATTTTTCAAAATTAATTCTAGCAGCACACATATTCAGCTATTAAAAATTAACACTGGTCCATCTTAAGTGACTTTATTTAATTTTTTTACATGACTTTTAGGACAAAGATGGTGGCGTTTTTTTCAGTCCTGTTACCAAAACTCATGCTACATTTAAAAAGAGTGTTTACAAACATGTCAACTAATTCCTTCATTTTCCCCTCAAAAAAGTGTCTCTTTTAATGGAATAATTGGTTTTATGTTCAAATAATTAATGTTTGTTACTAAAAAATTGATACTTTTAAACAAAAGTTGTATTTTTCTGAAACATCCAAAGTCATATTTTTCATTTCCAGGAGACCAAAAGCTCAATTAAAAAAAAAAAAACTATTATCATGTAATCTATTAAACAGTTGGATAAATGATGGACCAAACATACTTGAAAAAGTTGTTTAAACTTTTTATTTTTTTTTAAAGAAAAATGATCAAGTAACAGGAACAAACAAGGGGTAACAGGAATAAACAAATAACAGAAAGATGTGCTTTGTGTTCATGCATGTATGGATGTTGGTGTGCATGTGTGTATGTGGAAGTTTTGTTTTAAAGGAACTTTATGTGGCCTTTTCTAAGACTCTTAACTGGAATGAACAAGACATACCAGTAATAAACAATGAACAACAGAAAGACATGCCTTCTGTGCATGCATGTATGGATGTGGGTATGCATGTGTGTGTGTATGTGTGAGTTGTGTGTTAAAAGAACTTGTGTGGCGGGGTGCTGGTTTGGCGTAGTGGTTAGCACCCCATGTACATGCTTCTGCCGGTCCAGGTTCAAATTCCGCCTGTGACCAGTTTGCAAGTCCCCCTTTCACAAGCCTATCCACTGTCTCTCTCCTATCAATAAAGGCACAAAATGCCCAAAAATATACATTTAAAAAAAAAAAAAAAAAGAACTTGTGTGGCCTTTTCTAAGACTCTAGTTTGTCCCAGACGTCCTTTTCAATTTCCATATAGCGAGGACTGGCTTCAGGGGTGGGATGATGCACAAAATGTCCTCAAAAAGATACCACAATAGGTTTTCACGCGCTGGCCAGAAAAACCTGTTGACCCCAATTTTGTGCATACAACGGACCTCAACATGTGTTTCACTTGTATCTGTGATGACACCTGGATAGAGGTCATCATCATACTTCACCACACACCATTTGCCAACAACTTCAGGACTTTGCCACATAATTTCTGTGGCTGTGGGTGCTGCCTGTTGATGACTGAAGGTGAAACACTTTGCATTGAAGCACTTACAGGTCAGATTTTGTTTTGTAGTACGCAAGCAGCTGACATCCCTGTATGTCAGTTCTCCTTGGGCAAGGGTCACTGCCTGATGTATTCTCGTGGAGGGAATTGATGGTACATCACTGGGCATCTCCTGAGCAGCTTTCTCCACCGCGTCCTCGTTGACAAAAAACAACTCGATTGTCATTTCTGTCTTTTGCAACACAGCAAACAGTTCTGCAGCATCAGGAATGTCAGTCCCTTTGCTGACCAGACTGTCAGCTGTCCTCTTCAGGGCTCCTCCCACACCATCCGGTGCACCCTTTCCGTGGCTTGCCTCAAAGAAGTTCCATGTCCCAGCAGTGAGTCCTCGTTTGAACAGCTCAGTACAAAACATGAAAAAATTCCCTTGTTGTCTGTACTGAGTGCATGGGCCATCACTGTAAAAATGGATCGTGGAGACCTCTGGATGTGCATTCTGCACATAATCAAGTACTGGTGACAAATGCTGCCAGATTGCTGGTGGGCCCTTTAGTCTTGATGGAGACACTGTGCAGAAGGACATAGGGTGGGTCGATGTATGAACATAAAGCACACCTGTGTGCAGTGTTGCCTGCTGGTGGGATGCTCCGAAGTGGACTGCCTGTATTTCTGTGCTGTACTTGCAGAGGTAATTTTCAGAAAAGTCAACATGAATTAAGCATTCATGTGCTTTCAAGCCCTGTCTCAGTGCCCTGTAGTGGGTAAACTGATTATTGATGTTGTAAGTGTGTCTCTTAAACCTATGCAGCAGCAGGTTCAGTTGTTCCAGCAGGACTTCTTGTGTGGCCTGGAATTCTTTTTTGATTATGATTTTAGATGTTTTGCCACTGGGGTCATTCTTGTGCTCCTTATCCACAACTGCCCACTGAAGATAAGTCTCTCGACTCTCTGGTTTGTACTGCGTAGAGACTGGGCAAGTGAGGTCTTTGCACTCAGAGCATTCTCCATACATGCACTCTATGTTTTCTGTGTCACATGTGATGGCTTTCACAAGGTCATCTAGATTGACAGTGCAAATCACTTTCAAGTGGTACAGCTTCTGCACAATAAAGCCCAGATTTTCATGCATCTTGCACATGCATGTGTCTCGATCTCTTAGAGTGGGATGAACAACCCAAAAGGGACGGAGCAGACAGAAGAGTGAGTAAGAGATGGAGCTATGCTCTTCTGCTAAAAACTTCAAGTGCAAATTTTTCATGGTATCCAATAGGAACCGTTTCTGTTTTTTGGTTTTCTTCCAGGTGATAGTCTGCCTCTTCCCAGTTGTGATGCGACTAACATCATCCCTTGAGTAGAAAGCTCTTGCTCTGCTTATCACACTATTTGGAACCCTATTGTTCTGTTTCCTTTGGTAGGCATACTTAACCTTCACATTGTTTTCATTCTTCCATCTTTTCTTTGAAAATCCCAATGAATTTTGAGCCATGCGTTGTAATCTGTACTTTTTGAGGACCTTTCCTGTTAGTACTTTTGCAATTATCTGCCTTTCCTTTTCCCCCTGTGCTTTTTGTATTTGTTCCGGATGCCCTCCACCAGAATCTCATGAAACAAAAGAGATTTCTGAATATCTGCTGGTGGAAGCTGTCTCATCTGTCTTTTTACTTTTGTGCGTGGAGATACAGTGTCCTTTTTCATTCGTTGGACTTGTTTCTTGTACTTTGCTGTTTTCTGAATTTGTTTCCTCAATAGGCCTTTAAGTTCTTCAATTTCCGTCTTTAATTTCTTTCGTGATTTTCGGCTTCTTCTCCGTCCTTGACAACATTGCCTACAGGAAACATACCAGCATAACACCCAGTTACACTTTGTAGATGTTAAAATGTCCTGTTACATTAGTCTTTGCAACTTGGCAGATTTTAGTTAATTTCATTCTGTAACACAGTCACTTCTGTTTTATTATTAGCTACTAGGTTCTAAACTTGGCTGTTGAACAAAACCTCATTATTACATTGTAAGAAACACACACATATACTATATTGTCTCCTTTCACAATCTCTTTGACACTTAATCAATTTCATAAATGGACCTGGAAGTGCTTAGTTGTGGATCTACAGCTTGCAGAGGTGGTAGCTGAGGGGTCTCTGTAGGGGTGCCAAGGTGTTGTTGAGCTTCTTTTCTTTCTTTGATCTTATGGTATGTCTCTCTCCACTTTTTGCGTTGACTGCGCTTTCTTCTCTCACTTAGTTGGTCTATCCTTTTCTTCCTGCCTGATTTTAAGTCCTCCCTGTATTTTTCTCGTTCCTTCTCAAGGTATCTTTCCCTCCTCTCTGGGTCAGCATCTCGTCGAGCACGATAGCGTTGCTGCTTTTCTGCAGCACTAAGTGGTGTCTTTTCTCCCTGTAAGCATTTATTCACATTATAAAAACTGATCTTAGATCTCAAAAACTTAAATAATCTCTAAAGTAAAACTTAAAAATCAGCTGAATAGTGCAATACCAACTAATATTCAATTACGTAAATCATTTAAACTGTGGACTCGACTCAGTCCTGTTCCTCACACTCAGTCCTGTTACCGTGTATACAAGTAACAGGACTGAAAGTAACAGGATTGAGTTTTCAGCATAAAGTTAGCAAAAACATGAAATATAGCCACATGGCATTCATGCTAATAGCATGTGGATGCTAAGCATAATCTCGTGATTTACCAAATATGTGTGCTTTTTAAAAAAACAAATGATAACTAAGATATATTTTAAGTAACAGGACAGTATGTTGAGATTGACCTTCTCAGTCACGGTTGAATTATTGCCAAATATACAGAAAAATGAATGAAAGAACTTACTTTTTGTCTTGTCATGGCCTTCACCAGACTCAACTGATGCAACTTCCTGTTGTGCATGTGACTTATGCAATGTTCAAAATGAATCTGATTGGGTAATGTGTTAAGGTAACAGGACTGAGTGAAAACCCAGGGACACGACAAAAATGTGTATTTTTACCAAAAAATTATATATATATATATATCAGTGGCGGCGGCTGGTCAGTCAAGGAGGGGAAGCTCATTTTTTTTCTCGGCTTACATCATAAATTTGTTTATTGATGTAAATGATCTGTGACCCTGTTGTACTAACTAGGTGTCTTTTCCAGGGATTTTATTCCCCAAAACCCACTTTTGACCAGACAACACATTTTATTTGTGCACTTCCAGTGAGCCAGCCCACCTTGTCATACCAGGAATGCTGAAAAGACCTGATACTTTTCCACACCTTTTTGCACTGAATCAATCTTAGGAGTTGATCTGCACTACTGTTTAACCCTCATTTTCTCTTCGCAAGGAAGAGTATCAAATGGCCTCGCCAAAATCTGGTCGACAACATTCATACTATCTACCATGATGCGCAGCCTGCTAGCAGCTGGAGCTGCTACGTGAGACTACTGTTTGACAGGCTGTGGGTGAGTGACAGGGAGAGAAGCTGTAGCTGCTTGTTTGTGAAAAGAAAAAGTGACAGGAGAGAATCTTCAAACACAGCGCTAGTCATTTTTAAGAAAGATAAAGTCGCTCGTGATCGATAAAGCCTCTGGCTAAGTCCACAACAACTGAATGTAAAACTTAAAAAACGCCCCGGTGGAGGGTTATACTTCAAGATTGCTGATTGGCTCATTTCACTGTCAATCAAAAAGGGATTCGGCCTCAGACAGATCATCCAATCATCATGCAGAAGCTCCGCGTCCAGGCCGGCCCACTGCCTCATAGACCCCCAGAGACGCTGAGCGTCCGATGGGCGGGACAAAGCCCAGCGTTTATCCAATGACCGTCCAGTTTCCACAGTGGAACAACCCACTCTACGCTTGCCTGTTGGAAGTCTGAAGACGCTCAGCGTCCGGCTGTGTTAAAGCACTGAGACGCTGCGAGGATGAATGAGAAGGAAGTCCCAACACTTACCTGTGATGAGTAGCTGATTCTGAACAAAAGATGAAGGTATTCTAGCGCATATTTAGTCAATGAAATGTACACACAGCAGTACATATCACCACTTTTTTGGGGACATTTTAGGGGAAGCTGAGCTTCCCTTGCAGTCTTAGAGCAATCGCCACTGATATATATATATATATATATATATGTATATATATATATATGTTTATATAACAGGCCAAAATACAAATTTATCATGTATGTTGTTCTTTCCTTGGGTACTCTGTAACAGAGGTCCTGGCCATGCTGCAGGACTTTAACACAGTGACCTAGTTACAAGCTATGTGACTACTGGAAACAATTGTTACCAGTCATAAAAATGCTATTTTCTTAAAAAAAAAAAAAAAAGTACAAAATGGAAAAAAGAAATACATACCATGATTCAGAGGGACTCAACTGATAAACTCAGTTTACAACTCAGAAAAAAAATTTGGGCATAAATGGGTTAAGGCAAGACACCATTAGAATATCCATCTGTGCGAACATGCATCTAGTTGCCACTAGCTGCGAACACACACACACACACACACACACACACACACACGCACAATTTTCATAAAATAACAGGCCAAAATACAAATTTATCATGTATGTTGTTCTTTCCTTGGGTACTCTGTAACAGAGGTCCTGGCCATGCTGCAGGACTTTAACACAGTGACCTAGTTACAAGCTATGTGACTACTGGAAACAATTGTTACCAGTCATAAAAATGCTATTTTCTGTCAGACTACAGCAGAAGAGTTTTTTGGAACTAATGGAAGAGATAAAAGCTTTACGGATTCAGATTGCCGAGAGAGACTTGGAAAGTAGGGTAGTGGACCTGGAGCAGTACACCAGGATGATTATCACCGCGCTCCGCATCAACCCCATTCATAAGCTAAGGCGGTGACTGCTGACAGTGTGGGGGAGCTCAGTGACATGAATGCTAGTTCCACGGAGCAACAGGTGGCGGCTTTTTTGCAGTCCAGAGACATCTTGCTGGATTGTAATAATATCGAAGCTTGTCATCTACTTCCCAGGAGAAATGAAAATGATAAACCAGCAGTCATACTGAGGTTTATCAACAGAAAACACAAAACAGCCCTGCTGAAACAAGACAGAAAATCTAAAGGATCAAACTTCTTCATGAATGATCACCTAACTGGATAAATGCCAATGATCATTAGAAACTGGCCCACAAGGTAACAACACCACACAATCATGACTCTCAATGAAATAACTCATTCATCAACATCTGGAGACAATATTCACATATCTCAGTGGATCACGGAGCATGATGATCTGGAACTGAACACTTTTGAATACATTGATCATGGCAGGCATGTCATTGAATATAAATATAACATAGATCCAGACAATACCTTTCTTTCTTCTGTCAATAATTATTGCTGTTACTATACTGTTATAATTCTATACAACTTGTTAACATTTGTCCAAAGATGTCATTTTATGCTAACAGTTATTCAAACATATTATGTTAGGGGAGATCAGTTCAAACATGTTTGTTCAACAGGTCAAATGTGTCATAAATCGTACAGGTGCAGTCTCAGACAGGACTGTGGTTTCAGTTGGAAAGGTCTGGGGGGCCAGTTTCTCCATTTCGCATCCTGTAGTTGGTCCTGTGGTTTTGCTGAACTGCGAGAACTTTCGTTGAACTCTTGGTTGAACTTCTGCCTTAAGTTTGACCTTTACCTAGACATTATTTTTATCTTTCTTGACAGACACAGCATATGAAACCAGACATGATCTTAACATTTGATCAGCTGGTACTGCCCAAATTCTGATGTGTATAAGATCTTGTGTATGCTTGTGTTCAATGCTCTTTGTCTGTACATACCTAGTGAGGTGCAGAACAGAGCCCTCAGCAGCTGAGTATTTTTATTATTTTTGTATTGTTTCACATATTGTCAATAAATGGTTGGCTAACCGATCTAATCTGGACTTGTGCCTTCTTCCAAACTGAACATGAACTTTCAACAACTTGGTGACCCCAACGTGATTTGGCTGAAAGGCCTGCCCGTATTGAGGACAACGATCGGTGGACTTGGAGGAATTCTGAACAGACATTTAAGAAAGTGGCCACTGAAGGTAAGCAGAAAATCTTTTGATATACAGTATCAGAATTTCTGCAATTGACAATTCTAAATTAAAAATTGTCTGTGCTTGAATGTCGTATGAGTGAGTAAAATAATTTTGAATTTTGAATTTTTTCTTTTCTCTCTTTCTTTCTCAAAAATGTATATTTTAATGAACTGAGGAAAATATGTGAGGCAATACGGACAGGATCCACTCATACAAGACGGGAATAGCGTTAACATCACGTATGTGGAAATGAGTGTAACTGAGTGATGAGAGAATCAGGCCCGAGGTTACACGGATCTGTCCCAAAGCGTCCTAGCTAAGGTTAAATAATTTAACACTAGGATCCCTTATTCAATTGACAAAGTTTTAGGAGTCAGGGTTCTTTTTTTTTGGAGGGATATCTGGGGGTTGGTTGTACTCTGGGTGTGGTACCCAGTCCTCACATGAAGGTGACGACCTTTGAGGTTGCCTAGTCTATAGTGTAAGACGTAACAAGAATGCGGTGTTCTTCCTCCAATAATTAAAGGTGTGGTACCTTGAGGTTGTCAGATGGATGCAAATGTGTGGGTGGCTTTTCAATCAGTTTTGATACATTGAGGTCATTTGTGGAGAGTGTACTAGAGATTACAGATCCAGGACTTTCTCAAAGCAAACTGACTATCGACTGATTGCTCTGTGTGGTCTGGGTCGGGCATAGGCTTGGGGGTCATTGTGTTAGGGTGTGTGGTCTGAACTTAGAATAAAGGTGAATTTTGGAGGGCCATAGGTGAGACGCCTGGCTCCAGGAGCTAGGTAGAAGCTTGTTCACGCCTCCTGGAGGATCTGGTTTTGCACCATTCAAAGGACAGGCCACTCACATGTATAATATATTTTGTGTGAACATAAACGGAGAATGGCAGAGAAGCAAATGGGGACGGGGTCCTCCTAACAGTGTTGAAGTAAATGTCCATAAATTATGGGAAGACATGAAAGACGAATACGAACCAAAAAATCAGAAGGAGGAAGCAGGGAATTAGTGCACTAGATGAGAGAACTGATGGTGAGAGATAGTCTGTTAGAGGGAGCCTACACTGTAAAAATTTTTTTTAAAAAAAAGTAAAATACAATGAAAGATCTGGCAGCAAATTTTCCAGATCTATTTCTTAAAATTACAGAAAATAAATGTATCACTAAACTACAGACAACACCTTGCAAAAAAATACAGGGTAGATTTTTACGGTCAAAATCTATTAAAAAAGAAGAAAAAGAAGAAGAAGGGATGTTACAATTGACAAACGTCCAGTATACGATTCTAAAAAAATACATATTAGGCCTACATCCAAAAAACTTTAATACCAGATAGTTTTCAGGTTATTCTCTGCAATGCCAGGGAATACATCACTAATTTTAGAACCCAGCCAAATCTATCTACAGTATATTGCTACAGTAAATTTAAATTAAAATGATATTTTTCCATGTATGATATCAAAGTTATTACATATAAACAAATTAGGCTCATGAAACTTAGGTATTTATCTGTAATTTATCATTTCAGAGAATTAATATAAAAAACAACAATAACAATTACATAATGTGTAGACAAAATATGTACTTGAAAGTACAAAACCAAAACCAGTGAAGTTGGCACGTTGTGTAAATCGTAAATAAAAACAGAATACAATGATTTGCAAATCCTTTTCAACTTATATTCAATTGAATACACAGCAAAGACAAGATATTTAATGTTCGAACTGAGAAAAGTTATTATTTTTTGCAAATATTAGCTCATTTGGAATTTGATGCCTGCAACATGTTTCATAAAAGCTGGCACAAGTGGCAAAAAAGACTGAGAAAGTTGAGGAATGCTCATCAAACACTTATTTGGAACATCCCACAGGTGAACAGGCTAATTGGGAACAGGTGGGTGTCATTATTGGGTATAAAAGCAGCTTCCCTTAAATGCTCAGTCATTCACAAACAAGGATGGGGCGAGGGTCACCACTTTGTGAACAAATGCGTTAGCAAATTGTCCAACAGTTTAAGAACAACATTTCTCAACGAGCTATTGCAAGGACTTTAGGGATTTCATCATCTACGGTCCGTAATATCATCAAAAGTTTCAGAGAATCTGGAGAAATTACTGCATGTAAGTGGCTGGCCAAAAACCAACATTGACTGCCCATGACCTTCGATCCCTCAGGCGGTACTGCATCAAAAACCGGCATCACTGTGTAAAGGATATCACCACATGGGCTCAGGAACACTTCAGAAAACCACTGTCAGTAACTACAGTTCGTTGCTACATCTGTAAGTGCAAGTTAAAACTCTACTATGCAAAGCCAAAGCCATTTATCAACAACACCCAGAAATGCCGCCGGCTTCACTGGGCCCGAGCTCATCTAAGATGGACTGATGCAAAGTAGAAAAGTGTTCTGTGGTCCGACGAGTCCACATTTCAAATTGTTTTTGGAAACTGTGGTCGTCGTGTCCTCCGGACCAAAGAGGAAAAGAACCAGCCGGACTGTTATAGGGGCAAAGTTCAAAAGCCAGCACCTGTGATGGTATGGGGGTGTATTAGTGCCCAAGGCATGGGTAACTTACACATCTGTGAAGGCACCATTAATGCTGAAAGGTACATACAGGTTTTGGAGCAACATATGTTGCCATCCAAGCAACGTCTTTTTCATGGACGCCCCTGCTTATTTCAGCAAGACAATGCCAAGCCACATTCTGCATGTGTTACAACAGCGTGGCTTCATAGTAAAAGAGTGCGGGTACTAGACTGGCCTGCCTGTAGTCTAGACCTGTCCCCCATTGAAAATGTGGGGTGCATTATGAAGTGTAAAATACAACAACAGAGACCCCGGACTGTTGAACAACTTAAGCTGTACATCAAACAAGAATGGGAAAGAATTCCACCTGAAAAGCTTCAAAAATTGGTCTCCTCAGTTCCCAAACGTTTACTGAGTGTTGTTAAAAAGAAAGGCGATGTAACACAGTGGTAAAAATGACCCTGTGCCAACTTTTTTTGCAACGTGTTGCTGCCATTAAATTCTAAGTTGATGATTATTTGCAAAAGAAAATAAAGTTTCTCAGTTCGAACATGAAACATCTTGTCTTTGCAGTGTATTCAATTGAATATAAGTTGAAAAGGATTTGCAAATCATTGTATTGTTTTTATTTATGATTTACACAACGTGCCAACTTCACTGGTTTTGGGTTTGTACAAACTGGCAACAAGACAGGTGGAGACATGAAATAAAAATACATGATCGGTTGTGGTTTGACGCATCTGTGAAGGAACACTGAAGGATCAGGTGTGATGGAACTGTACAGGAAGCAAAATGCACCGTGAAAAATAAAGGTAGGTGATTTTTAAAAATAAATTGAGAAACACAAGACAAACATGACACATGAAACATAACAGGCACCTTGACTAAAACAGGATCATGACAGAAGACGATTAGTAATATTTGGATTAAGGTCAAAGTCATTGAACTTTATAACTATTTCTTGCAAATGTTAAAAATTATTTTGGGATACATTCAATTTGGGCAATACATACTGTGTTTCTTTAAGGTAGAAGTAAAATAAAGGAAGAAGTTAGTCTGACTTATTCATTAGAATAAGGAAAGATCTGTAAAATGACATTTGAAAATAAAACAACATGTTAAGTTGTCTTTAAAACATGATAATGAAATCTTACTATGGTTAATAGTGTGTGATGTTAAGATATAATGTTTAAATTTTTTGCTAGTACCTGTTAATTTACAGTTATTGGACTGTCCTATGGAAAATTGGTGGCAAACCAATAGAAAATTGAAAATTGTATGTAAAATTACAGTTAAAGGTATAAAATACAATAAACTGTCATGAGTGTTTGAGGGACCTATTAAACACCTGGCTGGATTCCAGAATCGTGAAATGATGCAGCCAGTACAATTAAAAATTAATAATAATAATAATAAATCTTTAAAAGTGCCTTTCTGAGCACTAAAGGATAATTTACAGGGTAATTGAAAACACAGTCACAATAAACAAAACAACAGAGAAGTGGTGATATCAGTGTTTGTCTGTCTGTTGTCTGACCCTTCTGTCTGTTGTCCAACCCTTCCCTTGTGTTTCCTGTTTGTGTAACTCGATGGATTCATTCAGACACCACAGATAGAACTGTGTGCATCAAATTAAAAATTGACCAATTTAACATCTCTGCAAACAGTATCCTCAACAGGTGATCTCCATTCTCATGAAGGAAGAGGAAGAAGAGAACTTCAATGTTAAATATCGCCAATACGTCTTGAGAGAGGGCTTGAAGTTTTACTGGAACAACCTGAGTGGTCGGGTCTCTGTATGGTAGCAAAAATAAAACCTTGCTGTCTAAAAGTCTGGCTTGCTGACGGCGAACTGAGCCCGTGGATTCACAAATCACACTTCTCACTGAGCCAACACACTGAGCCAACTGACCACACACTGACTGAGGGACACTGAACTGACAGACCTACCTGACCCCTCTGAGGCTGCAGACTCAGAGTGAACTGTATATATCCTGTACTTTTACTGCATTTTGGAATTAATCACCACTTCCTCCTTGCCTCTGGTGCCATGTGGGGCCTGCACCATCTGCAGTGCAGCCCTGGAACTATGATGACCTGTTCGATCTTGATTTCTTTGCAGTCTTCCTACCCTGACTGTGGTACTGGCTACTACTTCGGCATATCTGCTTTCCTTTCAATGTTGCTGCTCCCACCCCTACCCAGCTACATCGCCTAGTCAGACTTCAATGCGTTGTAAAATGTATAACCACTGTCATTGAGTACATGTGTCCAGGTACAACCTCTGCCTTTTCCATGCCCTCACTCCATGTTTTCCCAGCTGATGATGGGGGGAATGACAACATCCCTGATGTCTTACTCCATGCCGATGATGACATGATGAAGATGCTCTTGGCCACCCAAATCTGCTTGCGCTCACTAACTTGCAAATATCAGAGCCTGAAAAGGATGATGTTGAGTTTCCCTCCATCCACTGGTGTTGAGTTTCCCTCCATTCAAACACGTTTCCTCTTCATTGACCTCTAAAGGGGGATTGATCCCTCCCACGTGATTGACAATTATGCACACACGTTGAAAATTGGCTCCTATACACACCTCATACCCTCTGATGAAGATTCTTCTAATGCATTTTATCACATTTCATGTGTTATATTTCATGACCTGTGTTATATTATGATCCTCTTCTGTACTGTACAGTGATCTTAATTTAGTGGTACTGTGGTACAGTTGTTCCGCTAATGTGAAGGTTTAGTTTATATTTTTAGATATGCTTTATGCCTTGTCATTCATATACTCATGCTCATTGTTATGTTTGTTATCTCCTAACAGTCATCCACCTGGTCCCTTAAGGAACCATATTTTTTACACTTTGTCATTTTCACTGTCCCTCTCACCTCTGCTCAGCTATGGGATACAGATACGTAAACGCCGGCGTGTCTGTGGGAGGTAGCTCACCCCTCTCCTGATTTAACAGGGGTGAGACATGACCAGTTCAACCAGTACATCAATACGGGTAACAAATTATCAATTATCCACTTTAATTGCAGGAGTCTATATGCAAACTTCAATAGCATCAAGGAATATTTACTTGAATTTTCTAAGCCATTCAGTATAACTGCAATATCTGAAACTTGGAATAATGCTGAAAAAGGATTGGACTGCGAGCTGGAGGAATATGAATTTGCATAACCAGGCTGGAGGAGGAGTAGCCATCTATGTGAATATAGGTTTGAAATTCAAAGTGTTGGATAAAATGTCTGCTGCAATTGACAACATTCTTGAATGCATCACAATTAAGGTATGTAATACAAGAAGTAAAAATATTATTGTTAGTCGTATATATAGGACACCTGGTTCAAGTACTGAATTCTTCAAAGACTGGATGGAAGGTATGTTTTCAAAAATAACTCATAAGACTCATGTAGCCTGTGGGGATTTCAAATTTGACCTGTTAAATACTGATAAACACAGAATGACAGATGAATGTATTAATTCAATATTCAGTATCAGCCTGTATCCAAAAATTACCAGACCAGAATAACTTCTCAGAGTAACTTCTCACTGTACCACTTTAATAGATAATATATTCACTAGTCAAATTGACAATAACACAGTAAGTTGGTTGTTGATCAAAGATATTAGTGATCACCTTCCAGTATTTACAATCCATGCAATGGCGGCTGGTGAAAAATATTCTAGGTGGGGCAGTACTGTGCAGCACTCAGTTTTTAACAACCATCCCACTACGATTCGACCCAAACTACAGGATACCAGTGCTTTGTAAAAGTGTTATTATTGATTCCAAATAAAAATAACAGATAACAGAATGGTGCACACACATATCAGACACACACACACATAAATATATACAAATGTACAACCATATACTGTCTAAAAGCTTACATAACCTATATGGGCCATTCTACCGAATTTGTCCAAAGTGCAGAGTTGGAATTTTTTTTTTAAGTGTTTTTTTTTCCCAAAACTTTGTCCATACATATGTTGTACCATATCTAAGGTACATATATCTTGTATAGTGCAGTCAATATTCAGATTTTAATTTCTGCCTGTTCTTGAAATGTTTTTTCCTCACCCAAAATGTGTCACTACCGAAACATAGCAACACACTGCAATAAAAGGTATTATATTAATCTGTTCATATTGTACTTCCATGCACCCTCTAAAGAATATTTTTACAAATTTTTCTTAAAGGGTTTTACAACAAAATCAATAAAAATGATATTTTAAACATTTTCCAAAGTTCAATTTCTAAGACTCATCAAAATCAAAATCCAATCTTTTCTTGTAAAATGAATTCCACTGATTATATAGATCTCAGAGTTAATGAGTTATGAAATTGAACATACATTTAATGAATAGTCATCATAAAATGTTAGTTGATGACTCAATATCCTTTATTTTTTACAAAACACCCAGTGTTTCGGTTGTGACTGCACTGTTTTGGTAGTGACCACTATTTTTTTGTTTGCAAGGTTGTATCATATTCCCTCACCTTATTGGTTAATATTAACTTCAAACATGTCTTACATTGGGAATATTATGAACACAAATGTTTATAATCAATCAAATGACATTTACTTTGAAGGCCAGCATTAGCCTACTCAAACATCACAACGCATCTACTGTAACATTAAAAAGTAGTTTAAGCAGTTTAAGCAGTTTTTTCTATCACAAATAAACAATGATTTTTTTTTTTACACGCTATACAGCTGATCTCGAGCAACACACCCCAGTCAGAAGTGCAAATAAATTTATTATTACAGGAGCTAAATAATTGTTCACACTGGGGGCATCCATCTTCGATTGTCAACTCGGGGGTGGCGAGGTTTCACCGAGTTCCCAGCAGGAAATTTCCACTTCGGGGGACGTTTCAGTTGTAGTCTCCCACTCGAAACTCAGAAATTCCAACTTCCGACTACAACTGGAACTTCCTCAGAACTCTGCATTGCTTTACAACTTCTTTTTTCAACAACTTTCAGGATGCAAAGCGACGAGGTAATGTATCTCTTTCTAGTTACGTAGTGGTAGTTTTTGATGTGTGACAACAAGCCATTTTTAGAAAACTTAGTATCGCAGTTTTGTAGCTGGCCATATATCACTACTTACAGCCTGGTGCTCTAAGACGTGTCTGAATAATATAAATTTGCTCTAGTTTTATTGGTCTTGTTCCCGAAGTTGAGTTTCCAGGCCAGTCCAGCCCAGTCCGACCCGACCGAAAGGCTAAGGAATAGCGTTTATAGATAACCTATTTTGATGCTATAAAACTCAACTTAAACTGTGTATTTCCATCAGGCATATATCTAAAAGTGAGACTTTTTTGTAATCACTTAGAAACTCCTCACAGTCCCTTTAAAACATCTTTTTTAAAAAAATACACACACCAGAAAGTGTTATGTAAGAACTTTAATGAACTTAAAACAAAACAAACAACTTCTTAAGAATAACGTGGTCGACACCCTTGGGCTCAAAGTCTAGTTTTTCAAATATTTTGTTTTGCCATATTGGTGTTTTTTACATTTCTCCCTGTTGCTTTCTCCTGATGCTTTACACTATAAAACATGAATCAGCATTATCTACATGTTTTAAGAGGTAATAATGATCAAACATTGACTTAAGTAAGTGGACCATTACATGTTGTCACAACCGAAACTCTACCATCTGTTTTGGTTGTGACAATTTTAGCTAATTTTAGCTAATAACTGAAAAATGCTACTAAGCACATGGCCAGCAAATGGATGTTTGAACAGGTGTGCACCCATAAAAACATAATATGTTGCATTAAACCTCCAAAAATTTACCTAATTACAGAGAATATGTGTTTGGTAGTGACAATTAAAAATGTTCCCAACAGATTTTCAGATTTTGGAACACATTTACTCCAAAATGATGAGAGGTAACTACTCGCCATGATGCCATGAGGTAGAGGGATGCTGAGTCTCTGCCTGATCAAAAATGCAGGGGTGTGGCTAAAAACAGGCTCAACCTATGTGGTAAAACTATCTGTGTTTCGGGCGTGACACGAAAGTGTGGGACAGCATTTTTTGAATGATCTTTTTAAATAAAAAAAAATAAACCCGCAATACATCCAAATCTTTTCAATGCTGTTTAAAAGAAATCAACAAGATATTTTAAAAAACATCATTGAAAAAAAATACAAAATTGTTTTAAGTATTATTTTCATAGGTCGAAATTTAGGGCTTAGGGGTTGGGACAACCACTTCCCAATAGAAAGTACACTATAAATGATGATTTTGTATATATTTAGCTTATTACTATCTATTTGCTGTCTTGTGTGTTAAATAGATCATAACAGAATCTTGGTAAATATGTAAAGTCTGAATTCTTAATTGTTTTGTTACATAGTTTTTTTAGTGTGGGACCACAGTTTGGACAAATTCGGTAGAATGGCCCATATACAAAGAAAAGAGTATGGGGAACATGTGTGCATGTGTAGTTAACAATAAGTTTATACACAGAAATGAGTAAGGTGAACATTTGTAACTTATCATTCTAGACTGGTATATTTCCCAACAAAATGAAAATAGCAAAAGCTCAGAGCCGCCGCAATGGGGTAAGCATACTAGGCAATTGCCAAGGGCCCCGAGCTGGAAGGGGTCCCAGGACAGAGCTGACATTGGTCCTTCTGTCAATGACAAAATGACTGAACTGCTTTAGACACTGCAACGTCGATGCATTGGGAAACCCTCCTGGGGCCTAGGGCTGGACGATTATGGTAAAAATAAGAATCCTGATTATTTTAAGTGATATTGAAATCACAGTTAATATACACAATTATTCATTTATTTAAAAACTTCAGTATTGATTTAAACACAACTTTAAAGAACCAGCGAGCGGCACATACAGTATCATTGATCCACATAAGTCACACACACTCGCTGTGGCTGCACGTGGAACACAGATGCGCTATGAAGCGCAGGAACTTGTAAACACGGCACTCCACACTGTGTGGCATATTAATCGTTTTTCTTCGATTATAATGTTTTTATGATTGTCAGATGGCAAAGCTGAAATCATGATCAAAATCCGATTAATTGTCCAGAACTACTGGGGCCCTCACTAGCTGTCACTGCCGAGTGTGTTCAGGAACCCCCCTCAGGCGCGGCCAATATCGATCCTTCATATCAATGACACAATCTGAAACCTTCAAACACACTGCCGCAGCACGTTTGGAACCCCCCCTCATGCGGCCCCGACTGCCCGTGCCAGCTGTAGCGATATCAAACTGATCAACTTTAAGGAAACTCTAAAAGGACCAAGAACATTCCTCTCTGACTCTGTGCTTCATGACTGTAAATCACCTAAAACATGTGTTGCCATTAAATCTGTTTCGCCCCCTCCGAACTACCCCAAACAGACACCGGTGTGGATGTTTACTCTTCTTCCTAAACAGTGATTGGCTGAGAGAGTCCGTTTTTGAGGTCATAAATAACAATTCGGTGACACCTAAGTTGACCTTTGACCTCCCTGGACACGCAGACCCCTCACCGACTCCAGATGTGGTCTCTGTCCACACAGAAAACCCACAAACCTTTTAAAACTGAAACTCTTTAAATGAAACACTTCTAACAATGTGATATCATATTCTGTCATGACAAATGCTTTCTAATGATGTGACTTGCGTGTTTTTAGTCCTAAAAATCCCCAAGTTGGGAGAAAGTTGGGTTATTATTACTCTGTGTTAGGTTATCACTCTGTTTCATTGAAGAATGCTTATAATAGGATTTCTTCACCTTAAGTTTTGGTTGCAAACCATCTTAAGGGCATGTTGACTGATATATCTTAAGTTAACCACCTCTATTGTGTTTAATTGACTGTTTAATAGGATTTGAATTGTTTAATTCTTTCTTATACTTCAGATATATAGTATTTGGTATCAAATTGATCACCATGAGATTTCCTATCCAGTTGGAGTGCTTATATTGGATGTTTAATCAAAATACAACTTAATATTGGCCAAATGTTAGTTGATAAAGTGTTGTTAACTCATCCAAAGGCCCTCCTCCTCTGAGATCCTCATCAGGAGACAAAACAGAGAAACATGCGGTCTTCTCGCTCTCTTCCTCTCTTCCCCTCTGCTCCTCTCAACTCTTCTCTTGTCCGTCTCTTTTTCTTCCTCCTCATCCTCGTCACCACTTTTGATTTTTGGCTCACATATTTTTCCTAGACTCTTTTGTCTAAGTTTTGTGACATGCCCGCCGATTCTTTCTTTATAAGCCAGTAAGACTTCAAAGATTTGCTTCATAGTAAATGGACTTTTGTTATTAATTTCAGAAAAGTATTCGTTTGGCCAATGAATTCTTGATTTTTGGAATTAGTTACAAATCAATATTTTTTTATACAATCGAGACAACAACGCCCAAGCTCCAGCGTAAAATCTTGAACAGAACCTGCCAGTCCAATCTGAGACTTCTCGCCCGGGAAACCTGGGACCAGCTCACGTCTGAACAACCTCTCTGGATCCATCGCGCTGGGCAGAGTGTGGACCAACCCTCTGGGACAACACCCAGAACCAGAACAGTCCTTCAGATTCTCCAGTAGCTCGGACCAGATGAGGCCCAATCCAGACGACACTTCGTAAGAGGCAGTTCTATCTTCTTTCAGATGGGCTTGAGTGTGTCTTGGTTCAATTCTCTAATAATTTCCCCTTGATTTGACCTTTTACAAGTAGGTTAATTCGGAAATTAATCCACTATAACCACTCCATATGCTTAAATGTTCCTTGAGGGTTCATATCTTCTTTCCTGATTGATAACATCATTGATTTAGTACATCTCTGACATTTGTTCCTTCTTAAGTGTTTATTTTATTTTATTTTGTCTTATATATTCATTTTAATAAATCACCCTTATATATTTAAAGTTCTGTCTGTTGGTATTCTATTTGGAAGATTGACATCACTGTATGAGAGTTCTGTCTTTAGATTTGAGATTGATTAAACAACTGAAGTTTGACTTAATTGATTAAACTGATAAGTTTGACTTAATTGATTTATCTAATTTAAATGAAATAAATTAATAAATCAGCTAATTAAGTTAATTTTGCCTTTTTTGTATAAAAAGGATGGTGCCCCCTTTAATTAACGAGAGCAAACCTGGTTATTAAATGAATATTAATTTCTTTAATTAATATTAATTAATATCCAGAAAATAATCACTACACAGCTCATACCCTCAAATTGAAGCGAGCGTAACACGCAAAAAGAAAAAAAAAACCAAGAGGATGAAGAAAAAAGAAAACAGGAAAGTGGTAAGTTCAAATGGTTTTTGACCTCAAAAAAACATTCGATACTATCAATCATAACATATTAATCGATAAACTGGAACAGTATGGGATTAGGGGTGTGGTACTGGGCTGGGTAAGGAGCTACTTAAGGGACAGAAAACAGTTAGTGAAATTGGATAAATTTTGTTCCTCATCTTTAAACATTTCCTGTGGTGTTCCCCAGGGGTCAGAGTTGGGGCCAAAATTCTTTATACTGTACATTAATGACATATACAGGGTATCCCATGCACTGAAATTAATATTATTTGCAGATGATACAAGTATTTTCTATTCTGGAGAGAACTTAAATTTCCAACTAAAAGAGATTGCCTTGGAAATTAACAGAATGAAAGTGTGGTTTGATAAAAACAAATTATCATTAAACTTTAAAAAAACTAAAATTATGTTATTGGTAACTGTAGAAAACATGAAAGTTCAGTTAGAGATAGATAGGGTAGGAAATGAGAGAGTTACTCAAAATACATTTCTTGAAAGAACAATAGATGACATTTTAAGTTGGAAATCTTACATTAAACATGTGCAGACCAAAATATCAAAAAGCATTTCAATTCTAGGAGTCACGTGATGCGGCTGGCGAAGATGGCAGCTTGAAGCGGAGGCTCTGACTAGCATCTATTATTTGATCCTGCAACTCACGTCCAAAATTGTTAAAAGAAGGTGTTTCACTCTAAAGGCTCATTTATGCTTGTCATGCGCATGAAAAAGTACGTGTCCATTTCAAACGATGGTTCCGTCACTGCGCATATACTCCCATGCGTCTTTTACTTTGGCAATGGATGTTGACCATTGCATCCACCAGGGGCGCAAATCTGTCTCTCACCGACTTCCACTTCTCCTTTGCATCCAACGAGCTAACATCTAGGTCCCTCCCGATCTCCTCCCAGCTGTTCTGGAGTTTGATTTTGTCGTGGTGTCCCGGACAAGTAACATCATATACTGTATATATTTGTGATTTCGCACCAGCTCACACAACTTTTCTTTGAAGAGCCCCGCCATATTCTTCTTCGTTTCTCTCCAGAGATGAGTATCAGAGGGACAGTAGCAACACTGCCCCCACGGTTTCCAGTGGTACTGCTCCGTCTGGTCCATATCCGTAAGCTTCAAGGATACGAGCAGAAATACGGACAAAAAGAATGCTAAGCAGGGACAGAGAGCTCCGTATTTAACGTTGAGCATAAATGAGCCTTAAGGGACTTTTCTGAAAGTAAACGATGGCAAAGCAGCTTAAAAGCGGCGACATAAAGATGCGTTTGAGGTCGAAAACCCTGACTCGGGACAACAAGGGCAGTAGATCTGAAGGCCCAGAGGGAGCACATGTTGGGCATGATATTGCTAACATATACACAACACTGCAAAAAATATCCAGCGGACTTGACCAGCCTCGAGAGCATACGCCAAACAGTAACGGCGGTGGAGAGAAAGTTATCCTCGCTCATATCATGCATGGTTGAAGTAGAGAAAAGAGTTGACTGGCTTGAGGACGAAGATAGGAAAAGGAAAGCTTTCCTGGAGGCTAACTCGACCGTCACAAAGGTCGAAACGGAAAGCCTCCGCAACAGATTGGAGGTCATGGAGAACCGCAACTGATGGAATAATTTACAATTCATAGGTATTCCTGAAGGTAACCTAGATAGCAAAAGACTCGGCGGGACATCGGCCCAACGGTCGCACTCATTTCAGCCATGCGTAGCGGAGCTGAAATGAGTCCTCACAGCGGAGCTTCTCAAGGCGGCAGAGGGTAGGCGGACGCACCAATCGCGATTCTTCTTACCGGCAGCAGGAGCGGAGGATACAAACACTGTAAGTAAAATATGTTATAAAACGTGTCATATTTATGTGAAAGTAACTAAAAAGTTCAACTACAACATTTTAAAAACCATAGTACCATATTTTTGTAATATTGACAAGAAGACGCTGGCTTATATTTGTCTAATACAAGCGAACACTGTCAAATGTGGATTTGAGTCAGCTAAAGTAGCATTTTGATTTTGTTTTAACTGGCTTATTAACGTCGAATCTTCTGCTAAGTTTCATTCAGCCACGGGCGTCATTAGCGTTTCTACCCTCCTTAAACTGCTGGCAAAATTATTGTTGGTTTCATCTGACCCAATGAACTGTTTTAGCTATAACTTTCTTAAATATATGGTCACTTAGCCCCTTTATAAACTCATATGTGTAACGCTGCATGCTGCCATACTTGTGAAATTTATGTTAAATGGGAATTTTTTCATCTACTGGCCCACTTGTCCAGTAAGTCAAAAAGTTAATTTCGGACCCTGTATATATATGTCCTTACATTTTCTAATGATCAAAATACGCATAGAGATGAAAGCAGGTTAAAATGTGCTCAGGTCAGCCAATAGTTAGTCAGATATGTTAACCCTGTGCAGGACTTCTGCTGACGTGACATTTTTAATTAATAAATGAACAACTTTATTATTTTTTTAAGCATTTTGAGTTTTTGGCTTTTTTACATTTACGTTTGAAAATACGCATGATCATTCATTTTAAAGCTACAGTGGCTGTGTTTATAACTCAGCTTATTTTTTGCTATTTATTTAAACTGATATTAAAATATATAATAGCATTCATATTAGTATGTTAATTTAATATACTGTAATACAGCTCCAAGGCCTAGTAGTATAGGCGTATAGAGGTTTTATATTGATTGAAAAATTTAGCTCCAAATTAAAGGGTCATCCAACAGCAAAAAAAGTGGTGAAAATGGTTTATATATATTATATACTCAACTGGATATCAGGCCAGTTTTGTTATTTAGTTTTTTTAATTAGTTCTATTGAACCATAATTCAAAAGCAATGTCGCATTTTCATTGGTTAATTTTCAGTAAAAATTTGTTTATTATTAATTTTGTCAGTTTCAAATTTTTTCATTGACCACTGTGGGTTTTTAATCTTTAACAGAAGGGAACCTACAATTTTGCGTACATTTGTATACAAAACAAGGAAAGGCAAAATATTGACTCTTAAGGTCTGTGTCTGACAGGGAGTGGGTGGTGGAGTAAGCTAGGCATTCAAATTGAGGAGAAGATCCTGGTTAAATGATCTTGATCTCCCAAAGCTAAATCAAAACATTTTATCACTAAAGGCACATAACAATCCCAACCATTCTACAGTGCATCTCTCCAGGTTTGGTGGAGGCAGAATTTTTTTCAGGGACTCTACAGTGACAATCCTGAAAAAGCTGCTGCTTGTCTCTCACATTTAAAGGTAAATATATTCTACTTACATTCTTAAACAGTGTCGTTGAAAACTTTGTCATCATTTATTTCATTGTCCACTTCAAACAGCTTTTGGAAGCCAAAGATATTGCAGATGCCATCATTATGTCCTAAGTGCTCCTCCACATGTGCAGGTTAGTGATTTTCCTCTCATGTTCTTTTAGTATAAGGGACTTTTGTCTTTAATAGCTAAGGTTCAATGAACATAAATAGTAAAAAGAGCCAATGCAACCTCAATCAGACCTCTTCATGTTGCTTTGGCAAGCAGGACATAGCTAATGGTTTTGGTGGGACATAGATCACAGGGCCAATCAGAGAAAGATAGGGACTAACTTTTAGCTAAGAAAATCTAAATACGTAAACATTTTCCACTCCCTCTATTGATCATATCCTGGCTCTGCCTTTGCTGACTGAGTCATGATCTGGCCGCAAAACTACAAAAGCCATCATGAAACTGACTAATAGTAGAAACTGACACAGTGTAAAAGATGGTGTTGAAAGTTTAGGCAGTGCTAAGAGTCTGATTATTATGATGGAGGACTAGGGCCACGTTGAAAACTAAAAAAAAAAAGGAAGGTTGCGAAAATAAAGTCATAAAGTTACGAGAATAATCTCATAAAATACGAGAATAAAGTCATAAAGTTACTAGAATAATCTCATAAATTACGAGAATAAAGTCGTAAAATTACGAGAATAATCTCATAAATTTACGAGACTAAAGTCGAAAAGTTACGAGAATAAAGTCATCTCAAACTAGGACTTTGCAGCTCAATAACTCATCTACAAAAGAACGTAGTTCCAAACCAGACCCCTCTTTTTGATCACTGTAATGAAGACTGTGAGCTATAAACTCGTTTTCCTCCAAACGAGCCGTAAATACGCTCCCGCTGATGGCTCAGCGGCTTAGGGACCATCGGCAAATTACCATATCAGAGGAATAGTGTGAAAGAAAATTGAATAACTTCCCCATACTGAGAAGTAAAGTCTTCAAAATCACAGCAAATACAAAGGATCGTATGTTATTCATACCATGGGTCATATTTTCTTTTAACTTATGAATTAAAATATTTTACAGGACTTTCTGATTGAAAATAAAGCAAATGCCATCAAAGTAATGAGATCTACCAACCAAGTCATAAAAAAACATGAATGGTGATCTCTTCTTCTTTAAACTACAGCTCTTACTTCAACAGGAATATTTGATTTGATTTTAATGATGTTTTGTTTATTTAATTGTGTTAATTAATATGCATGGATAATAATAACTGCAATGATTTTATTGTTGATAACTGTAGTGACACTAAAGCAACACTAATGATCAAACATCTCTTCAGTATTATACTACATCTCCATTTTAAGAGAAATTGTTCTGAATGTAATTTATATGGCTTATTAAATATTGATGGATGCTCATTTACTGGTAATGATGATAAAAACTGTAATAACTTAACTGTTTTTTGTTGCAGTGACACCAAACTCAGCCTGATGATCATGCATTCCCTTTGGCATGGACTACAGCTCTTTCTTTAAAGAAATAGTTTTTCATGTATTTTATATGTTTTTTTTATATTGGCATTTATTAATTAATAGGTTATGGCTATAAAAACTGTAAAAACTTAAGTGTTTATGGCTGTGTTGACACCAAATTCGGCACAATGATCACAAATCCCCTCTGCCTTGTTCTATAGCTCTTATTTTAAAGAAATAGTTTTCCTGTATTTTATATGATTTTTTAAAATATTGGCACATATCAATTTATAGGTAATCTGCATACCATGTGGCATGCAGATTGAAGGCTGGTTTAATGGCCTGGATTCAGCAGTAAACACCTTCAAGAATTACTTCTTATTTCCTCACAGTAAATAGAGCGGCCCACCAACAAGTGAACTCGCATGAGTTCATTCCCTCCAAAGACTCACACAGACAACACATTGTTTAGTGAGCTGCTTTTTGTACGCCTAAGAATGGCCGACTAAGTGATCGATGTTTATATTGATTCAACAGCTCAGGCTTGATGGCCTCGGCATCGGCCAGCTTTCAGCCTTCAACAAAAGCTTTAGAGAGGTTGAAGGATGAGTCCAGGCTAAACACAATGGGAATTCTGCTGCACTGGAATGTGGCAATGCCGAGGGACCTTTTACAGAGCCAGGAGCAAAGGTCGGGGGAAGTTTTGGAATGAGGCATCTAGGGCGGATGGAGTAGGAAAAAAGAAAGAATGTGTCAGCTAGAGTGAGGAATGTGATAAAAAGTGACTTCAGAAAACAAATCTGAGTAGTATTGAACTGTTTAAAAGAAAAGACTTGACAATAAGGGTCAACATTACAAACTGGATGGTGGTCTTGATGCTGTTTAAGCAAAAAATGCTTCTGTTTCTAGTGATCAAGCGTCACTTTTTTAATAAAGACTGAAGATGAAATATAAAGAAACTTAATTTCTAAATGTGTGAAATTTTAAATTTATCCAACATCTGGAATGACAAACTCAACAGCCAACTAAGCATAAAAATAGCAGAAAAACAGTCTTATGGATCACCTTAGCAATCACCAAGACAAAAAATACAGGAATAACAGACTTCTCTCAGAGTCTCAGCTTCATTCATTTTCATATCACCACAGGAAGGAAAAACTACAGGCAAAAATATACTATTAAGTTGCTAAATGCAGTCATCATCAGGCAGTTTCCACTCTACTCCTCTCCAGTTTAACTCGCCAACTCCATCATTTGCTATTGAAGCCAAAAACTCCAGCCAAAGTCTATTATAATATATAAGGACAAAAAATATATCACTCTTGCTCATGCAAGATGAATGCCCACTTGCTTTGTGTAACAGGCAAGCTATGAAGGTTGCTGTCATCTATCGTTTGTGTTCAGCCTGAGGATCTCAATTAACTCCTTTTAATAAACTTTTTGAATATTTATTTTCTCATTTACTTATTTATCTGATTGTTCATTTGTTTATTTACTTCCCCATTTACCCAGTTTACTTTTTTCTTTTTCCTTTCTTTTTTTCTTTCCATTGATTTTTCTATAACATTGGAATAGCTATAAACCCCCTCTGACTTCAATTGTATTACTGTTTGGAATTGTCATTAGAGATGGCTCCATCTCTGGTCAGCTTACGGTTGTCTCATGTGCTCCTGTGTTTTTGTTTTTGTGAATGACTTGTTCCCTCAGGGGACAATAAAGTTTAACTTGAACTGATACAGTTCTGTCTCCCCTCTCTTAAACTCTTTCTTTATTTTTTGATCTAACTACCTCCAACTCCAACAAGGATATTGTGTGTTGTTAGTTTTTTGATTTGTGAACAGGGTGACTCCTAAAGTCATCAGTGGAATTTGATTAAATTTGATGATGATCTACAGCCATGGATCAAAAGGAGGTGATATGAATCCAGATTTGGACCCAGGAATCTTGTCATGGATTTGTTAACAGTAAAAGATAGGACAGTTTTCCATACTTCCTGGCCGGAGTTTGTGCTTCTGGAGAATCTGCAGTTTCATTTGATTTATTTCTATTACTGAAATGTATTTACTTCTGCAACAACTTTTCTCCCAACAAAGAAGCACCTTGATCATAGTGACATACTTTTTGTGTTTTGTTATTGCTTTTTAATTGGTTGCTTTTTTTGTCATTCCCCTTTTGTAACCAGAATCTTGAATAACTTGATTTGGTTCTTTGTCTCGTTCTTTATTGCTAGTCGTGATAGTTGCAAATATTAGTGTTTTTTCATGCTATTTCACCTAATTAAAGAAATAAAAATACACACACAAAAAAAGAGTTTAGTATGGAAAACTTCAGCAGTCCAACACATTTACTCTGCATTTTAATAACAAATGTATTTCTGTTAAAAAAAAAAAAAGAACAGAAATACATTTTTTTTTTTTACAAGTGATGGACAAAGTTTAACATCATAATCACCTGAATCAAAACATAGAAATTCCTAAGTGAAACATACTTTGTCAGATTACACTTCAGTAAAAGTATTTTTTTGCTATGATACAAGTATATTCAAATACCATAAAACAGTAAAACACCCTCTGTTTTACAAATATTTTCTTATGTTTGCAGGTAAGAAAAAACAGACAACAATTCTTAAACCCATGGTGGCTGGTGCTGAAAATTTTAATAGGGGCGCAGCTTTGGAGGAAGCAAACCATAAAGCACTCCATCCTACATTGAAAAAAAAAAACTAAAGACAGAACATACTCACAATGCAACCTACTTAGAACAGTGCACTACTTGAACAGAAATTTTTCCTCCTTTCCTTCTGGGCTGCAAATTTCTCAGTGACCCTCTGATAGAAGTCCATCATCTCCGTCAGCAGTCTCTCTTCCATGGACAGCATGACCAGTGCATTCAGCCTTTCCTGGTTCATGCTGTTTCTCAGGAAAGTTTCGATTCTCTTTAAGTTTGAGAAGCAGCTCAGCTTCTGCAGTGGTCATGGGTGACAGTCTCCGAAATACCTTTAAAGATTATTTTCCATGAACAGCTGGATAAGGTCCACAGCACCACAGCAGGCCTTGAACTCCTCCTTGCTGTAGATTAAGACTAAGGCCCTCCTCACACGGAGACGGCCCCGTATTGTCTTGGCATCAAAACATGTATCGCTGTTTACACATCGTATTGTACGTAGGCTTGTGCATTTACACGAGAACGCAAAATCCTGTCGGGTTGCCCGTCTGTTTCTGCTCCGAGGTGGATTCCATGTCAACAAGTGCTCATGCACTCGTAACATGCTGCGTCTCTGCATGAGCACTTGTTGCTGTTGTTGCCGTAGCTGGTGTTGTTGGTGTTCTGTCAGCAAATGTTGGTATAAAAGTCGTAGCAATATTTGCAGCTGCTGGAACAAGATCAGAATCAGCCCGGCTGCCGCCATTGTTGTTGTTGTTGGTGTGTGTGACAGCGTGGGTTGGAGGGCAGGGAGGAGGAGGGGTGCTATAAGGTCACCGTCTTTTGCGGACTTATCTGTTTATACCAACTACGGCATGAAAACGAATACGCAGATATCCACTTGCAGACCCGTTTTCAAAAAAGATGCGGAGTCATGGACAAATACGCGTCTCCGTGTGTCAATATCACCAGATCTATAAGTTTATTTTACCGGAGTCTTACAAATTCTTAGTCGTGTAAAGCCCACCTGAGCTCAGTCTTCAGCTTGCTTCCTTTGAGCATTGGGTTGACCTTCAAGGAAACTTTCAGGAAACATGGCGTGGTGCTGTGTGAACCTGTCACCCTGGTGATCCATGGTGTTGAAGAGCTACAGAAGAAGAATAAAAAATACATCAAAAGTCAACATCAGTGTTTGCTGAAAACAAATCAACAAAACAGTCAAAGTTTAACCTGCTCCCAGAAAATGAAGCTGTAATTTATATCTCTAAGAAAATTTCATGTGCCAACTGAACAGTGTCTTATTTTTAAAAATGTTTCATGGCTCAAGAATGTACACACAAAAGTATCTTATGTAACAAGGAAATTTGTAAGATGTAAGAATTTTTGGGTGAGGTTATAAGCTCTGTGAAACACTTAAGTGGTAAAAACTGTGTTGTTTACACATTTGGGACAAAAAACATTATTTTAATCAATAAATTGCAACAAATAACTTGATAGCATTATCAATTCTTCTTTTCAAAGGCTTTCACACAATGTAACAGTAATATCTAATGAGCAGTGCAATATACCTCTGCAATTTCAACATGTTTGTTTGTCATACCTGCAGTATGTTTCTATGAACTTCAGACTTTGTGTGTATCTATTTTTACTCTTCATTAGTTTGCATTGTTCCTGTTTTTCCATGATTTTGAAAAACATTTTTACAGGCCCCTTTATATAATATTTTCAACAAAATATCAATTTTGTCAAGTGAATTCAGAATGAATTTCTAGTGGGGTAAAAACAAATTTAGCCACCCATTTAAATGCCAAATTCCTTTTAAAATGATGTTGTTCTTGTAGAAAAAATATGCAAGAATTAAAAAACTATAAAGAATTTTTCAGAACCAAAGTCTGCAAAAGGATGTTCTACTGAACAAATAATTTATGTCCTCTTGGCAAACTCAGTTTGTGGCTCCTTATCTGTAGTTTAGTGCCATGTGTGACATAAAATTGAAAACTTTACCCCTAAATTATGTTATGTGTACTCGGCAAGACACATCTTAATCTGATTTTTGATGTCCTCACTGCCTCTTACTGATTTTTTCTCCAATGCAATCTCACCTCTTCTGCGATCGTCTGATCCACTCTGGGCCGAATACCGAAGACTCTTTAGCGTATGGGAGCATTTGGGCATGAGTAAATCCAGCGCTGCTGCAGTGACGTGTGTTGATATGATTGACAGTGCTCGTTGTTCGGTCACATGAGGAAAAGAAACACCAGAACAATGCTAATTCGCTGTCAGTCAAAGTGGGAGTGAGCACCCCACAGGCAAAGTTGAAGCGGCCATCCCACAGACACCTCAAGTCAAGTGACAAGCAAAAGAAAAATTGCCTACATAGATACTCATTGGACTGGCACCCTGCCGTACGTAAACTGTGTATTCACAGCATAGTGACTATGTAAAAAATTGAAACCACTTTTATTGAATGGTGGTAGATGCTGCTGACAGACTATTTCTTTGTGGTAAAAATACATGCTTCTATGCTTTATTTTTTATGATTTAATGACAAATTACATTGCATTTTTATAGACTTCTTCTGTTGAATTTAGGAGGGGGAAAGGAGAGAACATGACATCAATTGATGCCGTTCAGCCTGGCCCAGTTCTAGACATTATAAAGTAAACAGAACTAGTCGAGGATAGATATTGAGACAGGCCATCATATGAATGTCTATAAAATGTCCATATTTAGTTGAAACATGACATCTATTGATGTTGTTCAGCCTGGCCCAGATCTAGTTGAGGATAGACGTTGAGACGGGCCACATCATGAAGGTTTACGACAGTCAGGTTAGTTAATGATGTCTGTCCCAATTCTAGATGTCTGCAGACAAAAAGAATTAGTTGGATCTATGACAGGCCATAATCTGAACATTAAAATGACAGCCAAAATTAGATTAAGCACGACACTGAGTGATATTCTGCCCCAATTATTTACATCTACAGCTAGACAGGCCACAATATGAAAGATTATTTGAGAGCCAGATTTAGGTGATATGACATAAAGAAATCAGCCTGGCCGAATTCTGGACAAATGTAGACAACCAGAACTTTTTGAAAATAGGCATTCCAACAGGTTGCAATCTGGAAGTCCAGTGTCAAACAAAGTCCACAGTCTATAGAATTCTGTAAGGTTATTTGGGCGTATTGACAACCAGAATGAGTTGTTGAAGAATTGACTATGAAAGAGAAAAATGGGGGTGATTCCTGCAGTGGTGCAGCAATCGCCCCCATGAGTACGGGGGTGGCACGGTGGCGCAGCAGGTAGTGCATGTGCCTCACAGCAAGAAAGTCCCTGATTCGAACAGGGCCCTTCTGTGTGAGGTTTGCATGTTCTTCCCAGGCACTCCAGCTTCCTCCCACAGACCAAAAACATAGTCATTACGTTAATTGGTATGAGTGTGGGCGTGAATGGTTGTCTGTCTGTCTATATTGCCCTGTGATTGACTGGTGACCGGTTAAGTGTGTTCCCCGCCTCTTGCCAAATGACAGTTGGGATAGGCTTCATGGAAGAAGTTTGGATCCCCAAAACTTGGTGCATAAATATTGCACAAAATAACTTTTTTGCCATTTATATTTGCCTGTAAACAGATCATTCTTCCCTCATTATCCTTTACCTGTTTAACCAAACAAAGCCAAACTTTTATGTACCAGAATAACCACCCTGTTTTGTTTACTGGAAAATGAAGTGTGAAACACTTGTCCTACCCATCCAAATTTTAGTTTCATAGCCTCTTCTGACTTAAAATGTGACTCTTGGATAAATGCTATTTCAGCCTTATTGTGTTTAAGGTAAGTCATTACTTTTCCTCTTTTTGTAGGACTTCCACAACCTTTTCTATTCCAGCTTATGATTCTAATATGGCTTCTCAACATTCACATATTTTCAGAGATAAAACAAAAAGAAAACAAAAGACTGTACAATTACAGAGTAGAATAAATATTAAGGCCCTCTAATCTAAAATTGTCCAGTAATACAGGTGATACTTTAAGATCACTCGCTTCTGCATATTTTTTAGTCATGCTAAAGTTTTTAAAAGTGAAAACATTTAGAAAAATAAACATATAATCAAGAAAAAAAGGTAAGACGTCTTTAAAACATTTTCTGGATCACTTTTTGCTCAGTGGGTTGGTTGTGTCTGTGTGGTTGCAATACAGGGCTTTAATTTCGTAGACCAGGCACATCCTGTCAGCGCAGGACAGGTGCGCCGCGCCAACAGGTTGTGTCCAGCCGCTTTGCAAGATTACTGCAGGGCGAAGAGAGAGTGTCTGTCTGAGTGTTGACATCACCAATCAAATGAGCGCCTCTCCTTGCCTTTAAATGCACTGCAGGTGAGGTGCAGTGACAATTTCAATCTCTCCTCTACTGGCTCCAGTCTCGGCTGGTGGATGCAGATGTCCTCCCCTCGTCTAAATCCCTGGACCAGGGGAGGAAGGGCTCTCCTCAGGCTCTCTCCTTCCTTCTCCAACCAGCAGTTCAAGAGGAGGAAGATGAGTGAGACGTGTTTAGATAAAATGTATTTTTTCCATGAATGATTTTGTGCTCTGCGGGCTTATGATACAAAAACAGTGTACGAGAAAGTTACTAATACTGCCAATTAAGTTTGCCCAAATATTTTGAGAACCACTGTCTAATGTAAAAAAGGGTTTTAATAATCTAAGGAGAAGGGCAAAAAGAAAGCTGTCAGATCAAAGAAGGCACACGGTGGACACTCCCTCCACCAGCCTCACGACGAGCTCAGTGGAGGATGTCGTGTTTTTCACCCTCTCCAAGCTTAGCATTGTGGGCTTTGGTGGGATTGAAGTTGGGATTACAGTAAAGGCAAAAATATTTTTCCTCTAAAACAGGGGAGGGCAGCTCTCCTCTGGCCCTCTCCTTCTCCAACCAGCAGTCCAAGCACTAATATAGTAACAGTCGCTTCCTCTTCCAAGGAGGAAGAGGAAGGAGACGCGCTGAAATACATGTGTATGCTTAATGTGACTGAAATAAATTGTGGCAAAAAACATGTATAAACAGGAGGCATATAAGCACATCTAAAGACAGAGCTGGGTCTGTCCTCTCCCCCGTGCGCTCTGCTGCTCTCCCTGCTGATACGGCACATGCAGTTTGGTCTCTCTCCGTCATAAGTCCTGTAATGTCTCCTCCGTGAGGGCAAAGTCACATCCATGGTGTAAGACTGTGTTGTGTGGCACGCAACATGCAACAAAGAATACACTGACAGTCTGGAGACCTGCCTGTGAGGCTTTGATGAGGTGTGCGCACATGTGTGCCTGTCACCAACTTACAGCATCGGAGGGTGCACTTCACCCGTGCCGAGAATAGACACCTTCCACGCAGCTTTTTGGCTCAAAATTGTCCCTGCACCAACCTGAATTTGTCGGCACCTCCCCTTGGTGCGCCGTCACACCCATCTCAAAGCAACCGGTTTACCAAATTGCCAAATTGGCTGCACACAGTGGTGCGCCAGACGAAGTTAACACTGTGCAGGGTGCACCAGGCTCTGCACACCCTGCGCCACTCTGCGCTGCGCCATGGTATTAGGGCCCACAGACACATTATAGTATTAGCTAGTAAAGTAAAACATCTAAACAAAATATTGTAGCAGATTGTTAATTTGGCAGCCACTACAAACATTTATAGAAGGATAAAGAACAACTAAAAAAAAAAAAGAAAATACACAAAGATAAAAGTTTTTGGACATTAATAGTAATAACTAAAGCTTACAGGCTTGATCTAGAGCGAGACTTTAATGAAACTGATCATAACAATCAAAGGAATAGTAATAAATGTTAGATAAATTAGTGGTGCTTTATTGTTGCACTGCTGACATTCTCTGTGGTGATAAATGATATAATGTAAGTCATCTAACTGAATAAAGAACAACACAGAGACACTAAAAAGCTACTCCACTCTCTGATCCTGATCACCCCTTTACTATCCCACCTTTAAAAATGAAACACCATGATAAATATGTAACAGAGGACTTACAGAGGACACCTACGAGGATGTCGGTGTCAAATTGAAGTTATAATATAAGAGCTATCTCAGCTGGTGCAACACATCAAATCCTAGTAGACTGTTAACTCTGCTGTGTGTTAAAACTTCTGTTGAAGCTAAGCTGCTTTTGAAATTTCAAGAGCTGGTGACACCCAAAGATGGTTATTGGTGCTTGGATGGAGGCTTGTCATCTGTCTCTGCTGTAGCCATTGCCACGAACCAATGAGCTGCCTGATCAGACTAGCATTTTCTCTCTGCAAAATGTCTCATCACATGAAATTTATTATCAGTTACTTTGTACAGGGGTAAATGCATGCATTATCGATGTAAATCACCAAAAATTCATTGTCATTAGCACTTGTCGTAATTCACTGGGCAAACTTTGCGGTAAACTTTATCATCTTAGTGTGATTTATGTCAGGGGACACAGTGACTTCAATGCTTGGAGAGATGAAAGTATAATTTGGGATCACATTTTACATTTAAAATCCTGCATAAAACAAACAATCGGGGATGTGAGTTCAATTTGGACAAAAAAGTGTAAAAAAAAAAAGAGTGAAGCTAACTTAAAATTACATATTCTAATGACAATTTCCAACTAAGGTTATCATGTGATAATAGTTTGTTTGATGCAGGTATTATAATTCCTGTGAGAGGACCCTCTGTATCCAAATAAAGTCACCTAGACCAGCTGCAGCTCATCGCAGGGAGGTAGCCAATATGAGATAAATGCTCACCTTTCTTGCAGTGTGACCCCCTTCTGTGAGGCATGTTCCGCTGTCCAGCCCTGTAGTGCACGTTCTCTTTGACCTGACACTCCAGCCTCTTGCTCAGTCCTGCTGCTGAAGCACAAATGTCCTGGCACGAGATCTCTGTCCAGCTGAAGAAGCAGGAAACCCAGAGGAGGCAGGATGTGGCCCACATCTTCAGTCCTGATCAACAAGTTTTGGAGACCTCAAGACCTTTCTCTTGCTGATCTACTATACAACTAATGCTCCACAATGAGACCTAACTACCTAAAAGTAAATAATAAAGCAGTATGTTGTCCTGCTGTTCCTCAGACATGGCCATGCGCTCCTTCCCCCTCCTGCTTAATTTGACTCTCCTCATCTCCCTCCTCTGTGGGTCCCTCTCTCCCCCATGAGGAGAGCCAACCAGGGGGGGAGCAATGATGAAAAAAAGTAAGATGGAGACCTCACGCTGAGAGTAGTAAGGGAGAGGAGACCACAGGGTTCTGTCTTATCTGACAGCATCGGTGCCATTCATCCAGACAGGGGGGGGTTATGGGAGGAATAAATGTGTGTGTGTGGGTGGTTGGGGGGGGGAGTAACACACAGGGGTCTGTTCCCAAAGTCAGATCAGTTTAATGGATCAAAAGCCCAGCAAGTGAAAGGGACAATGTAGACGCATAGGATTATGGAGAAAGTGAGAAAGGATTGAACCAATGCTTCAGTCACATCTAAGGACAATTTTTAGAGGCATTCATAAAAAAACAGTTACTTTTATGGCAACATACAAAGAAACCCGTCACATCTTTGAGCACAAATTAACTTTGCACAAAAAGCCAGTAAATGAGTGTTTGGTCGAGTATTTTTGTTTTTGTAACATGCTAATTGGCAGTAGATCTTATATCACAGGGGAGTTTATTTCTCTTTTAAATAGAGTCACATTTTAAATGAGCACACATTGGTGGGACGAGCAGAGGAGCTCAGTGTGTGGGTTGTACCCATAACACATTTTCCCAAATATACCCTGCTAACACTACACAGCTTTAATTGTTGTTGCTATTGACTCTTGTTTTAAGTTCTTCTCTCCCCAGGTGCTAACAATCCATGTACCAATCAAGCAGTCAGCACGTCATCTTTGACTTATCTGAATCTGTAACCATGTGTTATGACTACGTTAAGGTGGTGTTCTACGAAACCTAGCTACCCCAATGTCCACCCTTTCATCTATCCATTCCATCTTCTGCCTGTTAATTTACCCATTTATTTTCCATTTGCCCATCTACTTTATTTATTTTTCATCCACCCATCCATTATTTTTACTTTTGTTTTAAAATCCATCAGTGATTCCATGTGTTCTTCTTCCATCCATCCACTGAATTTACTTTCAATTTATTCCCCAAATGATCCTTTTATCTACAGTATACATCAACCTTTTTTATCCATCCACGCAGCATTAATCTAAAAATCCCTTCATCCATCAATTCATCCATCCATCCACACATCCAGCTCTCCATCATTTCATTTACATCATCTATCATCCATCTTTTCATTCATCCATCCAGTCATTCATTCATCCATGTTTCCTCTGACATTTATTATCATCCTCACATCTATTCATAAATCCATTGATTAATGCACTTATCTATATATCAATTACGAATCATTCTTTCATCCATCCACCAATTAAATTATCCATGAATTCACTCATCCATCCTGTAATACTGAATCATCCCTCCATCCTTTTATTCATCAATTCAAACAAACATGTTCACCCATCCACTGCATTATCTGTGCATCTACTTATTTATCCACTTATAATATCCAATCCATTAACAATTTTTCATCCACCCATGCACACAACCTTTTATACATAAATTTATTCATTCACCGTATAAATTGTAATCCTTATTTTGACCACCTTTCATACAGTTATTACCTCCACCAAGGAGGTTATGTTTTCAGGAGAGTATGTCTGTCTGTCTGTCTGTGAACAAAATAACTCAAAAAGTTATGCACGGATTTTGATGAAATTTTCAGGAAATGTTCAGCATGGGAAAAGGAAGAAGTGATTCAATTTTGGTGTTGATCGGGATCACCGTCTGGATCCACCATGACGAAAAATGTGATTTTCGTGAATAACTACTGAACTAAAATCGATATCATTATGAATTCAGTTGCTTCTGGGATGTTTTCATTGTCAAGGAATCTAAATATTTACATGAAATAAAGGTAGGACTAATATTTATGGTAAAAATCACAATATGGGAAAGGACTGTGGTGCTGGTGGAGTTCTGCCCTCTCGAGTGCTTTTCTAGTTTAGCTTTCTTTTTAACAACAATTCCTTAGTTCATGTTTTCTGTTTAGGAATTGACCGTCATCTGCCACCTGTCCATTAATTCAACCACCTTGTTTTAATCTTTTATGCAGTTTGTCAACCATTTTATAATTTTTCAGTGTTCCCGGTTTTCCATCATGATTCAACAACCTTTATTTTCCTGTTCCTTTTCAATATATCCATCTATCAATCCATTTTCCGCCCATCTTCCTATATATGCATAAAAGCATTTTTAAATAGTTTTATTATCTTTTTGTTGCCATCTTATCACAATTTTTTTGTAACACAGACCCTTTTCCTTTTCTTTATTTGATTATCACACACAGAATTAAGAAGTGAAAATGGAATTTACAAAGTCAACATGACTTTTGATTTTTTTTATTCTTGTACTTAGAAATGGAGATGTAAATAATTCAGGCCAGAGGGATGTTTCCTTTTCTTAAAAACAGCTTCAAAAGACAAAATGGGTTCAAAAGCCCCTCTTTCTTAAGCCTCCCCCCCAGCCACCCACCAGTCAACTTGCCAAGCAAATTTGTAGCTGCCTGTCTGCTCAGTATGAGTCTTATACATCATCTGAGAAAGAGAACATAAGTACAGAGTCAGGCATGTTAGAGAAAGTTCTGCTTTAATGTCAAACATAGTCGTTGTGGCTTGGATTCCCATGGTGTACACTCATATCACTGCTGTCTTCTTTATCTGTCAATAAACAACAAATGGGATCATCCAGACATCTCTGTGTAGGCTTCCACGATTTCATCTGAAGCATTTGTTCATGCTGTTCGTTGACCTCATTTGAGAAGTAACAACCCACACCACCATTATATGTTTCAAGCCTTATGGGAATAAAAGAGATTTGAGATTTCAACCTTTAATTTCAGTGTGTTAGCACCGTCTGCTGCAACTCAGATCAAATGAATGCTGAGTCTCTTTCAGTCATGTACCAGAGTACAGACTAAACCTACTCTTTCTGTTAATTGCAATAACTCTTGTCATGATAAGGCATTTTTGAGAAATAAACTAATTTAGTTGTATTTATCTGCAAATATAAATCCTGCAAAGCCCTTGTCTCACTAAAAACGGCTCCTGATTTAAATCCCCATCAGACCCCATTCTTTCTGTGGAGTTTACATGTTCTCAACACACAAGTGCAGATTCTCTATGATTCTCTACCTTCATCCCAGTGACGAGAGGGATGCTTTTCAGTTTAGTTAAGACTCTGAATTATATGCAGGTGTAAGTGTGAGAAGTTGTTACTTCTCCTTGTCAGATCTAGAGATTTTTTTTTTTATCACAACAACATTCATGGAAATTTCAATTTCAATTTAGTTTATTTGATACAGAGGGACAATGTACATTCATACACACTTTAAAAAAATAAAATGTAAATGTACCCAACTCTAGCTACCAAGCTAATTTCCATTGGTAGTCCCCCCAGCTAAAATATAAAAACAAACAGGTTAAAGGAAGAAAATACAAATATAATATTTAAAAGGTTCTGTTCTTCTTGTTTTGCTTCTTTTTTTTAAAAAAAAAAGAACAGAGAAACATTATCATAATAAAACATTTTACAATACATTACAATTATAGTTTTTATTGTACACAGGTGGTCAGTACCAGATGTTGAAGTGCTAGATTTAAGCAGTAAAGTGCTGGAGTCGAGTATAAAGTGCTAGAATTGCTAATTAAAGTGCTATAGTTGATATATAAAGTACCAGGTCTCTTGGAAAAATGAGCACTAAAAAATTTTCAAGAAAGGGGAAAGAGAGAGGAATTAAAAAAAAAAAAAAAAAAAAAAGAAAAGGAGGTAGGTGGAGATGGAATGGGGCTGCAGCAATGCAAGTCCAGGTCATATTTATTGATTTAGTTATAGGGTTAAAGCCAGTTATGGTGTCATCAGACTGTGAGGATGGGGCCAAACAAGGAGAGGAGAGGGGAGGTAACTCAAGAGAGAGAGAAAAAAAAATAGATAAATAAATAAATGGAAGAGAGAGAGAAAAAAATTAATAAATAAATAAAAAAAAAGGTGATGGGTGGTCAGATGGAAATAATCAGTTAGTTACATAAATAAATAGTAGTCCAAGAAGTGATGACATGGCATCATTACCTCGTGTCCTACAACATGATTACCAGTACTTAGACAAAGTGACATAGTGATATTGCACAATATTAACACTATAACATGATTATGCAAAAGCTGACATGGTGACATTTATTCGTTATCAGAGATCATGATTGCAGTTTTGTTTGCTTAGCAGCCACTTCTTTAGGTTTTTTTTGAATGCAGCATATGTATTACAGTCCCTTATCATAACAGGTAAGGTATTCCAAATGCGACTGCCTGCGACTGACAGCACTGTCTGCCCCTGTGAGGTGCATCTGAGTGGAATTACACAGTCCCCTCTGTTGGTTGCCCTGGTGGTATGGCTGACATTGTCATTCTGTCTAACGTAAGCAGACAGTGGGGGCTCTTAGAATGGAAATGAATAACATTTTTCAAGTTTGTACCCCAACTAACATCTTGGATAGTTAGATGTTAGACAAATGACAGATGGATGGAGAGATGCAAGTGATGGATGGACAATGGATAGATAGACAGACAAATTGAAGGATGAAGGGAAGACAATTGAAATGTATTAATGAATACTAGAATGGATAAAAGGATGGTGAAAAGACAGACAACCAAAGAATAGGGGAATCACAATGGGTGGAGTGATAGATACAAGCATACATGGATGTATAAGGATATGAATGGATGGATTGGTGGATGGATGGACAAATGACTGGTTGAAAAGGGGATACAAAAATTAAAGGGGATACAAAGTAATGAAAAAAGGATAGACTGATGGATAAAAAGGTGGATGACAAATATGTTAATGAGTGGAAGGATTGACAAGTTAGCAGAGAGATAGGTGGATGGATGAAAAATATAATAAATGGATCAATGATTGCTGAATGGATGGGCGGGTGGGGTGACCACTGGATGGATGGTAAGTTGGATGGTTGAATTGATGAATAGATGGTCAAAAGAATGACTTGATGGATGGATGGATAGAAGAGGGGAGGTATGAATGATGGATTGATAGAGGAATGATGGATGGCAGAATTAAGCTTCAAAGGATTAGATGGAAAAATTGGTGGGTGGATGGATGAATTTTGGATTGGATTGATTAATGACAAAAAATAGATGGATAGAAAACTGGATGAATAGATGACTGGAAGAATGGCTAGATGAATGAAAAGTTGAATGACTGATTCAACAAAAACAAAATAGAGGGGGGTCACGTGAAGGTGGCTTAGGAGATGGTCGGCTTTAACCCTCAACGGACTGACCTCTCGCGCCCACCGCACTGTCTACATAGTTCTGCTTAAACTGATATAACTCAATAACGACATTAGCTAGAATGCTCATTCTTTTAGCTGCTAAAAGCATAGACTACCGTCTTTCATGTGATGTCTCCATATACGTCATGTTACGCGTGTAAAATTACCCAGGAATTTTTTTCACGCCACCACTGTGTAGCGCCAAAGTACCTTTGTAGCAAGTAGGTTGGAAAGAGCAGGTCATATAGTGAGAGAGCAAGAGATTGATTCATTGATAGACTGATTGATTAAAATTGTGATAGAGAGAGTTAGGTACTGTATGAGTGCGTGATTTAGGAAGAGTAAGTTGTTTGATTTGGTGAGAGAAAGTCGTGTGTTTTAGTGAGAGATCGTGTGTGAAAGAGAGTTTTTGTCTGCCATGATGACTTCCACAATGGCTCTTTGTAAAATAAAATGTAGGCTTTGTAATGTGTATTGTGTAAAATGTGCAATGTATATACGTATGTATATGAAAAATGTATATAGATGTATATAGTTGAAACAATATTGTTGAGAGATATTTTCAAGTTTCGATGTTCAGTATTGTTTTGCTTCTGGAGTAGTGATCAAACTAAAAAAAAAAACGCCTCTGCAGTTTTTACATAAAAATTATCATATCTCAAAAACTAAAATATTTTTATGGTTTATTTACATGTATACCATTTTAGATTAAGTTGTAAGGATTCTATGGATATCAGGTATTTGAAGATATTCCAAGAAATTACATCACAATGAACAAAAATACAAATGTATTTACTGGCGAACCCTTACAATTGCAGTCCCTTAAAGTGATATTCCGGGATTGAACAAGTTGGGTCTTATCACAAGGGTTAGGGCAGAAATTACCTCTACAGCAGTGTTTATGTGGAGAAGAAACCCAGGGCGCTAGGACCTAACTCCCTCTTCCTCCTTCGGCTCTGCTCCTCTGCTGATTTGGCTGGACTCACAGCTATTTTCCTGATTCCAGCGGACTACGAAAAAGTCTGATATCGGTCTGCATTCACGCTTTATTTGAAATTTTCAGTGCATTACTTTCACCCGCTAAATAAGTCTAGTTCTGTGCGTGAAAGCGAGAACCAGACTGCATTGTCAGCGTGTTTTTGGAAAGCGCTTATTTGGGCGTTTCGCTCTAAAAAAAGCGTGAATGCGTTTTGTGACACAGAAACACTGCTGTCGGGGTAATTTCTGCTCTTAACCTTGTGATAGGACCCAATTTGTTCCATCCCGGAATATCACTTTAAGGGTTAAGGGAGCTCTGGACAAAACAACACCAGACAATGCCACACTTAAAGACCAAGAGCTCCAGCAAACTATGGCAGAAAACCACTGACAGTGCAGCTACCTCGTTAGCTCAACACGGCTGCAAGCAATATGTCAAGTACGACAGTGAGATGGAGCTGGAACCTGGACCTGCCAGGGCATTGGATTTAATGACAAACAAGCTTATGATGACTATTAATGATAAGCTTGATCTCCTGGCCAAAACTGTCCTGTCACACACCAGTGAACTAAAGACAGCGTGCGACCGTCTGGACAGGGTGGAAGCTGGAGTGCTACAGGTAGAAATGGCGATCAGGCCTCAAGATGCCAAAATATTAGCCCTGGAGAAGAAAGTTGAATCTCTCACAGGCCACACAGATGAGCTTGAAAATAGAGGCTGATGAAAGAACATATGGATTTTTAATGTCCCAGAAAACATGGAGGGGAGAAATGCTTTGGAATATTTCTAGTACTGGCTTCAACTGGCGTCCTTGAGACCAAGGAAGGCCAAGTTAAACTGGAAAGGGCTCACCTGTCCTTAGCCCCTAAGCCCGGCAGCGATGAACGGCCCCACCTAGTTATCATCAGATTTCACGCGTTCCCTGACAAACAGAAGGTGATGGAGGCTGTGAGGCATAAGGCGAGCAACAGCGATATCATCTTAGAGGGCAAGAGGATCTCCTTCTATAACAACTTATCCGCTGCAGTGCTCCGGAGAGGAAAGGAGTTCATGGGAGTTAAATAACGTCTCAGAGATACTGGAGCAGAATACTCCATGCTCTTCCCTGCAAGGCTACAGGTGTCACCTAATGGTGCCAAGAAAACTTTCCTCTCACTGTCTGAAGCTTTGTCTTTTGCAATCAGCTCGATGAAGAAGGATAAATGAGGCTGCACAGACGGTGGAACTTGACTTTAGATAGTGGACCAGAGGATTGCTTACAATGGTGAATGTCCTTTATCATAATATATTTGACTGAAAGTTCACTTCCAAAACGATTCATTATCTGATATGCAGTTCACTGTAATTCAGATGTCCGCTCAAGAGACTTCATATAACATTTAAAATCTGTTTATATAGTTTTAAATATAATGGATATAATGTGCCGATCTTTGTGGATGCCTTAAGGGCTTTGGTTGTTTGTGCACTGGTTATGGGAGTGTTGGTTGGTGTCAATTACAGCTTACTTACTTACAATATGTGAAACACACTGGGCCAATCACAGGTGCCTTACAGAACAGCGATCCCCACGTGAACTGGGGAGTGACCCCCAAATCAATCATTTATTTTCCTTTTTACTACTTATTTTATTTTGTAATGGTTATTTGTTCTTATCTGTATTCCATGCTCGGTATTGGTCTTTCACATCAGCGTCAGCATATTATCACAGGCTCTCTAATTTTTTATTTCTATTCCAAGGGAAAAAAGAAGAAAGAGCAAACCAAATTACCTCAAGGAAAGACTCAATAGTACTAGAAATTCATAGAATTTTATCCTTAATTATCCTCAATGAAAAAATATCTTTTAACCTTTGTTCATACTAATGTCAATAAATAAGACACAATTTTGTTCCTGGCATGTAAGGGGTTTGTGTGGGAAAGTAAAACAGAGAAAGGTGTTTATTTTACTGAAAAAGGAAAGAGTAGATGTGGCCTTATTGCAGGAGTCACATCTAGCAGACACAGAGCATCTTAAACTTACTCACAGCTGGGTTGGACAAGTTTATTTTTCTTCTTTCACATCCAGCAGTAGGGGAGTAGTCATACTTATAAAAAGAATCTGCAATTTCAATTGATTACCTGTATCCAGTATAAATATGGCAGATTTGTGATTCTAAAAGGCCTCCTACAGGGTGAAGAAATTACTGTTATGAATCAGTACTGCCCACCAAGTTATTCCCCAGATTTTTTAACATAAGCTTTTCTGAGTTTGCAGAATTATCCTCAACTTTGGCCTTGGTAGGAGGGGACTTAGTTCCCTCAGTCCTGTAATCGATAGACATCCTTCACAAAACTCACCTCTGACAAATCCGGCTAATGCTCTCTCAGCAATCCTTGAGGAAACAGGTTTTGTTGATGCATGGCGATTCTTTCATCCATCTGATAAAGGGTTCACTTTTTACTCCCCTCCTCACAAATACCACACTTGAATTACTCAATTATTTTTTCATACCAATATTACTGACACAGTGTGCTATCCTGTGAGATTAGTAGAGATTTGGTGGAGATTTTGCAAAAGGAAAAAGTTGGAGATTTGATCCATTTCTCTTGAAAGATGAGAAATTTACATCTTACCTGATAAGCAAATATATGATATTCCTTTCTATTAATTGTCAGTCTACTTACAACCCATCTTTGTTATTGGGAGACATCCAAAGTCTTTATTAGGGTGTTAATTATTAGTTTCTCAGCTTCACAAAAATGAAAACAGCTGGAGCAGCAACTAAAACTTGAGAAAGAACTGGAGTACATTAAAAGACAACTCAGCTCATCATCTGATCTCTCACTGATACAAAAGAAGTGTGCAACACAGGCTGCCCTAGATTCTCTGCTGACTCAACAGGCCAAAAGTGCTATCCTCTTCTTAAAACAGAGGATGTATGAACACAGTAACAAGACTAATAAATATCTGTCTCGTCTAATCAAAGCCAAGACAGACCCCCAAGCAATAACTTTAATTCTAGATCCAAATGGCAATCGTTACTATGATAATAAAATATAAATAATACTTTTAACCAGTTCTACACTCAGTTGTATGAAGCAGACCAGACTCTGGGAGCCTCTGAGAAGACAGAGTCCTTTTTTTCAGGAGTAACTCTCCCCTCTATCTCCAGTGCTAAAAAACGGGAACAAAATGCCCTAATCACCAAGGAGGAAGCCGTTCTAGCACTTAAAAGCCTGCAATCTGGTAAAGCTCCGGGACCAGATTGCTTGGGCTCTGAATTCCATAAAGAATTTCATCATATTTTGCTGGATCTCTTCTTGGAGATGCTTGAACTCTCCTTTGTAACTGGTAGTCTTCCTCATTCATTAAGGGAATCCAACATTAGTCTGATCTTAAAGAAAGACAAAATCCAGAGGATTGTGCTGGTTACAGGCCTATTGCCCATTTAAATCAAGATCATTAACTGTTATCAAGATATTATCACTACAATTAGAGAAGGTTCTCCCAACCATCATTAAAGAAGATCAGACCGGCTTCATTAAAGGCCTTAGCTCTAGCCATACTGTCAGGCTTTTGCACATTATCCATCTCTGTCAGTTACAGGAATTTGATAGTGCTGTCATTTCATTGGATGTGGATAAAGCCTTTGACTGTGTTGAGTGGTCCTATCTTCTGCGTGTTCTGCATAAATTTGATTTGGGTGAAAATTTTATAAGATGGATTGAAGTCTTGTTTAATGAACTCTTTGCTGCAGTCATTACAAATGGCTATAGATCAGATAATTTACAGCTTCACCGCTCAACACGTCAAGGCTGTCCTATCAGTCCTGCTCTTTTTGTGCTTGTAGTGGAATCTTTAGCTGAGGCCATAAGGCAAAGTTTAACAATAAGAGGGTTTAGTGATTATAGAACCCAAGATCTTGTTATATATAGATGACATTTGGTTATTTATCACAGAACCTGTGACCTCTGTCCCTTGTCTGATTGAAATTATTAACTTTTTTAGCACCTTGTCTGGCTACTAAATCAATTTCTCAAATCCCTTGCAATGCCTCTTGGAACCCTTAGAGTTAAGACAAACTCCTTAATGTCATTTCCTGTTTGATGGTCCATGTCAGGATTTGTGTATCTGGGTATTCAGATTACTCCAATGTTTCACCAGATGTTTAGGGCCAACTTTATTCCTCTCCTAGATACACTAAAAAATATCTACAGAGATGGAACCCACTTCACTTATCACTGTTAAGTAGTGTCTCTGTTATCAAAACCAATGTACTACCCAGATTATTATGACCTTTACAGATGATCCCCTTGCTACTATCGAACAAAGTGTTGAAGCTTCTTAACAGATGGCTTAGTGACTTTATTTGGAGCAAAAGAAAACCCAAGCTTAAGAGATCAAAGCATCTGCTCCCCAGCTCGAAAGGAGGTTTGGATGTCCCTAATATTAAATAGTACCAACTCGTATCTCAATTGAGATTTATATCAGAATGGGTCAAGGAGAATCCTACTTCTCCCTGGTTAAAATCTTGAATCATCACAGGTCACATTCCCTTATAGGTCTTTTGCCCTCTAAACACTTGTCATCAGCTCAAAATGTATGCAACAATAATCCCATAAATCTCAATACTTTAAAGGCATGGTTTATTGCACGAAAACTGGAGGGAAGGTCCCACTTGACTTTCCTTCCGATCCCAATTTAACGTTACCTACACTGTAAGCCAGGCTTGACTGACATCAGATATAGTGTTTGGAGATCCCAAGGATTAAAGAAAATGTGTGACTTATTTGAGCGAGCATCCCTTTTATCAATTGAACAAATACAAACAAAATATAATCTCCCAAGGTGTCATTTCTTTAGATACCTTCAACTCAGGGATTTCATAATCAGAAAAACAACTTTACACAATAATGCCATAGGGGTGTAACAACATTGCGTGCCACAAAATTTGGCAAAATAAAAAAATTACGAAATAAAATTCACAGACGCGCGAAATAAAAGCACGCACGCTCGACTGGTGATGTTTATCCTCCTCGCTTATCTTAGCAAAACACTCACTTCAATATGGAGGAAGACGAAGTGGAGGAATTAGCTGACGCTCCTTCGTCAAATAAATCGGTTGCCTAGGGACACTAGGTCAAAATCATACCTATGCCCTTGATATTAATATTCCAACTGCTATAAAATCACAGGAAAATGAACTTGGTGATAACATCGATGAGAATAAATGGGAAGTGATATGGATTCATAAAAAGAAAATATTAGTATGCAAACATGCTAGATTGTTACAATATAAAATCTTGCACTATCTGCAAATTTCTGCCAGTAAAAGACAGAGAATGAGTTCCCAAAATGGAGTGCTGGAAGAATGACTTGATGCAGAAGAGCTGGCTGGATGGATGGATGGATCAATGGCAAATGTAAAGAAAAAAGTTGGACAGAGTAATGGATGAATGGAGTGCTTTAAGAATGGCTTGATGCATGGATGGATGGATGGATGGAATGATGGATGGACAATAGAAGGTTGTTAGATTGATTGTGCAATCCTGTATATTCACATATTAATTCATGCCATTTTTTTTCTGAGAAACATGACTTAATGATCGGTAAATTAAAAGGTTTCGCAAGCTAGAAGAGGCCAAGTGTGCTATTGGCCAAGTTTCTTTGGCCTGAGTTGGGAATATTTAGCCCAAATAATCAGCTTGTTAATGTTGTACAACTATGACACCTGTCAAACATTTCAGAAAAGAAAGATGCTGCAGAGTATAATATTTCAATAAAAACATCAGCCTTTAAAGAAATACTTTATTTTTCTTGTATATATGGTTTGATTGTGACCTTAAGGTTTAATTAAATTTAAATACATTTTGTTATTAGTCAATAAAAGTTCTTTTTCCATCCATGTTGTGTAAGAATTGGAGGCCATAGCTGATTCATGTCAGCCTTCCCTTCTTTCAAGTGTTATTTAAAATGCACAATGTCATTATTTCATTATAAAGACATAACTTGATTAGATTTTTATCTCTATCTCTCTTATTTACTTAAAACAAAAGCTGAGCTTCAACATCTGAGCACATTCTATGGACCACTATGGTTGTCCATGTTTATCTATTATGACCACCCTCTTTAATCAGTTTGAAATCTTTTGGCTGTAAAGCTATATAGTTTGTTACTCGGGAGACAGGGACTCGATTCGACCTTTTTCACAGCTCTGACAAACACCCAGCTGTGAACTCTCATGTCTTCAGGTCTGCCAAACATCCATTTGTTATGAATAAACCTTCATTTAATCTTGTACTCATTTATATTTAATGATCACATCAATTTTATTGGCAAAACGTTGTGAGAGGGCAGCAAACATCACCATCTGCTTGATTTATCATGAAGAGAAAGAAGTCTTTAAGGATAAGTGCACCGAAATCCTTCCTCAAGTCTATAATGGATGCTTGTTGTTGTGTTGTGAGAGCTGGGCAGGGCGGTGACCGTATCCTAAACAGGGGTGAGCTGGTCGAGGATGTGAAAGGCAAGTTGGGAGTTCTGCTTGAATGAATCTGAATGAAGGATCTACCAGAGAGCAGCAAACCCCAGTTTCCTCCATAGACTCCTAACCAAGCACCCCAAGCTTTCTCTTCACTCATCTCTGCCCTTGCACCCCTCCCCCTTTTCTCCATCTCGCACGCCCCCCGGCTCTTTATATGTCCATCTGGCTGTCCCACAAAGACTGTCTCTAAGTTTTCAAATGATCCTCAAACCCCCACATGCTTTGTTCTACTTATTTTACCACTCCCCTTAGACTGAATTTAGATGAAAAAAAATTTAGTGAGGAAAGGAAAAAGAGAGCTTGAGGAGAGGGATTTTAAAGATAAGAGCATGAGAAAATTTTATTTCAGACACTTAAAGGACTGCAAAGATCTTCAGCACTGCAAAGAATTAGTGTGGACCACTCTTGCATAACCAGCAAGTGTTTCTAAATGGTAACTAAATCAAATCAACCTGAAGTCCATCTGAGATGCTTTTTTGTCAGAGTTTGATGGAGAGGAAATCAGAGGTTAATAATGATGGCTTAGGGGTGATTTTTTTTTTTATACTTATTTTTTATTCATTTTTTCCACAACATCACAATAAAGCAAACATTTGAACTCAGAACAATTGGTGTCAGATAACAATAGATAATTACTCACTTCTAAATAGTATTCTCTTCAGACCTTGTGGTGGGTTTTAAAGTCAGTCCATTTTTTCCCATTTTTCAAAACATGACAGCTGTTGCAGTCTTAGAGAATATGTAAAATTCTCCATATCATGAATTTAATCAACAATGTCCAACCAATTTCTTTGAGTGGGAAGATCCTCCTTAAGCAACTTTCTCGTGATAGCTTTCTTAGAGGCTGCCAGAAGTATTCCAGTCAGGTATCTGTCTCCGCTGTGTACGTTTCCATGTGTGAAGTTTCCAAGATATAATACCTCAAAAGTCTTGGGAAGATCATACTGTAATATACTTTTAATTCCTTCCCACACAACGTTCCAAAACTCGGTCATCTCCCCACATTTCCAGAAGACATGTACATGGTCAACATCATATTCTCCACACAGTCTCCAACAGGGCTGTGGGACAGGTGAAAGTCTTCTTTTAAGTTTCGGTGTAATATAAAATCTAACAAGATTTTTCCAGCAGAACTCCTTCCACATTCTAGAATTTGTAGTTCTACGCTGGTTCTTACACATGTTGTACCACTCTCCTTGAGATATTTCCATATCAAGTTCCTTTACCCACTTGTCTCTTATGTACAAAGTTGATGTTGTTCGGTTTTTCACCATACATTGGTACAATGTCGAGATCAGTCTTTTGACTGTGCCATTATATGCTTTACACTGACTTGTGGTTTTAGAGTTCAGTTCACCTGGGAGATCCTGCTTTATTTCTTTATCATAGTAATCTCTGACCTGTAGATACATATACAGATCTTTGTTTTCTAAGTCATACTCTCTCTTTAATTTCTGGAAGCTTTTAATTTCTCCTTTTTCCATTATTGTGTATATAATTGTTATACCTTTATTTGCCCATTGTTTAAACCTTTAGTTTAATAATCTAGGTTTAAAGTGCGTATCATAGGTTAACCATTTTAGAATCATTGTCTCTCTCTCTCCAGATTGTATTTCTTTGTAACTTTAAACCAGATCTCCAATGTGAGCTGGGTTATTGAATCTAGTGTACCCACATTTTCTTTGTACATGAGTTTGTTTGCAATCATACTCTGCAGGTGGTTTACATTATTATTTAACTCAATTTCTTTCCATCTTGTAAAGTAACTTGAGTCACACCGACGGACGGAGCTGCGCGGCATAGTAGCACTCTTTGAGGTTTGGCAATGCTAACCCCCCCTCTTCTTTAGGTATCTGAAGTGTTGAGTATTTTTATTCTAGGTCTATGTCCTTTCCAAATGAATCTTGATATTTTTTTGTCCCATTCTTGAAAATGTGAGGGAGGGATAGCAATCGGCAAACACTGAAATAGATACAGAATTCTGGGTAATATATTCATTTTTATAATCTCAATCCTTGAGCTGAAATCAGTTGTCAATATTGACCATTTTTCCATGTCCCTAAATATGTCCTCATTTAGAGGTGTGCAGTGGAACTGAAATAAGTCTGGTAAAATGTTAGTGATGTTTATACCTAAATACTGAATTTTTTCTTATTCAATTTGAAATTAAATTTTTGTTGAATATCTTTAGTTGGTGAGTAATTAAATGTCAAATCTGTGTTTTCTGGACATTGAGTTTGTAGCCTGAAAGATACCCATATGTATTTAATAATGTCATCAGCTTTGGTAGACAATAGTTTGGTTGATTCAAATAAATAAGCACATCGTCCGCAAAAAGACAGATCTTGTGTTCTGGGCCTCTCACTTTCACATCCTTTATCTCCTGATTTTGCCTCAAGGCTTGGGCAAGTGGTTCTATAAATAAAGAAAAGAGGGTGGGGGGAAGATCCACCTTGTCTTGTGGATCTCTCTAATTTGAATTCTTTGGTTAAATTTCCATTTATTTTTATTTTTGCCCTCGGATCCTTGTATAGAGTTTTAATTATATTAACTGAGTTGCGGGTGAACCCAAATTTCTACAAGCAGAGATATAGAAACTTCCAGCAAATGCTGTCAAAAGCTTTTTCAGCATCCAAGCTGATTACTAAAGCACTTATTTTCCTTTTTTGTATTTCTTTGATTGCATGTAGTGTCCTTCTTATATTATCTTGCATCTGTCTTTTCTTTATAAAACCTGATTGATCTTCATGAATCAATTCGGGTATAAAGGTTTCAAATCTGGCACTTAAAAGTGAGGTGCATATTTTGTAATCAATATTTAATACTGAAATCGGTCCATAATTTTCACACAATTCTTTGTTATTGCCTTCTTTAGGGATCATTGTAATAATGGCATCTTTCCATGAAGGGGGCAAGTTTCGATTTTTAAGTGTATGATTAAAGAGACTGTGGGGAGTTTTTAAGTAATTACAAAAAAGTCTCACTTTTAGATGTATGCCTGATCGAACTACACACTTATTGATGAGTTTTATAGCATCTAAATAGGTTATCTATAAATGCTATTCTTTAGCCTCCTGGTCGGGTCGTACAGGGCTGGACTGGCCTGGATACTAAACTTCAGGAACAAGACAATTACAACTAGAGCAAATTTATATTATTTTATCATTTATATTACACGTCTGAGAGCACCGGGCTGTAAGTAGCCATATATAGCCGGCTACAACGACGATAATAACTTTTCCCCGCATTGCTTGTCGTCACACATCAAAAACTACCGCTACGTAACTAGAAAGAGATACATTACCTCGTTGCTTTGCATCCTGTAAGTTGTTGAAAAAGAAGTTGTAAAGCAATGCAGAGTTCCGACAAAGATCCATGCTGCATTTACCACAACAAACAAACACATTTGGCTTCACGTCTCCGGTGCGTTCAAGTTGTAGTCAGAAGTAGGAATTTTGAGCTCCGAGTGGAAAACTAAAACTGGAACGTCCCCCGAAGTCTGAATTTCCTACTGGGAACTCGGTGAAACCTCGCCACCCCGAGGTGTCAATCGAAGACGGATGCCCGCAGTGTGAACAGTTATTTAACTCCTGTAATAATCCATTTATTTGCACTTCTGACTGGGGTGTGTCGCTCTAGATCAGCTGTATTGTTAGATTTGTATTTACAAAAATGCTGCCATCGTGATAATCACATTCTTCATACAACAACGCAGGGCCTGCTAACAACAGCTAACAATAGCCTGGTAGTTAGTCATGTTTTTTTCTGACTTCAACTGGAACGCCGATAAGTCGGAGATGATGTCACTCCCATTTCCGAGGTTACAGGAACGCAGCATTACGCCGGCGATAAATTCTCCTCATAGCACCTTTAAGTGATGCAAGTAACATTGGGCTTAACTCCTTTCTTAAAACCTTATACCACTCAGGTGGAAAGCCATCACTTCCTGGAGTTTTAAATGGTAAATGGACTTGAGCTTATATAGCGCTTTTCTAGTCATTGACTACTCAAAGCTGCTTTACACCGCAGGTCCACCTACCCATTCACTCTCACATTCACTCACTGATGGTTCTGAGTTTCCGTGTTAGTTATCCATCAGTATCTCTAACACATTCACGCCCTTTCATGCACATTTACACACCACTAATGCAGCAGTGGGAGCAACTTGGGATTAAGTGTCTTGCCCAAGGACATATCGCCATGTGTTGCCCGGAGCTGGGCTTGAACCTGCAACCTTCTGATCACTGACCAAGTGCACTATCCAACTGCGCCACCAATGCCCCACAATCGAGAAACTTAAGTTTTATTGGACTTAAGTTTCTCGATTGCCTTTTCTAGCTCTTCTTCTATAAACTTTGACCATAAATATGCATTTTGAGTTTCCCCTTATGTTTGTAAATCCAGTGGTTCTAGAAATCTTCTAATGGCCTGTTCATCTCCTGACTCAGGTTTTGAGTACAGTTTTTTTGTAGTATTCTTCAAATACACTTTCTACTTCCTCTGTTTTATATATTAGCGTGTTAGATGAGGGTTCTCTGTAAGTTTTTGTTTATTTCTTAGTCGCCTTGCAAGTGATTTAAATACTTTTGGCCCTCCTTCATAATAGGTTTATTTTAGGAACCTTATTTTCTTCTCTATTTCTTCCTCTGGGATTTCACCTATCTCTTTCTTAATTTCTTTTATTTGTCTATATATTTCTGGTTCATTTGTATTTTTGTGAGTTAGCTCTAGTCTTTCAAGTTCTTTTACTTTATTATTGTATTCTTTTAATCTAGTCTTTTTTTGGTATGTTGTATATGATATTAACTTTCCCCTCATTACTGCCTTCATAGTGTCCCACAGAATTGTACCATCATTTTCTATTCTGTATGTATTAATATCATTTTTTACTTTCTCTAACAAGGTTTTATCATTGAGTATATTAAGATTCAGTCTCCAGGTTGTATTTTTCCCCTCTGATTTAGATTTATTGTAAGATATAAGGTACAATGGTCTGATAGGTCTGCTACTCCTATTTTACATTCTAATACCCTGAATCTTTCTTCTAAGCTCATGAAAAAATAATCTATTCTTGTATATACTGAATGTGGGGATGAATAAAGGTGTAGTCTCTTTCTAGTGGGCTGGTTTCTCTCCAAATGTCTCCTATTCCTAATTCTGACAATGTTGTGTGTAGGTAACGGGTCAGTTGTGCTTTACTATTTTTGTTTGTGCTAGTTGTGTCCAAGTTATGCTTCAGTGTTACATCAAAGTCTCCACCCAAAATCACTATCCCCTCCATTTCCTGTGTAATTATATCAAATAGGTCCTTAAAAAAACTCTTATCCGAGTCTGGGGGTGCATACACATGAACCAGTGTAATCATCTGATCCTCTAGTTTCCCTTTTACTAAAATATAGCGACCATCTTTGTTCTTGATCTCTTTTATTTTTTCATATTCTAATACGTTAGAAATTAAAATTGCCACTCCTCTTTTGTTATTTCTGCTATGTGAGCTATAGAAAGTATTTCCATATCCAGAATGTTAAAGTTTCTCATGTTCCTGTTGTGACAAGTGAGTTTCCTGGAGGAAGATTACATGCATTTTTTCTTTTGAGAATTTTTTCAGGACTTCCCCCCCTTTTTTGGGGGTAATTGAGCCCATTCACATTCAGAGAGGCTATTTTTAGGGTATCATGTTGCATTTTCCTTTTCAAATAACAGTTTTTTTGTTTTCCTGACACCAAAAACACAATGAATGGCAAGAACTATCAGAACTATATAAGAAAAAACAAAAACCTTCTCCCGGTACCATAGGGGTCCACTTTTTGGCCCCAAGGTCCTGTTGGTAGGCAACGGGAGAGTCCTCCTGCCATGGAAACGATCTCTGTAAATGTTCCTCCGGCGAGTCATCCTCCTCGGTTTGTTTCAGCTTCATACTGATCCCTCTCTTCTCCATGTCCATCGCAGCTTCATGTGCACTGTTGTAGGTGCGAGGACCACTGGCCCAGTGTATTTTGATCCTGGTCAGAGGAGTTTGTAATTAAATCCCCTTTTCCTTTAGAGCTTTCTTTATTCCGGCATATGATCTGCGTTTCAGTACCACGTCACTCACACAATCGTGGTCGAAATAGATGATTTGGATACCCTTCTACCAGAGCTTCTTGAGGATCATCTCCTTTGTTTCAAATAGAAGAAAGTTCCCGATAATGGATCTTGGGGGTGCGTTCGGCTTGGGTCTCCCAGTTATGGCCCGGTGTGCACGTTGTATCTGGAGGTCCGTTTCTCCAATCAGGGCCAGTTCTCTTTGTAGCAAATCCTCCACAAATTGTTGCACTGCGTCCTCCTCTCTTCCTTCATGGACCCCGAAGATGCGTATATTGTTCCTACGTGACCTACCCTCCAAGTCGGTGACCTTTTCTCTCAGACTCCTCTGTTCTTTGAGCGTGGTCAGCAGGGCTTCTTTAGCATCTATGTTCCATTCCCTGAGTTCTTCGATACGAGTTTGAGCCTCTTTAATATTTTGTTTTTGCTCCTGCAGTTCTTTGTTGTTGGCAGACAGTTTTTGATCCATTTGTTCTTTAAAGGCACTGAATTCCTGTCTAAAGTCCTCTTTAAATTCCCCCTTAAATGTCGATATGTCTTTTTATTTCTTGCTTTAGCCCTCGTATTTCTCTCACTATGCTAGTTTGCCCCTCGTGCAGTGCCTCGCTCTTAGCTTCCTGCATGTTCTCTTCGGGGGAATTTTAGCAAAATCCGAGTCTTTACTTACTTTAATCCAGTGTTTTGGGGTCTGTGGTCTGTTCTTTCTTATTCCCCCACTCATTACTTGCAGTAGTTATAATGTATTAAAGTTCTGGGGGATTATTTTGTCCTTGACCGGTTAGAGCCTCAAGTTATGCTGCCATCTTTTCAGGTGCCAGACCGGAACTCCTTTATGGGTAAATTTTAAATATAAATTCGGGCCCACAGAAGGATGTGGTTAAAGACTTTTATAGATGTATTTATTTAATTTTGGTAACAACGCCAGGAGACCCTCTTAACATGAACTCCTTAGAAAAAGCAGCTCCTTGTGCGTGCAGACACTCAGGGCAAGCTTATATCAATCAATCAATCAATTAATCAATAAATAAATCTTTATTTGTCCAGTGCCAGTTCATTACCAGAGTTATCTAAAGATGCGCTACAATAGAACAGGCTAAAGCCATACTCTTGATTTAATAGATGCACATTTATATTTGTCTCTGTAGAGTTTAAATTGATTAAAGGTAAGTCTCTTAAGATGTGGTGTCTCATTTTCAAGAAGAATCTCATGTCTTTTTGGTTGTAAAGATAGTTACTGGGATGAATAATCAACGCATCCATGGATAGAGAGATCAGTGATCAATCTATATCTGTGCTGCTTGCAGGGACCCCCATGTATTTGATTTTGTTGATCTGAAGTTAATATCGGGGATGTAGGGCTAAAGGAATGGACAAAACATGTGTCCATTCCTTATTCTCCTCTCCCTTTCCTGTAGACAATATTTGATCACTTCCTGTCCCACCAGATCAGAGTGTCTCCAAAGGGGAGGAAAAAGAGCTTAATCTAAGCCTTTACATAGAAAAACATGTCTATTTTTAAATTAAACCTAAATCAAACCATGCTTAATAGATATTGGAGATATGATGTGAACAGAGAAACACACCAGGACATGGGACCATTAAGGGGTCCCATATCCTGGTGACAAGGAGCAAATAACTAACACTTTCTGTAAAGTGGGTTTTGAGCTATAGTAAGCACTTGTGATGCTTTGTAAAAACGTATGATATTAACTAAATCATTTGTAATATGAATTCAGTCATTATAATGCAAGCCAACATTTACATTGAGTTAAAAAAACAAACAAACTTAGACCTATGTGTTAAATAGTGCATTCAGATGTAAGAAAATAAGGACATTCCTAATGCATAATAAAAAAAATAATCTGACACTGCAAACATTTGAAATTGCTTGTTGAGTTTACACTGTAAAAAAAATAAACCATAACTACACAATAAAAGTGAGGCAACAGACTGCATGCAATATTATTAAAGAGACTGTGAGGAGTTTTTAAGTAATTACAAAAAAGTCTCACTTTTAGATGTATGCCTGATCGAACTACACACTTATTGATGAGTTTTATAGCATCTAAATAGGTTATCTATAAATGCTATTCTTTAGCCTCCTGGTCGGGTCGTACAGGGCTGGACTGGCCTGGACACTCAACTTCAGGAACAAGACAATTAAAACTAGAGCAAATTTATATTATTTTATTATTTATATTACACGTCTGAGAGCGCCAGGCTGTAAGTAGCGATATATAGCCGTCTACAGCTACGATAATAACTTTTCCCCGCATTGCTTGTCGTCACACATCAAAAACTACCACTACGTAACTAGAAAGAGATACATTACCTCGTGGCTTTGCATCCTGTAAGTTGTTGAAAAAGAAGTTGTAAAGCAATGCAGAGTTCCGACAAAGATCCATGCTGCATTCATTAGCATCACAACAAACACATTTGGCTTCACGTCTCCGGTGCGTTCAAGTTGTAATCAGAAGTAGGAATTTTGAGCTCCGAGTGGGAAACTAAAACTGGAACGTCCCCCGAAGTCTGAATTTCCTACTGGGAACTCGGTGAAACCTCGCCACCCCGAGGTGTCAATCGAAGATGGATGCCCCCAGTGTGAACAGTTATTTAGCTCCTGTAATAATCAATTTATTTGCACTTCTGACTGGGGTGTGTCGCTCTAGATCAGCTGTATACATAGTATTGCTAGATTTATATTTACAAAAATGCTGCCATAGTGATAATCACATTCTTCATACAACAACGCAGGGCGTGCTAACAACAGCTAACAATAGCCTGGTAGTTAGGCATGTTTTTTTCTGACTTCAACTGGAACGCCGATAAGTCGGAGATGATGTCACTCCCATTTCCGAGGTTACAGGAACGCAGCATTACGCCGGCGATAAATTCTCCTCATAACACCTTTAAATAAATCTAACAATGCTAAAATTTAAGTTAATATAAATCAAATCAGATCCTTAATCCTATAAAGCCAATTGTATCATATTTGATACATACTTTTATAATACCTCTATCTACTCAATATGAAGGACAGCCAACTCTCACGCATTGGCCGTGAGACTCACGCATTTGATTGGCTTCACACGCTCTCATGCCACACCTCTGATTTCTCACGCTGAAGTCAGAGGCACAGAGCAAAGGGAGGAAGCAGGGGCCATGTCCAGTGCTGTAGTTAGGGCTGCCACAAATGACTATTTTGATAGTCGACTAGTCAGCGACTACTTTTGCGATTAGTCGACTAGTCACTTCATGCATGAACTGCGGCGTACTGCACCAGCATGCAGCTGGTGGCCCAAATCGCTTATTATGAGCAGACCCGGCAATTTTGGTGCCTGCATAGTTGTGCATGCGCCACATGCATGAGTGTGTTTCGGGGTGTGTTGGTTTGATTCCAGCAGGTGTGATAACCAGAAAACAGGATAGATAGGCAGACAAGACAGCAGAGGTACAGCGGCAGTTTTGTGAGAAAACACACCTAAAAAACAAAACGACTAGTCGACTATTAAATTAGTTGTCGACTATTTTGATAGTCGACTTAGTCACGACTAGTCGACTAATCGTGGCAGCCCTAGCTGTAGTATACAAAATTTGAAAAAAAAAGAGTCATTCTGTATCTTGTATAGTTGTTGATGGACATTAGAGGAAGATTATTGTAAAGATAGAACAACTTTTTAAAAAGTTGTAAACAGGAAAGAAACTAAAACACTTCAGGTAACAATCTTTTCATAGGCATCTTTTATTTTTCTTCTCTGCAGCTCTCAAGTACAATATAAAAGACTGTGTTAAACTGAGGCAAACTCCTGCAAAATAAAACAAATAACCTTTTTAAAAAGTAAATATATAGATTGTTTATGAACTCTATGTCACATCTGCCTTTCAGTCCCCATTAGTTTATCAGAAGCAGGTTTTACTTCAGGTAGAACCACTTTTTTATTGTAAACATGGGGTAATGTGCGTGAGGAAATCAAAATATTTTGTGGGACACTGCACATATTTCACAAACTTATTTAAACAGCCTGATTAAAGTCCACAGCTACACTGAAGTCTCCCCTGAATGAGTCTACTGATGATGACGTAGCCTCCGAGCAGCTGTGCTAACGCTAGTTAGCTCGCCAGCTAGTTAGCTTAGCCACTGTGTCAGGAACAAGCGGATTAAGCCAGATTTCCGTCACAATCACAATAAAACAGTCACGGCTAAACTGATCCCCTGCCACCAGAAGGTCCAATTCATCAGTATTGAAAATGACAGAGGTGGCGTTGGTCAGAAAACTGTTCAGCTGTGCCCGGTCTGTCTGTGAGGCTGATCCGAGCCAAACTAGCAGAGGGCCTGGTGTTCCCTCTGTGTCCAGCAGCAGGGGACATTACGCACTGCTGAAAGTTGCTCGTCATGTTGGACCTTCAGGCTTAAAAGAGCAACTCCGTGTGAGTGTAGGCGAGTCATCTATACGCACGGCAACCAGCAGAGAGCTAAGAAGAGCTGCCACCACGGCTGCACGTCGCCATCTTCCATGTCATCATTCTCCAAGTAAAGTGTAAATCCAGTTCAAGTCTTCCTGAACGCCTGTGTCACCAAGCAAAGTGTGAGTCCAGTTCTGGTTTTCCTGAAAGCCTCTGTTCGTCAACTGTGAGAGTGTCATCAGCATGGCTGAGTGGTCTTCTCATCGGTCTCCTGTTCAAAGGCTTGATCCCCGCTCTGAACTGTGTTGCTTTCAGAAATCTGTCAATAAAGTCTGGTTGCTGTGTGCACAACTGCTGTTTCGCTTCTGGGTCCTTTCTGAAACCATGTTACCTTTATTCGTAGAGGTAAGTTGTTGTTTTTGCTGTTGCTGTTGCTGCTGCTGCTGCTGTCGTGGTCCTAAAAACTTCCAGAACGATCCTCCGAGGTTGAAAAAAAATATGCACAACGTATTTAGTCAGCTGGCAAAATGTTCATGCTGCAAGAATTGTGTATGCTACACACTCAACATTAAGATCTGTTTGGAATATGAACAACCAGCTTCGCTGTTCCTAGTAATATTTTTGATTAATGTATGTGACATAAAGAAAATTCAAGGAGATATATGATATTGCCCTCTTCCAAATACAAAATAGTTACGAGTTAGCTTACTGATAATTACCAACTTTACCGTTTCAATAAGTTAGGCTAAGGTGCAGTAAACATGTCATGTGTGCAGACAGTTGTGCTTCATGAGACTACAGACTGGGACAAAGTGCATCATAACTTTTTCTAAATAATGTCAGATTATACACATTTGAACTTAACACTTTCCCGTTTCTTTTTTCTTCATCCTCTTGTTTTTTTTTTTCTTTCTGCGTGTCCAGACGGGTACACTCGCTTCATTTTGAAGGAAAGAGCTGGTATGGGCAGTCGGGGCCCCATGAGGGGCAGTGTGTTTGGAGGTTTCAGATTGTGACATTGATATGGAGGATCGATATTGGCCGCGTCTCGGGGGGGTCCCTTAACACACTCGGCAGTGACAGCTAGTGGGGGCCCCAGGCGGGTTTCCCAATGCATTGACATTGCAGTGTCTAAAGCAGTTCAGTAATTTTGTCATTGACAGAAGGACCAATGTCATCTCTGTTCTGGGGCCCCCTCCAGCTCGGGGCCCTAGGCAATTGCCTAGTATGCCTACCCCATTGCGGCGGCTCTGTCCGTGTCCAAAGATCACTAGGAGCACTGCTGAATCCATGTCCAGGAGACTAGTGGTAAAAGGAAACACAATCTTTAAAATTATGAAAACTCAACAAGAAGGATTTGTGAGACAAAAAAAAAAAAAAAAATAGGTTGCATTTTCACATTTAACAAAAAGCAATGGATATTTTTAGCACAACTAGCAAAGGCAGAGCGAGAAAGACCCATGTTCAGCTTAAAACAAATATTTGTACATCCAAAGTTAACGTCTACAAGTGAACATATATATTCTTAGTCTAACAGGTTCCTCGGATTACTTTTTCCTGCATGTTTTTTATGTCTTATTAAAGCATAGTTTAACAATATACAGTGATTCACTTTGAATTTTTCTTATTAACTTATCCACTCAAAAAATCAATTAGGGCACTCATTTGATCAATAAAGTTGAAATATGATTAATTTAAATGAATTCACTGTGTTTCTGTTAACTAAATGATTTGTCCTTGCTTGTTGAACATGCCTTCCATAAAAGTCAAGTGAACGAAATCAATACATGTCAGTTCAATGAGAATGTGGTTTATCCAACTAATGACTTTATTGCTGCACAGCTACTGCACATGATCCTTTTTCTGACCTGGATGCAGAGAAACAAGCGGAAAAACGGGAATGGCTACAGCAAACAGTTGACCATGCAGTCTAATCATCTGTCATCCTTGGATTTAAATTTTAGTAATTATATACTGGTGCATTATTTGATACTGCAAGGTGAGTAATAGAAACTGATAATTGCACATTTGTGAGAGATTTCTGTTCAAATAGTTTTGTCTAGTTAAATTTTCTGGTCACCTGTTTGCAGTGTTGGGAAAGTTACTTTTAAAAAGTAACTAGTTACAGTTAGTGCTGAGAAAATGTAATTAGTTACTTTACTAGTTCCTAAATTATAAAAGTAACTAGTAACTAGTTACTTTACTTTACTTAAAAAAAACTTTGGTGGCACAGTAACAGAAAGGTCAACTTTATCATTAGCTACTATTTTCATGACATGTAGTGGAACAATAAAACACAACAAATTTGTGAAGAAATATTGACAGGAATATTTATTTTTGTAAACCAGAATTGCTCTCATTTGGCAGTGTAACAAATAATTAACAACTCCATTATTTGGCAGTGTAACAATGAAATGAAAAAAACAAACAAACAAGAAATTAAAATAAACTGTCGGATTGCAGCTCCCGTGCTGACCTGTTTTGACATCAATAACTCTACCCACTCAGCAGCAGAAGATTATAGAATTGACCTCTTCTCACATTCAACAAACCAGTGAGCTGAGTGACATCACAATGGCAATGGTCAACACCTCATGTGAGGCTCCATATGGCCACAACATATGACATCAGAAAAATAAACTCAAGACTCAAGTCTACTGAAGACATGTTTAATATTGGGAGACAAACTATTTTCAGCCCTCTCAAAAATACACAAACATTACCTCACATCTATTTAGCAGCACAAACAAAATTCAGACCAAATTAAGAAAAAGTGCCTGGAAAGAGTAAATACAGATACCCTGAGATGCTTTTCAGTAAGGCTGCTATGTCTGTGCAATGCATAACAATGGGTACTTATATATAACATAAATGGGCTAACACTATAAGCCAAAACAATCGCTGTCTTTAGTCCAGCAGAGGTAGTTTCTAAATAAACATCAGTATTTATGCCCAAAAAAAGATCTATCTATTAATTTATTACTTCCTAGCTCTCAAACCAATGGTTGTGCCTTAAGAGGAGAAGCTTCTCAAACTTTGAATCTGAGAGCCTGTTCCTCTTTGGAGACAAAATCAGCCCCCCCAGGCTAAATAGCCTTTCTACTGGGGCACTGGACGGAGTGGCTGCATTATACCTAAGAGATAGTTTCTTTATCAATGGATATCGATTAAGACTCTCCATCTCTGTTGCAAATGATTTGATGTAATCAGCTGCTTCAGCTTCAGCAGGAGCATAGGTATCCTCATCCTTTGGAAAGCAAAAGTAGTCATCCTCTGTGCTGTGCTGTGGTGTTGGGTTGGTGGTACCTGTTTGCTGCTCCAGTGCAAGGGCCTGTTTGCGACATTCTGCAATCAGACTTGCCTTTGCCTGGTCTTTCCTCTCCTGGTGACCATGCAACCAATGCAACTTGAACTTTGGTAGTGTCTTAGCAGCCAGGACAGCATCTTCACTCGCAAAAACCCCAGCAAATCTTGTGTTGACTGCCTGAAATGATATAACAAGAAGAGTGCAAAATAAATGAAAAATACATTACTAAGTTTTACTAAAATACAAGTGTAATGAGCATATTAAAACAGAAAGAAAAAAGAAAAGGAAGAGATAAGTGCATTAAAACAGATTCATAATGCATTTTAAGTAACTATAACGGTACCTTTTTAAAAGTAACTTTCCCAACACTGTAAATGACATTTATAAAATGCAATACAATTGGCTATTTGATATAATTTAAACACAAATCAAAGTTCTTACCTGCACAATTGCATCTGGTAGCCCAACAAGAATTTGAAGGTCTTTCTTCAGTGCCAGAGTCCTGTCCATCAATATTTGCAGTGTGGGTAGGAGTGTTCCATAAAAAGAATTTTGTTCTCCCTGAAGAACGTCCAGTGCCTTAGTAAGTGGCTTCATGACAGTGCAGTACTCTCTGATAACCAAATATTCCCTTTCACTGATAGCTTTCATCTGTAGTTTGGAGAGCAGGGTGTTCAACTCTACAACTGGTATCTCAGAAATCCAAGCCAGGGCATCATAATAAGAATTCCATCGAGTTGTGCAAGGTACCAGCAGCTTCTTTTCAATAGTGTCGTCCACATGCTCTGATGCCACTGTTGATCGGCTGGCTTTGTTCCACAACCCTGCACACTTTGTGGTAGCATTCCTGTAGATTGCTTTGGTCTCAGGTGTTGACAGCAACCACTTCTCCACGTCAGTACATGATATGAGGTTCATTGTGTGTGATGCACACCTCAGATGTGGGGGTAAAGCAATCTCATTATCCATGTACTCAGCAGCAGCCGCACCATTCAGTAGTACATCTCCAGGGTCTGTGAAAATCACCTCATCAGCCTCTGAGTCAACATCATCTTCCTCCACCTCATCATGTGGTGGTTGGTACATTTTACAGGCTTTAACAAAATTTGAGCCATAATCCACGACTGTTGTTGTGATTTTTTGGGCAATGCCATGAACAGAGTGGATATTATCCAGCTCAGAAGCAATAGTGCCATAAGTATGACGCCCTTTGAAACGTCTGCAGGCTAACCCTGCTTTCTGATGTTGCATGGTTCTCCCTTTGGTGCTCCATTTTAATAAATTCAGTGTCCAGGTATTTGGAAAATGTCTTCCTGCACTGTAGAGCTACCCCTGCTTTAAAAGGTATTTTGGCGACTATTTATTTGAAGCCAGCAGATTCAACAGTGGATATAGGAAGCATATCTTCCACAACATAGCCAGCAAAAATTCGGTTTAGTTGTCTCTAGCTCATTGCTGCATGCTGTGGAGATTTAAATTCCAGCTTCTGCTGTTTAGATGTTGAGGGGCCATCATCTGTGTCACCACCAGCGGGGTCTTTAGTGCCTAGTTTCGTTGTCGTGTGTTTCGTGGTCAGGTGCTTTAAAAGATTGGCATTGCTGGATTTCGACATGGATAAACGTTTCTTCCCTGGGCAGAGTTTGCATTTCACAACAATGTTTTTGTCGTCTGCCTTTACCTCCACAAATTCAAAATAATGGCTGTACTTCCATCCTGCAAAGCTGGCACCGCTGCCTTCCATTGTAGATGGTTGTGAGGTACTCGTCTGCTCGCTGCTGCTCATCTTGTCGTGTTTGTTTAGTGTGTGTGTGTACAGCTCTCATCTATACTTCACTTGTAAGAGGTGTGCACAGTTAAAGAAATAGAAGGAGGTTTCTAAACTGATTCCTCTCTCTCCCCCCTCATCTAGTACAGTTGGCTCCAGGGAACACAGCTGCGCTCTGGCAGGTTCAGTGGTAAAGAACAGATGTAATGGTCTAAAACAGTGGTTCCCAAACTGGGGTACGTGTACCCCCAGGGGTACGCGAAGTGATGTAGGGGGTACATGAAAAACTTTCAGGTCTAAACACTTGTTTCAGTAGTTCAGGCTCAAACTGATAATTGTTTGTATTGTGAGCTTTGATAAAGGCCTGAAGTGTTGGCAGAGAGGCTGAGGCATCTTGGAGAGGGAAATCTGTCCTAAATTATTTAAGATTCTTAAAATAACATACAGTAAGTTCAGTCAGACAACCTTTTCATTAAAGCTTTGCCCACTGACATTGATGGTAAATCAATTTAGTTAGAAATAATTCACTTTAATAGGTTTTATTTGTATGTTATGCATGTAAAATGTGGGAGGTGGGAGTGCGGCAGGCTTAAATATTTTTCTCGTTATAAGTGCATAAGAGTTGGGGGTACATGGCTGGAGGTCAAGTGTCGGAAGGGTTACAGGCTGTGAAAAGTTTGGGAACCACTGGTCTAAAACATTAGTTTCCACTCCAAAGCTTTATCTTAGTAGTTCATCTTGTGAAATTTGCTGTCAAACCAATAATCTATATTTCTGCGGCTGAGATTGTAGAGATGTTCAGTGTTACAGTACATGTGCCCACTAGTTGGCATCTGGGAGTTAGGTTAGGAGAGAACTGTAGAAGAATAAGCATCTTTATGCACGAAGCCTGAGTAAAGCAGATGTGATAATTTATTTGAAGTCTCTGGAGTCTCTTCTTTACAAATTTAAAACCTTCAACATTGTGTCAAAAAGCAGCAAACCTCCTGCGAGTATAAAGTAGATACAAAGTAGTGTTAGCTGAGTGCATTCAGTCTGAGATGGTAGGGGAGGAAGAGATGGCATCTACCGTCTGACACGGAGGCTATGCTAAGCTACGTGGCAAACATCGAGCAGCGGACTCATGCTGGAGCACAGACAGAGAGAGGGGGATGACGGATTAGTTATTCTCCATTGTGCCTCCTGGTTATTTCAATTTTGAGGAGCCAGGCTCATGGCTGCAATGGGCAAGATGATTCAGGAGGTACAGACTGGCATCAGGACTAGAAAGAAAAGCAGAAGAATACCAAGTCATCTCTCTTGGGGTGCTGGTTTGGCGGAGTGGTTAGCAACCAGGACCCCATGTAGCTACTTGCATCTGCCGGTCCAGGTTCGAATCCCGCCTGTGACCAGTTTGCATAGTGTCTTCCCCTGCTCTCTCATCCCCTTTCACAAGCCTATCCACTGTCTCTCTCCTATCAATAAAGGCACAAAATGCCCAAAAACTACATTTAAAAAAAAAAAGTCATCTCTCCAGTACGTAATGGGTGACAAGAGCGATGACATTCTCAGCATACTGCCACTTACGGACCAACAGAAGGCCGCCTACACAGAAGTGACAAAAGCCTTTGGTCAACATTTTGTTGGAAAGCACAGTGTGATATATGAACGTGCAAAGTCAAATAGACAGCAAGGCGAGTCAGCAGAGCACTTTGTCACAAATGTGCATAAACTGGCAAAACACTGCATATTTGGTGCTTTATATGAGGAAATGATAAGAGACCTCATAGTGGTCAGGATAAGAGACTCAAATTGTCAGGAAGGCTTCAGTTGGACCCCAACCTGACACTGGCAAAAACAATAACACAGGTCAGGCAGCAGGAAGAAGTTAAGAAACAACAGCAACTGCTACAAGGGGTACACACTGAAATTAAAGGTGCAAATGTGGATGCCATCAACACAAATAGAGGAAGAACACAATATAGACAAGCTCCTCCATGCAGGCTAGAACTGTCAACGTCCAAGCCAAGCACTGCGAACAAGACCCACTTTACAGAGAAATGTAAAACTGCGTTCACACTCTGTGATCAAAATCGGGTCGCCCACTGAAGTAACGTTGTGCGTCCATAAATACATCATTTTGGTCACCGTTGCCATCGGCCGTTGCTCGGTGACGTCATGTCCGCTCGAGTTCCACCATAATCATATCATATATCATATAATAGGATGTATAAGCAGACATTATTCCAACTATATCCTTTTCACTCACTTATCAAACACAAAACACTGCAGCTGATGCCCTGCAGCAGCATGATCTGTGAGTTTTCTGTGATCCGTCTATGCGGAACTAATGTCCTCACTGACTAATGTTTCCCACACGGACATAAACTGTTCCTCTGTAGTCCAGATGAAAAAGTGTCTGTCACGGGTACCGTTACATATGCACACACTGCTGATTGGATGTTGCCTTGAATGCAGCAAATGCATTGCGGGAGGGTTATCCCTGCCCCAACGCGGCTGTGCATTGACTTTGAGAGTGATGGCCGAGGTAGTACAAGTAATGTCCGGTGTGTAAGCACCTTAAGAGATATGGCAAAGCTCAACAACACCCGTGGAAACAGTACCCAGCCAAAGAGGCTGAGTGTCGCAAATGCAGGAAAAAGGACATTTTGCTGCAGTTTGCAGATAATCTCAAAGAGTGGAAGCTATATTGGATAGCAATGCAGGTACTGAAGTAGCCTTCAAGGGGACAGTTGAAACAGAAGGAATGGATGAGATAAAATGATAAATAAAAGAAATCCACTTGAATGGAAATAAGGTAACATTTAAATTGGACTAAGGAGCCTCAGTTACAGCTATTCCAGCTTCCATGTGTTCTAGAATTTGTGATGACAGGCTGCAGAAACCTCTTTAGAAAATAAAAGATCCACATAACTTCCCATTACAGGCATTGTGAGAGCACATCTAAAAACTGACAGAAAGGAAACAAAGCAGAATGTGCATGTGGTGTCAAACCTAGTGATGCCACCAATAGAACTCCCTGCTTTTAATAAATTTGAACCTGATTCAACAGGTAGCATCAGTTCAGGAGGAGAAAAAGAAGAAAAAACATGAGTACAGAGCTATGTTCCCTAAAGTGTTTTCAGTGCTGGGAAAGCTACAGGGAAGCTACAAGATAACACTGAAAGATGGAGCAGTTCCTTTTGCACTCTCAGCTCCACACATAGTCCCATTACCTATGAAAGACCAAGTTAAAGAGGAGTTAGACAGAATGGAAGCAATGGGGGTTATAAGAAAAATGTAGGAGCCAACTGAATGGTGTGCGGGAATGGTGGTGGCTCCCAAACCAAATAAGAAAACCTGCATATGTGTGGACCTCATCCGACTGAATGACAGTGTCTGCAGGGAGGGACACTTGTTACCAGCAGTTGATGGCATGCTGGTACAGCTGGAGGGGGCAAAAGTCTTTTCAAAATTGGATGAAAAATCCAGGTTTTGGCAAGTTCCTCTACATAAAGCATCACAGCCAATAACTTTTATTACCCCCTTTGTAAGATGATGCTTTAAAAGCTGCCCTGTCTCTTCCATGCCTGAACATTTCCAGCTGAAAATCTCCCAATTCATCTCGGGGACAAGGGGCGCTCTGTGTCAAGCAGATGATATCCTAGCCTATGGAAAAGATGAGGCAGAACATGATGAAAGATTGGGGGAAGTACTCAATCAGTGCAAAAAAAGCGGGCCTCACCCTTAATGAAAAATGTGAATTCTCAGCAGAGAAAGTGATGTTCCTGGGACACAAGTTCAACAGGAATCAAGGCTGATCCAGATAAAACTAGAAAGCACTCGGAGAGCGCAGACCTCCGCCAGTCCTCCTCAGTCCTCAGCCATATTGTCATTTTGACCATAAATATTACTCCTACCTTTATTTCATCTAAATATTTAGATTCCTTGACCATGAAAACATACCATTAGCAATTGGATTCGTAGTGATATCTATTGTAGTTCAGTAGTTATTCACAGAAATCTCATTTTTCACCATGGCGGCCAGACGCTGATCCGGATTAACACCAAAATCGAATCAGTTCTTCCTTTTCCCATGCTGAACATTTCCTGAAAATTTCATCCAAATCTGTCCATGACTTTTTGAGTTATTTTGTTCACGGACGGACAGATGAACAAACTCTCCCAAAAACATAAGCTCCTTGGCGAAGGTAATCAGCAAAAATGCCAGATCCTCGCAATGTGAAAGAAGTCCGCTGAGTGACTCAACTCATATCTGCTAGGCAAGGAATTCACTGAGAACTGATCATAAACCTTTAATCTCATTGCAAGGCTCACGGTCCTGAGATGATTAATCTCCAAGAACTCTCAGGTTCAGATGAAGGCTGTTGAGGTTCAATTACAGCCTTATACATGTTCAAGGCAAACAACTTGTCACTGCTGACACTCTCAAGAACACCACGAGGACTGTAGGACAGAGAGGACAATACCAGTGTGCATAATGAATGCTGCACCTACATTGACCATATTGTACAGCATCGACCTACCACTGAAATTAATCTGGCTCACATCAGGGAAGCTCAGAGCTCAGACAGCATAGGCAGCTGAAAACATTCACACCAAAAGGATGGCCAGCTCACAGGTGAAGTGTTCCTGAGCCCTTTCTACCATTCTGGTCAGCGAGGAATCACATTCACATGGCAGAGGGCCTGCTTCTAGAAGGACTGAGGATCTTTATCTCTAGGTGTATGCAGGGGGAAATGCTGGAAAAGCTGCATGAAGGTCATCAGGGAGTGACTAGGTGAGACAGATTAAAGAGCTGGTGGAAAGATGTGAAATCTGCTGCCAGTATAGACCAAGACGTCTTTAATGACCGCGACCCTTCCTGCATGACCATGGGAAAAAACTTGCAGCTGACATCTTTCAGTGGAAGAATGGTCTTTATATTGTAGTGGTAGACTACTATTCCCAATATATATCAAGACAGTAAACCTGTCAACAGCTACAACTGCTATAAGTAATCTTTGCCTGAAATCTTGGTAACTGACAATGGTCCACAGTTTGCTTCCACGAGCTATAGCAATTTTGCCCAGGACTATGATTTCAGTCACACGACCAGCAGCCCTCACTACCCTCAGAGCAATGGGGAGGCGGAGAGAGCTGTCTGCACAGTTAAACAGCTGCTCAGCAAAAGTCCAGACCTCCAGAAAGCTTTCCTAGCTTACAGAGCTACACCACTCGCTCATGGGCTGAGTCCAATGGGAGGAGATCAACAGTTCCAACCATCCCTCAAGCATTGAAACCAGCATGGCCAAATGTTCAGAAAAAAGACATGGGGCTCTAATTTTGTAGACCAGGAGCAGTGCGCTGCATCTGCTCCACGCCTACAGGGTGTGTTCAGTGCGCTTTGAAAGTTTTCTGCAGTGCCCAGAAAGGCAGACTCCAGGTGCAGCAAGGCGCATCCACGCCTGCCCCTCTGCGCAAGTGCCAGAGAGGGAGGAGAAAAGGCGTGAGTGGGTTTAACACAGCTGAGTGTTGTCTTTACCAATCAAATGAACGCCTCTCCTTGCCTTTAAATACGCTGCGGGAGATGCGCAGCAACTGGTTGGTCTGACTGATACTCGCCACCGCGACCACAGTGTGCTGGAAAGACCCGGTAGCAGAGACGGTCGGAGCCACTGTCAAGTTTCCGTTATGACAAACTGCTTAAATCCGACATCAGATGTGACGGGACAATTAATAAAGATCCAAATGTATATGCTGGTTCAGATGGTTACATTAAATAGTGATGGATGTGTTTGTGTATTGCACTGAATTGTGGATACCTGCCTCTGAGGGTTTGGTGACGTGTGCGCACATGTGTAAATAGTAAATGGACTTGAGCTTATATAGCACTTTTCTAGTCTTTGACTGCTCAAAGCTGCTTTACACCACAGGTCACACTTACCCATTCACACCCATTCGCTCTCACATTCACTCACTGATGGTTCAGAGTTTCTATCTTTCCATCAGTACCTCTAACACATTCACACCCTTTCATTTACACACCACTGACGCAACAGTGGCAGCAACTTGGGGTTAAGAGTCTTGCCCAAGGACACATCGCCATGTGTGGCCCTGAGCTGGGCTTGAACCTGCAACCTCCCAATCACTGACCAAGCGCACTATCCCACTGCGCCATCAACGCCAGCTGTCACCAAATTACAGCTGCGGAGGGTGGGCTTCGCCTGCACCGAGAATAGCTGGCAAGCTTTCAGCGCACGTTCCGCGCAGTTTTTTGGAACAAAATTGTCGCTCCACCAACCTGAATCTGTCAGCACCTCCACCAGGTGCGCTGTCAAAGCCCATCTCGGCACAGCCAGTCTACCAAATTGTCAAATTGGCCGTGCACAGCTGTGCGCCGGACTAAATGAACACTGTGGGGGTTGCGTGGGGTGTGCCAGGCTCTGCATACCCTGTGCTGCATCAATGAAGGCTCAAGGAAATAAAAGAAAACAGAGAATGACATTCAACTGTAGACATAAGACAAAGGATTTACCAGTTCTGCAACCAGGACAGAGAGTGTGGATTAGAACAGCACAGACCACAGCTACAGTCCAAGGACCTGCTACAACACCAAGGTCTTATGCTGCGTTCACACCGGACGCTACTTGTACTACCTTGGCAATCACTCTCCATTCAAAGTCAATGTACAGCCGCGATGGGGTGGGGCTAACCCTCCCGCGATGTGACAGCCGCGTACAAGACGATCACTTCACTCGTCGTGCGATGTCAAAGTAAAAAAAAAGTTGATCTATTCAGACGATGTTGTGTGTGGCTGTGCGGCAACAGCCAATCAGCGGTGTGTGTATGTGTGACGGTACCCAAGACAGACAGTTATTCATCCAAACTACAGGGCGGATGAGTTTCGTCTAGGCAGAACTAATGTCAGTGAGGACATTAGTTCTGCCTAGACGGACCGCGGTAAACTCACAGATGCTGCTGCTGCAGGGCATCAGCTGCAGTGTTTTGTGGTTGATAAGTGAGTGAAAAGGATACAGCTGGAATAATGTCCGCTTATACATCCTATTATATGATATATGAAATGATCGCGGTGAAACTCGAGCGGACGTGACGTCACCGAGCGACGGCCGACGGTCGCGGTTACCAAAATGAGGTATTTATGGACGTGCAACGCTACGTCAGTGGGCGACGCGACTTTGGTAGCTGGGTCGCTTGCGGTGTGAACGCGGCATTACAGTGTGGAAACAGACCAGGGGGGCTTAAGAAGAAACAGGGCTCATCTAGCAGTGCTTCCAAAGAGAGGCCCATCCTGCTCTGATGAGACACTGATCGATCCAAGGCACAAAGACTCAGGTGGAACAGTGACCAGTTCAGGAAGAGTTTCCCGTTCTCCTAATAGACTGGACTTGAGGAAAACATTTTAGTTGTCCAGGGAATTTCCCCTCGACCTTTGAAAAAAAAGTTTTCAAGGGCATAACAGCTTGTTGTTCTTCAAAAGAGTGATATGTATTGTGATAATGTTATACAGTCTGAGGTGAACGTGCCCAGTTAAATACTTTATTAAGATAGGTGTGATTATCATTTCAAAACTATTGTTTGGTACAGTTCAATGTAAAAATCAAAGAAAGCTGTTTACAAGCTAAAAAAGGGGGATCTGGAGATGTTTAGTGTTATAGCACATGTGTCCACTAGGTGGCATCTGGGAGTTAGTTAGGAGAGAGATAACCATAAATGAATGTGTTCTTTTATGGTTATTTCTTTCTCTATGTTGTGAATATGTTTGAAGTCTGAGTAAAGCAAACGTGGTAATTTATTTGAAGTCTCCAGAGTCTCTTCTTGACAACTATAAAACCTTTTACAGAGATCGACTAACCAGTGAAGGATCTTCATATTACTCTGCGCCCTCGTGCATGAAGCCCGCAGCGTCTGACTGCCGCACTCTGCATCCTGCTGTTTTGTTTCGATACACAATTAACTTCTTTGTCTATAATGAGAGCAACCCTCAACAAATATTTCAAACTTTACAAAAGCATAAGTGTTGTCAAAAGGGCTTCCTGCCACACACACAGAGGGAGAGGAGGAGGTGCTATGTGAAGCTAACTTAAAGGTAGAGAAGTCAGCTTTATGAGTGCCAGGATGCAGGATGACTTATTGAGGAACAAACCTGAGAAAAGAGTAAACAAACAATGATCAGAATTAATAATTAGCTGTAAAAATGGTATTAAAGTCTATGTTTAAATGACTGACCCATACTTTGTTTGTTTGACATATTTGTCATTTACATTAAGAAAGATTTGTGACATTAAAGATGAATCTTTAACTCACTTATTTCTTGTGGGTTGATTGTTTATTAAATGCTTTTAAATCTTTTTTAATGACAATCAAGTTTGATGGAGCATTTATTTTAAATTTATATTTTAAAGGGTTACAGTAATTCTCTTTACATGTGTTGAGCAAAATTGTCAAGAATTCTGAAGGTTGGGGTGCTGGTTTGGCGTAGTGGTTAGCACCCCATGTACTTGCTTCTGCCGGTCCAGGTTCGAATCCCGCCTGTGACCAGTTTGCAGAGTGTCTTCCCCTACTCTCTCATCCCCTTTCACAAGCCTATCCACTGTCTCTCTCCTATCATTAAAGGCACAAAAATGCCCAAAAAATACATTAAAAAAAAAAAAAAAAAAGAATTCTGAAGGTATAAGCCTCTTCAAAACACTTGCATTACATGATCATTATTTGTTGGTCAGAGATGATGAAGTATCGGGTAACATAAATTTAAAATCTAAAATATAATTTTTTTGGTAAAAATGAGCAACCATTTTTTCCAGCAGAATGCTTTATTTTGTTTTTGACCTTCATGAGATGTATAGATGAGCACTTGCCTTTTCAACTCCTGAGACCAGACTATTACAATGCAAAAATTAACCATGGATCATATTTGCAAAATGGCCAGTTTGATGCCAAGCCCATGGGTTTATTATTTAAGAAGTTGTGAACGAAAAAAACATGTATATATAATAATGATATGGTCTGTTTTCTACAGGACAAATACACACAAACTGCCAGTTTGAAACCTGAGCTACCCTAAGAAGCTCAACTGTACCTTTCATGCCCTGTAGAATATTCTTCTGAATCTGGATGGTCATAACTTGTCATCCAAGGCTCAGTTCCTTAAGAACAAGCTTTCTAAGTAAATAAGCACAGAGCAAAAGTAAGACTGGTATCTGATGATAAAGTATCTCCATAAGCAAAGTTTTATTTCTGATAAAGTTCAGTTTCGGAGGTAGATATGTTCAAAAAGACTTAATTCTCTCTGTGGAATAAGATTGTTTGTGTTGAATTAGGAAAATCTCCTGTGTGTGTTGTTGGTATTGCAAAGGGACAGACAATTTCCGGTCAGAAAGAAACTTTCCATGGCAGTCATGGCAATTCATTATAATGTATGATAAATCACTGGAAATTGGAGGTTATTTAAATTAGCTGAATCATATTTAAAAAGCTATTAACATTTAGTTTTGTTATAGGCAGACATTCATATCGAAATAATACAATTAAAAGGCACACTTCTAACCAACAAATTTATTTGTAAGTAGAAATTTATCAGGCTTTAATTATTTGACTGAACAGTCAATTTTATTTTCACATTATTTAATCCATGGGCTCAGATATGTAGTCTTGAGCTCAGTGTAAAAAATGTGGCCTCATTATTCCAGGGTTCTACAAATCGTTGGTGTGCAGAGATATTCTCATATACACTTCCATAAAAATGATTGTTTTAGTCAAGGTTATGCTCATTTATATTATTCCCAACTACATTAAAAATCCCTGTTAAGGGCCAACCTTCAATTTGTTTTTAAATTTCACCTTTATTCCTTTTAATTTCAATGGACATTTGCAACCCTAGTTCAATGCTAGTTCAGATTTTTTTGCACGGCATATGTGTTTATACATGTATATGAAAAAGTGTTGACATTAGACATGTTCTTCATTTTTCTTTATTGCACGCATCTACGTGATTGGATTACTTGTAACTATACTTTTATATGAACCAACATTTGGGGATCTATTTATGATGTGATTAGGCTTTTTTTCTGACCTTGTTAAGGAGGTTCACTTTGTATACTTAGAATTTGACAGAATGCCAAGTCATGTCCAAAGATTTTTCTCAGTTAAATTTGTAACTTGTTGATTCAATCACACTTGTAACTTTTTGTTAAAACCAATGCCATCCCAGTTCATAATGCAGTTGTGAAACAAAATGTTAAATGAATTTGCATTTTTTGTTTTTGTAATTAAGAAATTAATTCTAGTTTAAGCAAAGAACACAACACAAATTGGACCAACAAGACTGATATTAGCATGGTAGACAAAACCTATATTTGTTCATTCAACAAAATTAATGTTTTTATCAAGGACAAATCCTACAGTAGTTCAGGTAACAAGATTTAATTTTGTTGCTTTAACACATTTACATAATGATGACTAGCCTAGGTTCAAATCACACAATCAAATTTTGTTGACTTTACTTGGTTTGTTTAGATGGAATGTATACTTGGTGGCGGCACGGTGGCGCAGCAGGTAGTGCATGTGCCTCACAGCACAGCGGACAGGGGCCTTTCTGTGTGAAGTTGCGTGTTCTTCCTGTGCATGCGTGAGATCCCTCCAGGCACTCCAGCTTCCTCCCACATACCAAAAACATGCTCATTATGTTAACTGGTGACTCTAAATTGCCCTTAGGTATGAGTGTGAGCATGAATGGTTGTCTGTCTCTCTATGTGGCCCTGTGATCGACTGGCAACCGGCTCAGGGTGTACTCAGCCTCTGCCCAGTGACAGCTGGGACAGGCTCCAGCTCCCCCTGACCCCGAAAGGGAGGGGTATAGAATATGAATGAATAAATGAATATTACTAAGATTGTTTAGAAGTAATATAGGTATCACAATAAAATCATGTTCACCCAATGAATTATTATTTAACCAAAGTATGATATTCTAATTATTAAGTAGTTAATGCATTTTTTTAAGTTAGGCATCTTTGCACAAACAATGATAAAATGAATCCACTGTAAGAATGTAGTATTGCCTGCTAGTGACAGCATACTGTCAGCAAGCAGCGAGTGAGGAAATACAATAAATCAGAGGGTTTGAAATACAGAGGAACAATTTATGCTTTTCATCACATGAAAAAATGTAATGCACAAGACAGTCGGGATAACTGCTTGCATGGGTCACACAGTCAATGCGTGGTTTAGCAGCTCTGGATTAATGGCGATTGGCTGTGATACATGAAGTGTTTTCAATGGAGGGAGGTCTTCAGTACACGATACGGAGCTGTAATACTTGGCTGAAATAGTTCAAGACACTGTTGTTGCATCGCCAATTTCTCTCCTTGCATTATTAACGACATTTATCTTGCCTTTAGCCGACGAATGTGAAAATTCGCTCTGTGCTCCTCATGTTGATGACAATATCCCTCCCCCTCAAGCGATTCCTCCCGGCTTTTTCACAGTTTATATTTCCGTTACAGCAGTGGTTCCCAAACTTGTCGCAGCCTGTATCCCTTCAGACATGTACCCCATACTCTCATGCACTTATAGCAGTAAGCCTGTCGCCACCCCCACCTCTCACATTTAACATGCATACATTTAACATGCATGACATACAAATAAAATTTATTGAAGTGAATAATTTCTCACTAAATAGATTTATTTATCAGCAATGTCAGTGGGCAACACCAGTTCACTTTTGAAAAGGAAATCTACATTTCTGGAACATGTTCAGCCATTAACTTGAAGCTGTTACAAACTCACCACAGCTTTAATTAGAAGGGTGTCTGACTGAACTTATGTTGTTATAAAACTCTCAGATAATTCAGGACAGATTTCCTTCTCCAAGATGCCTCACCAATCCATCCTTCAGCCTCTCTGCCAACACTTCAGGCCTTCAGTACCACTCTAAGTCCTGTCATGTTCAGAAGTACTCTGACGACACGGCAGTCATGGCATGTATCAGGAGGGATGGTGAGGGGGAATACAGGGAGCTGGTGAGGGCCTTCAGTCAGTGGAGTGTACAGAACAAACTCCTCCTTAACACCGCCAAGACAAAGGAGATGGTCATAGACCCCCGAAAGTCCAAGTCTCTCCCCATACCTGTCAGCATAGATGGTGCTGACACTGAGGTGGTGTCTAGTTAAAGGTACCTGGGTGTCCACCTGGATGACAAGGTGGAATGGTCCTTCAACACAACTGCCATCTACAAGAGGGGGCAGAGTCGGCTTCACTTCCTCCGCAGGCTGCACTCATTCAACGTGTGCAGCAACATGCTGCATGTTTTACAAATCAGTGGTGGAGAGTGCCCTGCTGTTTGCTGGGGTGGCAAGCAGATGGACAAGAACAGGAGGCGACTGGACAAACTTATAAAGAGAGCTGGTTCAGTGGTCGGGAGAGGTCTGGAGAATGTAAATGGTAAATGGACTTGAGCTTATATAGCGCTTTTCTAGTCTTGGACTACTCAAAGCTGCTTTACACCGCAGGTCACACCTACCCATTCACTCACTGATGGTTCTGAGATTCTATGTTAGTTATCCATCAGTATTTCTAACACATTCACACCTTTTCATGCCCATTTACACACCACTGACGCAGCAGTGGGGGCAACTTGGGGTTAAGTGCCTTGCCCAAGGACCCAACGCCATGTGTCACCCGGAGCTGGGCTTGAACCTGCAACCTCCTGATCACTGACCAAGCGCACTATCCAACTGCACCACCGAACAGCTACACAAAGGTTCTTTTTTCAACAACAATAATAATAATATTACTAATTTGCATGGGACAATGTGGGGACAGTCATAGAGAGATGAATGAGGAGCAAGGTGCAGAGCATCCTGACAAATCCCAACCATCCCCTGTACAGTACTGTCTCCGGACAAAAGAGCAGCCGCAGTGACCGTCTGCTTTCAATGTGCTGCAGGACTGAGCGCTTCAGGCTTCATTCCCTCAGCCATTAGGCTATATAACTCCTCATAGCTCCCCACTTGCACATGCACACTTGCACTTATTAATTCAGTTGACCTTTTTTATGTTCTAACTTGATGATGTTTTTACTTGTTTTTAAGTGTTTCATACGAGCTTCACCAACCCCTGATGTCACATCAATAGAACAACAACTTACCTTTAACAAATGAAGGTAGGAACTGTTTTTTTGTTTAATCAAATAAAGTTTATAGGGATTTTCTCTCCTTTTAAATCTGTCGTGATATGATATGATTTAATGCAATAACACAATTAAATGTAAAAAAAAAAATTACAGTATGTCTTTTCTTGTTTTTACATTGTGGCTATTAGGGTGTCATAACAAACACACAGGATGTGGATGTGGATGTGGTGTGAATATGGAACCAAAGACCACTATTTTTTATATATTTTTTTTACTTTTTTACTCTTTTTCTTTTTACTCTTTTTTGCTTGATTGTGTGTTTGTCATTCATTCATTTGTATTTGTTAACTTATATTGTATTTAAAGTTTTCTTGATAACAGCGAACTTCTGTTATTTAAAATAAAAGTTTTCTTTATTGAACAATGTTCTTGGTGTTTTTGTGCTGAGTGGGAGGGCCCCCGTGGTCACTCTTGCTTCGAGCCCACAAGGTGACTAGAAACAGCCCTGAATATAATAATTCCTAAAGTTTGGTAGGTTAAGCCCTCCCATTGAATATGGAGCCTGGAGAGAAGTTAGTGGTCAGTGAGAGCTCTAATACTGTCATATATTATTAGTGGTAGAATCTCACTTTTAGTATAATTTTTTAATTTATAACCTGAAACTGCACTATATTCTTTTAGATCTTTAATGCAGGGGGCACTGATGTTTGTGGGTTGGTTATATAGAATAAAAGATCATCTGCATACAGAGAAAGTTTATGTTCACTTTTACCAAATTTGATTCCGGTTATGGAGGGGTTGGAGCGGATGGTAATGGCTAATGGTTCTATCACAAGTCAGAATAGTAGGGGGGAACTTGGACAGTCTTGCCTGCAGCCTCTGGATAAGGAGAAAATTTTAGACAAAATATCATTTGTTAAAATATTAGCTTTGGGAGCATTAAAAAGTGTTTTAACATACTGGACAAATTTCACTCCAAATCCCATAGCCTCTAAGGTGAAAAGGAAAGGAAAACTTGGTTCAATCCTGTCGAATGCTTTGTTTGCATCCATAGAAATTATCAGCATAGGATTTTGATTTTGTTGAGCAATGTTCAGTATATGGAGGAGTCGCCGCACATTATCTGCCCTGTGCCCATTTTTAACGAAGCCTGTTTGGTCAGGGTGTATTATCTTTGGTGTGATATCGTCCAGTCCAAGAGCAATCAGTTTAGATAGAATCTTGTAATCTGCATTTAAAAGACTGAGGGGTCTATATGAGTCACATTTCTGTTTATCCTTACCTGGTTTTGGAAGCAGAGTAATTGTTGCAGTTTGCAGTGAGTTTGTTAATTCTTTGTTTTCCAGTGCTTCTTTAATCGTGTTTGTAAGGGAAGTTAGTAAGATTTTTGAAAAGGTTTTATAATACTCGACAGGGAATCCATCTGGTCCGGGAGTCTTGTTATTTTGTAATGAATTTATGGCTTTTAGTACCTCCATTTCTGATATATCTGCATCGAGCAATTCTCTATCTTCATCTTGTAATTTGGGAAGAGTTAATCCATCTAAAAATTTCCTTGCTCCAATATTGTCAGTGTCCTGCTCAGTTTTATGTAGGATTTCATAAAATTTTCTGAATTCCATGTTTATGGATGCTGAATTGTCCAGGAGTCTGCCATCCTCCATTTGTATTGAGTGTATAAATTTATCAGATAATTCCTTTCAAATTTGCCAAGCCAACAGTTGTTTTGTTACCAAATTCATAATAGTGATACCTAGTTCTGGACATGGCTGCTTCCTCTTTGTTGGTACATAGGTTATTATTCTGCATCCTAGTTTTTGTTTGTGTGTTAAAATGTTCTTCCTTTTTGGTGGCAATGTAGTCCTGTTCAAACTTTCTGATCTCACTTTCCAATTTAGTTAGTGCCTCTCTATCTTTTTTTTTTTTACCTTATGAGCACTGTATGACAAAACCTGACCTCTCATATAAGCTTTAAGAGCCTCCCAAATGTTGCCATGTGAAGATGAGTTGGAATTGGCAGCAAGAAATATTTCAATATAACATATATATATATATATATATATATATATATATATATATATATATATATATATATATATATATATGTAGATATACACACACACACATATATATATATATATGTACACACACACACACACACATATATATATATATATATATATATATATATATATATATATATATATATATATATATGTATATATAAATATATATATATATATATATATAATATATAGGGAATAAATTCGGAACATGTACTTTTTAAATCTCCACCTATGAATTGTGGGCTGTGAAGAATTAACAATCCAAGAGAGTTTGATAGGATTATGGTCCAAAAAGGTAGCTACTAAATAGAAGCAATATTTTACCTTGGCCATCATATTTTGTGGCACCAAAAACATGTCAATCCTAGACTGTGTATTATGTGTAGGTGAAAAGAAAGAAAAATCTCTCTGGTTTGGATTAAGATTTCGCCATATATCAATTAGGCCTATGTCTTTCATACCTTGGTTTACTGCTGTTGCTGCCTTGGACAATGAAGTTATTTTGGGTGATCGATCTAAAAAGGGATTTAAGACCAAATTAAAGTCTCCACCCACAATACACTGTCCCGCAATTGTAGCCAGTTTCATAATTAAATTGCTAAAAAATGATGGGTCATCATAGTTCGGTCCATATATATTCACCAAAGATATCTTGTTTCTATTTATTTCACAACCTACAAGCAAAAATCTACCATTTTTATCCTTTTCCACTGAATTCAATTTAAAATTCAAGTGTTTACTAATGAGCAGGGCAATACCTCTGGCTTTAGAGGAAGCAGGAAGAGTAGAAAACTTTTCCCACCCAATCCATACACAGTTTAAAATGTTTAGTGTCTGTGAGATGGCTCTCCTGAATAAATGCAATATCTACATTCTGTCTCTTTAAATATGACAGCATTTTCTTCCTCTTAATTGGAGAGTTGACCCCTCTTATATTCCAAGATGTACACGTTAATTGATCCATAATTTAAGTTCTTCATATAGATGTCTCAGCAGAGTTGGTAAAACAATGAATATATGTATAATGACAAGATTCAACCTGGACCAAAGCATAATCTAGACATATGTGTAAGTAGAAATTTCAGTATTAGCGAGAAACCATTCATAACCCCAAAAAATAAAAGTAAAAGCCTGCCTAGTAAAAACCCTATAGCAAAAGAACATTAGGTAGGTAACTCTCTTAAACAGTGGTGGCTCCAGCAACTGTTGTAATCAAAATTAGCCACCCATAACATTTTATATATGGCAAAACTATAAACCACGACATGTCAATGATAACACAAAAGTATATTAAGGATAGATAAATTGGTTAAGTGTGACCCCATTCTACCTCTGGGGTGTAAAATATGACATCATGCTCATACGTCTGCACACAGGGCCTACATTGTTACAAATCTGAACATCCAGGTGTAACTGAAACACCTGAAATGCCCATGTATCAGTAAATAGATGCAGGCTTATCACAAGTCATAGTCCCATATTGTGAACATTTGAAAACAACAAGACCACTATGTCACAACTGAAACATAAAACCCTGTCTTCCTTTATGACATCTTCCCCCGTCTCAAATTAACAGCAGGACTCACACTTCCCATCAGAGTCTATAACGGTGCTATATGTACTGCAGTCACTTTAGGCTACTCACTTGACAGTTCTTTCAAAAAACGTTGTGCTTCAGCCGGAGTGGAGAAAAACTTCACAGATCCCTGATGTTTAATGCGGAGCTGAGCTCGGTACAGCATTGCATATTCCACCTCCTTCTCTTGCAGCATCCTTTTCACGTCCCGGAACTCGTCCCTCCGACACTGTAAGCTCCGACGCTGTAATCCGGATAGAATGATATCTTTTTATCCTCGCATGTCATCTCTCCATTACTTCTGGCCAGTCGAAGGACTCTCTCTTTATCTCTGAAGTTCAGGAACTTTGCGATGAGGGGCCGCGGTCTGTCCGACTTCTTCCCAACGCGTTGCGCTCTCTCCAGAGTGAGTGGTGCGGTAAAATTATCATGACCCAGGATTTATGGGACAAACTTTTCCAATAATTCCACAGCATCACAACCTTCCGCCTGTTCCAGTAAATTCAGTATCCTGATGTTAGACCTCTTGCTGCGGTTCTCCAGGTCATCTGCTTTGTCTTTGAGGTGTGTTATCAGTTTTTCCATTTTGCCAACACGGTTGCATGCATCTTTAATATCCTCTTCGTTTGCACTCACCTGCGTCTTGATCTCCTTGACCCGTTCCGAGAGCGTAGTGAGTGAAGATTCAATTTTCATTAATGCTGTTTGTATGTCCACTGTTTTTTTGTCAATATGTTTTGTGAGGTCTTCTTTAGTTTCTTGAATAGCATCGAGAAGCTTGTTGAATGATGATACTTTTTCGCCGTCTGCCATATTTCTTGAAGCCACCGCGCGTAAGTGCCCTGCAGCTTTGTATGTCGAAGACTGTAGCTTGCCATACAAAAGTATTTTTAATTACTTCGCCTGCTGCATACAGCCCAAAGTAATGAGAGGTTAAATCAGGATAAAGGCAGATGCTAGGGCCTACCACCAAGAGCTCACAAACACACGTCTACACTACTCCGCTGCATCCGGGAACTCCCCTCTACATCAAGTCATGTCTCTGGCCCCATCCACACGAAGCCAAACCGAGGTCTAAACGCATACATTTGTTGCCGAATCTGCGTATCATCCATACGAAGACGGCGTTTTGGGGGTCTGTAAACGATCATTTTTGAAACCAAGTTCCAGAGTGGAAAGATTTTGAAACGCCGTATACGCAGCTCCGTGTTTACTGGCTCTCCGTAACTTTTCAGATACGCATACATCATAGTTTCATATCGTCATTGACACGCATGCGCCACACGCGGCAACAACAACAACAACAACAATGGCGACGTACGGTGTAGCATATGTGCTGATGAAGCTAGTGACCCTACTATCCCTGTTGCAGCAAAATCTCCTTCTTCTCAATCACCACCGAGTTGAACAAACAATTATCGAGGACACATTATGGCACTTTATGATCACTTTATCACAATCTCTGTTTACAACTTTTTCCGCAAGTGCGCATGCCCACTGCTTTTTCGTCTGTTCCACTTGTTTCCGTCATATTGTTACAGCGCCCCGAGAGATCTAGCATGTGTTTACGGCGTTTTGATGCGTATCGAGTGCATTCATGGACGCACACATTTTCTGAAACGCCTTCGTCTTTATGACGATCGTTTTGGAAACTGTTTAGCGTTTTGTCTTCGTGTGGATGGGGCCTCAGTCAGCAGTAAGAAAACACCAAAAACATTATCATTGTAAAGTTAAAAAAACAAACAAACAAACATGGAAAGTTAGTTAGTACTCACAACCCGATGATCAGGGTATAGGTAGTTCCTCTGCCATTCTCCACATAGCTGTCAAGTCTCCTGTTTTGGCCATGATACTACCGTATTTTACGTATTTTATCCTCTTTACCAACGTCCTCCCGTATTAATATTCTCCCATCAATCTCCAGTGTGTTGATATAATAATAAAAAACATTCCTCTGCCTCTCCAAACTTAACTCTGTCCCTGGCCTTAATGGGGCGGTAATACTCCAAAATGATGGATGCCAACCGCAATGAAACCAAGGAAGAAGAAAAAGTCTCATGAGAACTTCAACCTGCAGTAGCCTGGGTGGCAGCTGTCACGATATGAGAGCCAACAGCAGAACAAACCAAGAAAAATACAGAGTTTTTTTTAGATTTCTTGTACACCTTCCCTTATTTTCAAAGCCAAAACTTGACAGGTTAGCATTCTCCAGCAGACTTCGATCCCTCTCAGCTCGGCTACATTGAATCGGGGCCAGTGCATGCCAGTGAGATGTACTTGCAGGAGGCGGGAAGAACGGTGACAGGATTTGATTGGTTTAAAAATGTGTGCTACAAAGATGTGATTCGTTGGTGTTTTCCCAGGTTAATTCCTTCTGTAGATAGCAGATATTTTTCTCTCTACTTTAAGAACACATTATGAATTGATTGCCATCGGATCATATAGATCATTTTTACCAGTATTACAAAAAGTGTGTCTAAATCAGATTACAAACTCTAGCTTCAAGACGCACAGCAGTATATTATGGAGCACACCGTGGTGTCTGCTTTTGTTTATGAGTCATAATGAACTCCATTAGCTCTCCCCGTCTGTCTCTGTCTGTTTTATCACTTTTCTCTAGTTTTGGGAGCTCACAGGGGCGTAATATGTGTGTTTTCTCCACAGCTGGATGTGTGCTTGTTGTCCTGATCAGATGAGCAAGGCTGATGAGCGGTTTACATCGTGTTATAAATACATTTGTAAATATATAAGTGTGGCTGTTAATTTCATGAACTTGTATTGATGTTATCCATTGATAAATCTAATTTAATCCACATAAAACACGAGATCTTACCACTGAATCCCAAGCAGCTGGGCTTCTGCTCTCAGGCTCTCATTAAATATCTTGCAAAGACAAGATATTTAATGTTTGAACTTAGAAACTTTATTTTCTTTTGCAAATAATCATCAACTTAGAATTTAATGGCAGCAACACATTGCAAAAAAGTTGGCACAGGGGCATTTTTACCACTGTGTTACATCGCCTTTCCTTTTAACAACACTCATAAGCATTTGCGAACTGAGGAGACCAATTTTTGAGGCTTTTTCAGGTGCAATTCTTTCCCATTCTTGCTTGATGTACAGGTTAAGTTGTTCAACAGTCCAGGGTCTCCGTCGTTGAATTTTACGCTTCATAATGCGCCACACATTTTCAATGGGGGACAGGTCTGGACTACAGGCAGGCAAGTTTAGTACCCGCACTCTTTTACTACGAAGCCACGCTGTTGTAACATGTGCAGAATGTTGCTTGGCACTGTCTTGCTGAAATAAGCAGGGGCGTCCATGAAAAAGACATTGCTTGGATGGCAACATATGTCGCTCCAAAACCTGTATGTACCTTTCAGCATTCACATGCCTTCACAGATGTGTGAGTTACCCATGCCTTGGGCACTTATACACCCCCATACCATCACAGATGCTGGCTTTTGAACTTTGCACCTATAACAGTCCGGATGGTTCTTTTCCTCTTTGGTCCAGAGGACATGATGACCACAGTTTCCAAAAACAATTTGAAATGTGGACTCGTCAGACCACAAAACACTTTTCGTTTCTGGGTGTTGTTGATAAATGGCTTTGGCTTTGCATAGTAGAGTTTTAACTTGCACTTACAGATGTAGACGAACTGTAGTTACTGACAGTGGTTTTCTGAAGTGTTCCTGAGCCCATGTGGTGATATCCTTTACACAGTGATGCCGGTTTTTGATGCAGTACCGCCTGAGAGATCGTAGGTCAGGGGGAATTCAATGTTGGTTTTCAGCCTTGCCACTTAAGTGCAGTAATTTCTCCAGATTCTCTGATGATGACATCCCTAAATTCCTTGCATTGGCTCGTTGAGAAATGTTTTTCTTAAAGCTATGGTCTACGATTTGGAAGCTTTGTACATATTAATAACACCGTTTATAAGGCTGTTATGGTCCTATGGTCCTATCTACACAGTATAAAGACCAAAAAGAACGAAAAAAATCCATTCAGTATATCCGCTGAAAAGCTGCATACTAGCTGACCAATCAATCCTAAGAACCTGCGACTATTAATTGGTCCATGAGTTGGTCCGTGAGTCCATCCAATCCCCTGTCTCTCTCACTACGCAGCATCATGCGTAGTGCGTCATGGTTCCGTCTCCTCCCCTCTACCTCCGGTGAGCAGCTAGCAGCGTTAGCTACTGAACTATCATGGAGCCGGAAAAGCCTAGCGCCGAGACCGAAGCCGCCTCCCTCTCCCGCGGGGCCCAACGGAGCTCTGCCCGCGGGTTGAGGCCTGTTAGCGGGCTAACGGCTAACGGCTAACGAATAGCCTCAGCCAGCCGTCAAACCTTCAGCATCGACCGTTTCGCCCCTGGTTGATCAGGTAATGGCTTTGTTTACTACAGTGGGAGATGTCTGCTGAATAACTCTGGTTAGTTTGTGCCTGCACGGGCTAATAACTTGTAGGGGAGCGGGTTAGCCTGTTAGCCACTAATCGTTTGCACTGTAAGCTGAGCTGGGGAGGACAGGCTGAGAAAGATAAATCCTCCCCCACACTCGGCTCCGCTCTGGCGGCGCCAGACCCCGCATTGCCGCCGGTCCAATTGAAATGGCTACTGCTGTGTGTTACAAGGGGGATGTCTGTCGTGTTTGATACTTTCAGTTGAGCTGAGCTGTTTTTGATTGAGTTTGCTGCTGATATAGTCGTCCTTGGTAGCTCTGTCCGAGGGGGCTTTATGAGGCGACACGAGCTGGGGGCGGGATCTTGGAACACGAGGGGGAGAGGTAAGGGAAGGGGGGGCAGGCTGCGGTTTCAAATCGTAGACCACAGCTTTAAACTGTTGGACAATTTGCTCACGCATTTGTTCACAAAGTGGTGACCCTCGCCCCATCCTTGTTTGGGAATGACTGAACATTTCAGGGAAGCTGCGTTTATACCCAATCATGGCACCGACCGGTTCCCAATTAGCCTGTTCACCTGTGGAATGTTCCAAATAAGTGTTTGATGAGCATTCCTCAACTTTCTCAGTCTTTTTTGCCACTTGTGCCAGCTTTTTGAAACATGTTGCAGGCATCAAATTCCAAATGAGCTAATATTTGCAAAAAATAACACAGTTTACCAGTTTGAACTTGAAGTATCTTATCTTTGCAGTGTATTCAATTGAATATAGGTTGAAAGGGATTTGCAAATCATTGTATTCTGTTTTTATTTATGAATTACACAATGTGCCAACTTCACTGGTTTTGGGTTTTGTAGATCACTGGCAACACGCCCATTGATTGCATGTGCAATTTTTTTTGTTTGCACATACCATTTAGCACCCCATTCAATGATTTAAAGACAAACTGGCACAAGGCCTGGCTTAATTAATATAATTAATTTGAGCAGACCATGCTTTTAGAAATAGCCTATATGTCCATTTTCCTGCTGTGGTGTTTGAAATGCTGTTGCGTAATTGATAAGATATTGCAAGTGCATAAATTAGGGATGTCCCAGTCAGGCTTTGTTGTCTGACGTCAATCACCAATCACCTGTCAATAAGGTCAGCTAATATTTATCATGTTTTAGATTTTGTTCAAGTGAATATTACAATGTGATGATTCATTTTTTAAAGTGATAAAGTGAAGGAAGAAAAGCATTATCAGGCTGAAAAAACTAAAGCTATTCCTGTCCAACAGCTCAACTGTGTAAATAGTTTAATCGTTAGAAGGAAATTGTCACAGTCTCAGGCTGCCACACTCCAGTCTTAGCCTAATCAGCTCAACTCCTGTCACCTGCGCTCCTGCTCACACCTGCACCTCATCTGCTGCAATCAAGCCACCTACTTAAACCCCAGCTCCACACTCACTCGGTGTCAGACTGTCTTCGCCTTCATGCTGAGAACTCCAGACCTCCGGATTGATCACCCGTTGCCGACAAGTTTTGTTCCTGGTTCTGCCCTTTACGCCTGACTGCAAGGTATTGACTAGCTTCTGTTCTTCACTTACCTATCTGCCTGAGTCTCGGCCGTCGACCTCGCCTTCTGTCTCCAACGCCGAGTATTGGCCCGTGTATCCTGACCTGTGGTGGCTTTCCCAGTATCTGACCATCCTGCCTGTCCTCGACGCCGAGTATCTGTCTGTGTATCGTGACCTGTGGTGGCTTTCCTGGTATCCAACCTTCCTGCCTGTCCTCAATGCCGAGTATCTGTCTGAGTATCCTGACCCGTGGTGGGTTTTTCCTGGCATCTCCTGTGTGTCCTGCTCATCGGATCTCTGTACAAAGGCTCGCGGGTTTGTTCCCCGCTCTCACCTCTCCTGTTTGTCTACAAAGACTGTGAGTTTCCATCTGCAGTTCATCTCCAGAGTGGCCGTACCCTCCACTGAACGGACTGCAAAAAGATTCTTAACAAAGTACTAACAGATCCTAACAGAGTCCTCACAGGTTCCTAACAGCGGGGCAAAGAGGGGCAAAAGATCCAATCATCTTCTTCAGAATGTTCCCTCCCGCCAAGGGGCAAAGGGACCAATCAGATGGCCTGCCTCGATGCACAGCGCTCCGACTGGTGGATGACGGTAAGGTTTACAGGTCAACATCTGGAGCAGTGGCGGCTGCTGGTCAGTCAGGGAGGGGAAGCTCATTTTTTTTGTGGCCTACATCATAAATTTATTTATTTATGTAAATGATCTGTGACCCTGTTGTACCAACTAGGTGTCTTTTCCTGGGATTTTATTCCCCAAAACCCACTTTTGACCAGACAACACATTTTATTTGTGACAGCACTTACAGTGAGCCAGCTCACCTTGTTATACCAGGAATGCTGAAAAGACCTGATACTTTCCCTCACCTTTTGAACTAAATCAATCTTAGGAGTTGATCTGCCCTGCTGTTTGACTCTAATTTTCTCTTCGTAAGGAAGACTATCAAATGGCCTCGCCAAAATCTGGTCTCCAACATTCATACTATCTGCCATTGTGTGCAGCTTGCTAGCAGCTGGAGCTGCTACGTGAGACCACTGTTTGACAGACTGTGAGTGTGAGTGAGAGGGAGAGAAGCTCCCCAGCCACAGCTGCTCGTTTGAGAAAAGAAAAGGTGGCAGGAGAGAATCTTCAAACACAACGCTAGTCGTTTTTAAGAAAGATAAAGTCGCTGGTGATCGATAAATCCTCCGAACCAGTCCAGAACAACTGAATGTAAAACTTAGAAGATACCCCAGTGAAGGGTGAGCCTTCAAGATCGCTGATTGGCTCAATTCACTGTCAATCAAAAACAGGATTCGGCCTCAGACAGATCATCCAATCATCATGCAGAAGCTGAGGGTCCAGGCCAGCCCACTGCCTCATAGACCCCCAGAGACGCTGAGCGTCCGATGGGCGGGACAAAGCCCAGCGTTTATCCAATGACCGTCCAGTTTCCACAGTGGAACAATCCACTCTATATTTAACCGCTGAAGTCTGAAGACGCTCAGTGTCCGACTGTGTTGAACCGCTGAGACGCTGCAGGGATGAATGAGAAAGAAGTCGCGCCAGTTACCTGTGATAAGTAGCTGATTCTGAACAACAGATGAAGGTATTCTAGCGCATATTTAGTCAATGAAATATAAACACAGCAGTACATATCACCACTTTTTTGGCGGACATTGTAGGGGAAGCTGAGCTTCCCTTGCAGTCTTAGAGCAATCGCCACTGATCTGGAGGTACCGGCATTTTTGAACGGCGCTTCTAAACACAAAGGACGTAAGTATTAGAAATAAATAAGTGGACCTATTGGCGTTGGCGAGCCGGCGTGCGGCCGTCTTGGTCAGGTCTGTCGCTCCACGTTTTTTTTTTTATTCAGCACGTCATACATGTAGGTATGATAGGACATATGGTTTGGCGAATTTTCGTTGGCTCGACGGTAATATGTATTACTGTCAAGCCATCGAAAATTCGCTCGACAGTGCAAGGAGGTACTCGCATTTGCTACTAAAAATATTACAGTGGGGGTTGTGATTTGCTTTTGGTAGCACCCATGCGACTACGAAAAATGACCGTTCAAACATGCTTTATCTCGTGTTGAATACGTGGGGGAAGTTGTGACCGGTGGTATTCCTGAACGTAGCCTCAGCTGGAGACCAGTGGCGGCTGCTGGTCAGTCAAGGAGGGGAAGCTCATTTTTTTTCCGGCCTACATCATAATTTTGTTTTTTATCTAAATGATCTGTGACCCTGTTTGGTGTCTTTTCCTAGGATTTTATTCCCCAAAACTCACTTTTGACCAGACAACACATTTTGTGACAGCACTTCCAATGAGCCAGCTCACCTTGTCATAACAGGAATGCTGAAAAGACCTGTTTCTTTTCCCCACCTTTTGCACTAAATCAATCTTAGAAGTTGATCTGCCTTGCTGTTTTACTCTAATTTTCTCGTTGTAAGGAAGACTATCAAATGGCTTCGCCAAAATCTGGTCTACAACATTCATACTATCTGCCATTGTGTGCAGCTTGCTAGCAGCTGGAGCAGCTGCGTGAGACTATTGACTGGCTGTGAGTGTGAGTGAAAGAGAGTAAACTCTTGCTAGTATCTGTTAATTTACAGTTATTGGACAGTTCTATACAAAATTGGTGGTAAACCCATACAAAATTGTATGTAAAATTACAGTTAAAGATATAAAAATTACAATCAATTGCCATTGAAATCAGAATATACATATAATCCAGAGATATTTTTAATTGACTGTAATTTTAAACATTGAAAACCTAAAAATTAGTGTTGTCAGACGATTAAAAAAATTAATCTAATTAATTACCGGATTTATAATTAATTAATCTAATTAATCGCATTTTAATCTCATATCTGCTTAAAGTACCCAAATAAAGAATTTGAATTCCAGGATATTATAAAATTGTAGTGTAGGACTAATCAAATGAATACACTAAGAAGTGAAGATTTGTTAATCCACATTTTTATTGGTGACTAAATAAAACCAAAGTCAGGGCAACCAGAAAATTCTAAGCTCAATCAGGCAACTCAAATTACACTTTAAGCGTGTTTCATAAATCAAATTCAAAATAAGAAAAAGGTCGAGGACATCCAGCAAACCAATTCGGCCTGATGCATTATTAAAGAATGTAGTACAAATATAGATAAATAAATTCAAAAATAAAATAAGACTAAGTCTTAAATATGCCATTCCTGTTGTCACCTCACCTTTGTTTGGTTTGACTTGAGACGCATGTGTGAAGTGACGTGCCACTGCCATGTACTGGTCCTCCAGCTGGACAATATTAAAATGTTTGTGTTCTATGATTAATCTTGCGATTAATTTTTATAACGCATTAATTTGTGGTGTAATTAATTAATCTAATTAATGCACTAAAGTGACAGCCCTACTAAAAATACTGAAAAAGTAAGATCATTGAAACTACTAGCGTATTAATGTTTTATTTGAAAACAGGAAACATCTGTATAATATTACAGTATTGAGCAAATGCACAAATTTTCGATTAGGTCTTTAAAGAAGTGAATCCATTAAGGTAATTGTGAATTTAATTTCAAATTGTGAGACTTTTTAAATTCAACTAAATAATGGGGAAAAAAAAAATGAGTCACGTCATTAACCCAATTAAAAGTAAATAAATACATGAATGTCTGAGGGACCTATTTAACACCTGGCTGAATTCCAGAATCATGAAATGATGCAGCCAGTACAATTAAAAATTATGAATAATAATATATCTTATTTAAAAGTGCCTTTCTGACCACTAAAGGATACTTTACAAAGTAATTGAAAACACAATAAAAATAAATAAAACAACAGAGAAGTGGTGATGTTAGTGTTTGTCTGTCTGTTTGTCTAACTCCTCCCTTCCATTTTCTTATTTTGTAACTAGATGGAACGTTCGTGGTTTTCATTCAGACATTACAGATGACACTTTGTGTGTCAAATTGAAAATTACATTGACCAATTTAACATCTCTGCAAACACTTTTCTCAACAGGTGATCTCCATACTTATCAAGGAACAGGAAGAAGAGAGCTCCAACGTTAAATATGGCCAATATGTCTGGGGAGAGGGCCTCAGGTTTTACTGGAACCAACCTAAGTGGTCTGGTCTCTGTATGGTGGCAAAAATAACACCTTACTGCCTAAAAGTCTGAGAGATGACAACATCCCTGATGTCTTACTCCATGCTGATTTTGACATGATGAAGATGCTCTTGGCCACCCTAATCTGCTACTGCTCACTAACATGCAAATATCAGAGCCTGAAGAGGATGATGTTGAGTTTCCCTCCATCTACTGGTGTCGAGTTTCCCTCCACCTAAACACAGTTCAGTCAGTCAACTCACGATCAATTGTTTTATTGTAGCTGCATATACATGTTACAGGTTTGGCGTCCAGGCTCCAGTTTCATCACTCCTTTGCAGAAATGTTTACATGAAGGCATGGAGGAGTGATGAGCAAAACATATGAGAACACCCCCGGAGCCTGCAGGTGGATGCTGGGGTGGAGGTGGGGGTGAAAGAACACGCAGCAAATCAGTGTCTGGCAGCATAGACGTTTGCCGAGCAGAGGGAGAGATGGGTAAACTCCCAGTTTAAATACACCGCCAAATTGAGAGGTGGAGAGTGTGATTGGAGGATTGATATAAGGAGTGTGACGTATGAATAGCAGCGCTGCTCGAGTTGTCTGCCTGAACTAGCTCGCAGGCTTCGCTTCATTTCAGTCAGTCAACTCACGTTCAATTGTTTTATTGTAGCTGCATATACATGTTACAGGTTTGGCGTCCAGGCTCCAGTTTCATCACTCCTTTGCAGAAATGTTTACATGAAGGCATGGAGGAGTGATGAGCAAAACATATGAGAACACCCCCAAAACATAACTGATAGGAGCCTGGTGCTGCTGATGAGATCTATGTGTGGCCATTCCCCCCAGCGCCTGCTGTGAAAGGAATATGCAACCTAGTGACTACTATGTGTGGGCCCAGGCACCAGCCGCCGTGTCGCCATTCCCCCCAACGCCCGCTGGGAGGAATATACTACCTAGTGACTACTATGTGTGGGCCCAAGCACCAGCCGCTGTGTCGCCATTCCCCCCAGCGCCGTCTGAGAACATACTACCTAGTGAACTACTATGTGTGGGCCCAAGCACCAGCCGCTGTGTCGCCATCCCCCCCAGCGCCCGCTGAGGGGAACATACTACCTAGTGAACTACTATGTGTGGGCCCAAGCACCAGCCGCTGTGTCGCCATTCCCCCCAGCGCCCGCTGAGGGGAACATACTACCTAGAGAATGCAGATGCAAGCATGATGAATTGGTACTTAACCCCAGCACACCACCTGATATGCAGTACAGAGTTATGCAGCAATTGGATGCAATCTTTCAATATTAAATGCAGGACTCATGAGCTTTGAGCAGCCAGGATGACTTTCTCATGAAGTCTCCTTAGCGTTGCAGAAAAGCACACCACCTGATATGCAATACAGAGTTATGTAGCAAGTGGATATGATTTTTAAATACTAAATGCAGGAACTCATGAGCTTTGAGCAGACTGGATGACTTTCTCGTGAAGTCTCCTTAGCGTTGATGAGCAGAAAAGCACACCACCTGATATGCAGTACAGAGTTATGCAGCAATTGGATGCAATCTTTAAATATCAAATGCAGGAACTCATGAGTTTTGAGCAGCCAGGATGACTTTCTTGTGAAGTCTCCTTAGCGTTGTTGTGCAGAAAAGGACCAGCGCGCCAGGGATTCCAGTGTGGAGGTAGGCAGATGAAGCAATGCTGTCATGGTTACACCAGTCATCAGGAAGTGAGGGGAATAGTGTCCAGGAGGCAGGCCACAGCTCAACAGAAACTCGCAGATTGAAGAGAACCAGGATCTCGTCATAGGTTTGTGATCGTTGATGAACCAGGGGATGATGGTTGAGAAGGGGAACGATGATGCAGATAATTCATCATAGAAGAGAAAGGACAAAAAATTTTTAGTTTTGCAATTTGATATGAGTGCATTGGTGAGATCTGTCAGATTTGAGTGCTTCAAGGATAAGGTATACATGTCCTTTCTATTTTCAAATCAGAAAAGGTGAGATCATACTGAGGATTAAAAGAGACCTGGTTCAGAGCAAGCATTACTACTGGGTAAAGCTCATAGAGGGCAGTGGATTTAGGATCCTTGAGGGTCAGTATTTTGTTCGCCAGACATCTACAAACCACTCATTATAGAAACCCCCAAACCAACAGATGGAGCAGCGTCAGCATAAAGCTGGAGAAAATCTAAAGACTCAACATAGTCAAAGAAAGAAATTCTATTCCATTCATTGCAGCGCAAAGACCAAACTGCAGATCTGAACACAGCCTTCATTAAACTGCTCTGTCTATTGGACTGTGGCTGGCGGAGCAAAGCAAAGGTAGTTTTCACATGTACAGAATTCAGCATTGAGCCTCATAAGGATGTAAAGTGCTAAGGCTACTAAGACAGCAAAAGGTTACTTAACAGAGAAATAACTCTGAATGCCACTTAATGCCAAAAGATGCTACCGAGATGAGTGGAGTGGAATGACTTGAAGGCATCTGTATTGTCTGCTTCCCCCAGCCATGCACCAGCCCCAGCTGATTAATGATTGCACAGCGTTATCTACAGAAGCGTAGTATAAAGACAATGATTCAGGTGGAATTAGGCTGTTTGCTTCGGACTGAGGTATCCTGAGGAGCTGAGAGATGTGAGATATTTTAGAGTGAATATTCCTTGTCAAGACCCCCATAGGGCTCACCCTGAAATAGAGAAGGGGATTTTGAGAAAGGACCAACCATGCAGCCTTTGAAACTTCTTTTGATGGAGCCTGTCCTCTATTTCTGGATCTAGCAGGGCTGACTGAAGATTTTCAGACAGGGGTTATTATTTATTTAGTTAATTATTATTATTATTATTATTATTAATATTATTATTATTATTATTATTATTAATTATTATTAGGTGATATATGTATATATATATATATATATATATATATATATATATATATATATATATATATATATATATATATATATATATATACATAGATATATAGATATATATATATATACATATATATATATGTATGGATCAGCAAATCTCTTTTCCAAGGGAAAGCTGACCAAGAATGGCAGCAAAACACAGACTCAACAGTACAAGGAAGAGAGAAAAACAATAATAGCCATCAGTTAAAGCTGTGACATTCAGAACTCTGTATTCCAGAGCTTTCATTGCAGATTTAAAACATTCAGAGATGCCGAGCTCTGCAGCTTAAATTCAGTCTGCAGATTATTCCATGCAGAAGGTGCAGAGAAGCTAAAAGCCCCTTTCCCAGATCAGTTCGGACTTTGGTAACAACAAACTGCATAAAGCTCAATGATCTCAGCTTATGTAATCCATCCATCAAGATTAATAAGGAGGACAGATAGTCAGCAATTTTATCAACAATGCTCTGTAAATTAACACATACCAGTGCCGTCTCGTGCAATTAAGGAAGTCCAACTGACTTTAGAGTATAAGTTCAGTGATGAGTCAGAAATCCACAGTTTGTGATAATTCTCAGAGCTCCATGATAAACACTGTCCAACATGTAAAGACTGAGCAGAGGCACTCATGTATAAAACATCAGCATATCAAGAAGAGGTAAATTTAGACTCAATAATTCTCTTTTTAACAAAGAGAAACAGGACTTGTTTCTGTAATAATAACCAAGTAAAACCTTCAGCTTTTTAGCAGCATGCTGATTATGATCTTTAAAAGCCATATTCCCTTAAAAGAGAACCACTGTAGGAAAGACCTGACTTATAGCTAAGTAGGTGACAAATTCCTCTCTGCATTGCAGATTTACTTAACAATGGTGTCTCGAAACACCACAGGCCTCTTTAAATTCTGCCAGAGTAAGGAACTTGAACATTCTTGGATCACTATCCTTAGCTTTACCTTTACCTTTGTGCTGTAAAATTATTAATTGTTAATGCTGATTATACCTCCATCTCATTCAGAGTCTCACTTTACTTAATTGTTACTTATTTCTTTCATAAGGAAGTTGATATTGCTTAAAGAACTGCATGTTACAACCCCTTTCTTTTCATTTTGGTTGTATTTATTCTATTGTACTTTATTTTAATTCTGCTTTGTTTTAGTTTAGTTAAATTAATGCTCCTTTATTCTAATGTCTTAATCAGATATTTCCACTGCTATAGTGTGTATGAGAGCAAGTAAAACGACCGAATTCCCCTTGGGGATTAATAAATATTACTGAGTCTGACTTAGAACTACTGAAAAGTCTTCACACCTCGTACTGTATTTTTGTATGCAAATTCAGAGCCATACAGCAGATTCTTCACCAAAATAATATTATGACCTGTTGAGATAAGAGCAAAGTTTCATAAATTACTTTAAATAATTATGTACTAGGGTATATGATTAACCATAACATCTCAGATGAATGAATAAAATAGATAAAATATGATTAAAATAATGATATGAGCAGATGATCTAACATACCCTGAAGAAGACATAATTCAATCATTGTGTCAAATGTTAAAGATTACGGAATGAGATTACCCGAGCAGATTTGATTCCTTAGAGAACCAGGAATGGCAGCAGCAACAGGCTGGAGCTGAGAACCCGTGGCAGGATTGGAACTGCAAATCCCAGGGTCCTTTGTGGTATGCCGTCAACCGGGATGCAACAGGTGTCGGGCGTGGCTACGGAGACGGGAGAGGGACCCAGGCGGCTCACATGGCGCGGCGTTGTTTTCCATGGTTTTCAGCGCTGATTTCACTTCGTGCAGACAGGGCGGATGCATCTGTGGAGAAGCTGGAATCTGGCTGCTTCGCTTGGGAGGCAGCGCCGGGCTCCAGCTTAGGAGGGACAATGGCAGTGCGCTTTACCTGGCGCTTACCTTCCCCCCGGAAGGAATCTGGAGTTCTGCTGGATCATCAAACAATCGAAAACGTCTTCGTGGCTGAAGCCGGCTGCTCGGTGGTGTTACGGGCGTAGAGCTCTTCCAAGAGGCGGCGCACAGATCATCCGGAGGGTTGTTTGCAGATGTGCGGGAGATCCGGCGAGGACGAACGGGTCCGATTCATTCGCAAAGCGAACTTCAGGGACTGAATCTGGGGTTTCAGGATTAAGCCCAGCGCCCTCCCATGACCGCTGAGACTCACTCAGTGAATCGAAGACGATGAGAGACATCAGGATCACCGGAGCAAAAGGTATGATGACGATCGCATGAGAAAGCAGGTGAAAGAACACACAGCAAATCAGTGTCTGGCAGCATAGACGTTTGCCGAGCAGAGGGAGAGATGGGTAAACTCCCAGTTTAAATACACCGCCAAATTGAGAGGTGGAGAGTGTGATTGGAGGATTGATGTAAGGAGTGGGACGTATGATATGTGAATGTGACATGTGAATAGCAGCGCTGGTCGAGTTGTCTGCCTGAACTAGCTCGCAGGCTTCGCTTCATTTCTTCTTCATTAACCTCTAAAAGGGGGATTGATCCCTCCCACGTGATTGACAAATACACCCACACATTGAAAATTGCCCCTTTACACACCTGATATCCTATGATTAAGTTACTTCTTATGCATTTTATTACCTGTGTTATATTATGATGCTGTCTTGTACTGATTTCACCCTGTCAGTGTGAGCTTATACTTTTAATCTAAATTGTCTCCTTTTTTTTTTTTTTTTATTACAGTTATTCTCAGAAGTGCGTAATGGTCTTATGATCTCAATTTAGTGGTACCGTGGCTGATACAGTTGTTATGTTAATGTGAAGGTTTAGTTTATATTTTTAGATATGCCTTTATGCCTGTTCATTCATTTGCTCATGCTCATTGTTGTTTTGTTGTTTGTCTCCTGACAGTCACCCACCTGCTCCTTAAGGACCTACATTTTGGCACTTTGTCATTCCCACTGTCCCTCTCATCTCTGCTCAGCTATGGAATGCAGATACGTAAACGCCGGCGTGTCTGTGGGAAGTGGCTCACCCCTCTCCTGATTCCACAGTGGTGAGACATGACTGTGGGCCCTGCTCAGTCACACAGGATAATGATTGAATTAATCTGTCTGATTGATTGACATGACATGGTCATGTCAAAAGGGGGAATTGAAAGAATTTGGATTAATTTAATGTCTCAATTTGAGCATCAATTTTGGGTGTGGCTCTGACTGACTTCTTTGTTTGTGCATTGACAGTAAATTGTGTTCTGCTCTTTATCCATAAAAGGCCTGATGTGTCTCAGCAACGACAATGTTCCAGTACTGATGTACTTCCTCCTGAGACTGCTGCAGCTAAATATACACTGTTCTCTTTTTGACGCTCACACTGACAGGTTTCATTTGTGACCTAGGTGAATAAGATTGTTTTTTTTAATACTAAAGTTAACACACCTCGTTAATTACATCACATAGTTGCATCACAAGAAGACCCGACGTTCCTGAAGGATCCCCAAATACACCATGCTATATATGTTGCTAAATGTTTGCTTTTAAATGTTTTAATTGCTCATGTGCAGAGTTGTGGCCGGTCGAGTCTGAAGATGGTTTAAAGCTCCCAAGGACAATAGATTCTTGACACAAAGATGGAAATGTCCTCGTGGTCAATAAAGTTATGCTTTTGCTTTTATTACCCGATTTTGGAGGGTGTGGGTACATTGCCAATGCAACGAAGAAATGCTTGCTCTTAAAGTTAAATACACTTACATGCACACACATAGTTAGTCTCACAGTGTTTAGAGATTTCCACAATGTGAATAAGCTTACTGAAATGTGCTCCTGAGATTGTGTCCCACTTTGGTTGTCGCCCTAGGGGTGAAGGGGGCAAGGACAGACACTTTTGCCTCGCCAAGTTGTTATTTAGGCTTGTATGTCCTCATGTAGGCTTATTTAGCACCCGTGAGGTTTTCACTCTGTCTGACACAATCTCATTTTAAAGGACACTTCAGCTTTATAGGCGTTACGCATAAATATAGGTTTAAACCATTAAATGGTTTAAAAAGGGGGAAGTTGTTAGAATTATACACAAGCTAATGCTAACATTTGTCCAAAGATGTCATTTTATGCTAACAATTATTCAAACATATGTTAGGGCAGATCAATTCAAACATGTTTGTTCAACAGGACAGACGTTTCGCAAGTCATATAGGTGCCATTGCGGTTAGACAGAACCGTGGTTTCAGTTAAGGTCTGGGGGGGCAGTTTCCCCATTTCACATCCTGTAGTTGGTCCTGTGGTTTTGCGAAACTGCGAGAACTTTTGTTGAACTCTTGGTTGAACTTCTGCCTCAAGTCTGACCTTTATCCAGACATTATGTTTATCTTCTTGACAGACATACGTAGCTTATAAAACCAGACATGATCTTAACACGTGACAACTTGGTACTTCCCTAATTCTGATGTGTATAAGATCTTGTTTATGCTACTGTTCAATGCTCTTTTTCTGTACATCCCTGGTGAGGTGCAGAACTGAGCCCTCAGCAGCTGAGTATTTTTATTATTTTATGTATGGTCTCACATATTGTCAATAAATGGTTGGCTAACCGATCTAATCTGGACTTGTGCCTTCTTCCAAACTGAACATGAACTTCCAACAATGCCTATCAGTTATTATTTCAAAAGTTTGTGGACTCTGAATTGAGGCAAGAGGACGAAATGGAGCAAGGAGGCGAAATTGATGGCGAGGAATAGTTAGTGTTAGCTTAAGACCGTGTGTCTCAATACGCCAGAGAGACAGTCAATGACACCACTATCTTTCCCAGTCGTAAGAGTTTAATGCTGACTGGCAAAAGGCATTCCCAAGACCCTGCCGGGAAAAAAAAACAGTCACACGGGGTTAAATTCAACGAAGCGCCGCTGTCATATAGCTTGGATGAAAAGCCGACGGCTGAGCCCACATATAAGTGAAGGATGAGTGACTAAACTGTATTTCACAGAACACACAGCCTGGTCTTTGATTTTAAGTTTGCCATCCACGGTGTAGAACCAAAGATACTTCCAAACAGCTCTCTTCAGATGATTAGGAGCTGTTAATGTCCGCTCCAAGTGGAAAGTCTTTGTTTACTGAGGTCGAGAGAGCAGCAGATGTGACTGAGGGTCAAGATGTGCTCACAGCGCCCTCTGTTGGACGGAACGGTCCACTGCTCCAGGCGCCCTGATGTGCTGCTACACTCAATATTTTATATTCAAATATTTATTTAAACTATGGTTACTGATATTTATCTCCATATTTGATTGGTTATTTGAATAGAAAGTGACAGCCCTAATACATTGATGCGGACCCTCCCCTTAAAGTTCAAGCACCTTCTTTAAAAACTTCATGAATGTGGTTTATTATAACATTATATATGAATATATATATATATATATGAATATATATATATATATATATATATATATACAGTCATGGAAAAAATTATTAGACCACCCTTGTTTTCTTCAATTTCTTGTTCATTCTAATATCTGGTACCACTAAACGTATAATACAATGAACACAACAAAAAATGCAGCTGGTCACATAATACTTTATGTCCTATTTGACATTCTTAAGCTTAATTGATTCCCAGGGTATATAAGAGGCCATTTCATGTCACAAGCAGCACTGCACATGCAAAAGCCTAGAGTGGTTTCCTGCTTACATTCAAGCCGTAGCACAACTCAGAAGTTGTCAGCTCTCACATAATGCCTAAAACAAAAGAATTATGTGAAGCCACAAAAGCAGCCATCTTGGCACTGCTGGAAATTGGCATGAGTGAGAGACAGGTAGCGAAAAAACTGAAGATCTCCAAGACAGCCGTTCATTACAACAAAAAAAAACAAGCTGAACATGGCACTACCAAATTGCTACCTGGCCGTGGCAGGAAACGTCTTTCTACCCCACGAGATGACCGTGCACTCATCCGTTCCTGTGTCAGGAATCGTCGTCAGACCTCAGGGACCTTAAAATGAGTGGGCACTGTCGAGAAATGTGACTTGTTCAGCAAGGACAGTTGAAACCGACTTGTTGAAGCTGGTTTGAAGTCACACAGAGCACGCATAGAAGCCCTTCATCAATGAAAGGCAGAGGAAGGCCGGTTACTCTTTGCTCGAGACCACAAGGATTGGACTGTTGATGATTGGGCTAAGGTTCTCTTCAGTGATGAATCAATTTTGAATTGATGCCCTCCAGCCAACTTACTGGTTAGGAGGAAGCCTGGAGAAGCTTACAACCCAGACTGTCTTGCCCTACAGTAAAACATGGGGGTGGATCAGTCATGATCTGGGGTTGTTTCAGTCTGAGTGGAACAGGGCAAATGCAAGTTGTGTGAAGGCCGAATGAACCAGGTCATGTACAGGACTACCCTTGAAAACAGTCTTCTTCCATCAGCTGGAAAACTCTTTCCTGCCTCGAATGACTGGATTTTCCAACAAGACAATGCCCCTTGCCACACGGCAAGGTCAGTTAAAAACCTGGATGGAGAACCACAACATTAGCACCATGCCTTGGCCTGCTCAATCACCAGATCTTAATCCAATTGAAAACCTGTGGAAAATCATCAAACTCAAAATGGAGAACCACAAGCCCAAAAACAAAAGAAAATTTGTTTGAATTTGTCCAACAGGAATGGGCTGCTGTGACAGCAGAACAATGTCAGAAGCTGGTGGAGAGCATGCCAAGACGCATGGCTGCAGTCATCAAAAACAATGGTTATGCAATCAAGTATTAACTCTTGTGTGTATCATGTGTTTAAAGCAAACAGAAAAGAAAACATGGAATGCTTAAAAGTAGTGTTTTTGGCGGTACAATGCCATAGCTATTGATGTAAGAATTTAAGTAATTTTGGTTATTATCAAGAAAACCATGGAAAATGAATAGTTCTTAGTTCTTAAATTAAACTCTCATGAGCTATTTTTGTTGTTATCATTATAATTGTCCAAACAAATGTACCTTTAGTTGAGCCAGGCATTAAAATTAACAAGAAATTGAAGAAAACAAGGGTGGTCTAATAATTTTTTCCATGACTGTATATATATATATATATATGTATATGTATGTATGTATGTATGTATGTATGTATATATATGTGTATATATGTGTGTGTGTGTGTATATATATATATATATATATAATTTCTGTAAATAGCTACTGAACTAAAATAGATATCATTATGAATCCAATTGCTAATGGTATGTTTTCATGGTCAAAGAATCTAAATATTTTGATGAAATAAAGGTAGAACTAATATTTATGGTCCAAATCACAATATGGCTGAGGACTGTGGCGCTGGTGGAGGTCTGCGCCCTCCGAGTGCTTTTCTAGTGATATCTGTTTTAGTTCAGTAGTTATTCACGAAAATCACATTTTTCGTCATTGCAGATCCAGACAGTGACGCATCAACACCAAAATTGAATCAGTTCTTTCTTTTCCCATGCTGGATGTTTCCTGAAAATTTCATCAAAATCCATCCATAACTTTTTGAGTTATTTTGTTCACAGTCAGAACTCCAAAGTCTTTGTTGCCGAGGTGGGGGAGGGGGTGGTGGTAAGGGCATGTGTGTAGAAGAAGAGGGGAGGGGTCACTTTTCAGGACTCATCGGTAAATTTAGGCTGTGTTTTAACTACTAGGCTAATAACCTTTTTTTTCCTTCTGGGCTGGCGTGATGTCCCTGTTCGCGCAGGGTAAATACACATTTTCAACTGGCCAGAAGCCCGGATCCAGAAGGTGGAGATCAGCACTGGCCAGAATAAAAGATTGCCCCCTCACCCCCTTCCTGGTCAAAGTGTCCGCAAACTGGACATCTTTGGGAAAAGGATCCCCTGCAGATGTGGCTACCATGAGGTAAGTTATGTCATCAAGTTGCAAACCTGGGAAATTATAGAACTACACTAGTACATTTCTGACACTGTACTACTGTCAGAAACACCCCCCCCCCCCCCCATTAAATCAGGTGACTACATATTTTTGGCTAAGTAAAAGTGCACTGTAATTGTTAAAGCCAGTTCTGTTTTCCCAGTCAGCAGAGGAGACGGGGAAGGCAGCAGTCAGTTCACCACAGAGCAGTGCTGCATCAGCAGAAGTGGAGACATCTGGTGAAGCAAGCACATCTCTGACAGCTGCAATGGATGAGGAGAAGACTGTCCACTGCTCACTGTGTGGTCAAGATGTGCTGTGTGATGATTACACAGAGCACCTCTCTGATTATCACGTGCAGGAGCAGTGCGAACATTGCGGTGTGAAGGCGCTGGGTGCTGTTGGCTTGTCACTGCACCTGGAGAGCACTCGTGGGTCAACAGATCCTCCCACAATCATTATCACATCCTCTCCCCAAGATGTCTCTGCTACCATACCTCCCACAGTTTCTGAGATGATGCCAGCGACTCAGAGTGGTCCACCACAGGTTTCTGCCCCTGCTCCTGTCCCGCTTCCCATACAACCAGGGCATCCACTCCCTCTGCACTCTCCTGGAGCAAGCCTTGCCTGTCATCTCCAGCGGCAGTTTCATTGGGTCATTAAACCAGGTGACCTCGAATGGATTGCTCATATCCTGCATGATGTATAACATTTGAAACAGGATATGAAGAAGAACTGGCACTACCCCCCAAGCCCTGTTAGATCTGCTGCACCTCCAGACCCCCACCACTACTTTCGGCAGAGGATGTTCCTGTGGGCTCCAATGCGCATGTGGGGCATCCCTCTGAACTGTACCCAGTGCAGAAGAAAGATACACCACTCTGGCATATATACCAAGGTCAGTGAGGTTATCGATGTGGACTCCAAATATTATTTGATAGGGGGAGATTACCCAAGGTGCAGTCACTGCAAAGTACCTGTCTGTCCTTGGAGTAGTGACATTTTAAATCAGTTTGACCCCTCCAATCACAACAAATTCCCTGCTGTATTGACAACACATTTAGCACTGGACAGGAAGTGTGTCACACTTCGTGTCCCCGAACAGCAGTGAATAGTTCAAGGTACTTGCAGCAGGCCTTTCAAGAGGGGGAAAATGAGGAATGGGCAAGGAGGACGACTGATTATTTGACGGATTGTGAAATCCATAGAAGGTCAGCTGTCCTGACACAGTCTACAACTGTGTATCAGCCACCCCCCACCCCCCTTCTCTCCCCTGCCCCTGGCCCAGTGGTTCGAGACAGTTCATACCAACGATGTTGTGGGTCATCTGGATGAACTCAAAGGTGTCATCACTTCAAAATTTGGGAGAATTTTGAAGCTAGACTCCACAAAGAAGGTAAATGTAAACCTGTATAGACCTGATTTAATGTGTGCTTTTCAGGTTGGCTAAATATATGTGTGCTTATGATGTCTGATCTGTTAAAATGTAGATCATCAAAAAACTGACCGGAGGAATTGAGGACACCGCGACGTGGATGACCAATGTCGGGAATGAGTGTGGTCAAATACTCAATTCAGTCCTTACAACTGATGGGCTGGATGACCTGTGGCTGGGTATCATCCAGTGATACAAGGCTGCCGGTGAACCACAGCCAGAGGCCATCTACGTGGACAGAGACTGCTGCAGTGACAGAGGTATGTTATCTTCAAATTGTGTTGTGATGTTTATTAATGAATATGATACATATAGGAAAAGGCTTTGTTAGGGGATTACAATCTCAGGGAACTGATATCATCTCTCCAGCTCTGGTGAAGTGCCACAGAGCACCATCCACTGTATGGCACCTTCTGCTTTAAACTGTCGAGCTGCATTTTTGAGTGGGACAAGCAGGACATTTCTCACCTGAAAGAGGCCAAGGAATCAGAGCTGAGGAAGAAACATTGGGGCCATGAGCCAACAGATGCTCAGGTGTTGGCAAGCATCAGCTCGAGCGAGCTAACCAAGCACTGCCGCAGGAGAACCTGTGGGGTGAAGGAGACCCGTGCCCTTATCAAAAGTCTGCTTGACTCTATGGGCTCTAATTTCGTAGACCAGGCGCACCTGCCCTGTACCGGCCTTCGCCTCGCGGACAGGGTGTGACCAGCGCACTTTGCAAGTTTCCTGCAGTTCCAAGAGAGGCGCACTCCAGAGAGGCACATCCATGCCTCCATCCCTGCCCCTCAGCGCAAGTGCCAGAGAGGGAGGACAAAAGGCGTGAGTGGATTTAACACAGCCAAGTGCTGTCTTCACCAATCAAATGACCGCCTCTCCTTGCCTTTAAATGCGCTGCGGCCAAGGCGCAGCATCTAATTGGTCTGAATGATCCCCGCCACCGCGGAATAAGTGTGCTGGAAAGACCCGGCAGCAGAGACGGTCAGAGCCGCTGTCCCTTCAGCAGGAGAATGGACAGCGGGGCGCGCATCGGAGGCCACGAAGCGCATCACCGTGGGCCAGCTCCCGGTACAGATGTAATCTGTTCCTTTGTCATTTATAGGAGTAAAAAATTAAGAGACAGTTACACAGCAGCTGGCTTATCCATTCATAATGCTGTGTTCACCTGCACTCCTGGTTTGTCATCGCCAAATAGCAGAACCTTTGACCTTTGATACACTGTATACTAGGTCATACTCGTTGCAATAATGTACTCCATCTTTTTAGATCACGTTAAAAATAAAGACTAAAATAGAGGAATATGGGAAATCACAGGTAAATCCTGAGTGACATACATTTATTTTCTCTCTTTTTTCTCCGTCTTTTTTCTCCCACTTTTCTTTGAATTTAATGAAATGAGAGGAGCCAGATATTTACTCAGTATCAGATGTTAAGGGTGTTTATTGTTGACTTGTAAGTTGTGCATCAAACTTCCAGCTGCCGTCAGGTTAAGTTTCCATTATGACAAACGTCTTTAATCCGACATCAGATGTGACGGGACAATTAATATGGATACAAATGTATATGCTGGCTCAGACTGTTACATTAAATACTGATTGATATGATTGTTTATTGCATTAAAATGTGCCTGACACTCTAGAAACCTGCCTCTGAGGCTTTGTTGACATGTGTGCACATGTGCACCTGTCACAAAATTACAGCTGCGGAGGGTGCGCTTCGCCCTTCACTGAGAATAGACCAGGTTGGAGCTGGCGAGCTTTCAGTGCACCTTCCACACGTTTTTTTGGAACGAAATTGTCACTGCGCTAACCTGAATCTGTCGGCACCTCCCCCTGGTGCGCCGTCGACTCTCCCTGGTGCGCCGTCACACCCATCTCTGCGCAGATGGTCTACCAAATTGTCAAATTGGCAGCACACTTGCAACATGACAGAAACATCACGGACAAAAATCCATGACATACGGTTGTTGTCCAATGTCAATGCCCTGAACAACCGAGTCTTGGGAAGGCCACTGCTGCCAGAGTTTGCTACCCCTGAGAAACCTACCGGTAAGATTCCCAAAGAAAAAAGAAATGTTGGTGATGACAAAATCTGAGGGATGACATGGAAGGCATACTTTAAGTCACTCATTCTACCACAATCTTTTTTTGCTGGGGACAAATTATAGCAGGTGAGCACACTGCTGTGGAATATCTCCTGGCACAGTCCAACAGAGGAGATCTTCTAAGCCAGCAGACCGACATCAGTGATATCCTGCCGGAGGTCTTAGTGGAGGACAAGAAGGATGAATATCCAGATGTGACAATACCACAAGCTTATGAGGTCACATCTCAGGCAATATTATAACAGTTTGATCATCCATCAAAAACCGTAAACTTACTCTGTTAAACTTAAGACTACAATATGAGTGATTTAATGTAGCATGGACAAAACAAACCCTTATAAGAGAATTGCTTCCTACTCCTGTTAATTACTTTAGGAACCTGCACTTGGAAGTGCCTCTCCCAGGCCATTTCCAACCCCATCAGAGGAGACCAGTGCCTCTCCTGGGCCAGTTCCATCCCCATCAGAGGAGACCAGTGCTTCTCCCAGACCAATCCCATCCCCATCAGAGGAAAGTGGGATCACCTCTGCAGCTCTGGTAAAGTGGCTAATGTCTGACCATTAGAAATGTGGATTTCTTTATAATTTCTTTGCACCAAATATGTAGAACTGGTTTTTTAAGTTTATTTCTTGTGACAGGATATGAGGTGTGATTTCAGAGGGATTCCCGGATGGGAGGCTGTTGATGCCCTGGCAGGATACCTGGTTGGATTCAACAGAACAATAACAGCCCTTAGTAACGCTGAGGTATCTGAAATTTTGAGGTTGTATTCATCTCTCAAGGAGTTTGACCAGACTCCTACTAGATACACCCTCAAAGCCAAAAAGGGTACTTTGCCAGGACCTTGAAGAGCTTCATGCAAGCGCAGTGGCTCTGCCCCAGGCCAGCAAGCAGCTGAAAGGTGCTTGCTGGCTCACATGGTTGCAATACTCAAGCATCAGGAGAGCTGTACAATTTAACGATTACAAAAAGCTTTTCCTCAATAGAAATATAAAAGATCGATCAAAAAGAAATCATTCATCCATGTTTTAACAGACAATAAAAATAGCCAGTGATTATTACCATGTGGCTGGAAGCCACATCATGTTAGGTTGACGCACACAGCACAAGAAGAGGTGTTGGAGTAGCAGCATGTTTGTCAGTGGCTGTTTAAGGGGCTGCCACAGAGAAGAACACAGTCTACACAGTAGGGCAGTCAACAACTATTCTTAACTCAAATATGAATTCAAATCTTAAAATGAAAAAATCACATTTCTGATATTCAATTATTATTATTTTAATTATTCAATACTGATATTCAATTATGGAAACAAATTTTAAAAAGATATGCTGTCTGAGTTACTGAAGAAGACAACCAGACAGAGCCTAAAGATCAGACTGAAGATTTTATTTGACATAATATATGATATATATGAACCTGTTTTGTTTATCAGACACAGACTGATAGCTCCTCAGTGCGTCTGTGATGTACAACTTGTTCTGACTGAAATTAAATACGTACATCAAAAATAGTCTTTTGATATATTCACATCTCTCACATAAGTAACAGCAAACATTTAAGATGGAAAAATGGATTTATATTGTGATATCTGTAGACATAGATATAGACTGATATAAAAACATTGTTTTCAAAAGATTTTTATACCTATTTTGCTCAGCCATAATTATCAGTATTTGTATATTCATGTGAATGTGTATAAAGGCGTTTGCTCGTGATGTGCACTATGTGATCTATTTGCAGATTGTTCACGGTTCATGGCCAGGCTGCTCACAGACCTGACCATAACAGGGTTTCGGAGTGTGTCGCTTTGAGACTCTACAAAGAGTACAAGAAGCCCAGGAATAGGCCCAAAGACAATAAGGGGAGAAGATTTGCACTGCCCCAATCAGGGACCCCCAGCACACTCCCAGGCCTGGTTCCCCACCCCTCAGGGACCCCCAGCACATTCCCAGGCCTGGTCCTCCAGCCATCAAGCACCCCCGGCACCTTCCCAGGCCTGGTCCTCAACCCCTCAGGGACCCCCAGCAGCCTCCCAGGGCTGGTTTGACACCCATCAGACACCCTCAGCGCAAGTCCAGGCCTGGTCCTCTACTCACCAGGTACCCCCAGCACCAGCACATCATTGTGAGGGACCATCTCCAGCCTCCTCACCACAGAGTGGGCTTCCTCGCGAGGCAGATCCAGGAGCACTGAACCCCCTCAATCGTTTTCGTGAATGGAGGCTACAAAAAGCAACTCTTGAGGACTAAGAGCAAGCGGGAAGAGGTGAGCCACAAAAGAAGCGGCTGAGGAAAGAGGATTACCATTGTGATTGCAAGCTGTGTGGGAAGCCAAAAAGCAAACAAACTGGACACTCACAGCTGCGGGGCAAGTGGTACTGTCGTGCATCAGGAGAGAGTCTTGAGGAGTGGAAAAGCTCTTTGTAATTGTCTATGTTCTAATGCTTGTGTTGGTTTGGAAGTGTGATTTATATTTTATATTTTTTGTATTTTGCATAGTTTCGGATTTTTTGATTGTTTATAGTTTCTCCTATTTTGTTTTAAAAAATAGTTACTTAGGTTTATTACTTTGCACTTAAGTTATTGTTAAGTTATTTGTGTTTATTTGTGTACTCTACATACAGTGGAATACATTATGCAGTTGTCTTGAAGACCAAAAACAAAGTTTTGTTACTGTTGCAACTATTTGCAAATAAAAAAACAACAACAAAAATAACACAACTCTGGTGGTGTAATAGCAACACACTCATACTTTTGGGTAGGAGATTCCAGGTGCAAATCCTGGCATTAGTGTGAAACTTGTTGGTTAAACCAATACTTCATTAAAACAGTCGTTATATTACCAAAACATAAAAAAGTCTGATAGAATTAGAATTTATTAGTTTTCACAACACAGGAAGAATATACAAACCCCCTTTACAAGATTTGACTCCAATCAGTACTTTTTACCCCTTTAAAAATGAGTAATAGGACTTTACAATGTTAAAATCAGCTTATTTTGCTTGCCAAAGACTTAGTCATGCTTCTGCTATTGTACATAGATGGATATTTCACCCCAAAATATCTTAATATAACACAGCAGAATAATATTTACAAGATTTGACTCCAATCAATACTTTTTACCCCTTAAAAATGAGTAATAGGACTTTACAATGTAAAAATCAGCTTATTTTGCTGCCACTGATTCATGCCTCTGCTATTGTACATAGATGGATATTTTGCCCCAAAATGACTTAATACAACTCAGCAGAGTGACATTTTGCAAGGTTTGACTCCAGCCAGTACTTTGGTTCAAATGCCAACCGCGCCAGGATTCAAACCCACAACCTTTCTTCTTTCTTTTCCTCTTTTCCCCTCCTTTCCCCGTCTTTTTTCCTTTTCCTACCCCCTGCAAGCAGTCCTTTATGCCCCAATTTTGGCGAGTGGTTATAGCACCGGATCAGCAAGACAAGGCTCGCAGGTTCGATCCCAACACTGAACTGTGTTGATTCAAGATCTGTCAAATAAAGCTGGTTATTGTGAACTGCAGATTCTGTCTCCCGACTGGGTCCTTACTGTACATTCACACCAGAAGCGGTCTGAGCGTCGTTGCATCCAGCTGCCATTCATTCTCTATGATCGCCGGCGTCGAGGGGCGATCAAGGCGGTGAGCGGCGTGGAGCGGCGCAATGGACGCATTGCGAGCGATGAGCTGAAGTTGGGAGAAGCTCAACTTTATGCAAATGAGCAGCAGCGCAAACGAGGCGTCAGCCAATTACAGGCTGATCTGGATTCCAATGCGGAAGACTTTGAGAGGGAGGACAAGAAAACAAGGGAGGAAAAACTTATCATTGCTGTCTTCAGCCCCTCAAGTGTGATCCACAGTGAAAGAGGAAACAGATGTCCCGTGTGTTTCACTTATACACGTTCCAACCCCCCATATAACCTCCCGCTTTGTGCAAATGTTTCATAAAAAGGGGGGTAAAGTCATAACAATCAAATAAGCTGTTGTTTAAGGGTCACAAGGCTGTGTGTATGTCTGTTTACTTGTCTTATTTTCGTTCAATCTTTAAATATAAACATGTAAGTGTGAAAACGAGAGTGAAAGGAGATGGTGATGCAGAGCACATCAGTACCGCAGCTTGTAAGCCCCGCCCCTCCGGTCGCTCAAATCAGGTCCCCTACCTGCGTGCTTCTGTGTGTTTTCAACTGTCAAGCAGCTCAGTGAGAGCGGCCAGAGCGTCGACAAGCGATTCTGACGCTTTTGGTGTGAACGTACAGTTACTGTCTCCGTGTCAGAAATATGTTTAAAAACAGAAGCTAAGATGCATTATGTAACTAATGCAACTATTTCATATTTGTATTACCATTTATTCTGTTTTAGATTTTTTACATTTATTATTTGAAGACTTTATTAAATGTTTAATAAAAAAAGAAATGCCTCTGTAAACTTTATTTAAGTAAATCAGCCCTAATTACGGTGGCCCAGAAGGTCAATGAGAATAAACATTTCAAAATATTATACAAATAAATACAAAACATTAAAGAATGCGCAACAAAATTTAAGAATACGCAAAAACATTTATGAATGCGCAAAACATTTAAGACTGCGCAAAAATATTTCACAATACGCAAAGACATTTCACAATACTCAAAAACATTTGCGAATGTGGAAAAACATTTCACAATGCGCAAATATATTTCACAATATGCAAAAACATTTCACAATATGCATAAACATTTTAGGGATCATGAAATACATTTCAAGAAAGGGTAGGTCCATGCGTCTTGTCTCTGACTGGCTTAACATCAGGCATCACTCCAACATCATTTCCTGTTTACACTGGATAACTGCTACAGCACAGCCAGCTCAAAAATTCAGGCAGCTGCCTCTCTTTGGTTAACTGCCAGGGCAGCCACGCTGACCTGCCAGTGATAGTGCCACTTTATACCAACCTCCAGAGGCAGCAGCCTCTCTGTGGCTCATCGCGGATGACCAGGCTCTGTTCGCAGTGTCTGACGGCGGTTAAGCCAGCTGTGGTTCATGTTTTCTTGGTCAAATCAGCCGCACGTCTTTTTCTAATGCGCGAATCTACAGATACTTACGGTGATCGCCGCTCAGAGGGGCTGGGGGGAGTGAGTGTGGGTCGGACTAATGTCTCACAATCAGACCCTAATGAAAACGATGCTTTAAAAGTAATTATTCATGTACTTTCTAGACTACCTGTAAAATATGAATTACTTTCACTATGTACTTTTCGAGTAATCCTATGTCAAAATCCAAAACAGTGCATAAGATAAAGTATACTGCACCCAAAATTGATGTGGCATAAAAAAACTTTTCACATAGGCTTTAACAACTAGACGCAAGTTTTGCAAATAAACCACAATTAAAAAGTAAATGACTGGGATTTGTAGTTCTAAACTTAATTTTTTTGTAATGCCAATCTGGATCAGATCAGCATCAAAATTTGTTTTCTTCTCTCTCGAACCAAACTACACTTCTGGTAAAATTTTTAATGTAAATCCATCCAGTAGCTTTTGTGTAATCTTGCTAACAAACAAACAGACCCCGGTGAAAACATAACCTCCTTGGTGGAGGCAAAAACAGGATTTAGAGACATTTATATCTGTGTGTGTCAAAGTCAGTCCATGGCTGCCACAGTAGTTGGCGTAGTGGACAACAGCAAACAGAAATGCTGAAGTAAGTTTGACCGTCGTTTCGAGGTTAAACTTTAAACCTTTTGTTTGTTTACATACGAGTTATAGGTGTCATTGTGTGTAAGTGGTAAAGAGCGTATTGGTGCACGGCCAGCTGGTGTTGTAAATAAATTCGACGTCATTTCCTAATGCGTGAATCTACAGATACTTAGGATGATCACCGCTCTGAGGGGCTGGGGGGAGTGAGTGTGGGTCGGACTAATGTCTCACAACTTTAAAAGTAATTATTCAAGATAATTATTATACTTTCTAGACTACCTGTAAAATATGAATTACTTTTACTATGTACTTTTCGAGTAATCCTATGTCAAAATCCAAAACAGTGCATAAGATTAAGTATACTGCACCCAAATTTGATGTGGCGTAAAAAAAGTTGTTTCCCATAAGTAGTCCATTGTTCACATACATTTGAACTTTGTACTTCCTAGTCTACTGCCCTGCATAGTATGAAATACTTTTGCTGTGTTCTTTTCAAGTAATCCTTTGTCAAAATCCCCAACAGAGGACAAAAATAAGGATAGTTCACCCAACTTTGATGTGAAATAAAAATCTTGTTTCCCATAAGCAGTCCATGATTCACATACTGGACTAAGTACTTTCCAGACTACATGCATGTGTAGTATGAAGTACTGTTACTGTGTACTTTTTTGAGTAATACTATTTCAAAAACCTTATTTCAAATCAAATTTGAATGAAATATCCTTAATCTTGTCCTCTGTTAAGGATTTTGACTATGAGTTATTTTACTATGAGTTATGCAGGTAGCATGCAGTTTTATGCCACTTCAAAGTTGGGTGAAATATCCTAATCTTGTCCTCTTTTGAAGATTTTGACATATTACTCGGAAAGTACTCTGTAAAAGTACTTCATTATATGCATGCTGGTAGTCTGGAAATTACCTTGTTCAGTAGTATATGAATCATGGACTACTTATGGAAAACAATTTTGTTATGCCACATCAAAGTTGGGTAAATTAAATTTTATTTTGCCCTCTGTTTTTGTACTTTGTGAAATGTTTTTGCATATTGTTAAATGTTTTTGCACATTCTTAAATGTTTTGGTGAAATGCATCGACCTTCAGGGCCACCGTACCTAATCTATCAACCATGCGTACAATCATAAAATGGGTTTGCAGTTGTTTCAAAGCACATTTATCAAGCTGCCTACTCACCGAACGCAACTTGGCAAACAGTCTTAATGTGAAGGCAATGTATAGCTGATGTATAGCTGATGAAGCAGAGTTAACCCTCCCATGACGCGGCGGATACACTCTGGGCAGTCGCGTCCCTCAGTCACCTGGTCCCCAATCAGTATCGCGTGTGGCTGTGCAGCAGCAGCCAATCAGCTGTGTGTGGGTGTGTGTAGAATTGACGGACTGTTTTTATTCCGGTTCACAGATTGACAATCTATGGCTGTGTGGGAACAATAGTTAGTGAGGACAGTAGATGGGACTGCAGAGAACTCACAGATGATGCTGCTGCAGGGCAAGCAGATGCAGTGTTTTGTGGTTGGTAGGTGAGTGAAACGGATACAGTTGGAATAATGTCAGCTAAAACATCCTATTATATGATATGATACAACTGCAGTAAAACTCAAGCAGATGTGACAGCAACGGTGACCAAAATGAGGTGATTATGGACAGGTGATGCTACTTGGGTGCACATGATTTCAGCCGTGAGTCGTGTTTGGTGTAGCAGCTATACTGTGCATGTGTAGACTGACAGGTTCACATATTTAAAGCTGAATAGTGATTTTAAAAACAGAATCTAAAATTAATTTTATATTATACTCCACTTCTAATGGAGTATACATTTCCATATAATAGTGAGCAGTGTGAACATTCAGCTGACTACTTTGGTTATGTCAGACAGCGGCAGTACAAGTGACAGCGACTCTGCTGCCACGGGACTTTCCAGCACACTGTGGCCACAGTGGCGGGGATCAGCCAGACTGATCAGTCACTACGCGTCACCTACAGTGCATTCAAAGGCAAGGAGAGGCGTTCATTTGATTGGTGAAGATTACACTTGACTGTGTTAAACCCTCTCATACCTTCTCTCCTACCCTGCGCCAGAGAGAGAGATGGAGACTTGAGGTGCGCCTGGCTGCGCCAGACTGTGCCCTGCAATTTGGTACACCAGGCACGGCACAGGGCAGGTGAGCTGCGCCTGATCTACAAAATTACAGCCCTTGGAGTTAGACCACCAGTGATCTAATCAGTAACTTCTGGAGTTTTTTTTCCATGTATTTCCAACAGATATCAGCCAAAACCGATCAGTTATCGATGGGTAGGGGCAACTTTAAGACTGAATGGGTTCAATACCTGCACCTTTTGGAGACTATGTTAACCTTTTGTGTGGTCTATCTGAAAAAGTTTCTGTCACTGAACAGACAAGGTAAAGAAGATTCAGCATCTTTGCCTCTTTGTTATGATGGAACCAAAGAATTCCTGGAGAAGGTGAAGGTTTCATCTCATTCTGCTGTTCGTACCTTCAGTCTCAGTCACTCTTCATCTTGTTGTTTTCTCAGTGCCATTTTCTGCTGGGGTGAAAGATCATGTGTTCAATTACAGGCAACAAGTCCCTCCAGGTTGAAAGCTTTCAGCTCCACCATCCAGCCTGCTGAACCCCCACCCCCACCCTCAGCTTGTGTGAATCATACTCTGGATTGTTGTGCAGAAAAGAGGCAGAGTTTGGAGATGTGGGCTGGAACTAATAGGACTGGATTTGATTCATTAGATTCTCTTTCATTGCCCTGGTTGGAATTCCACTCCACGTCTCCTCGGACTTCACACTTAAAACAGAGTAGGGAAGGGGTGAGTGTTTATAGTTGAGTCTCCAGACTGAGAAAGCTCATTACTCTCTGAGGAATCATCTGCTTTTACTACTGTATGAATTCAGCAGAACTGGGCAGTGACACAGGTGGGGGACCTAATTTTAGCGATCCTGCATTATGGCCAACAATAATGACTGTCACTGACAGAGTCAAGGGGAGAGAGCAAGAGCAGAGGAACAGGAGAGGAACAGTGGAGGATAGAGTTGTGACGTTCACGAACGAACTGAATCTTTTGAACGGCTCATTAACATGAACGATAGGAACGGAGTCACGATTGGTTGGGAGCCGTTCTTTTTCTCTCTCTCATTGAGTTCACACCTATGGTTCACACACAAGCTCACACGAGCTCCTCCATGCTCCTACACTGAGTGAGACGGAGAGAGAGGGCATGGGGAGGAGGTCCGTGTACTTTTCGGCCATTCGTTTTTCGTGTTGATATGGGTAAATGGAAAACGGGAAACCATCCGATTTTCCCGTTTTCCGTTTGGATGAAGGGAAACGAAAAACGTTTGTTTGGTAATCGAAAATAAAAAAACGGAAATGAACTTTTATCTGATATCTATCATGGATTTATTATTCACAAGTTGGGATATAAAATACGGCCGTAATTCCTTTCCTGAAGCTTGCTTTGCCTTCACCCGGAAGCACTTCCCTCTTCTGCGCTGCCGACTGTAAGTTGTTTTGAGACAACACTCGTTATGAACTGGTGGTATACAAATAAAAATTGATTTATAACACATTGCAGAACCGAGGCTTACCTTGTTGTAATGTGTAACTGCCCATCTGGTAATATGTGTTTAGAATGTAGTTTGACAATTGAAATGGCTATTTATTAATACATGGTAATAACAAATACATTTATTCGGATCTAAATACAATTTACAGAACTACCATTATATTTCATTAATGTCTACAGTGAAAGAAGGCCACACAGTAAAAGAAAATAGATATATAGTGAGAATTTGAAACTCAACTTATAGAAAACAATTATGATTACGGATGATGCTTCGAAATGGGCTTAAAGCGGAATGTGTATGTTCCCTAGGAACCAAAATGTTCTATTCAAGTGTTATTTTATGGACCAATTTGAGTGAGGGACCCAGAATGAATGGGCTGAGCTGCAATGTCGTACACACGTCTGTGAAACTGTTAATAAACAATTACCCAGTTGGGTTAAAAGCATAAATTCTGTAATTATTGGACTAAGAAAGAGACAGGATTTTACCGAACAAGGAGAAGAAGCAGCAGCGCAGAAGAAGGAAGTGCTTCCGGGTGAAGGCACAGCAAGCTTTACGAAAGGAATTACGGCCGTATTTTATATCCCAACTTGTGAATAATAAACCCGTAATAGATATCAGATAAAGGCTCGGTTTCCGTTTTGGGATTTTTGATTACCAAACAAAAAACGGGAAACGAGTCGTTTCCTGTTTTTCGTTTCCCTTCATCCAAACGGAAATCGGAAAATCAGATGGTTTCCCGTTTTCTGTTTACCCATATCAACACAAAAAATGAATGGCCGAAAAGTACACGGACCGGAGGAGAGCAGCGCTTATTTCATATGTAAAAGTCGCATGAGTTGTGCGCGCTCCCTTCACGTAAGTTCCTCAGTAAAAAAAAAAAACAAGCAGGTGCATCGGAATAGGCAGAGGGAGAGAGCATGGGGAGGAGGGTAGATGTGCACATAAACTGTGCACGCTCCCTTCACGTGAGTGCCTCAGTGTCGGCAGTGCAGTCAACAGCAGCCTGACCGAGGGGGAGGAGTCCGTCGTCGTTATTATTTTGGAAAGGTCATTTATTTTGTTTACTCTTATTTTGTTACTGGGGTTATGGTTCAGAGAAAGGGACTGGTCTCCTGTTTTTGTAGGTCCAGGTATAGGCTACTATTCACCCAATCACTCCAGTTCAGGAGTCCTCCTCAGGGTTAAACTCTATTTTCATTTATTTATTTATTTGTTTGTTTTAAAAAAGCAACTAGGCCTATATGCACCTCAGGACAGTTCACTAGTCCACTGTAAAGTTTTATTAGTAATGCTAGTGGTCTGTATGCACATTTTTCTCTAATTTATTGTAATTGTATTTATTTTAAAAATATTTTGTGTGGAAGTTTTTTCACTAAAAGCTTTTGCATGGAACTTCATTGTAGCCTGCTTTTTATTGTTTATTTATAGATGTTTAGGTGTTGCATGAATAACAGAAGTCAGAGTAGTTTAACACACATACACACACTTTATAAAAAGGGTAAATAGGGATCTCACTGTCAACTCAGAGGGATATGTCAGGGGAACATTTACAATGAATCCATATCAAACTTTAAAATCTTGTCCGCACATGTCAAATGAAGCTAGAATCAATATTTCAGAAGAAGTCTAACTCAAATATTGGTGAGAAATCTGAGTTTGAAATGATTCTGATCCAAATCTCAGCCCATCATTCCTCCCTGTGATTATTTCCAGGATAAAATGGACTAAACCCAGGCTGGCCTCTTAAAAGTGAATAAATTTAAAAAAGAGCCAAATGAGCCAGTCTTTTGAACGGCTCTTTGAAACGAACGGATCTCAAAGATCTGGCTCCCTCTAAAGAGCCATAAATCCCATCTCTAGTGGAGGAAGAGATGTGAGGAGAGGAGGAGAGAGGGAAAACAAGAGAAAAGCCCAGTTTTCAGAATTGGAAAAAAAGAATGACAGAGATTAAAACATCTCATAGCTTGCTTCAAAATACAAGCTGCATCGTTTTAGCGACATTAAAAGGATAGTGCAGTATTTTTGAAGTGGGATTGTAAGAGCTCCAAATGGCCACTAAGTACATTAGATGCAGTAGAAGTTCTCTCCTCTCCCTCAATAAGCCATCGTCTGTAAGAGTCTGGCGCAGAACCAACCGCAAACAGGGAAGTATCATACCAAGAACAAAGGGTATTTCCTCCACCTACAAGAACTCAGATTAAAAATAATACCTCAGTTTAAAAGGACGCTACCTAGAAATGTTTGTAAGTGCATTAACTTATCAAAAATATAAAGTTTATCTGGACCTGGCCAACCCACTTCATGTACTCCTCCCCGCAGCACTGCTGCGAGCTGCTGAATCACTTTGCCTCAACTGTTGAAAACATAACAAGCGGCTTCAGACGCCAGTTGTAGACTGATTGATAGTAGATTATGTGACAAATATTTCTGAAATTGGGTTTTTTTGTGATGCAGAAACAGATGTGCATCATGGAGCACTCATAGCTTTCACTGTAACAAGGGCATGCGATAACATCATATACAGCAAATGCCTGCATCTCTCAAGATTGAGAAAAAAAATTGTGTGTACATATCTATACATCTATACATGCATCTAACTGATGCACAGTAATTGTTGCATGTGTGTGCTTGTGTGTAAGAGAGAGACACAGACTCAAGTAGTCTGCAGTGTTTTGGTAAATAGCCTCCTCTACTCTGGTTGTTTGTCTCTGACAGACCATTATTACTTACTTTGAGGAGAAAGTGTCATTAGTTCCTTCAGGTTTGGGCCGTTTTTCAAGTTCATCCTCGGGAAATTGAAGAATGTCTGCAAAACTCCAGAATTGAGAAGAGCAGGAAAGTCTGATGAGTGACACCGCCATCTGTATCACTCATCAGAGAGTCACCTTCCTCTGACTCCTCGCAGTTCATACACCTGCACTACTGTGTATTCCTGACTCTTTCTTGATGTCCAGTATCCATCGATGTTTCCTTTCTTTCGGTCTGTTCGGTTTCCATCTGGAGTAGCTCTTCTTCTATGAACTCCGGTTCATGCAGGTATCCTCTTGACTCCAAAGTGAATGGAAACTTCATCAGCACTGTCATAATCACCCCTTTTTTTAATTTCCTGCTTTGTCTCTTCATCACACTGCTTAGAGTCAGTACAGCTCCTTCTATTCAAATGAATGGGGGAACACGGAACAGCAAGAGACATCCTGTGTCAGTTAAGTCTCCACAGAGAAAACAAAACAAAGCACAGCTCTAAAAGCTACATGACTGGACTCCTGACAAAATTTTCCATTAAAAAGGTCTCATTTTTAGAGAGATTGGGTCAAAATTGTGGCATCTGTGAGGCAGTGTTTCAAAAGTTGCCACATTGTAGAAGTCTGTTTTTAGTTACACACTGACGTCACCAAACACATCCTCACATCACGTTTCTGGGTAAACTGAAGTCAAATTTAGGCAACACATTGCAGCCAGGACAATGACACTGTGAAATATTTAGGAAACACTGTAGAAATAGCAATTGACTTTATTCATGTGTTTTAGACGTGTGGTCTGATGCCAGCTGATGACCATCACCTGGCACCTGACCTTGAGCTGTCTTCTTGATATACCTGGTGGTGTTTCCCCTCCCTAACAGACTTATGTCTCCAAACACTATATAAGTGGGGGTCTTGTTAAAACTGAGCTCCGATGTCCTTAGTTCACACACACACATACATGCCGGCTTCGCGAGCAGTTTAAGATAGGGGTACACACTATGTGTTCATCAGTGGAGATTCTGTGTGAATATACACACATATATACACAGACATACGCGCTTTGCTCACATTTAAACACAAAGACACACTCTGTATTTATGTGTGAGATTCTGTGTGAAGGCGAGGTCCCTTTAACGTCATCAATACAAGCACAAACATACACACACAAATAGTTCACAGAGATCGATGACCGTGAGTATGTGTGTCTAACTTCAAATGGAGAGAGAGAGTTCAGTGATAGCCACGCCAGGTTTTTTTTTATTTGGGGCTTGGGCAAAGCTACGGGAGAGATTGATGGGCACATGTGTTGATGTGTTCTCCCAATTTATTTGGGGCTCGGGCTTTGCAACAAGCCACTCTCCCCCATTGCAAAGCTATGGGAGAGAGTGGCTCTCCCATAGCTTCGCCTTGAGCCACATGTGTTCTTCCGCACGTTTCTCTTTTTTTATGTATATATATATATATATTATTTTTTATTAGCAGATTTGTGTTAACTAAAAGGAAAACAATGTAAACCCCAACCCCATTCTCACCCCCCCATTACCACCACAAAAAATAAAAATAAATAGAAATACCCCTAACAAAACGACAAAAAACAACAGTCACCAATACACACACACACACACACACACACACACACATACTTCTAACTGAAGTATTCATTATTCATTATGTCTCTTGACAAAGGGCACAGGAAATACACATTATGCCTTCCAAAGGAATCCTTAAACATCTTTGTACTAGGAATAACAGCGAGTAATAGAAGAAAAATATCAATGAACACAAATGTGGTCAGGAAGATTCCAAATGTTGCAGAAGGGGACCCTATTTTTTCTCCAATACGAGTTGGGATTTAAGTTTACTGTTTGACATTTCACAAACCAATTCATGCAACCAGCTTTTATAGCATGGTGGAGTTAGTGTTTTCCAGTTTTTTAGGATATTTTTTTTTGCTAACACCGTGCCCATTAGGAGAGCTGCTCGTATGTGCTCAGGGAGCACTGATGAGTCTTCTGAGGCTCCAAAATGAGCAAATTCCCTATCAGGAGGGAGTCTCCTCTCATAAACCTCAGAGAAAAAAACTAAAATCCTGATTCTGAAATCATGTATATCCATCTTGCTAGTCTTCATTGTTCAACGGCTTCACTTGGCTAAATGCTTTGATGAGATGAGAGGCTGAGATGTGGGAGTAGCAGACATGACGACAACAGTATATGCCTGCATGTTTGAAAACAATGGCAGCGAATGCATGTTAGTTGATGATGGTCACTCAGTGAGACTTGGCCAAATATGCTCTCCTCAGAAGTTTACTTCATCGGGATTGTCTTTGACGAGGTTCATGTCACATATAAGTGTTAAATGATACATCTGTGTGGTACAGTGGCGGCTGCTGGTCAGTCAGGGAGGGGAAGCTCATTTTTTTTGTGGCCTACATCATAAATTTATTTATTTATGTAAATGATCTGAGACCCTGTTGTACCAACTAGGTGTCTTTTCCAGGGATTTTATTCCCCAAAACCCACTTTTGACCAGACAACACATTTTATTTGTGACAGCACTTCCAGTGAGCCAGCTCACCTTGTCATACCAGGAATGCTGAAAAGACCTGTTACTTTTCCCCACCTTTTGCACTAAATCAATCTTAGGAGTTGATCTGTCCTGCTGTTTAACTCTAATCTCCTCTTCGTAAGGAAGACTATCAAATGGCCTCGCCAAAATCTGGTTGACAACATTCATACTATCTGCCATGATGTGCAGCTTGCTAGCAGCTGGAGCAGCTACGTGAGACTACTGTTTGACAGGCTGTGAGTGTGAGTGAGAGGGAGAGAAGCTCCCCAGCTACAGCTGCTCGTTTGTGAAAAGAAAAAGTGGCAGGAGAGAATCTTCAAACACAACGCTAGTCATTTTTAAGAAAGATAAAGTCGCTGGTGATCGATAAAGCCTCCGGCTCAGTCCAGAACAACTGAATGAAAAACTTTGAAGACTCCCCCGGTGAAGGGTGAGCCTTCAAGATCGCTGATTGGCTCATTTCACTGTCAATCAAAAAGGATTCGGCCTCAGCCAGATCATCCAATCACCATGCAGAAGCTGAGCGTCCAGGCCAGCCCACTGCCTCATAGACCCCCAGAGACGCTGAGCGTCCGATGGGCGGGACAAAGCCCAGCGTTTATCCAATGACCGTCCAGTTTCCACAGTGGAACAACCCACTCTACTCTTTACTGCTGAAGTCCGAAGACGCTCAGCGTCTGACTGTGTTAAAGCGCTGAGACGCTGCGGAGATGAATGAGAAGGAAGTCGCTCCAGTTACCTGTGATAAGTAGCTGATTGTGAACAAAAGATGAAGGTATTCTAGCGCATATTTTGTCAATGAAGTGTAAACACAGCAGGACATATCAACACTTTTTTGGGGGACATTTTAGGGGAAGCTGAGCTTCCCTTGCAGTCTTAGATCAATCGCCACTGGTGTGGTATAATTTAATGTGAAACAATAGTCTTAAGGTAGTTTAAGCTTACGGCCCTTAGCTGCTACAGCTGACGGCTAACAAGGGAGAAGAACAGTTAATGGCCGTTAGCTGTTAGCCCTAGTAGCTAACAACAGTTACATCATACGTAGCAGCACTGCTTGATATGGATTGGTCTGTGATGAGTGTTTAGCCTGATTGGCTGATGCCCATTGCCTGGCACCTGGTTTTCAGTTCTTCTCTTGATATGTGTGTGGATGACGGCCCTCCCTATGATTTGAAATAACATTACAGGTGTAAGGGCTTTGCGCGCCGTCGCACATCTCCCTATGTCTGTTACACAAGCACATACACAAGGCCAAAGAAGCTCACAGCTGATGTGTCTGTGTCTTTAAGATGAGCCAAAAATCTGTGATGGGTGTGTCTGGTGACGTCAGTCACCAAACACTTTCTCACATCATGTTTCTGGGTTAATTTAAATCAAATGAAGGCAACACAATGCAGCCAGGACAATTAAAATGTGAACTAGATAGGTAACACTGTAGAGAAGGCAATTGACTTTATTCATCTGTCTTAGTCATGTGTGGCCTGATGCCGGCTGATGACCATCACCTGGCACCTGACCTTAAGCTGTGTTCTGGTGGTGTTTCCCCTCCCTAACAGACTGATGCCTCCAAACACTTCATAATTGGGCATGCTGTTAAACTTAGCCCCCATGTCCTTAATTCACACACACACACACACACACACACATGCGCGCTTCACAGTGTAATTTGGGACACACACTATATGTTTATGGGTGGAGATTCTGTGTGAAAACGAGGTGCCCCTAACATCATCAATATAAGCACACACACACACACACAGACCACAGAGATCAAATACCAGAACTGTGTGTTAAACTTCAAAGGGAGAGACAGAGTGCAATCAAAGTCACACAGGTATTTTAACTTCACAGACTTCTTTTAATGTTTTTTTTCTTGCTTCTTCAGTGGTGCCAAAATCGGCTTATATCTCAAGAACCGTATGAGCTACATCAATAGTAAACAGGTTGTGAGCAACTGACAAGTATTGGGATCGTGAATATGTAATTTTTATGAAGATGGTGTGAGAAATGACAGAGAAATAACAATGGACTTTGCAAGTAACAACTGGTTCTAATTAATTTTTCAAAACAGTTAGGGTTTTAAAATTTGGTTTATATGAGGCCCAGGACTCAAAAACCTGCTTTCTGGGAAAAACATTTTCCCGACTGATGTATTGTTTTGGTGTTATTGTAATTTGTTTGGGTTCAAAAAACTGGATTGTTTTGGTGTATTCGAGGACTCTGCCCATTCATTTTCAATGGGACTCTTTTCACAGTTTTTTGGGAATAACTCAGCCGTGTATATTCATTGGATATGCATGATTTTAACATGTCCCAGACACTGCTCTGCTAACTACAGTGTGTGTATTAAGTGGTTAAATGATGCTCAGTCTATATTTTTTAACCTGGTTTTGTTGTCCACAAGAAGTTATTTGATAAAATGAATAATTTCAATCATGTATATGTTATTTTCATAATTTTATTGAACATTTCACACCTGTCACTGAAGTTGCTGTCCACACTGTCATTATAGGGTAACTGCCCCTTTAAGAAACCCTGGTTCCAGTGAGATCATTACCAGTAATGTTTCTTTCTTTATTGGACACTGAAATGGTAATATTTTGCAATATTACGTGTGTAGACGGATGTTGTCAAGCTTAACATGTCCACTCTGTCATCATTAAATATCAGTTGATCTAAAAACCTTTCAGAAATTTAAAATATATTTGTTAAACAGAACACAGTCAGCTTGCTAACTGACTCATGTGGCTAAGTAAAGGTCCACCATGCGCTCATAAAATGCTAACATTATCCAAAAATATCCACCTTGTCATTGTCCACCCTGTCAGCAAGCCTCCTATGACAGGGTGGACATGGTTCGTGACAGGAAGGACATGTACATAGTTTAGACCAAATGCTGATAGTTTTACATATATTACAACAGCTATTCACCATTTCATAAAAATACAACCCCAAAACCAGTGAAGTTGGCACGTTGTGGAACTCGTAAATAAAAACTTAATACAATGATTTGCAAATCCCTTTCAACTTATATTCAATTGAATACACAGCAAAGACAAGATACTTAATGTTCAAACTGGTAAACTTTGTTATTTTTGCAAATATTAGCTCATTTGGAATTTGATGCCTGCAACATGTTTCAAAAAAGCTGGCACAAGTGGCAAAAAAGACTGAGAAAGTTGAGGAATGCTCATCAAACACTTATTTGGAACATCCCACAGGTGAACAGGCTAATTGGGAACAGGTGGGTGCCATGATTGGGTATAAAAGCAGCTTCCCTGAAATGCTCAGTCATTCACAAACAAGGATGGGGCGAGGGTCACCAATTTGTGAACAAATGCGCAAGCAAATTGTCCAACAGTTTAAGAACAACATTTCTCAACCAGCTATTGCAAGGAATTTAGGGATTTCATCATCTACGGTCCGTAATATCATCAAGAGGTTCAGAGAATCTGGAGAAATTACTGCACGTAAGAGGCAAGGCCCAAAACCAACACTGAATGACCATGACCTTCGATCCATCAGGCGGTTCTGCATCAAAAACCGGCATCAATGTGGAAAGGATATCACCACATGGGCTCAGGAACACTTCAGAAAACCACTGTCAGTAACTACAGTTCGTCTACATCTGTAAGTGCAAGTTAAAACTCTACCACGCAAAGCCAAAGCCATTTATCAACAACACCCAGAAATGCCGCCGGCTTCTCTGGGCCCGAGCTCATCTAAGATGGACTGATGCTAAGTGGAAAAGTGTTCTGTGGTCTGACCAGTCCACATTTCAAATTGTTTTTGGAAACTGTGGTCGTCGTGTCCTCCGGACCAAAGAGGAAAAGAACCAGCCGGACTGTTATAGGTGCAAAGTTCAAAAGCCAGCATCTGTGACGGTATGGGGGTGTATTAGTGCCCAAGGCATGGGTAACTTACACATCTGTGAAGGCACCATTAATGCTGAAAGGTACATACAGGTTTTGGAGCAACATATGTTGCCATCCAAGCAACGTCTTTTTCATGGACGCCCCTGCTTATTTCAGCAAGACAATGCCAAGCAACATTCTGCACGTGTTACAACAGCGTGGCTTCGTAGTAAAAGAGTGCGGGTACTAAACTTGCCTGCCTGTAGTCCAGACCTGTCCCCCATTGAAAATGTGTGGCGCATTATGAAGCGTAAAATACAACGACGGAGACCCCGGACTGTTGAACAACTTAACCTGTACATCAAGCAAGAATGGGAAAGAATTCCACCTGAAAACCTTCAAAAATTGGTCTCCTCAGTTCCCAAATGTTTACTGAGTGTTGTTAAAAGGAAAGGCGATGTAACACAGTGGTAAAAATGCCCCTGTGCCAGCTTTTTTGCAATGTGTTGCTGCCATTAAATTCTAAGTTGATGATTATTTGCAAAAGAAAATAAAGTTTCTCAGTTCGAACATTAAATATCTTGTCTTTGCTGTTCAATTGAATATAAGTTGAAAAGGATTTTCAAATCATTATATTCTTTTTTTATTTAAGATTTACACAACGAGCCAACTTCACTGGTTTTGGGTATTGTAAAAGTCCAGCGCATACACACATAAAGTGACTGTGTGGGGACACACGAGACAAACAAATATACATGAAATGGCTGTAAAACAAACATGGAATGGCTGTGCATAATGAATTGGTAAATAAATTGGTCATAAAATATGTTCTCATCTTCATCTAAGTCACATCACTAGACAAGCACAGTCTGCTTAAACTAGTACAGCTCAAAAAATTGTAAGTTTTCATGTTTTTATTTGACACAATATGTAAACAGTCACAGTGCAGGGTGGAAAAAGTGTGTGAACCTTTGGATTTAATAACTGGTTGACCCTCCTTTGGCAGCAATAACCTCAACCAAACGTTACCTGTAGTTGTAGATCAGACCTGCACAACAGCCAGGAGGAATTTTGGACCATTCTTCTGGTACCAAACTGTTTCAGTTCAGCAATATTCCTGGGATATCTAGTGTGAATTGCTCTTTTGAGGTCATGCCACAGCATCTCAATTGCTTTGGGGTCAAGACTCTAACTGGGCCACTCCAGAAGCCATATTTTCATCTGTTGAAGCAATTCCATTGTTGTTTACTTCTCTGCTTTGGGTCCTTGTCCTGTTGCATCACCCATCCTCTGTTGCACTTCAGTTGGCAGACAGATGGTCTTAAATTTTTCTGCAAAATGTCTTGATAAACTTGGGAATTCATTTTTTCGTCGATGACAGCAAACCGTCCAGGCCCTTAGGCAGCAAAGCAGCCCCAAACCATAATGCTCCCTCCACCATATTTCACAGTAGGGGTGAGGTCTTGATGTTGGTGTGCCGTGCCTTTTTTTCTCCACAAGTAGCGGTGTTCCTTCCAAACAGCTCAATTTTGGTTTCATCTGTCCACAGAATATTTTGCCAGTAGTGCTGTGGAACATCCAGGTGCTCTTTTGCAAACTTCAAACGTACAGCAATATTTTTTGTTGGACATCAATGGCTTCCTTGGTGGTGTCCTCCCATGAGCTCCATTCTTGTGTGATGTTTTACCTACTGTAGATTTGTCAACAATAACGTTAGCATGTGCCAGGTATTTCTGTAAGTCTTCATCTGACACTCTAGGATTCTTCACCTCATTGAGCATCCTGCACTGTGCTCTCACAGTCATCTTTACAAGACGACCACACCTTTGCAAAGTACCAACAGTGCTGAACTTTCTCCATTTGTAGACAGTCTGTCTTTCTGTGGACACATGGACATCAGGGCTTTTAGAGATACTTTTGTAACCCTTTCCAGCTTCATGCAAGTCAACGATTCTTGATCTTAGACCTTCTGAGAGCTTTACTGTGCATGGCATGGTTCACATCAGGCAATGCCTCTTGAGAACAGCAAACTCACAACTGGTGTGTGTTTTTATAGAGCAGGGCAGCTTTAACCAACACATCCTATCTAATCACATTGATTGGACCCCAGGTTGGCTGACTCCTGGCTCCAATTAGCTCTTGGAGAAGTAATTAGCCTATGGGTTCACATACTTTTTCCACCCTGCACTGTGACTGTTTACATATTGTGTTGAATACAAACATAAAAACTTATATTTTTTTGTGCGGTATTAGTTTAAGCAGACTGTGTTTGTCTTGTGATCTGACATAGATGAAGATCAGAACATATTTTATGACCAATTTAAGCAAAAATCCAAGTAATCCCAAAGGGTTCACATACTTTTTTCCAGCAACTGTATGTATCTATGCATATATGTGAATCCATAAAATGAAAAGCTTTATGCTCTATTGTAAAATGTCTTGAGATAACACTTGTTATGAATTGGTGCTACACAAATAAAGATTAATTGATTGATTGACTAGTGGAAATGGTAATTGTAGATATCTGCAACTTAATTACAACTAATAAACGTGTGCCATTGACTTCCATTCAAATTGAATTACAGATATCTGTAATTCAATTTGTTTGAATCTGAGACGATGATTGAAAATGGAGCAGGAGGGAAATACTGAAAGCGCAGTTTCTTCATTTGATAGAATTTTTAACGTGGCAAATCGAGCCAGACAAGAGCTGTTACAGAATAACAATGGCATACTTGCTCCTACCAGACGCTTGTTCCGTTGTGCCCGACATCGAATGTCAGGTAAATAGGTAGTGAGTAGCCGAAAGCTACTACTACAGTACTGTTAGCTAGAGTAATGTTATTAACAATAATAGCATATGTTCAGTCAGACACCCTTCTCACTGAAGGTGTGGTGAGTTTGTACTTAACAGTTTAAAGTTCAGAACTGAATATGTTCTTTTTTCAAAGGTGAACTGGTGTTGCTCACTGAAAATGTTGGTAAATACATCTATTTTGTGAGAAATAATTCACTTTAAGAGACTTTATTTATGCATGTTTAATGTGGGAGGCTGGGGTGGCTGCACGCCTACAGACATATTCAAGCCTGAGAATGATAGGCTGTTGGCTCCTGATACTCATTGCAAGTAACTATGAAGTTTTTTGCATATTCAAAATGAAGTGTAACCTGTGTAAAAGATTTTATTTTCTTTACACACGGGTTTGTTTTTCAGATCTTGAGACTGGACTGTACATCCTGATTGGAAAGATGGTGACCGCGTGTATAATCCATGGTGGAGCTGGCCTAAGCTTCTTTTCCAAACGTCTCTTTTTCCAGCTTTGCAGGAAATCTCCACCTCCTCTTTCATTGGATGAAGTGGGGGACCAGTCTTTCAGAGAAAAGTTAGTAAATGTGTGTATTACACAGTTTTTGAAGCCTGGTAATCACATTCTCACTGTAGTTTTTTCTCCAAAACAGGGCTACCCTCATGATAATATTTTTTTTAGACAAAAGAAGCTCAGACTGTCTATGAGGCAAATAATGCAATCAGAGAGGCAGAAGACAGTCTGAGCATGATGGGAACTCTGAGATACATCACATCCTTGGAGCAGAGGGATTCCCTGGTCCAGTCTGCTGCACATTATTTTGTTGATGGGCGGATACACATGGCATTGAGACAGTAAGCAGTTTATCCTTAAGGGCAAAACTGAGGGCTGTGAAAAGGTAAACTTGTTCATGTTTGAAGTTGATTTCTCAGTCCCTGAAGTAACAGATGAGCCCCAGAAAATCAGACCATCTGTTTCTGGAGAGACTGGTTAATCGATATTGAGGATCCCATATTTCAATGTCATGTGTGTTTTTTGCTGGACCACTGTGCTGGCCTTGGAATTGGATGAGGTTGATCTGTCAGTCATTTTTGTCTTGTTGTGCAATTACAGTTATGCTGTCATCATCAGTTTCATGCAGATGCAGTTGTATAGTACTTGAAGCTTATTAGTATGACAGGTATTTATATTTCTTTCCATGTGAGCTTTAATTTCCTTTGCTCATTTCTTCTAGAAGGAGAATGCAGCCCCTTGATGCTGGAAATGGTGCTGGAGTTGGTGCTCCCCTGGGCTTCCCCACAGCATTCTGTCATCAGATTTCTCCACGATGAAGACATGAAGCCATAGTGCTCAAACTGCCCATTCACAAACAGTATGAGAGATTTAAAAGCTGAATGACAGAAGGAATTCTGCAGGCTTCATTTTTTTGGCATTGCATAATTTAACCACAGTCCAAGATAAACTCTAAAATCTCAGCATTGTTTTAAAACAACCTCCCCAAACCCAAGCATTTTCTAAAAGACTGCAGTATGTCAGCGTTTCCTAAAAATCTCTCATCCTCCATAGCAAATAAGACTGTATTAAAACCAATTAAAAGCTTATTTGACTTCAACTATAGATGATTACCTTTGCCCTAATCTTTAAACTTGTGTTGGAGTTAAGACCTCACTAAATTTGACAAAAACCTGGCTGGCTCTGCAAGACTAAGACAATAAAATTTCAATAAAGCTTCACAAACAGTTTGAACAAAAAACAAACGAAAAACATCTACTGTTTAGTTGAAGTTTGTGTCTAAATAAATCTCACACCAACAAAGTCTCTACAATTAGTTTTCATCGCAGCATTCTGTGGACCAAAGGTTGAGGTTGTTGTGGAAAAAATAATCCCGTTTCTGGTGAATAATGAAATAGAGACTTCTGCCGGCCGACAAGATTTTTGTTTTCGTTGCAAGGAAAAGGTCAGTCAGCATCCCGAGCGGTAGCGGTAGATCATTGGAAAGCAAGAGCATTTAAACCTGAGGAAAACGCCCCCCTAAGGTGTACTTGAGCCCCACCCCAGATGGTTGCTTGTCGACTCCACATTGCGATAGGCTTTGTGAGCTATAGGTGTGAGAGGTTTGGGCAGGAAGGAGATTGGGGACAATAGGCAGAAAAACAGGGCTTTGTTTCTTGGGGAGGGGTGTGAGGGTCCAGACATCACAGCTTAGCACACGAATGATCTGGGGTCTCAGTCAGGTGACAAAAGGTAGGCGTCTCCAAGATTTACATTCGCAATGAAAGGTCCAGACATTACAGTTTAACACACGAATGTAAGGCGTTTCCAAGATTTACATTCACAATGAAAGGTCCAGACATTACAGTTTAACTCACAAATGTGGGGCGTCTCCAAGATTTACATTCACAATTCCCCCTTTTGATTATTCACTAATCATAAAAGGAAAAAAAATGCAATAAAAAAGAAAGAGAGAAAGAAGAAAAAAAAAAAGAATAAAATAAAATAACATAAAAATTCACAACTTGATTATCTGACGCATCAATTCACATGGATTTCAAAATGCATCATCATGAAAAAAACAAACAGAAAAAAAAACAAGAAATAAGAACATTTAAAAGCATTATTTACAGAAAATCATCATCAGAGTCAGAATCTGAGCTAGGGTAGCAATGTGAATCAGAAATGTGGAATTGATTTAAACTTTGCCCAGTATTTTCAAGATTAAAATGTACAAAAGTAGCAGATTGGATGATCTTTTTAGTAAGCACATTGGACAGCAATCTCAGCATGCATGGAACTAGGGTGCTGAGTAAAAAAAGAGTGACAACAACTGGAAGAATCATTGTAAAAAAAGACGATGATGACCACCCCTGGCCCCATGATTTTAACCAGGAGAGCCATGATTCATTTTCTACTGGTGGAGGTCGAATAGCATCTTGCATATTTTTAATGACGTTGGTAATGTTTTCATATTCATCAGGGACAAAAAAAACAACACAAAACATTAAGTATTTTGCAAATACCACCTTTTTCTGCTAGAATCATATCTAGAGCAAGTCTGTGTTGGATAACTGCTGTCCTGATTGCCTGCATTTCAGTGTTTATTTGGGTAAGAGCCACTTCAGTTTGGTTGGCTACGGACAGAACAGTCCAGGCTAATCCATTAATTTTGTTCAGGGCTGCAGCTGTCCCAACTCCTAGGAAGAGGGACCAGCCAATGTTGGCATTGGGGGAAGTCCAGGCGTCAGTCAATACATAACCATCATATTTGGAGGGAACACCAGTGATTTCTCTGTGGACTCGAAAATGGGTGGTGGTTTGTATGTTGTTAGGAAAGGTCTTGCTATGGAAGATTTTGGTATCGGTTGCAACAAGTGATGGATGACAACAGCCGGACCACTGAAATAGGGCTGGCAAACTATGATAGGCTTTTGTACCGCATGACCACATTATTCCTGGCTTTGATAAAAGTTGTGTAAATGGGCAGGCAAATCTTGTAGGGGTGTTGTTAGGCCATCTGTGAGAACAATTGGTCGTTGTTATAACATTATCAAATATCCTGGTTTGACAACTTGACTGGCCTAAAAAAGGGCCAGATGATGATGATGAACAAACACAGGTCTCTGCATGCTGTGGAGGAACTTCATATACCATGTTAGTTTGAGTTGAGTGGGAGTCCTTGCACGTAATACTGGGGTTTGGGGTAACTGAGACATTGTTCCTGATTTGTTGACCAACGATTAACAGCATCATCATTCCCCGAGGGACAGTGCATTTACCATCAGCTTCTTTTCCCCAAGCTTGTCTCATGTGGCCTTGTAGCACAGCATTAGCTGTGAGAGGTTTTGCTTGCCACCTGGCTGCTAAGCTCCAACAAACCCAACAGTCACCTGGAATCTTCAACTCCGTTTTATGTAAGAGAGCGAGAGCACATGCACTGTTGTCGTTGCACTGTCCAAGAGCATGGTGTACCGTGTCATCTTTGTGGTTGGCGGTGTTTAAATCCTCTAGATGGTCTTCTTCTGTCTCAGATGTTGGCGAGACGGCCTTGATGTTTGGCAGCATATTTGGTGTGACATCTTGTAAGTTTGGTGGTGCATTGACAATGATTCTGAGTTGTCTGTACACGTCTGAAGTTGGGCATCGAATTCCACACCAATATGTGCCTGCATCAGTTAATTGGACATTAGAAATGGTGATCTGTGCTCCATTGGAATTCTGGATTTTTGTCATTGTGAAGCGGGAGTCTGTTTGTAGCAAGGTTTTTGTCCATTGCGGCAAAGATCAGATGCCAGTCCTCTGGGCCACAGGGGTCTCTGCAAAGGTATTTTTCATATGGGGCGTTATATGCACGAATTCGACCTGATTGCCAGGTCTCTGGATAAACAGTGCAGGTGAATGTTGCAGACTGTCCTTTTGTCAGAGTGACAGTTTTGGCCGGTGTGTATGTGTGGGCCTCTACCAGCATTGTTGAAAGTGAAAGTGTTAAAATTAGTTTGGACATGGTGTCGTCTTGAAGAGAGAAGGCAGGTGTCCTAGCTTCTTTGGCTATGAAGTTGGCCTTCCTTGTCTCTGCCTCATCTTGCTTCTGCCTCGTCTGGTCCGCTCCTCGCCTTGTCCCGTCTGGTCTGCTCCTTGTCTCGTCCAGTCTGGGCTGCTCCTCGCCTCGTCCCGACTGGGCTGCTCCTCGCCTCGTCCCGTTTGGTCTGCTCCTCGCCTCATCCTGTCTGGGCTGCTCCTCGCCTCGTCCCATCTGGGCTGCTCCTCGCCTTGTCCCGTCTGGTCTGCTCCTTGTCTCGTCCCGTCTGGTCTGCTCCTCGCCTCGTCCCGTCTGGGCTGCTCCTCGCCTCGTCCCGTTTGGTCTGCTCCTCGCCTCGTCCCGTCTGGTCTGCTCCTCGTCTCGTCCCATCTGGTCTGCTCCTCGCCTTGTCTGGGCTGCTCCTCGCCTCATGCCGTCTGCTCTGCTCCTCGCCTCATCCTGTCTGGTCTGCTCCTCGTCTCGTCCCGTCTGGTCTCTTAGGTGTCTGCCCTGTGAAATGATCTTGGTGGTACTTGTCTATGGGGAACGAATCTTGTGAAATATGACTGAATATGAAAACACTGAAACCATTGTAGTAAAACAGCCAGGTTTGTTAGTGGCACTGTGATGCTGCCAAATAATTTCCACAAATAATATGGAACAGTCAAAACAGAAAAGGTGAAATTAAACAAATGAAGATAAAGGTTCTTTGTAATAGGCAAGGACAAGATTGCCTTTTGCAAACTTGTTTTTACCTTGAGATTCAGCTACTTGGGCGGAGCTTGATGGTGGCAGAGCAGAATTTTTACTGTTTAAACAGAATACTGGCACAAATTGTATTACCCTGCATATGGCACTCCATTGTCTCTGTGAGTAGAACAATTAGTGTAGGATGCAAGACATTAGTCAGGTAGGGGGGTGTCTGAAAGGCCAGGAATAGGGTTATGAGAAGAAATATATTCATGCTGTTAAAAGAAATCATTATCTTCTGTTGGTAAGGCTTGGAGGGTAAGTCCAAGCAGAAAGCATAGGATATTATACATCTTTAGACTCTACAATCCCTTCTCTGCCTTGGATTGTCTCTATGGGCTGCTAGCACAGCTAAAATATCCTTACATTACTCAGTACCCAAGAAGATAAAAGTGTGAAAGTTGTGCAAGAAGTACATTTAACAAATCATGTCTACTGAAGTGGATAACTGTAGTGTTGGGCAAAAGACAAGAAACTGAAGCTGTTCAAGTTGTTATGAATGTAGTAAAGACACCAAAGCAGGTTTTAAATTGGAGGTGCCGCAGGCAGCGTAAAGTTAGACTGCAAGTTTACATATGGAGAGTTTATTACCTTGTGATTGAGATCACCTTGTCAGAAACAACTTGCACGTCCTTTTGAGTGGGGTGTGAGGACGGTTTCACTCACTCTTTGTTGATCCCAAGACCCATGATGTGTGTCCCATTGTTCTTGCTCTGCCAATGCCTGTTCCTCTACTAGCTCCGTCTGTGTAGTGAATAAGCTCACAAAAGAAAATTACTTTCATTGACCAAGTATTTCAACAAAGGTAATTTTTGTACTGCTATTTCTGAATTAGAGTATTAAAAGAAGAAAAAAATAAATAAATAAAATAAAAATCTGCAACCAGAGAGAAAACAGTAAGAAGAAAAACAAATGGAGGATATGTTTCATGAAACCAAGTAGGAAACAAACAGAACACAAAAAAAACAGCAAAAAATCCTCACATGAAAAAATTCTCCAGCTTGGGAGAGACTGGTGAGGCATGTTTCATGAAAAGGAGAGGGGAAACAAACAAGGCAGATAGATAACAGAAAACACACATCTCCGAGGATTAAACAAACAAAAAAAAGTCAACTAAATTAAAATAAAAAGCAAATGAATAAAAATAAAACAAAACAAAACAAACAAACAAACAAACAAAAAACTATATTGTGGTTGAACCACAAACCCCAGCTGGGTTACAACGTGCTTCCGGATGACTTAAAAATAAGAAAAAAATAAAAAATAAAATCAGTTGCCTGTTCCTGGTTCCTTTGCACAGTTATTTGTCATTGATCTAGTCTGAAAATCTAATCTTGTCTAAACTGATTAAATCAATATGTTTTACCCATCTAAATTGTTAAGCAATTTATTGAGCTAATTTGAACATTTTGAGTCATCTGGTTTACTCATTTAAATTGTTTTTTTAAAAATTTCCTGAGCTAATTTTAACAATGTTTGGAGTTTGTTTTCCATTTTAGAGAGCCAGTCTTAGCTCTGCGACATTCCTCCTATTTTTTTTTCTTTCTTTTCAAACTTTTTACGATTTTTATATATTTTTGTGTTGCAACATTTTTTTTTAAACCCCATTGGTACCATAATTACCGTACGTGTACTTAACAGGACCGGTTAAACCTTTCCCGCACCTTCCACTTAAAGTCCTTTCAAACTTGCAATCTTTGAGATCCCTCCGTACCGGCCCTCATGCCTACTTACTTTTGCCCACAATTCACTTACTGTTTCCATCAGTCAACATTCTATTCAGACTATATGAATCAATTTTCTATGTAAGAAGAACGAGTCAGATTCTTACTAAAGTAATTATATAGCTAAATATTGGGGGAGCAACTCAATCCTAGGAGACCAAGTCATCCTTACTTCTTCCCAGCGGTCCTGCATAGGCTTATTTCCCAGTGTTCCAAACACTGTCCCTCTTTTTTGAAAAACCAAAATTTCTCAACCCTTCTGTCACAACCACACAGCAAACTTACTTGAAATTAGGATGCTGTCAAACTTCTTTTGGACTCCTTGGTCTGAAAAAAGGAGTCTCCGTGGAAGTATGTTGCCATCCATATTGTAAAAAAAAAAAAAAAAATCTAAGTTCAGGTTAGGGTTTGCTGTAATGGGGTGAATTTTGTTGAGCATGCCGGCAAGCTGGTGAATCAATAGACAAATCCCCCCACCAGCTCAAAACGGCCATGCACCATTACCCATTAAAGAAAAAAAATTACTATTGAGCTCAGTTGTTCTGACTTTTAAGCATTTTAGAATTTTGTCCCCATATTTCCTTCTCATAACATCCACAATCGGTCCCTCCGGAGGTCCAACCTCAACGGAATTCCCCATTCCAAATGGAGGCCGCGCACGACTATTACAATACAGACGTCTCTGTAAGGATTGCTTCGATAAATTCTCCACCCCAAGCAATAACAAAGCGAGTCACTTCATTGAAAGGCAATAAGTGAGAAGAACCAGTACTTCGATATATATATTCGCCCCCAGCACCAAAGCGAGACACTTCATTTAAGGCAATAAGTGACAAAAACCGATCAATTGTAGATAGTATGAGATGGAAAAGTTATGCCAAATTAAAAGAAAAACCCATTTTTCTTAAAAGTCTAATATTTCAATGCTCACCAGATGAATTTTGCTGAAGCGCATTCTTGGAATCCCAGCGGCAACGATCCAGGGCGACTGCGGACAGTCCTCCCGTCTCAGAAAATGATTTGAGGTTTGGAGGCTGGAAATCTTTTTTCTTCCAGGTTGCCCTTCCCCTGTCCGAAACGTCCCAGACGGCTGCTCGAGGGATCCCACTCCTGACACCAAATTGTTGTGGAAAAGATAATCCCGTTTCTGGTGAATAATGAAATAGAGACTCGTTATTTTCGTTGCAAGGAAAAGGTCAGTCAGCATCCCGAGCGGTAGCAATGTTGAAAGACCTGGATCATTGGAAAGCAAGAGCATTTAAACCTGAGGAAAACGCCCCCCTAAGGTGTACTTGAGCCCTAACCCAGATGGTTGCTTGTGGACTCCACATTGCGATAGGCTTTGTGAGCTATAGGTGTGAGAGGTTTGGGCAGGAAGGAGATTGGGGACAATAGGCAGAAAAACAGGGCTTTGTTTCTTGGGGAGGGGTGTGAGGGTCCAGACATCACAGCTTAGCACACGAATGATCTGGGGTCTCAGTCAGGTGACAAAAGGTAAGGCGTTTCCAAGATTTACATTCACAATGAAAGGTCCAGACATTACAGTTTAACACACAAATGTGGGGCGTCTCCAAGATTTACATTCACAAGGTCCGTTCAAGCTTTAAAGTACAGAGTCTGAGGATATGACTGTGTGTTTTAAAGTTGGACCAAGAGTTGAGGCAGACAATCAAAAAGGGGTAACTCAGGATTTATTGTTCTCGGAACAACAGACTCTCATTTGGTTTTATGTTAAAACCCATTTCTTTTAACACACAAGTTTAATTCCCTCTACAAAGTAACTGCTCTATCTAACCATGAAGACCAACAAAGTAATCGAGCAGAAGAGTGTTTGGGTTGCTTGGAAAGAGACTAGTTTTAGTTAGACTGTGGAACTAGTTGAGTTGGTAGGGTTAAAATAGTATGTCGTTTTTTATTTGTTACCACTGTATTCTGCTTGGATTACCATTGTATAAAAGAAATAACTTTAAGATGCTGTTCAAATGTATTAGCTAGGTCTGAACTATTACACAATATTTTTTTCATTTCAGGGTTATTCAAGCATATTTGCAATTACTGCGTAGCAAGTCTGGTATTTCTGTGTCATATATTGAATATCTTCAACTGTCTGGATGACAAGTTGCTGTTACTGTGAAATGAGGTGGATTCTGGGTTCTTCCACAACAACAGTTGGGAAATGGTCATCGTCATCCAGACTGGGGAAAGTGTCAATCCCATGGTGTGCCAGAAAGGGCCCTCCAAACTTTGTTCACTGTAATGGTCCTTACCAAAGACATTGTTGACGGCTGTGCTGTCCATCTCCATATCTGGACAGATATTTTGTTGTTTTCTGTATGCAGACTGTGGTTATTTCAGGCATTTCTGAAGTTCTCAAGTCTTTTCTGAATTTCTGGATGAAAGACAATTTGCAGTGCCATTTTGTGGAGGTCATCTTCAGGATCAAGAAGCTCAGAGTTCTAAAGAGAGTAAAATGTATCATAGAAAGATTGTAGAACATGCAGAAAAACATCTCTCCAAAGGTGCTCTATTCCTTGGTAATGGACAGACTCGCCTGTGATGTGACTCCTCCTCTCCACACCCTGCACAAGGTTCATGAACAGTGCAACTTGTGAATTCTCACCTCCATAGTCTGATCTAACTCTGGAAGGTGGCCATACATGCAGGTTGCTTTTACAAACTGTGTCAGTGCAGTGGAGGCACGATTATTTGTGTTGCAATTGAAGTATGTGATCAGTCGAGAGTGTCCATGGATCATCAAACCCCACCTTGTAATGAACATGAAGGAGAAAGGTACATTTAATTATCAATCTAATAGTAAGGTGGACCTCTTCATTATGGTACATTCAAACTACTCAGTAAGTGTAAAGACAGGGAAACCCCTAAATAAAATAAACATAAACCTCTGAAAGTGGTTTATATCCATAACGCCAATTGTTACATTACAAACTTTTATCATATGAATTATATAAATTACAGAATATCTTGTGTCTTTATGGAGTTCATTAATACTTCTGTTAATAGTTAGGCATATATATAACATACAGACCGATAACCTTATGAAGTGCATGTTTCCATCCATGTGCCACAAACTGTAAGGATGGGGAACATGGTACACCCTTCTGGTCACAGCACTGCTCCACCTGCGTGCAGCTGCAGCAGGATTTATGTGGGTCAATGCGTCTCCTACCCTACGGTGTGGAACACAGCCCCACAGCTCGGAGGAATCCTCTCATCATCTAATAACAAAAAGCCAACACACAAACTTAAAAGATTTCCAGTCAGTTGTTTTGGTGACATGAATTTAGAAAATACATTTTCAATATAGATCATGGGAAGTACTACTGTACCTCACTTCCCGTATTAGGATAATGCTCATGAAGTCTTGGAATGTGTCGGATGAGCTCTTCATCAGCCACTGGTAGATGTCCTCATCAAACAGACAGTCCAACCTGCTTTGTTTTCTTGTAAAGATATGATGAGGAGCATCCAAATATACCAGCTATTTGCTTACCGGTGTATCCCTGTTTCAGCAGAAACACTATTTGCTGCCTTGAAACATCAATGGCTGGTCTGCCCTGAAAAATAAGCAACAACAGGGAACTAAAAAAACACCTTTTAAATATATGAACTGCAGCTTACTGACTACATTATAAAAATGTAAAACACTCTCTTAATGTATGCCTTAGACTCCTGTTTCTAAGTCATACATTAAGAGAGTGTTCTAAAGTTTTAATGTATGCCTTAGACTCCTGTATCTAAATATGTATAAAAAGAAATATTAAATATTATATGCACTGAAGTATCAAAAGTTAAACTACACTATGTATTTTGTATAGTTGTATGATGTAAACTGTTCAATCCTTGATGTATAGGGAACATAGTGACTAAAGGTTCTGTTCAAATAATAGTACAGTTATGCTGGCTCTGATCTTTTGATGTTGGTAGGCTTGAACTTTGAAAAGGCAAAATGTTCATCAATTTAGAACATGTTTTCTGTGCTGACATGTCTTCAGAGTGGCTAACAGGCCTAACTGAAGGGTTCAGTATGGTGTAAAAAGTATTATCGTTTTAAAAATGGAACAGAGTTAAAGCTGTTAAATTTCCCAATGAAGATCCTCTGGTAAATTATAGATAACTTATCCCAAAACGACAGCCTACCTATATAAATTACACTTGGTAACATGTAATAGACTCCTTTAAGACCACCATAATCATTTTCAAAAATGTGTTGTTCTTGTTTAAGTGTTTTTGTCTTATTTTTGTGACTGTAGCCTAGTATTCATTTTTTATTTTCCTGGACAAATACATTTTACGGAGACTTGCCAGAGGATGGCACTTATATCATATTGCTACCTATGTGACTGCTACATTTTAAGTACAGTACTACCATAAGGCTCCGACTACGGCACACATGAAGTTGATGGAATTTCCCAAATTGAGTTCCTGTACGTTTCACAATAAAAGTATTTGAGGAAAAGACAATTTTTGGCCCACTGAACTGCTAAATACTTCTATTTCGAATTTGAAACAGGAAGTAGTTTCTATCAGCAAAATATTAAACTCGATGGTTATAGAACTAGAAATTCTATTTTTAGCTCAAACAAATTGATTTTAATGCCAAGTAGGGTCAGCTACATTTTCTTGCTAAGATAACATGCTGGAGAAGCACATCCACATACTATGCACAATTACTGAAAGTACACATTTTTGATCACTTTAGATTTGTGCAGACCTTAATGCTCACCTAGGGCTCTAATTTCTTGGCGCAGCCTGGCGCAACCCGGCGCACCCCGCGCAGTGTTAATTTCGTGCGGCTCACCGCACCGCACCGCGCTGCCAATTTGACAATTTGGAGGACCGTCTGCGCAGAGCTGGGTGTGACGGCACACCAGGGGGAGTTGACGGCGCACCAGGGGGAGGTGTCGGCTGATTCAGGTTGGCGCAGTGACAATTTCGTGCCAAAAACAGTGCAGAAAGTGCGCCGAAAGCTCGCCAGCTCCAACCTGGTCTATTCTCGGCGCAAAGCGGAGCGCACCCTCCACAGCTGTAATTTGGTGACAGGCGCACGCGTGCGCACACGTCAACAAAGCCTCAGAGGCAGGTTTCTAAAGTGTCAGGCACATTTTAATGCAATAAACAATGCAATCAATGCAATTAATGCAGTCACTATTTAATGTAACCGTGTGAACTAGCATATACATTTGTATCCATATTAATTGTCCCGTCACATCTGATATCGGAATAAAGCCATTTGTCATAATGGAAAATTAATCTGAAGGCAGCTGGAAGTTTGATGCACATCTTACAAGACAACAATAAACAGCCTTAACATCTGATACTGAGTATATATCTGGTTTCTCTCATTTCATGAAATTCAAAGAAAAGAGGGAGAAAAAAGACGAAGCAAAAAAGGGAGAAAATAAATGTATGTCGCTCAGGATTTAACTGTGATTTCCCATATTTCTCTATTTTAGTCTTTATTTTTAACGTGATCTAAAAAGATGGAGTACATTATTGCAAGGAGGATGAGGCAGAGACCACGGGAGAGTATACAGTATAACACTAAAGGCTTTGCTATTTGGCGCTGACAAACCAGGAGTGCAGGTGGATCACAAGCATTATAAATGGATAAGCCAGCTGCGGTGTAGCTGTCTCTTAATTTTGTACTCCTATAATGACAAAGGAACAGATTACATCTGTCCTGGGAGCTGGCCCACACGGTGACGAGCTCCGGGCCTCCGATGCGCGCCCCAATGGTCAGTCTGTTCTCCCAGCTGTTGAATGACAGCAGCTCTGACCGTCTTCAGCAGCGGGGATCATTCAGACCAATCAGTCGCTGCGCCTCGGCCGCAGCGCAGTTAAAGGCGAGGGGAGGCGCTCATTTGATTGGTGGAGACAACACTCAACCCACTCACGTCTATATTACTCCTACTCTGACATTTGCGCGGAGAGGCGGAGACGTGGGCGTGGACGCGCTCCTCTGCGCCTTGAGTGCGCCTCTCTTGGCACTGCAGGAAACTTACAAAGTGCGCCGGTCACACCCTGTCCGCGCGGCCAAGGCCGGCGCAGGGCAGGTGCGCCTGCGCTTGTGCCTGGCCTACGAAATTAGAGCCCCTATTGTAGCCCCTATTGTTAGTTGTATGTGCCTGTCCTGTTTACATAATTTGCATATCTTTTCCCTGCTAAATGATCTGAATAACATTAGACCTCGGCGGATTTTCTTTAACTTGCCAGCAACTGTCTTTATTTTGTAATATTAATTGTTATTGACAGTCAGTGTAGGGCACGTTACTTTAAAAAAGTAATTAGTTATAGTTACTTGTTACTTTCCCAAAAAAGTAACTGAGTTACTAACGGAATTACTCCTTCATAAATGTAATTAGTTACCAGGTAAAGTAATTGATGCGTTACTTTTTTGAAAAAGCTTTTGCTGCTTGAACTGTGTGTCTCCATCTCTGTGTCCTTCCTTGATACCTGCTGCAGCAGCTCTGACATCATCAGTTCTCCAACGCCGCAGCATGTGCAGTGGAATTTGCCTGATAGACGAGAATGAGAGCAAAGTGCTCCGCAGTATGTTTCAACAGCGCCTAGCCGCGCAGGTCTGCGTTGGTGAAGCACCGTGGATTTTCTGCACGGCCGCTTCCACACCTCGTAAATTCACTGTCGTCAAGAAAGCACTAGGCAGGAAAACAACATGTGGAGTATCCGGAAGTTTCAAAATAAAACAGAATGCACGGACTCTCGAACGTAAATTTACTCAATTCTTTGTCACAAAAACTGGAGGCATCAGGTCAGCAGTCAGTCAGAGGGTCCCAGAGACAACACGACACAACGAACGAAGAAAAGTGAGGATAGAGGTACAGAAATATATAACATTGAAGACATGACACCAAACAAGGATACAAGGATATAGATTATGGACCCCAGAGAAGCGAAGTGAGGTCTTGTTTATTTCTTTTCTCAGTCTATAACTTGCTTTAAGAGCGTGTGACATCGCTAGTCTCACAAGAGCCTGTGGCTCTCCGGGGATCAGCCCTTTCTCTACGGAGCTGCACGCTGCGGCGCTCCTCGGTGCACCCTCTCAGCGGGATTTATCTGTCAGAGTAGACCGCAGCGCGGCGCTTCCGCGTGCAGTGGAATTTGGGGGTGAGGCAGGTCGGATAACAGCTGCTTGACATCGGTGCAAAGTAACGCCCCACATATTTCACTGTCAATAACGGTAACGGCGTTGTAACGCATGGAAGAGTAATTCATTAGTTCACCCGTTACTGGGAAAACATAACGGTGTTAGTAACGCCGTTATTTCTAATGCCATTCCTCCCAACACTGTTGACAGTAGACCAAAGCTCCCTATCAACATTTAGTGTATTAACATTTTCATGTGATGTTGAATCACGTGAAAAAACTACTATCGTTTTTAACCAAATGATTCAGCACTTACTTAAACAAACTCAATGAACTGAAAAGGTGGTTGGGGCATCTCGCTGCGAACTCAAATCAGTTCTTTGATGTCCAAAAGGCAATCTCTTAATCCATTTGTTGTCTTCGTGGAGAGTTGATCAGCAATTCTTGCCAGATAACCAATTGCATCTATTGCACGCAGTTCCCTTTCACTGCATAGACCATGTTGATAAGCATGCTCGATTGCAAAGCATTTTCTCTGAATTTTACTTATCACTTGGTCCGCCATATTCTACTTTTTCCACTGCCATCTAGGATTGTCACTGCCAATGGTGGGAGGATTTGTTGTTTTTTGTCGGTACTAGAACGCCGCCATGTTAAGTCATTTTATCATCTTACTTTCACTGTAGCTTGCTTTTTATGTGTTTCAGCAACTTGTGGAGGAGAAAAGTTTATATAGTGTTTAATCAATAATCAATCGAAGCAGAATTTTTGCTGTGTTTCTGGGTGCTGCGTAGCTAACTGGCTCGCTATGTCGGGCATTATCTGTCGCACGAGGGGATTCCGAAACAACTGGATCAAGAAGAGAGAGCAGTTGAAACAGCATTGTTATGAGCCTCAGACACCACTTTTAAGCCACCTACAATGCTATCCTTATGCTGCGTTCACACCGCATGCGAGCCAGCTACCAAAATCGCGTTGCCCACTGAAGTAGCGTTGCACGTCCATAAATACCTCATTTTGGTCACTGTTGCTGTCGGCTGTCGCTTGGTGACGTCACGTCCGCCAGAGTTTCACCGTGATCATATCATATAGGATGTATAAGCGGACATTATTCCAGCTGTATCCTTTTCATCCACTTATCAACCACAAAACACTGCAGCTGATGTCCTGCAGCAGCATTATCTGTGAGTTTCCCGCAGTCTGTCTAGGCGGAACTAATGTCCTCACTGACTAATGTTTCCCACACGGACATAAATTTTTACTCTGTAGTCTGAAGAATAACTGTCTGTCTAGTGTACCGTCACACGTGCACACACTGCTGATTAATCAACTTTTTTTTCTTTCACATCAGGCGACAAGCTATGTGGTAGTGTGAAAAGCGGCTGTCGCATCGCGGGAGGGTTAGCCCCGCCCCATTGCGGCTGTACATTGACTTTGCATGGAGAGTGATCGCCGAGGTAGTACAAGTAGCGTCCAGTGTGAATGCACCTTAAGATCCTTCTCTAGGAGGTGCAGCTTTCCTTCACACCTTCACTCAGGTGACTCAAATGACCCCCCTCGAAAGGGCGAACATAATGCTACGGCCACACTGGATGCGCGTCGAGATTACATACAAAGTCAATGCAAACACGCGTCTTGACGCAAATTCGCCCTGGGCGGCGCGTTGGACGCGTTTGGCGTGGCGCGTCTGGAGCGTTGGACGCGTGTGGCACGGCGCGTTTGGAGCGTCGAGGCGTTTTGACGCCCAAAACGCCTCAACGCTCGAGTTGAAAATATTGAACTTTCGACGCCAGTTCGCGGCGCGGCAGCCAATCAGCGATGACATCCCCTCGACGTCATTGATTTGATGACGGTGACGCCTCATGCCCCCTGCTCCCGCCAAGCCCTCTCAAAGATGGAGGAGAGGTTTATCGGCACTGTTTGCTATCATTCGAGCTATACTATTCGGGCGGTATACTCTACAGAGACCGGAAAAAAGGAAGCAGGCTTGGGTGAAAGTCACTGAGGAGACAGGTTTGATTAAATGTTGTGTGTGACGCCTGCCTCCTGCTCCTGCTCAAACCCCTCTCAAAGATGGAGGAGAGGTTTATCTGCGCTTGTTTGCTATCATCCGAGCTAAACTACTCGGGCGTGTGTCCTCTACAGAGACTGGAACAAAAGGAGCAGGCTTGGGTGAAAGTCGCTGAGGAGACAGGTTTTGAAGGTAAGTTCTGTAAATATTCGCTTTCCAGCTGGATTTGCCTGCACGGGTCATCACTGAGTCCGACTGCCCGTTCGCGCGCCCTGCGCCGACGCTGTCGTCCACGGCTTGCCAAAATGTCCAGCGTCCAGCTTCGGGCGTTATGCGCGGCGCGATACAGGCTTTACGCGCGTTAAAATTCGCCAATTCACGTCCGGTGTGGCCGTAGCATAAGGCGTATGACTCCCATCAGGGCTGTACAGTGTGAAATGTATTCTTTCTGGCCTTATGACCACTCAATTTTCCATTATAAAACATAATTTGTTTTATGAGCTGTGAATAAGTGAAACACATTTCTTTCTTTCAGGAAAAACATATATATTTTTAAAACAATTAAAGGAAACAGTGTTTCAAACATTTCCTTTCCTCGGTTTAATTTCCACTTTGACTGTTGAATTGATAAATGATGTATATTCAGACAGAAGTCACAGGAAATATAAAAAAAAAACTGCTTTTGTTCTGTGATTTGCCTTCTACACTTTGGACATCTCTGCATCACTTGTTTGTAAATACGACAATTTATCACCTCTCTGTAATTATGATCAGATGTCACCTATTTCGTAAAACAAAACTGTGATATGGACTAGTTTTATCACTTTAAGCGATAACTTTGGATGTGAAGACACTGACATGAATAATGAAACTCGTTAATTTAATTATACACAATCAACTGGTAAGAATTTCATATTTTTCTCTTTTAAATAATGTCCATTGAATGGTTAGAAATGACCTTATTTTGGACTTTATAATAAATGATAATAATAATAATACATATTATTTGAATTGCACTTTACATTTTCACAATCTCAAATAAGAAAGACAATTATAAACAATTAAGAAACAACTAAAAACCGTTTTAAAAACAATTTATAGAAGAGTCGAGATAAATAGATTGTTCAAACAATGGAGAGCCCATTACAGAAAATTAGCAAATGCTTTTTTAACCCTCTATGGTACCACGTTGCCTACAGGCAACATACCCATTTTTTGCTCTTTACACTCAATAAATGCATCCCAGTTATGATGCAATACTTTTAAAAAAGAGGCAGGACTTTAAGGAACAAAGAGTAGCTTTTGAATTTGTCACATGACTCCCTGGAGGCCATTTTGAACCCCTTTTCTGCTGACTTTATCTCGTGACGTACCTCAGAGATTTTCCTCCATAAAATTGCCTGAAAACTTTTTTCCCTTGTCTTTCTCATGCAGGAAAAAATATAGGTAAATAAAGCTTAACTTCTAATAGTTTAATGAACGTTATGTGTCCATTAAGTAATGTAAAAATGTAAAAATGCCAATGTTACCTAGAGACAACGCTGTACCATTATGGATTCATCATAACAATACTTTGGTATTCTGTCTTTTGCTATACTTACTGTTTAAAAGCAAACAAGTCATCTTAGTTTTCTTTGCATCTCTAATGTCTAACCTAGATAAATGGTTGTTAGTTTTAGAAAAGTCAAGGCAATTACTGTATATCGTAGGCTCTTGTTTACCATCACAATGAACTTTGTGATCCTTCCTTTCAGAGCACATGTTTATATTTTCTTTCATTTACAGAATGACTGTAGCATTTTTCTATGGCTCTTCAAGGAGGAAGGTAGAAATAGCACTACCAGTTGATTCTAGTGGGGATGAATTAGAACTGAGTAGTAATGAAGGAGATGAGCTGCAGGCAAGCATGAGAGAAGAAAGTGAGAGCAGCTAAGCGCCAGAAGATGAGGATGAGAACAAGCACAGGCAGGACATTGAGGGTAAAAGTGCATTATATTTACAGTGTAGGATGTAAAATGTATTGATGATTCATTAACTATTGCATTTTCTTGATATTTTCATACCATGCTTAGGTAACTGCTTCATGATGTTCCATAAGCAGTGAGCCAAATATGGCAGCAACACAATACATGATGGCAACACGTCAGAAAAAACACAGGAGACTTGCTGTGCAAACACCAATGATCAAACACTAAAATTTAACACGACTTTCTTGTTTTGCAGAAGGTCATGATATATTCTCTTGCTAAATTGTGCATGTAAAGTTCAGTGAAATAAATTTAGACTCCTTGTTGCATTCATTCAAATGCACAGTTCCACGATGGTATAGTGTTGCTTGCAGGCAACATTTAGACATACAGTTCTATAAAAATAGTTATTTTAAAATGTTTTTACACTTGGATGACATTCTTCGTAATCTGTTGAGGCTATCAAATGTTTTCCATGTGTTTTTGAATAAATTGTGTTAAAATTTGAAAAATAGTATTTTTTTCATTTCTTACCATTATAGTGCAGTGTTGCTTTGAGGAAACGCACCCCAAAAAATGTCCTCAAAATTAAAAAAAAAAAAAAAAAATCTTCAGATAATGTTTATTTGGTCAATTTTAAGATTAAAAAGAACAGTTCAAACCTTTTTTTCTAACCTGCATCACAATGCTTACCATAGAGGGTTAAAAAGATTTCTTTTACAATCTTCTGTAGTCTGTGGAGCCCTCAGGTGGTCAGGGAGGGCGTTCCACAGCCTCGGGGCAGCAGAGGAAAGGGCCAGATTGCCCATGGTGTGGAACTTGGTTCTGGAGACCTTGAGAGTGTTGGTGGCAGCAAAACAGAGGGTGCATGGGGAGGTCGGGGGGAGAGAAGTTCCTGCAGGTAAAGGGGGGCATGTCTGTAAATGCACTGGTGGGTGAGGAGGGAGACCTTGAACTCAATTCTGAGTGTAACTGGGAGCCTGTGAAGGGATTTCAGGATGGGGCCGATGTGATCATGCTTGCACCCTCATCAGGAGCCTGGCAGCTCTGTTCTGGATGTACTGTAGCTTCTGGATGCTCCTGCCAGAGATCCCGATGAGGAGAGCGTTGCAGTAGTCCGGCCTGGAGGAGACAAAGGCGTGAACAAGCTTCTCTGCATCTGCCAGGGTAAGTGTTGGACAGAGTTTTGTGATGTTCCTGAGGTGGTAGAAAGATGTCTTACAGAGGTGTTTGATGTGGGTGTCAAAGGTGAGTTGAGGGTCCATTTTAACACCCAGGTTAGTGACAGATGCAGAGAGGGGGTTGTTTTGGCCGGAATAAGTGGTGCTCGTGATGGTGGAGGAGCAGAGCTGGTGTAGTGTGCCAACTAGGATGGCTTCTGTTTTAGAGCTGTTTAACTGGAGGACATTGAGTTTTATCCATGCCTCTATCTCCTCCAGGCAGGTGTTAAGTGTTGATGTTGGCTGAGAAGTAGGTGAAGTGGGGGTAGTCCTGAGGTACAGCTGTGTGTCATCAGCATAACAATGGAATGGTATTCCATGTTTGCTGGTGACATTTCCAAGGGGGAGCAGATAAATGGAAAAGAGGGTGGGGCCCAATACCGAGCCCTGAGGGACACCGCAGGTGACACTGTAGGTGTGTGATTTTGCTTTGCCCAGGGCGACATGCTCAGTTCTGCCAGTCAGGTAAGAAGTGAACCAGCAATGAACAGTATCTGACAGTCCAATGGTGCAATGCAGGCGGTGGAGGAGGATACTGTGGTCAACTGTGTCAAAAGCAGCTGTTAGGTCCAGAAGGATGAGTAGGGAGGGAGAGCCAGTGTCTGCTGCTTTCAGTAGGTCGTTGGTGACCCTGACCAAGGCGGTTTCCGTGCTATGGCCAGGGCGGACACCAGACTGGAATTTTACAAACAAGTTATTGTCTTTGAGGTGATCCTGAAGTTGTGCTGTAATTGTTTTCTCCAAAACCTTTGACAGGAATGGAAGGTTGGAGATGGGCCTGTAGTTGGAGAGAACCTCTGTATCCAGGGTGGGCTTTTCAGTAGTGGTCTGATGACAGCAGCTTTTACTGCAGATGGGACATGGCCAGCCAGGAGGGAGTGGTTTATGATTTTGGTGATGAGAGGAGAGATGGCAGAGATGTTGGCCATCAGCAGGGCTGTTGGGAAGGGGTCCAGGGAACAGGAGAAAGATTTCATTTTTATGATGATGTCCTCCACCTCTTCCTGTGTGATGATGAAGAAGGAGCAGAGGGGCTGGATAGTCTTACATGGTGGGTCGATATTTGGAGGGGGGGGACACGGCTAACCAGTTTTATTAACTTTATCCATGAAAAAACTTATGTGCATGTTGCACCTCTCATCTGTGGCCTCATAGTGACAGGGTGAGGGAGGTTTGAGAAAGTGATTTATTGTCGAGAAAAGTGTTTTGGAATTGCCAAGGCTGTTTTTGATGATGGTGGAATAGTATCTGGACCTGGTATTCCTGTGTTTCAGCATACCCTCTATTGTGTTCTCTGTATGCCTGCTTGTGAACAGTCAGTCCAGAGGCCTTGAACTTTCGCTCAAGGACGCGCCCAGCAGCCTTCATCTTTCTCAGCTCACAGGTGTACCAGGGTGCTGAGTGCGAAAATGAGACTTGCCTGGATTTAAGGAGGGGAATGGAGATCCAGAAGACTGCTCAGGGATTGGTTGTAAAAATCCACTGGGTCAGCAACAGAGAGGAGATCAGTGAAGCTGGAGGACAGAAACTGCAGGGCCAAGGCATCCATGTTGATATTTTTTAAGATTTCTGAATTTAAACTGTCGCTTTGGTTTGATGTAGAGGGTGGGAAAGGGCAATACTAATGAAACAATCATGTGATCCAAGACACCAAGATTATAGACATGTAGGTTGTTGATTTGGGCAGAGTTACAGATGACTAAATCCAGTGTGTGTCCCCCGGAATGTGTAGCAACATCGACATGTTGTAGGTTGAGGGTGTCAAGCATATGAAGGAAGCTGCAGCAGAATGGCAGGATGGGTTGTCGACATGGATGTTTATATCTCCCAGGATTATGAGGTTTTCAGAGGAAGTGCAAAGTGTTGAGAGAAGGTCATACATTTCTGGAATGAATGCAGGGTTGGGTTTAGGGGGCTGGTAGATGAGGAGAACAGTCATGGGTTACAGGGGCTTACATTTAAATGCAAGACATTCACAAGAGGAGGTTATAGACAGCAAGATGGGGAACAACTCCAGGTCTTGTCGGTGGATGACTGCTAGGCCACCTCCACGGCCAGAGCTGCGAGCTGCCTCGATGAAGCTGTAGCCATGGGGACAGGCCTCATTGAGGGCAGCATAAACCTCAGGTTGGTGCCAGGTTTCTGTAAGACACATGATGTCCAGACTTTTCTCCCTGATGTGCTCTTCAATCAAGAGGGATTTATTGTTTATTGATTGAGTATTAAACACTTCGAGTTTGAGCAGTGGCTGTGGGGTGTGTCTCTGGACAGGTCTCAGTACATTAAAATCCATTCCACGCAGGCTGGAATCCACTCCACGAAGCTTATCGAGCCTGGTGTGCGGGTGTCTCACAATGTTTCCCATAGTGGAGTGCAGAGATCTTGTGGTAATTCCCCTTCTGATAGTAGGCGACTTTAAATTATATGCATTTTTAAATTACAAGTGAACACACACTGTAAAATCCAATAGCTGTCTTGACTTGCAAACAAGAGTTAACTTTACTAAGTTAACAAAAATATGCCATTATGACTAGTATTTATTAAGTAAAAATCACTTGCATGTGTAAAAATGCTAAATAAATGCAAAATACTTATTTTTTTTAAGTGAAGATTACTTTTTTTTTTTTTTTAGTTAAGCTCACTCGCAATAGTTAAGCTCACGCGTGTGATTTTTGAACCAGTCAGATTTTTGGAGATGAGTTTGCATGGTTGCATGGTGGCATGGTGGTGCAGCAGGTAGTGCATGTACCTCACAGCAAGAAGGTACCTGGTTCGATTTCTGGGCTGGACAGGGGTCTGAAGTTTGTAAGATATCAAGTACACTCTACTTGATTGTTTTAGTTGCTTAAAGTGCAACCGGTTTGCATGCTTTTTTTTAAGTAATGATAACTAATTGGATTGTACAGTGCATTGACAAAGGTGGATTAGGCATTAATTCAACATATACATATTCTTTTCCTCAAAATGGAACTAATTGACCTAACTTCTGTGTTGTCCCAAGCACTAAAATCTGATTGGTCAACAAGACCAAATATCAGCATGACAGCATGCCTTACTCATGACGAAAAATATTACCCTACACTCCAGTGATGCTCGTGCCATATCCAATGCTGTAGTCTTGTGGTCAGAGCTGGATCAAGAAAATGCTTGAATACTGATTTAATAGATGCACTACAATACAAAAAATGGCTGAGGTTGGGCTTGAAGCAAAAGAAATGTCAGTCGGTAGACACTGGTCACAGGCATCTCTCCCAAGCTACGAGGTATCCTCTCTGGATAACAGAAAACAGTGAAGCAACCTGCCGTGCACCAGCCAGGAACACCAGAGCACTCTGGAAGTCAGCCACTCTTTCAGCTTTACAATACCACCTGATGAATGGCAAAGGTCCCACATGGACTTAAAATAAAATAAAAGCAAGAAAGCATCTTGATCCTGACCACATCAATGCTGTGCTCAAATAACCTGAAAGCAAATTATGTAATGTTGCTAGTAATATCACCCTATCAACTCGTCAAGTGAACGTTGGAGCCCTGCAGTGATCATACACCTATATATTGTACATTTATTATCACTGCTCCTGATGATTGAAGATTTCAGTCAGTAGTCGCAGACCCTCAGTCCACTCTTTCAGCTGAGCTGACAGCAGGGCCTTTTCTAGTCACCTTGGGGGCCCAAGGCAAGAGTGACCACGGGGGCCCTCCTGCCTGGCCAAATACACCAAGAACATTGTTCAATAAAGAAATCTTTTATTTTAAATAACAGGTGTTCGCAGTTATCAAGAAAACTTCAAATACAATATAACTTAACACAAATGAATGGATGACAAAAACGAGTGTTGTCATCGATTAATTTTGTCCACAACACAGGGTCATCTGAAGTTATTTGAGGGATCAGAGTACCTTCTATTGATGTGACATCAGGGGTTGATGATGGGTTGGTGAAGAGGACATGGTATGAGGATGTAGGGATGTGATCCAATCCAGCTGTGGTGGGGCTGCTATGCTGCTGCTGCTGCATGAAGGCATTTCCTGCTCACCTGAGACTGCTCGAAAAAAAATCTTTTAGTTTATATTAGGGCCTGACAGATATGGATTTTTTGAGGCTGATGCCGATACCGATATTTGTCAGAAAAAAATACAGATTACCGATTACCAATCGGCCGATTTATTGAGGGAAAATATATATATATATGTATATATATATATATATATACACACATACACAATACTTTGTCCTTTAGTATTTGTTAAACTTTACACAAGCGAGGAAATTTGGAGTATAAAAACATGCAAAAATGCATTGAACTTCTGGGAAATTAATTATATCACCTTTAAAAAAAGAGTCATTCTGTATCTTGTACTTCTTGTTGATGAAAATTAGAGGAAGATTATTGTTAAGATAGAACAACTTTTTAAAAAGTTGTTAACGGGAAAGGAACAAAAACACTGAAGGTAACATTCTTTTCATAGGCATCTTTTATTTTTCTTTTCTGCAGCTTTCAAGTACAAAATAAAAGACTGTGTTAAACTGAGGCAAGCTCCTGCAAAATAAAATAAATTACCTTTTTAAAAATATAAATATATAGATTGTTTATGAACTCTTTGTCACATCTGCCTTTCAGTCCTCATTAGTTTATCAGAAGCAGGTTTTAGTTCAGGTAAAACCACTTTTTTATTGTAAACATGGGGTAATGTGCGTGAGGAAATCAAAATATTTTGTTGGACACTGCACATATTTCACAAACTTATTTATAAAGCCTGATTAAAGTCCCCAGCTACGCTGAAGCCTCCCCTGAATGAGTCTACTGATGATGACGTAGCCTCCAAGGAGCTGTGCTAACACTAGTTAGCTCGCTAGCTAGTTAGCTTAGCTTCCGTGTCCAGAAAAAGCGGATTAAGCCAGATTTCCGTCATAATCACAATAAAACAGTCACGGCTAAACTGATCCACTGCCACCAGAAGGTCCAATTCATAGTATTAAGAATGACAGAGGTGGCATCGGTCAGAAAACTGTTCAGCAGTGCCCGGTCTGTCTGTGAGGCTGATCCAGGCCTGGATCAAGAAGACAGGGGCCCCTGGGCACAAATTCTTGGAGCGCCCCCCCCCAAAAAAATAAAGATAAAAATAAAAAATAAACAAACATAATTTCATTTTGAGGCCCCCCTCCCGATCAAGTCAATGGAAACCCTCCTATAAACCTGACCCCACAAACTATCACCAACTGCTTAATTACGAGCTCCTTTTTCAACAGAGATGAATATATTGTATATGCAGTTAACTTAAAAAATTATAATCTGGGCTGCAGGGAAATTTAATCTCCAGTCTTTATCCAGACAGAATTATCCTCTCTTCTGTCTTATGATTGTAGGCTAGCAGATGGGATGTTTATGCTACAAGGTTTTTCTTTTTTAGTTCAACAACACACATACCCACTTTCAAGCAGTGCAGTCTGGTTATTCTAGTGGGCAAACTCTAATATAGCCTGTTGTGATATGCCCACAAATAGTGCGACCATTTTTGTGTTTATTTAATTCAGGCAGCTGGAAATAATTTCTGTTGTTTTGCAGGGTTTATGTTGCATTTTAAAAAAATAATAATAGCCTTTTAATTTTCTATTTCATTTATTTTGTGAAGAGACACTTAATGTAAGCAGCAGCCAGGTGGAACTTTTGTTACGGGAGCAGCGGCACACCGGGTTGTTTCAGGTGAGGGCTTCCGCCCACATTTCAGATGCAATCTGGACGAAGAACTGAATGCTCCATGTCTTCATCGCTGCTGAACTGTATCTGTATAATAACCTGCTTTGACCTCTCAAAACCTCACTGTATGTAGACAGATGTCGTGAATGTGTTTTAATGTCGGCTGCAGCACTTTTATGAACTTTAAAACCCCGCTAAAGACCGCGAAACTTCAGCGGTAGGCGAGCATGCTGCGTCTCGTTTGTAAGGGTTAATTTTCCCTCCATCAGGTCTCGCAGGCAGGTCGCTATATTTATGTTTTTGTTCTCACTGATTATTTGTTGGGCTTTTGCACATGTTTTACCTTACAGCAACAGGTAGTTGTTTGAGTGTGTCATAGATAAAAAAAAGGAAGTTAGACTTGATTTTGAGGAGTAATAAGATCAAATATGAAGACAGATGGTTAAGTGTCTTTTTTTTATTCGAGATTCAGATACAGTTAAAGCTGTGGTCTACGATTTGAAACCGCAGCCTGCCCCCCCTTCCCTCACCTCCCCCGTGTTCCAAGATCCCGCCCCAGCTCGTGTCGCCTCGCTCTTATCAAGCCCTCGACAGAGCTACGAGCGACTAGCACAATATATCAGCAGCAAACTCAATCAAAAACAGCTCAGCTCAACTGAAAGTATCAAACACGACAGACATCCCCCTTGTAACACACAGCAGTAGCCATTTCAATTGGACCGGCGGCAATGCGGGTCTGGCGCCGCCAGAGCAGAGCCGAGTGTGGGGGAGGATTACTAACCAGAGTTATTCAGCAGACATCTCCCACTGTAGTAAACAAAGCCATTACCTGATCAACCAGGGGCGAAACGGTCGATGCTGAAGGTCTGACGGCTGGCTGAGGCTATTCGTTAGCCGTTAGCCGTTAGCCCGCTAACAGGCCTCAACCCGCGGGCAGAGCTCCGTTGGGCCCCGCGGGAGAGGGAGGCGGCTTCGGTCTCGGCGCTAGGCTTTTCCGGCTCCATGATAGTTCAGTAGCTAACGCTGCTAGCTGCTCACCGGAGGTGGAGGGGAGGAGACGGGACCATGACGTACTATGCATCGCATGACGATGCGTAGTGAGAGAGACAGGGGATTGGATGGACTCACGGACCAATTAATAGTCGCAGGTTCTTAGGATTGATTGGTCAGCTAGTATGCAGCTTTTCAGCGGATATACTGAATGGATTATTTTCATTCTTTTTGGTCTTTATACTGTGTATATAGGACCATAGGACCATAACAGCCTTATAAACAGTGTTATTAATATGTACAAAGCTTCCAAATCGTAGACCATAGCTTTAAATGGTTTTACGTTTATAGAGCTTTGTATTCCTGTGTCAGTGAATGTTATAGAAGTGTGAATGTCCAGAATTATAGCATTTCAGATGATGCTGCTCTAAACACAGTTAAGAACTGTTATGATTTGCACTATATGATGATAGTATCCTAATCCCCTTTGTTAAAGGTGGCCACATGCACTACAAGGTTGCTGTCAGAAAAAAGGAAGATTGTAAACAAGTTGAGCACAAATGAGAAACAGTTACAAATGTGAATACATTCTGTGAAATGAGATGAACAAAAGAATTCATGGACATTTATTGCACTTTATTACGGTTGATAAGGACTGAAACAGAGACTGACACTGAGAATGATGTTCTCTATTGTATGTTTATTTTGATGTTGAATACAGACGCAATCTGGATGAAGTACTGAATGCTCCGTGTCTTCATTGCTGCTGAACTGTATCTGTATTTTACAGATTTATCCTTTGTTACTGTGGTACCAGTCTGGGACCCGTAACACTACTCTTAGGGATATTTGCCCTCTGAGTGCCTCCATACACTGAGACATATTTGCCACATTTTTACTTGATTTATACACCATCCACAGAAAACAGCTCTGAGACCCCCTTATGGGCCTCAACCCACAGGTTGAAAACAGCTGCACTAGTAGATTGTATTTTGCGCTTGATGCTTCAGATATTGTCTTTATATCATGGACAATGCGTGATGCAGGAAACCTCAGGATGAATTTATCATTTAGAAAACAGTGAGTGAGTGAAACAGTGACTCAGAGCTGGACTGATGAAGAACAAGTGACTGATGATCCATCACTGTCCCTGCAATGTGCGTCCGTCGGCACACGGAAGAGCGCGCGCCCAAAGACGCCGAGCGATTCGGGAGGTATGTAGATCAAGTGTTCATGTGCACATCGGCGGCACTGCAAACTGACAGACAACAATATTTTAGATGAAAATTATCAGGCCTGCAGTCCACAAAGCGTATCATTGCTGCTTCAGACAGTGGAGGATGCGCCCTCGTCCGCAAAATGGGTCTCCCGATGAATCATGGAGTCCTATGCACATCGCGTGTAAAATGCAGGATCGCTAATATTAGGGCCCCCTCTTGCTTCACCGCAACGCTCTCTATCTTTGCTCTCACGGCAGCCTGGCTCTGAGTCTGACCCTCCGCTCTGGGGCAGCAGGCTCCTCGCGCATCTCTGCCCTGCCGTGGGCCCCCCCCCCCTGCCCAGGGCCCGGGACAACATACACGTATTTCCCCCCCCTGTCGGCGGGCATGATAGCGGGTATGACCAGCGGTGCTGCTGTCTGGTTGGGCCCCAGATGCCCGTGGACCCCTGGGCCTGTGCCCATAAGGTCCATTGGCTAATCCGGCCTTGGGCTGATCCAAGCCGCACTAGCAGAGGGCCCGGTGTGCTCTTTGTGTCCAGCAGCACGGGACATTATGCACCGCTGAAAGTTGCTCATCATGTTGGACCTTCAGGCTTAAAAGAGCAACTCTGTGTGAGTGTAGGTGAGTCATCTATACACACAGCAACCAGCAGAGAGCTAAGAAGAGCCGCCAGCAACACACGTCGCCATCTCCCACGTCATCATTCTGCGAGGCTTGGACACCGAACAGCATTTACTGTTTTATGAGAAATTAAGAATATATCAGTGTTGGGGCGGACATTAGCTCAGTTGGTAGAGCGTCCGCCCCATGTACAGGGACTGCTAACCCCCAGCAACGGCAGTAGGTTCGAATCCCGGCCACAGCCCTTTGCTGCATGTCTTCCCCCCTCTCTTCACCTGCTTTCCTGTCATTCTCCAGCTGTCCTATAGAATAAAGGCCATAAAAGCCAAAAAAATAACTTAAAAAAAAAAGAATATATCAGCGTTAAATTAGCAAAACTTTAGCCGATGTTGAATACTTTGAAAAGGGCTAAAATTGGCCGGCCGATGTATCGATCAGGCCCTAGTTTATATAGAGCTTTTTTATGACACCCTAATATCCACAATGTAAAAACAAGAAAAGACATACTGTAATTTTTTTTTACATTTACTTTTGTTATTGCATTGAATCATGTAATATCATGACAGATTTAAAAGCAGAGAAAATCCCTGTAAACTTTATTTGATTAAACAAAAAACAGTTCCTACCTTCATTTGTAGAGGTATGTTGTTGTTGTTGTTGTTTTTGCTGTTGCTGTTGCTGCTGCTGCTGTCGTGGCCCTAAAGACTTCCAGAACGAACCTCCGAGGTGGAAAGAAAATATGCACAACGTATTTAGTCAGCTGGCAAAATGTTCATGCTGCAAGAACTGTGTATGCTACACACTAAGCATTAAGATCTGTTTGGAATATGAACAACCAGCTTCACTGTTCCTGGTAATATTTTTGATTAATGTATGTGACACAAAGAAAATTCAAGGAGATATATGATATTTCCCTCTTCAAAATAAAAATTAGTTACGAGTTAGCTTACTGATAATTACCTACTTTACCATTTCAATAAGCTAGGCTAAGGTGCAGTAAACATGTCATGTGCAGACAGTTGTGCTTCGTGAGACTACAGACGGGGACAAATTGCATCATAACCTTTTCTAAATAATGTCAGATTATACACATTTCAACTTACCACTTTCCCGTTTCTTTTTTCTTCATCCTCTTGTTTTTTTTTTTTTTTTGCGTGTCCAGACGGGTACGCTCGCTTCATTTTGAAGGAAAGAGCTGGCCTGGGCAGTCGGGGCGCCATGAGGGGGGTTCCAAACGTGCCGCGGCAGTGTGTTTGGAGGTTTCAGATTGTGTCATTGATATGGAGGATCGATACTGGCCGCGTCTCGGGGGATCCCTTAACACACTCGGCAATGACAGCTAGTGGGGGCCCCAGGGGGGTTTCCCAATGCATCGACATTGCAGTGTCTAAAGCAGTGCAGTCATTTTGTCATTCACAGAAGGACCAATGTCAGCTCCGTCCTGGGGCCCCTTTCAGCTCGGGGCCCTAGGCAATTGCCTAGTATGCCTACCCCATTGCAGTGGCTCTGGCTGACAGCTGAACTGTATGAACTTACCTGGCCTACACTTCCTTACCTTGCTTCATGGCACCATGGTAGATTTGACCAGATACTTACCCAGCATATGTTCATCAGGTCGGCATCTGGCTGTACCTGTCACACATGTTAATTACACTTAGGTTAATACAGGTAACACAATAATATTAACAATACAAATTCTGCAATATATTGATTGTAATGAAGTACAAAATATAGAATGAACAGCAATGAAAATACTTACTCTTTACTCAACTACTTTTATCTGATAGTTGTAATTAGATTTTTCATTATAAACATAATATCTCATATGATATGTTCAGTTTTGGGCAAGTTACTTTAAAAGTTACAGATTTTATGTAATCTGTTGCTATTATTTTAAAGTCATATGCTACCTCACTGTTACTGTCTGTACAGAACGTTAAATGACCTACTACACACATAACTTAAGAGTTCTGTTCGAGTTAAGGATCAGGGTCCTCCCACCACTAGTTGTTATGAAATTCTGTGATCTAAGATGCTTACCTTCCATAATATAGAGGCTGCACGACTGCAAGACCGCCCAAAACCAGCAATGCCGGAACAGCCCGTAGTCTCGATGGATCCCTTGTTGCCAAGCAACACCCACACTGAGTGGTTAGCGGTAGCTGCCTGGTTAGAACTTCCGTAGCCTTCAAAATCGTGAAATCCCCGTCTCTGTGTGACAGCAGATGACCCACCTTTCCCCTGTGCGAAGTACTGGTAGGCCAGTACTTTTCTAGTTTTTCATGGCCATCAACCCCTTGCGACAGCACAAAATAATTAAAATTGTGACAGCATGTCCCCGTTGGCCACTTCCTCATGACGTCCTCCCATGTTAACATGAATGATGAGTGCGCCAATACAATGCCGTCCGATCATTAAAGTTCGGTTACCGTGTGTTCACATCTAAAAATAGCCTTAGCAGCATGTCTTGGCATATTTTGGTAGAAATGTAGACGTGATTAAAAGACCGTTAATGTTTGTTCCTCTGTACTTAAGCGGAAGTCGAAAGACAATTGCAGAAGTAGCGGAATACTCAAAGTGGGCAAGCGGAATAAGGTGAATATTCATGAACTATTTATAGTAGACCAACGGCTGTATGGATGGATAGAAAGATTTTAACAGGATGAGTGCTGTCGCTCTCATCTGCCCTTAACACTTTGGGTGCATAGTAGCCAATGACCACCTGAGGCACCCTATAAAGGGAGGCATGCAAACCTCTGGTGGCCCTCTTGCTTGACTTCCGCTTCCGGTTCACCCGGCTGCTCCCACTCTCACCGTTACAGGTAGGTTAGCTGTTAGCTACCTCTGGTTCATCATTTAATTCAGGCTGTTTTGGTGTGTGACCACCGACTTTTCTGGCTGTAGGTGCTCCTGTGTGTCCCTGGTAAAGTGCTCCCGGGGTCAGAAACGGCATGAAGGTGGCCTCTCCCGTAGGTGTATTAACACTCGTCTGACTGGTTGGTAGCTCTCCTCAGACTAACCTGATAGCCCTCATCCTAGCTGTTTGTGTTACGGGGTTTCTCTCTGTTTGTTAGAGCCTGTGGCTGACTACGTGGGATACGGCTGCTTTGCTCTGCTTTGCCTTGCTTGGGTTGCTGTGTTGCTTCGCTCCACTGGCCGGTCTTCTTTGGCTCTGCAGCCTTGCCGTGGGTGCTGTGCTTCGCTTGGTCCTGAGGCTGCTCCGCTCCGCTGGGATCCTGCTGTTGGCATCCCCCACCGGAGCACGCCGCCAACCCCGCATCTGCACGCTTTTAAAGAGTGTTTCCCGTGGATGAACTTTTTAAGGACTATGCGGGATGGGGAGTTAAGTTTGTTGTTTCAGTTACGCTTTATCCTTGAGTTCTTTTGTTGATCTTCTGTTTGGGTTGTGAATATTAGATTAATTATTTTTGAGTTCCTTTTTTGTGTGTGGTGATTTGAATTTTCTTTAGGGGTTTATTTGAATATTTTCTTTTTGGGTTTATTTGAATATTTTCTGAGGTTTATTTGAATATTTTCTGAGGTTTAAGTTAGTAATTTTCTTTAGGTTAAGTTGAGTATTTGCTTCTCTGGACTGGGTTTATTTTGCATTATAGCATAAGCTAGCAATTCTTTTGTTTCTGTATTTGATTCTTTGTCTGATTTGCTTTGTTTATTTTACTTTTATATTATTTGAGGTGATTAGTTACTCTCCTTAAGTAAGACTCTTTTCTTCTGCCTGCTTATTCCTTTCCTTGTTTGGATAACTTGAGTTTGTTAATTTGTTAGTATTTTTTTCTTTGTTTCTTTCTGAGTCCTTGTTTTCTTACGATTTGGCCCATCTAATTTTGTTTTCCCTTCCAGAGCTGAGAGCAACGGGTAGAGGAGTTGGTGTCCAGGGTGGTGGTGTCCCCCTCTTCTGGTGTGCTGTGTTCCCTGGTTTTGGCCCCTTCACGTCTGTGCGATTGAGTGTGTGCCCAACACGAGCGTCTGGGATGCTTTTTTTTTTTTTTTCTTTTTTTTTTTTTTTTTTTTTTTTTTTTTTGTGCCTTTATTGATAGGAGAGAGACAGTGGATAGGCTTGTGAAAGGGGGAGAGAGAGTAGGGGAAGACACTCTGCAAGCTGGTCACAGGCGGGATTCGAACCTAGACCGGCAGAAGCAAGTACATGGGGTGCCTGGTTGCTAACTACTCCGCCAAACCAGCACCCCGCGTCTGGGATGCTTTGATTTAGTTCAGGTTCTTTTGGGATGCCCCTTCCCTTCCCATCGGCCCCTCTTCACCCCTGGTAAGCCTCAGACTCTGACTGGGTCCCCCCTCTTTCCTCGTCCCTCTCTTTTAACCCACTTTAATAAGTTTTCTTTTTTGTTGATTTAAATAAAGATTATTTCTTGTACTGGAACCGCGTCTCCTGCCTGTTCAGTAACGGACCTGTGTGCTTAGTGTGCAGGGTAATTCTTTGGGTGAAATTCCCAAAGTGGCTTTGTTGGATAACTCTAAGTAATGGTGTGCTTATAAGCTGAGGGATAATTCCTCACCCTCTCGCACCTCAAACCCCTAGGTTGCCGCAGTATGCTAATGTGACAGCTCGTCCAGCCCACAAATCCGAAACTGCAGTTGTTGATATCTGAAATGGGAAATTACATTTCCACTAGTAACAATCCCTTTTCAACATGTGGAAGTCAATTTTAGATATCTGTAATAATTGCTCGTACTAGTAAAAGGTAATGAGTGATATCTGTAATTGAATTACAGATATCTGCAAATATATTTGCTCATGTACAAATGTATTTGTAAAATGTAAAAATGTTTTTACCCATAACGTTACCGCAGCTGTTAGCGAGGGGTAACACCAGCAGGTAGCTGGTAACGGCTATTAGCTTAAACTTCCTTAAGATGATTGTTCATCTGGTCACACTCATCACAAACCAATACATATCAAGCAACGCTGCATAGTATGCATACATAGCGGCTAATGGCAAACAACATTTATACAGTTAACAGCTAACGGCTAACAATGGCAAATAACAGTTAAGGGCCGTTTAGTATTGTTGTCCCTTGTTAGCAGTAACAGCTAACAGCCCTTAGTTGTAGTGGCTAATGGCCATTTGCTGTTAGCTTAAACTACATTAAAACTGTTGTTTCACATTAAATTATACCACACAGATATATTATTTAATGCTTATGTGACATGAACCTTGTCAAACACAATCCCCACGAAGTAAACTTCTGAGGAGAGCATATTTCGCCAAGTATCACTGAGTAACCATCATGACCACAGGTTAACAGGCATTAGCTGCCATTATTTTCAAACATGCAGTCGCTTCTTGTTGTCGTCACGTCCACTACAAAGAATATGATGGCAAGAAAGAAATTATAATTCTTGGTGACGTGAATTGTAACTGGAGTAATAAATCAGATAGGAAAAAACTAAAGGAAATTACAGACAAGTTAAACCTCACTCAGCTGGTGGAAGGTCCAACTAGGATAACACAGTCCTCACAGACACAGATTGATTTGATGTTTACAAAAACAAAATAATCTGATAACTGGCATGTCTGACCACAACATCACATTACTGGTGAGGAAGCTTACCAGCAAACGGTTTGACAACAAAATTAAAACGAAACCACCTCAACAGATAATTCCAAAAAATGAAGTAGACAATCTTGACAGAGCTCTAAAACAAACTGATTGGTCTGATCTTCTATGTTGCAAAGATGTAGAAAGTAGCAGTCATCTTTTTGTGACAACTACAAACACAGTAATTTCTCCCTTTCTAAGAAATGTGAAATGTAGACCTAGGCAAAAGAATGCCCTGCCATGGCTCAATGGTGCCCTCTGGCAGCAAATGAAAGAGCGTGACTTGGCATTGAAGAGATCACTCAAGACTGGATATAGCAGTGATAGGCAGATTTTCCCAAGCCAGCGAAACAAGGTAGTTAGGAACTTAAGGAAAGCTAAAGCTGATTTTTTTTATTCAAGTAATAGAAGACAGAAGGGGAAACGGAAAACTAAATTTGGGAAAACCTTAATAAATTAACAGGGAGAAATAAAAATCAGAGAATAAAGGAATATGAACTTATAGTGAATGGAAACTTAACTCAAGATCATGATGTGATAGCTAACACCTTTAATAGCTTTTTTATTGATTCAGTTGAGGAGCTGGGCCAAAATTTCTCCACCAGAATCTGGACATGCTCTCCAATTAAGGATGACAAGCCAATTTTCAGGATAGGAGAATGTACCAACTCTGCAGTGGTAGATATTATGAGCTCCTTAAGAGACTCAAAAGCAAAGGATGCATATAACATGGACACAACTTTCCTAAAAACACACAAGATGCACTAGCTGGCCCTATAGTTCATCTGATAAATCTGTCTATCAGGCAATACATTTTTCCACATACTTGGAAAACGGCTGTTGTGACACCTACTTTTAAGGCTGGTGACCAAACAAATGTGGGTAATTATAGGCCCATCAGTATATTACCTGTAGTGTCCAAGGTGGCTGAGAAATGGGTTGCCCAACAGCTGACTGCCCATTTGAACATAAGCCACACTCCCCTGCATCCACTGCAGTTTGGTTTCCGCTCCAACCATTCAACAGAAACTGCTAACTGTTACTTTCTGGAAGGTGTCAAGTCAGCGTTGGACAAAGGTGGCATTGTGGGGGCAGTATTTCTGGACCTTAAGAAGGCGTTCGTTACTGTACACCATCAGGTACTCCTATCAAGGCTGTCGTCTTTTAATTTCTCTCTGCGGAAGCAGTCAATTGGATGAACTCATATTTATCAAACAGGAAGCAAAGTGTCCGCATTGGTAAATCTCAGTCAACATATCTTAACTGTAACTTTGGAGTTCCCCAGGGATCAATACTGGGGCCTGTTTTATTTAGTTTATACATAAATGATCTGCCTTCTGTCTGTCCAACTGTCTCCATACAAATGTACGCTGACGACACAGTTCTTTATTCACATGTTGAAAAATAAGCAACTAGCAGCAGAGAAACTGAATGCAGCCATGGTCCATGTTTCTGACTGGTTGAGGAACTCATGTTTACATCTAAACACAAACAAAACGGTTTGTATGTTCTTCTCACGTAAGTCCACAGAATCTGACCCAGACATTGTGATCAATGGAAATAATATTCAGGTAGTATCAGAATTTAAATATCTTGGAATTATATTAGACTCAAACTTGACATTAAAAAAGCACGCTAAAAGGTAGAAAATATGATTAAATTCAATTTGGCCAACTTCAGGTACATAAAACCATACTTAACTATAGATGCAGCAAAACTTTTTATGCATGCCATGATCTTCTCACACATAACATACTGCTTCACAACCTGGTCACAGGCAAATCAAATGACTTTGAAGCCCATAGAATCCCTATACAAACAGACATTAAAAACACTTGATCAAAAGCCCAACCGTTACCATCATTGTCATATAGTCCAAAAATACAATTTATTTACCTTTGATAGCTTTAAACATTTTTTGGATGCTTGCCTGATCTTTAAGATAATAAACGGGCTTGCACCTCCACCACTAAACAGGTTTATAAAACGAAATGAAAGTGGTCTGAGAACAACAAGGGCAACTGCCAGAGGGGACTGTGAGGTACCATTCAGGCAGAGTGTGTTTGGTGAAACAGTCTTCTCTGTCAGAGGCTCACACCACTGGAACAGTCTCCCGAATGAACTAAGAGTGACCACTAACTATTTGACTTTTAAATCCAACCTCAAGAGGTGGCTTAAAGCTAACCAAATCTGTAATCATGGATAAGCCAAACACTGTCACTGGTGTCACCCATATTTCCCTAGAAACGTTCTGTACCCTCATGTCTTCTTTTTCTTTCTTTTTTTTCTTTTTTTCTTCGTATTGTATTGCATTGTTTTGCATTATTTTTGCATGAATGGTTTTTACTCTCCACTTTTTAACAACCTGCTCAGGGACTACAGATGAAAATTAGCTCATGGCTAACTCTGGCATATTTACACTATCAATGTAAAAAGAAGTGTTGATCAATATGCGTTGTCCCTGATAAACAAATAAATAAATAAATATCACAAGGAAAGCTGAAAATCAGGTGCCAGGTGATGGGCAACAGCTAATGAGACCACACATGAAAAAAATCTTCTGTCATCTGTTCTTTGTTACCTAACTACAGTCATGGAAAAAATTATTAGACCACCCTTGTTTTCTTCAATTTCTTGTTAATTTTAATGCCTGGCTCAACTAAAGGTACATTTGTTTGGACAATTATAATGATAACAACAAAAATAGCTCATGAGAGTTTAATTTAAGAACTAAGAACTATTCATTTTCCATGGTTTTCTTGATAATAACCAAAATTACTTAAATTCTTACATCAATAGCTATGGCATTGTACCGCCAAAAACACTACTTTTAAGCATTCCATGTTTTCTTTTCTGTTTGCTTTAAACACATGATACACACACAAGAGTTAATACTTGATTGCATAACCATTGTTTTTGATGACTGCAGCCATGCGTCTTGGCATGCTCTCCACCAGCTTCTGACATTGTTCTGCTGTCACAGCAGCCCATTCCTGTTGGACAAATTCAAACAAATTTTCTTTGTTTTTGGGCTTGTGGTTCTCCATTTTGAGTTTGATGATTTTCCACAGGTTTTCAATTGGATTAAGATCTGGTGATTGAGCAGGCCAAGGCATGGTGCGAATGTTGTGGTTCTCCATCCAGGCTTTAACTGACCTTGCCGTGTGGCAAGGGGCATTGTCTTGTTGGAAAATCCAGTCATTCGAGGCAGGAAAGAGTTTTCCAGCTGATGGAAGAAGACTGTTTTCAAGGGTAGTCCTGTACATGACCTGGTTCATTCGGCCTTCACACAATTGCATTTGCCCTGTTCACTCAGACTGAAACAACCCCAGATCATGACTGATCCACCCCCATGTTTTACTGTAGGGGCAAGACAGTCTGGGTTGTAAGCTTCTCCAGGCTTCCTCCTAACCAGTAAGTTGGCTGGAGTGGGCATCAATTCAAAATTGGATTCATCACTGAAGAGAACCTTAGCCCAATCATCAACAGTCCAATCCTTGTGGTCTCGAGCAAAAAGTAACCGGGCCTTCCTCTGCCTTTCATTGATGAAGGGCTTCTTGCGTGCTCTGTGTGACTTCAAACCAGCTTCAACAAGTCGGTTTGAACTGTCCTTGCTGAACAAGTCACATTTCTCGACAGTGCCCACTCATTTTTAAGGTCCCTGGAGGTCTGGCACGATTCCTGACACAGGAAGCGGATGAGTGCACGGTCATCTCGTGGGGTAGAAAGAGCGTTTCCTGCCAGCCAGGTAGCAATTTGGTAGTGCCATGTTCAGCTTGTTTTTTTTGTTGTAATGAAGCGGCTGTCTTGGAGATCTTCAGTTTTTCGCTACCTGTCTCTCACTCATGCCAATTTCCAGCAGTGCCAAGATGGCTGCCTATGTGGCTTCACATAATTCTTTTGTTTTAGGCATTATGTGAGAGCTGACAACTTCTGAGTTGTGCTACGGCTTGAATGTAAGCAGGAAACCACTCTAGGCCTTTGCATGTGCAGTGCTGCTTGTGACATGAAATGGCCTCTTATGTACCCTGGGAATCAATTAAGCTTAAGAATGTCAAATAGGACATAAAGTATTATGTGACCAGCTGCATTTTTTGTTGTGTTCATTGTATTATACGTTTAGTGGTACCAGATATTAGAATGAACAAGAAATTGAAGAAAACAAGGGTGGTCTAATAATTTTTTCCATGACTGTATATATATATTCTTTTCAATCTGTTTTTCACTTACTCCAACCTTGTCTTTTTAAAAATGGCTCTCTTCCGTGTTTTACTCTGCTAGTCCCGCCCCCACCGCCTGACGTAAGCGCGTAGCCCCCGACGTAACGTGGTTCTTTCTGCTGGCCCAGCAAAGAGTTGGTGCTTGCTAAGCACCGGTTTTGAGAGCCGACAAACCGGTGCTTAGTCTGTGGAAAACCAAAGAACGGGTGCTTAGTCTGGCTCTAGCTCCGAATCAGCCCTGGAACCAGCTTGGTGGAAAAGGGGTAACTGGGGTTTTAGCTAATCCTGTCAGGATTTATGTCTCTTAGTAACCCACTCCCTGTACATTACCCCTTACTAAACTCTATTTAACGCCAATCTATGTTTTGGTAAGCACTGCATGTTTACGAAGAGCTACATTCTTCACATCGACATCAACAAATGGATGGGGTGGGGGAGAGGAACGGCAGAACAACCTTAATTCGTCTACATATTAGCATTGAAGAAACAAACTTTAGAGACAGACCAGCCGTGCTCGCCGACACGGAAGAGTGGGGTGGTATCAGCGGTGGCTCATTAACATATTAAGGTCACGCCCACTAAATCAGACCTTTCTGAATGGAGTGGCTATGCAAGCCTGGAAACAATGCTGCTGTGCTTGATTTATTGGGTTTTTAGACCAAGGATGTTACTAACGTTTCATGAAGACATCAAGGATCCATATTACACTACAGAAAAGAAGCATAATATGGGACCTTTAATACTTTTCTTGCCACATCATTGCTGCTGAACAACGGCTTGTCGCTTCAGAACCATGGCTGCTGGACCAGAACTATGAAGACAAAAGCGTCTGACAAGTCTTGGGATCGTGAATATGTAAATTTTATGAAAATTACATATTCTACCATTCGTTTCTTTCTCTATTGGGGCTCGGGCTTTGCTATTGGGAAAAGTGGCTTGAGTCGAACCCCACAAATTATATATCAAAACCAGGGGCGTCAGAAGCTTTTTTAATGTGGGGGGGACACCCGGGGGTTAATTAGATGACATATGCTGCATTTTAATGTATTTTAACAGGTTGTTTAACATCTAATTTTACTTATAAGACACATTTTTCAGACTCAACATTAAGTCCTCGTTCAACTTTCAGCCTTTACCACCCTGTTTTAAAACCCACTGTCTCCTGGAACTTAGAGTTAACAATAGAACAGCCTAGCATTTTTATACAAATAAAAAGGTAACAATAAATAAAGCACAGTTTAAGTAGCTTTAGATCAGGGGTGTCCAACTTTTTTCCTCCTCAAACAACTTCGATTAAATTATTGCAGTCTATAGGTATTATTTGACATCAGTAGCCTAATAACAGTGCTACAATGATTATTCACAGGGACGTACTTACCATTAGGCAAACACAGGATATTGCCCAGGGCCCCAAGGTGTCCAGGGGCCCCAAACATTGCATAAAAATATATTAATGAAGTTTTCTTCGATGGCGTATTGCATTCACTTGAAAATAAATAAAATCCACCTGTTTTATGAGATACTATCTCGTAAAAACAGTAATTTTTTTATTTCTGAGTTTCCTGTTTTTATGAGATACTAAGGTATCTTAAAAGAAACAAACATGTTGCGCATGTTAGACCTTATTCAGTTTTATTTCTCGCTCAGTTTGAAACATTGGGAGATACTTGTGTCTTTGAGTGGTGTAGTTTGTCCGCATTGCGCAGACACCTCAGGAATTTGCGATTGTTCTGACGCAAAGCCCACTCGGATCTGCACGACATTGCGGTTTTTGTACCTGATCAGTTGGACCAGTACGGCGGGCCTACCTTACCTGTGTTGACAACGTACCTGGTTGATAAATGCAGCAGCCAGTCTCAAAGCAAAGCGTCAGGGGGAATCCTGTTTTTACGATATAGTATTTCATAAAAACAGGAAAATCAAAAATAAATTCCTGTTTTTACCAGGTAGTATCTCATAAAAACACGAAAATCAAAAATAAATTCCTGTTTTTACAAGATAGTATCTCATAAAAAGGAAAATCAAATATAAATAAATTCCTGTTTTTACAAGATAGTATCTCATAAAAACAGGCAGATTTTTTTTTATTTTCAAGTGAATGCAATACGCCACCGTAGATCCAAAGCAGTCATTAATATTTTAATCTCGCTGTAATATGAAGTAGAGGAGATCATCATCCATATTTTCTCACCATTTTGTCAGTAGACCTCATACATTTGATGGCATTGTCTTTATTTTCAATCATATTATCCTGTAAAATATTTTAATTCATGTCTGTTCAAACTATGTCACACTATGAATAAAAAGCACGAGGCCCCTGCACAGGATAGTTTTGTGTGTGCATGATAAACCTCTTATTTATTTTTGACAATGTCCCTTCAGGAGCTCTGTAATGATAAATATTAATATTCAAAATCTTTTTTTGATCATGAATATTATTCCCTGGATGGGGAGACATATAAACATGGTTATGTAACTAGTGACTTAAAGCAGGACAATGAGCTGATTAACATAATCCTGTCAAAGCTGAACTAAATTAAAGAATTTGAGGGAGTGCATTTAGTTTTGTTATGTCACTCGGTAAAAGATTAAAAAGAATAATAAAACTTTAACCAGCACAGTACAGGGATATGAAGGGCCTCAATGACTGGGTTTGCCTTGGCCCCATATGACTAAATATGCCCCAGATTAAAATACATACAGTAACTTTTGATCTGGAGTCCATAGAAACTAGATACAAGAAACTTCAACTGATCAGTAATCATATTAAATGTTTGTAGAGCTGTGTGGAGTAACGTAATGTCATCTTGTCCAAATCCATACTGTAACTACTAGCCCAGCACTGTAAATCACTCACCTCCGTGACTGAAGTCTCTGCACTGTCCCTCTCCCTCACATCACAAGCTGCTGACCCTGCTCCTGCGTCTGACTCACTCTCAGTATCAATCTGCTGTCAAATGGGATCAGGATGGATTAATTAAGCATCTATCAACAACTGAAATAAGTCAGCTAACGTTTCCATTAGCAAAACACCTGTATTGTGGGGACATTTTGACTTAGGTACTTTCTGCTTCTTTGTTAAGGATTTTCTAATGTCCATTATGTCTGGGGGAGGAGCAAATATTGCAACAATTCATTAGCTTACTTCTAGTTTTCATTTCTTAGCTGAACATTAATATAACGTGGCCTCGTGTTAATATTGAGGGCTAACAAATGTTACCTCCTGTTTCGAGCAGCCTGCTGCTGCACTCACTGCCTGAGATACACTGTCACTCACTCACTCACTTCATGCTGCGGTCGTTGAATGTTGTCCGGAAAACACGGAGTGGATTGACAAGTCGACTGTGTATTTTTTATTAGCGATCAAGTGGAATGGATTCTTTTACGAGGCAATAGAAACGGCGCTGGATGAACCAATATTTTATGTTAAGTGTGGGGGGGTCCAAATGAAGAGTTTTGAAATCTAGAGGGGACACGTCCCCTTCACATTGAATGGTGGCGACGCCCATGATCAAAACATACAGCTTGGTCCCAATAAGTGTGCTATGACTTTTATAAGAATTTCACAAAAATTTGGCTGAGTTATTTGCGAAAAACTGAAAAAAGTCCCGTTGAAAATGAATGGGGAGACTCCCCGAACACACAAAAAAAAATCCAGTTTTTTAAATCACTCCTGCTTCACCATACTTTCACCTCGAAGGATTATTCAAACTTCAATAACACAGCCACTCTTCTCCTCTCTTCAGGAGTGTATTTTGGTATGACAATAGGGTTCACGTTTTTTGGTCAGCGAGTCTTCAAGTGTCCCCTGCATCGGCCAAAATCTCCAGAAAATCTGAGTCTAGAGCAGAGGCGTTTCTTGGGACTGAGGGCATTGGGGTCTGAGCCCGAGCCCTCATAGGAAAGTCTGTGATCTGATTCAGTGAAAAAAAAAATGAAAATGGGTCTGGGGTGACAAAGGTGAGAAGACTGTGACTCCTCTAGGAGGGTCCGGGGGCATGCTCCCCCGGAAGAGAATTTTGAATATTTAATATTTAAAAGCATCAGTCTGATGCATTCTGAGAGAAACATGAAGCAGAATTACAGGAAAGTATGAATGTATAACAAAGTATCTATCAAAACATGGTCACATTCTGCTACACAAGAAATGAGACTGACAACTTCTCGAAATGTGTTAACAGTTAATTTCTACTGGAAGCTTGTGAAGATTGCTGTGTTACCTCTCCTGCTGTGTTAGCATCAATGACAAGATGCATCTTTCTGCAGCTTTAATTCTTCTAGTGATATATTACCTGTAGCCAGAGTTGGGACCAAGTCATTGTTATGCAAGTCACAAGTAAGTCTCCAGACAGGACAGACAAGTCTAACCTCATGTCCTGAGTCGTACAGTTTGTGTTTAAAGTCCTCTCGAGTCTATCTTGGCTGTTTCTCTCTGGTCTGTGATGTTGTCCATCACTGACTTAAAAACATTTATTTCCTGGTTGAATGTTGGCTAATGTTGACAGACCCAAAAACAGACCCAACAGTTTCAGGGGCTGCATTTACAGCTGTAGGAAATCACTGAAAAGAAATATACTTTTCTAACTACAACTAAAACCCATTCACATTTTTTGAACTTGATAATGTTCTGGGGGCTGGTCAGTAGGCTGTGGAGGGCCTGATGCGGCCTCAAGGCCACCAGTGGATGATCAATGATGTCCAGTATGATGACAGATTTGTCAAACAAGGTACAATCTGGGGTCGACTGTCCTTTGTATGGAAATGTATAAAATATTCGCCTTTGTTGCGAATAAAACATAGTGAAGGAATGGCTCTTACAGCTCTATTCTGAGAAACAATGATCATCTCAACTAGTCAACATGACCCTAATCTCAAAAAGATTAACATATCACATATCCCTTAATCTCACTATGTTTCTCATCATAACATTCATGTTGGTTGTTTTGTAGATGTCTCAAGTCAAAGGTTCATCATAGGAAAATCCTCATGTCTGTGCCAATATAAGAAGGATACATAAAGACCCTGAGCGAACAGCTAAGATGTGCTTGTTACAGCACAACAGAGTAAAACAAAATAATCTTTGTTGTCTGCTTAAGGCCTCTAAACACTGACAACAAACTTGCCACATTTTTGACAGATTTATACACCGTCCACTGAATACAGCTCTGAGACCCACTTTTGGGCCTCGACCCACAGATTGAGAATCGCTGCACTAGTAAACTGCATTTGGAGCTTGATCTTTTACAGATTGCTCTTATATAATGGAAAACAAGTGATGCAGGAAACCTCAGGATGAATTTAGAAAAAAAAATAGAAAAATTAAGTAAAAACAAGAGCTGAACTGCTCAGGAGTGCTGAGTTTTAATTAGCCAAATGGCTGGCTCATACTTTTTAAATTGCTGTGTTCTCTCATAACCGTGTATGTGGGCAAACGAGACACCGTTTTAATTATAATAACGCACCAGGTGACTGACAATCCCTCACTGTCTCTGCGTCTTTACACTCACCGGCTCTCCGATCTTCACGGAGTTTCGCCGCGCCTAAAAGCGCCTATCCCAATTGAGGGCTATCCCACGGCCCCGCGGTCCCCAGCGCCACATGTCACATAATTTTGAAAGAGTACAATGATTTTAAATTATTCATTTATCTGTTTCAGGTAGCGGCACTCAGGAGAAACTCTGCCGAGTTTTCAAACATAGATGCTTCACGCAGCTCCTCTCTGATTCGTCTTAGCATTGCATGTGTTGCATTCACTGAAGATGGGAAACTAACGCTCCTTCAGTGGCTCAGTCAATATACAGTTCTATTATGAGGAAATGTGCGGGGCTAAAGCCCCGGATGCCCAAGCCAGGCGACGCCAATGGTCCAGAGTGTAATAATTCAAACATCATTCAAACGTCAGAGGCTGACGGATCTGATTACATAACCCCCAAAAATTCAGAACAAATCACGATAACGCCAAAAACCATACATCGGACGGGAAATCTTTTCACAGGAAGCCGGTCCTGGGTCCTGGGTCCTGGGTCCTGGGTCCTAGGCCTCATTTAAACCAAATTTCGAAGCCCTAACTGTTTTGAAAAATAAATCAGAGCCAGCTGTTACTCCCAAAGTCCATAAAGATCTCCCATAGACAGCCATTGTAATCTGAAACTTTCTCCATCTTTGGGACTGACTGTTTTTAAATCACGATATCTCTGTCATTGCTCACACTATCTTCATAAAAATGACATATTCACGATTCCAAGACTTGTCCAACGCTTGCGGTATGTTTGCTATTCACATAGCTCTGATGGCCCCGGAGAAAGAAGCATCTGTTCGACACTGTCAAGTGGCATCAATCGCCTAAGGAAAACTGAGTCAAAGTGGCTGCCACTGGTGCACCTGTTCCTGTTACCATGACAACAGAGTCCTTAATTTCTCAAGGTCAGGTGCCAGGTGCTGGTCATCAGCCAATGAGGCCACACATGACCAAAACACATGAATAAAGTCAATTGCCATCTCTACAGTGTTACCTCACTATTTCACATTGTCATTGTCCCGGCTGCATTGTTTTGCCTAAATTTGACTTCAGTTAACATACATCTGGTTTCATAATATTTTGTTTCGGCTTTATTTTACCTTAATTAAAAAAGATGTGGTGTGTCGATGTGTTTGGTGATGTCAGTTTGGTGACATCATTCTGACAAAGATTCAAACTCACTGCTTCTGCGTCACTGACACTAGGTTACCTTGAAAATGGACTCTGTCATGACCTCACCCTAAAGACACAGGCACATCAGCTGTGAGCTTTTTGGCCTTGTGTTTGTGCTTGTGTAACAGATACTGGGGGATGGTGTGGGATGGCATGTGTGTGTCTGTGTGGCATCTTTAACCCTTACACCTGTAATGTTACCTGATTTTCAGTTCTCCTCTTGGTATATGTGTGGATGACCTGTGATGTTACCTATGATTTGATGTGTCAGGTGATGGGCATCAGCCAATCAGGCCAAACATGACTAAAAAACATAAATAAGCTCAAGGGACATCGCTCATGTTTTTCTTTACTATTTCACTGTTTCATTGTCCAGTTGAAACATTCACACATCTATGTCATTACAGCCAGCCACAGTCAATTTTTAGCCATAATGTTACCACAGCTGTTAGGGAGGGAAAACACCAGCAGGTAACATGACACGTCAGGTGGACAATTTTCGTATTGGAAATATCACTAATCCATCTGGGAAGGAGCCGTGCGAAAATCTTTTCAGGGGCAGAACCTTCAAAAACATCAGCCTGTGATTGGACGATCGTTCGTCTCATCACACTCTTCACAGACCAATCCACATGAAGCAACGCTGCTACATATGACGTAACTGTCCTTAGCTGCAATGGCTTCCAGCTAATGGCCATTAACTGTTGTTTGCCCTTGATAGCCATTAGCTGTAGCAGCTAATGGTCATTAGCTTAACTATCTTAAGATTGTTCTTCTCGTCACACTCATCACGGACCAATCCATATCAAGCACCGCTGCAAAATATGACGTAGAATACATAGCATTTAGTGGCCAACAACATTTATACGGCTAACAGCTAACGGCTAACAGTGGCAAACAACAGTTAAGAGCCGTTGACTGTTGTTTGCCCTTGTTACCAGTAGCAGCTAACAGCACATAGTCGTAGTGGCTATTGGCCGTTTGCCGTTAGCTTAAACTACATCAAGACTATTGTTCCACATTAAATTATAGCACACAGATGTATCATTAAACACTTATTGTGACATTAACCTTGTCAAACACAATCCCTCCAAAGTAAACTTCTGAGAAGAGCATATTTTGCTAAATATCACTGAGTAACCATCATGACCACAGGCTAACATGCATTGGCTGCCATTATTTTCAAACATGCAGTCACATCCTGTTGTTGTCACCTCCTTTACTCTCTTCCATGACTGGGCCATAAAGCATTTACCCCAGTGAAGCCGTCGGACAATGAAGGCTGGCAGGACGGATAATTTTAGAATCAGGCAGATCCGTCTGCTCTGCAAGGCTAACGACCAGGTATATTACCTAACCATTTCACTGTGTCATTGTCCAGATGCAGGCTGTTGCCAGCTGGATTGTGATGAAAAAATCCTGCACTCTTAACCCAAATTAGTTGACTTTACTCGCAAATCGCGTGGAAACCCGTTGCCCTATACCACTTTAGTTTTTACAGAAGCTGAAACTAAATATGCTAAGTTTTACTAACATGGAATGTTAACTTTTTACACAAGCTTAAACTAAATATGTTGAGTTGTATTAATTTATTACAGTTACTGTTTTTTCTTCTAATTTAATTACCTTTTCTTTAAAAAAAAATGTTGTAGAAAACATTGTTTCAATTAAATTGGATGGAAAAAATAAACACCTTTAAATGCTCCAATGCATTTTATTTTGAAGTAAATGGCAAAACACAGCCAATCTTATTATTACAGATTAATCATCAGGTCAACATTAACACATCCAGTGTAAAATGATTAATCTGAAAAAGGTAATTTCAAATCATTGAAACAATTATGTGTGTTGGTGTTGCCTGTGTCTGTGTTGTTTGTGTGGTTGTTGGTGTTGTCAGTGTTGGTTGTGTGAGAGGGTGTTGAATGCATCACAAATTTACAAGAAAAACATGGAAGTGCCCTGAGATTATAATGGTAAATCCATAAAAAAAATTCACAAGAAACCTCTGCTCAAATGTACAAATAACAAACAGGATCTGCTTCATCTGCCTAAATGAAGGGAGGCCAGCACATGAACCAACAGGGACTATCATATCAGAACAATATCCAATTCCATCTACAGAGATGATGAAACAACAACTGAAACAATGTCTTATGTCTTTGAAATGTGAGCTTCATAGTCTTGGGATAGTTAAGATGGAGTGCATATTTGAGTCCAAACAAAATGCACATTGCTTTTGGCAGATCTTGAATTTTTCCCATCACAACTTCTCCTTCAATGATGATTTTCATCGAGGCTGGACTGAGATGCTGGGAAGATGTGAGCATGGCACCTTTACGTTCAGCGAGAAGTATCCCGATGTCAAGGTCATGGAAAGAATCTTCGTCATCAGATTCCTTAATATAGAATAACAGAAGAGCACAATCATTACATTAGACTTCTCATTTGAAAACAACTTTAATCAGTATACTGTAAGAGTGTCACGGTGAAAAATAAATAATGGGGAAAATTACAAGAAAGCAAGAGCTTACTTACAAAGCCTGCCTTGAAGAAGTTTGTGAGGTTGTCCCCCAGGATGATTGGAAGCCCTCTGAGCACCTGTGTCCGGATCGCAGTTGGCTCGGCAATCTTTTGGGAGTTAAACAGAATAACAAGTCAGATCCCACCTGTGGTGTCGTTACAGTAGGGAAAATATGAGAAAGCTTCAGGTGGTAAACTTCCTAGATGGACGAGTGCAAGTGAGATGTTTGTAGCAAATAATGTGTCCACCCTTCATTCTGTGTTAAGGAATTTCATGTATAAATTCATGTGTAGACTGATGAAGTCAGACAATGGCCGTAACTGATACCACTCGGAGTGACACACGCTATAACTCCTGTTTTTGGACACACTGGAGAAAATGTCTATATGTTTTTTCATCGTTTTTACCTTATGATATGCCTGGTTTGGATACCCAGGCTATCCCTGTATTGTTGTTTGTGTGTATGTCTTTTTGTTGTATGTCTTTTTTATGGACCTATCTGAGTCTGAAATAAAGTCTATCTATCCATCTATCTAGAAAGCTAAAATGAAAAACAAATAATAATCTATAAGAAAGCTAATGATCTAAAAGAAATTGAATTACACAACTAATAGAGTAGCACTAGGATGTTTTTTTTTTACAAAACCTGTAAAGAACAATGCCAAGCACATAATGTGTATGGACCTACATTGGTCTGTTGTGAAATCTGTCTCAACAACTATCCAACATTCCCTCTCTTGGAATGAAATGTCTCAAGGAGACAAGGACTGTGATGATCGATGCTCTCATACAATTCCTGCTTGAGGTTCTTGCCCACAATCCTGCTTAACTCCATGAACACCAGAATGCAGAGAACAAAAAAAACAAACAACCTAAGAACCTAGATCAACTGAGCAGATAAAAATGTCAACAAATTATCTCCAAGCTTTTGGGTGTTAAAAGCTCTCACAAAGATAACGAGGCTACTTATTTTACATACAACAGTTCAAAGCGTTCCATAAAGCTGCCTCCTGGTGAAAGTACCGACAGGCCATCTGCTGTAAGGTGCCATGTGCTCGTCCGGCCGACTCAGTGTCAACCTCCGTGCAATCACTTACGGACAGTTGACCATGCAGGTTTTTGAATTAGGTCCCTCCCCTTTCTTATGATACCTAACATACCAAGATAACTCTACTAAACATGATTAGTGCAATGACTACTTTCAGCTAAATACGACAATCAACTAAAGCTGTTTAGTAATGATAGCAGGTTTTTACAATACATAAAAGTTTAAGTAATGATCACACAGAAGTTTAATTAAACACAAAATCTGGGTTTACAGTGTGGCTGCCACCTGAGCCCCAAGTACGATTTCCGCCAAAATTGTCTCATCTTTTATCTCTTCTTTCATGAAATCCTTAAAGTGGTTATCATTTAGCAGAATGGTGGATAGTCTCCAAATGGTATTTTTGGGTGGAGTATCTAAATGTAACTTCAGATATATTCCACAATGGTCAGAGACATCCATAACCCCAGTGCTGCAATCAAGGATTCTATGTCTGTCTGTTCTAAAGACAAAGAAATAATCAATCTGTGAGTAAACCACATGAGGGTTGGAGAAAAAAGTAAACTGTTTAACATTTGGGTGAAGGCCCCTCCATACGTCAATGAGACCATTCCTTTTAATCATTTTCTTAATGGATAGTTATCTTGAGTTCAATTTTTTCCCAACTTTATTTGTTTTTTTGTTTATTTCACAATATAACAAATATGTGCAGAAATACAATACCATAACAAAACAAACTCTTTCTTCTCTTTCTTTCATACCCAACCCCCCACCCCAAGGGACAAGCGGATATAACAAAAAAATAAAAAAAATAAAAAGATGTGTGTTTCAGAAAAAAACAAGTTTTTCAGTAATTATTAAAGACAATATACATGTGACAAATTACAAACACTTACGTATGTTTGTTCAAGCAGATATGTAATAAAAGGTTGCCATATCCTGCTAAAATAATCATTAAGATATCATAGAGCCAGTCTTATCTTTTCAAGCTTCAGCAATTGTAATGTATCTCTGACCCAATGATTGTAGGAGGGTGGGGCAGCCTGTTTCCAATTTAGTAAAAGCTTTCTTCTCGCTAAGAAGGTGACAAAAGCAATGGGATCAGAATGTGTCCTAGGAAGATGATCATCCTCACACTGAATACCAAACATGGCTGTGAGAGGATTCAGGTTCATTGGTCTCTTAAAAATCTTGGATAGGGAATCAAATATAGAGGACCAGTAACTCAAAAGCCTCGGACAAAACCAGAATGTGTGAGCTACTGCAGCAGGAGAAAACTTGCACCTATTACACAAATTATCCATTGCTAGATACATCTTTGCAATTCTAGCTTTCAACAGGAGCAGTCTGTGTGCTACTTTAAACTGAAGGAGGCTGTGTCTGGCACAGATTGATGGAGAGTGTTTTCTTGAAAATACTGTATGTCTGACCATTCCTTATCTTTAATTTGTAAATATAGATCTGCCTGCTATGCTTCTCTCAATGCATCAAGAGATGCTACCTGTAAAGATGAAAGTTTTACATACATAACAGATATTATGCGTTTGTTAGAAGGAGCTGTTGGAAACAGACGATCCATGATATGTTGTTTAGGGAATGCAGGAAATGATCGTATTTTTTTCCGAATCCAATCCCAAACCTGTAGGTATCTTAAAAAAATGTGAATTTGGTAGATCAAACTTAGCTCTGAGCTGGTCAAATGAGGCAAAAGTACCTGCCATGTACAGATCTTTAAATGAGACAATGCCTTTGTCACGCCAGACTAAAAAGGATTCATGCTCAAGTGAGGGGGGAAACTGATGATTTGCCATAATAGGAACACATAGCAAGCCAGCTTGCCAGCCAAAGTGTTTTCGCACCTGAGCCCATATACCCAGGGATTGAAAAACTATGGGGGAAAGAGATGCGCAGCGTGGTGTGATAGGCATTGACAAATACAACAAGGCTGAGAGGGACAGTGGAAGACTTGCATCAGCCTCCATTTGAACCCAGGCAGGGGACTCATTGTTAGCATGGGTTTGAAGCCAATAAGTCATGGCTCTCAGGTTACTTGACCAATAGTATAACTGAAAATGAGGTAAAGCCATCCCACCTATAGATTTGGGTCTTTGTAAAAATTCTTTACGGATCCGAGGTGGTTTCTTATTCCAAATGAAATCAGAGATAATCTTATCGAGATGAGAAAAAAAAGATTTGTTGGTAAAAATTGGTATTGTTTGGAACAGATATAAAAATGTAGGCAATATATTCGTTTTAAGATTAATTCTGCCAGCTAGTGAAATAGGAAGTGTAGACCATTTGTCAAGGGCTAACTCGGTACGCTCTAAAAGAGTCGCAAAATTAAGTCTAAAGAGATCAGAAATTTTCTGAGATACAACTATACCCAGGTACATGCATTTATCAATGGTCACCTTAAAAGGATAAGAACTAAAAGATAGTGATTTTGCAACATAGTTGGCAGGCAAAAGTCCACTTTTCAAGATATTAATCTTGTACCCAGATAGTTTGGTAAAACGATCTAGTATGGCAATAACGTGGTATTTTGGGGTCCGTGATATATAGCAATAAATCGTCAGCATATAATGATAGCTTATGCTCCTTCCCAAACCTTAATGTACCACGAGTCTCAGGTGAAGAGCGCAGAGGTGATGTAAGAGGCTCGATAGCTATCGCAAATAAAAGGGGTGAAATTGGGCATCCTTGCCTCGTGCCACACTGCAACGGGAAATACTGGGAATTTATGCTATTAGTGCGTACTGATGATACTGGGGATTTGTATAACAACTTTAACCATGAAGACGGCGCATGCTCGGCTGCGACGGCACCGCTTGTCATGTCAGTTCACCATCGTCTCGTTAAATGTTTGTTTTCTACGTTTGTCTGATCCTAGCAAGTTGTTAAATCAAAATGCTAAAACTGCTACTGACTATCTTGACAATATCATGGATAATTAACAATGGCGCAGCACTCACGCCAGCACAGTATGTGGTTGGAAGAGGTGCAGCACTCACCTACAGTCGGGAAGAACTTCTACAACTTCGATCCTCTATCCACTGTAAGGAAAAACCAGCTGTTCTTCCCCCAGAGATTCAACCGAGCAAAAGGGGCAGACGGGGAGGTGTGCGCACCCGGGTCAGGAGACGTCCATTCAGACAGCCACTTCCATCCATCATACTGGCAAATGTGCGCTCGCTTAGGAACAAAATGGACCAACTTCATGCAAAGTGCCAGGGGGAAAGACTCTTTAAGGATGCCTCCATCATCGTCCTAACCGAATCCTGGCTTGATGCATCCATCCCTGACTCAGAAATCAGCCTAGACAACTTCTTTACTGTCCGCGCAGACAGGACAGCTGATTCGGGAAAGGAGAGGGGCGGGGGACTGTGTGTGTTCATTAACAAGCGCTGGTGCGCTAATGTGAAAATACACAATGTCATCTGTACACCGGACCTGGAGATGCTAACAATTTCAATGCGCCCCTTCTATCTCCCAAGGGAATTTCCCGTGGTGGTTATTGGGATTGTCTACAGTCCACCAAATGCTAACATCAAGGCAGCAGCAGAGTTGGTAGCAGATAATGCTAACTCGATGCTAAACAAGTAACCCGGAGCCCCGGTGTTTTACTTGGGCGATTATAACAACTGTCAATTGGACGATGTACTGCCCTCTTTCCATCAGTATGTACATGTTCCAACGAGGAGGGGAAATACCTTGGACTTGTGCTATGGGAATATTACAGACGCTTTCACTGTCCGTGTTCATCCACCCCTGGGATCTTCCGACCACAATGTTTTGGTCTTTCTTCCTCATTACAAACAGGAACTGAAGCGTGCTAAGCCGCTGGTTCACAGCGCCGCGCAATGGTCGGAGGGTGCTATTGCATGTCTCCAAGGCTCACTTGCATGTACGGATTGGAGCATATTCGACAGTGACTTTTTTTCCATCATGCAGGAGTCCTACCGCACTGCATGGTGGCCAACACTTTGGAGAACATCGACCATCATTCCACTGCCAAAGAAACCACGACCCTCTGAACCTAACCACTACAGACCTGTTGCACTCACACCCATAGTGAGCAAATGTTTCGAAAAACTGATTTTACGCTCCATCCTGCCAACTGTCAGTCCTCAGCTGGACAAATATCAGTTTGCCTATAAGGCTAAACGGGGTACAGAGGATGCTGTGGCATGTCTCCTCCACTCCCTACTTCAACATCTCGAAACACCTGGTCATTTTGCAGCAGTTCTATTTGTGGATTTAAGTTCAGCCTTTAACACAATACAACGACACTTGATGATACACAAACTACAACAGTTAAACATCTCATCTCACATCATCCACCTGATCCATAGTTTTCTGAGCAATAGACCACAGGCTGTAAGGATAGGAGCTACCATCTCTGACACCACCATCATCAACACTGGAGCCCCTCAGGGCTGTGTCCTCAGTCCCTTCCTCTACACCCTGTACACCAATGACTGCATAAGCCCCTCACATGTCACCACATACTTCAAATATTCTGATGACACAGCAATCATGGCACTTCTCGATAATCAGCATTCCATCACTGTTTATCAGAGCTCAGTCATCCACTTCACACAATGGTGCATAAACAACCATCTTTACATTAACTCTGACAAAACAAAGGAAATGGTCTTCAACCCACCTACTCCCAGTCTGAAGCATATTTCCATCAACAATGGCACAATAGAACAGGTAAACTCATTTAAATATCTTGGAATCACTTTGGACAATAACTTCACCTTCGAACACCATGTCATGGACATTCACAAACGCTCACAACAAAGGCTTCATGTTCTCCGGACACTCAGTTCTCTCCATGTTGCTCCACATCTTCTGCTGCTGTTGTACAAGGGTATCATTCAGTCCATTCTGTTGTATTGTTCATCCTGTTTTTACACCATGCTGTCAGTCTCTAGTAGAAATAAGCTCCTCAAAATAACCCACACAGCATCCAAAGTTATCCGTTTGCCCACACCTAATATTTCAGAACTGAACGACAGAGCAATAGCCCGGCTTCCCAAGTCAATAGTCTCGGACACTGATCATCCTCTCCATCACTTCTTCCAGCTCCTGCCCTCTGGATGCAGGTAAAGGACTCTTAAATACAGAAGGGCCCGTTTTAAGAGGAGTTTTGTTCCATCTGCTCTTGCGGTACTGAACAATCTACCTTCTTGACTTAACCTACTTGCCAGACATTGACAATGCTAAGATCTGTCTTGCTCTGTATTTGTTTGTGATTGTCCATTGTTCTGTTCATGTTCTGTGTGATGGTGTGCTTTGGCAACATGATATGGGAGGCTGTGGAAACAAATTTCCCTTTACTGGGACAATAAAGGTTCATCTATCATGAATTTTGGACCATATCTAAATCTCTCTAGACACTGAAAAGGGTAACCCCACTCAACTCTATCAAATGCTTTTTCAGCATCCAGAGAGATAATTATTTCAGGTAGCAGTTGATTGGGATTACTGCTCTGCAAAATATTTAAAAGTCGACGAATGTAAAAAAAGACAAACAATTTTTTGTAAAACCAGTTTGATCTGGAGAGATAATTGAAGGTAGAGTAGCTTCTAAAAGGTGGGCTAAGGTCTTAGCTAGCAGTTTGCAGTCCACATTTAGGAGTGAAACTGGATAGTAAGACCCACAATTAAGGGGATCCTTACCTTTTTTCAATATAAGTGAAATAGAAGCTTGAGAGAATGTGGGTGGAAGTTGGCCCCGACAAAGGACTCCTCAAAGACAGTAAGTAAAACTGGCAGCAGCTTATCTGCAAATCTTTTCAAAAATTCAAATGTGAATCCATCAGATCCTGGAGCTTTAGCATTTTGCAATCTGTAAAGAGCAGATCTAGTCTCCTCCATAGATAAAGGTTCCTCTAATTGCTCCATGAATGAGTGACCAATCTGCGGTAGATCAATGTTTTTAAAAAACGGCTCCAGCATAAGAGGGTCGTGGATCACCTCAGAGGTGTAAAGAGAAGAATAAAATAGTTTAAACTTCTTATTTAACTCCTGTTTGTCATTAGAAATCTGACCATCATGTTTGCGAATACTCATCATCAGCGTAGAGGCTGTGAACTGCCTAATCTGTTGAGCAAGAACCCTGCCTGCCTTATCTGAGTGTTCGTATAGATTAGAGCGGGACTTAAGCAGTAGATGCCCTGTATATTGGGTAGTCAACAAGTCGAACTCTTTTTGTAGAGGTGACCTCTCCTTTAAAAGTTCAGGAGTGGGAGCAATCGAGTATTTACAGTCTAGCTGATGAATTTGGTCTGTGAGATCTTTAAGGCGCTGTTTTCTACACCTACCCTTCCAAGTGGTATATGAAATAATCACTCCTCTTAGAAAAGCTTTAAGCGTTTCCCAAAGAAAAGATTTGCTAACATCTGGTGTGTCATTTGTGGACAAGAAAAAATCTTTTTGTGTGTTTATATGGTTAACAAACCCTTCATCACTGAGTGAAGCACTGTTAAAGCGCCACAGATGCCGAGCCATTTTTTTTAAGGAAATGATATTTGCAAAACTACAGGCCCATGATCAGAAATGACGATGCCCTCATACCTGCAATCTTTGACTGAAGTCAGCAATTGGTTATCTGTCACAGTCTCAGTCTCAGCCTCAGTATCATCTCCAGTCTGCCTTCACTGCTGCAGTGTCATTAGCCCAGACTCACCTCACCTGTGTTCCTGCTCACACCTGCACCTCGTCTGCTGCAATCAAGCCAGCTACAAAAGCCCTAGCTCCACACTCAGTCAGTGTCAGACTGTCTTCGCACTCATGCTGAGCACTCCAGACTTGTTTCCCAGATTGATCACCCGTTACCGACAAGTTTCGTCCCAGACTTTGCTTCATACGCCTGACCCTCGGCTTGACTTCAAGGTATCGACTAGCTTCTGTCCTGCATTCACCCGCCTGTCTGAATCCCCGGCTATCGATCCTATTCCTGTCTCCTGACGCCGAGTCCTGCCTGTCCTACGCTGTATTATCCGCCTGGTAACTGATCCCAGCCTGTCTCCTGACGCCGATTCCAGCCTGTCCTACGCTGTGCTATCCATCTGGTAACTGATCCCTGCCTGTCCTCGACTACGTGAGTTGGCCTGAATCACTTCTCTGAGTGTTCCTGAACACCTCTGCTCGTCTGTGAGTGAGTCAAGCCTCCACCACCTTCTCCTTTAAAGACTGTGTGAGTCACCGCTTGTACATCTGTGTGGCTCAGTCGAGAGAGCGCCCGTTTACAGAGCCTGCTGTCGCGGGTTCGACCCCCGCTCAAGCCGCAGCTTCCTCCTGAAAAGACCACGTGAGTCACTGCCTGTACATCTCCTGTGTGGCTCAGTCGAGAGAGCGCCCGTTTACAGAGCCTGCTGTCGTGGGTTTGACCCCCGCTCAAGCCACAGCGTCTTCCTGTTAAACTCCTTGTGAGCCCAGGTCTGCACGTCTCCTCCGTGGCTCACCTGAAAGAACACTCACCTGTCATTCCCAGCTGTTGCGGGTTCAAACCCCACTTTGACCTGTGCTTTGAATTACTGTCAAATAAAGACTGTTCGTTGTTCACATCCTACTGCTTGCTTCTGGGTCCTAACTGCAAATCGTGTCATTATCAATTAAAAAATAATCAATGCGCGAATAGGAACGATGCACAGGTGAGAAATGATGCCCAACTGCCGGAGCTTCACCTTAACCGGGTTAAAAGCTGCTCTGCGGCGACTGAGCTTGGCACTCATGTCCGGAAATATGTGGATCCTTGCCCCCCTAAATTTAAGTTCGGCCTTGTTTCTAGCTAACTGCAGGATCTTTTCTTTGTCCATGAAGTGGTGAAAGCGCACAATCATGGGTCTGGGGCGGTTGGTAGGTTTGGGTTTTGCAGCTGGAATTCTGTGAGCACAGTCGAGCACTAAAGGGCTCGATATCTCCTCTCCCAACACCTCGGTAAAAAATGTGACCATGAATGCAGTGGATTTGCCAATTTCTGCGCTCTCAGGGATCCCAATAATCCTTAAATTCTGGCGTTGACTTCTGTTCTCTAGGTAATCATTCTGGTCCTTTAATTTCCCAATCTCCCGTTAAGTTCCAAAATGACGCTATCCATGCTGGTGATACTGGAATCATGACGGGTCAGCGCGCCCTCAATCCCCCGAAACAGTAGTTGCCATCTCAGTCAATGTGGAGTGCATTGAAGCTACTTCAACTCTAAACTCTGTTTTCAGAGAGGCGATGTCGGCCTTTGTATCTTGCCGAAGAGCCTCGATGTCTTGTTCGTGTTCGATGTCTTGCACGAATCGTCTCCATCTCTTGTTTGATGGTATCGTCCAGTTGTTGACAAGAAGTGTCCATTTCGGTTTACAGTAGCTGCACAAGAGTGTTCTCTTTGGTCTGCTGCGTCGGAGATGGGAGGTCGGCGTGGCTAGTGGTGCTAGCGCTAGCATTAGCCATGAGCGTTTGCTTGAGTGATGGGCTCGTTTAACTTTGCGCTGCTGCCGACTCCGCTGCAGAGCCTCCGCTGCAGCTGTGGCCGTTTTACGACCCGATGAGCACTAGAGCCTTATTTAGCGGTGTTTTTGTATGAAAGTAACGCGATGAAAATTCTCTAAATAAAGCGTGAATGCAGACCGATATCAGATTTTTTTGGTGAGAGTCCGTTTATGTGTGTTTTCGGTCAACTAAAATATGGCCCCATCTGACTGCAGAGGAACTCGGTATACGAGCAGGCCGGGAGCAGAGAGGGGGGGTTTGGTGCGTGCGCCCTGGGCTTCTGCTGCACAGAAACTCTGCTGTAGGGGTAATTTCTGCCCTAAACCTTGTGATAGGACCCAAGTTGTTCCATCCCGGAATATCACTTTAAAGGCTATTCAGGGCTCTCAAGTGCGACCATTTTGGTCGCATATGCAACCAAAATTTGTAGGAGTGCGCCTAACATTATTTGTTGGTTGCACCGGTGCACCCTCCCAAAACAAGTCCCTCATCTCCCTCTCTCAAATCTAAAAAATTTAGAAGTTGAGAGAGCACATCTCGATATACTTACAAACGTAATATAGCCTATTAATGGTGACCAAAGAGACGGTGGTGGCGGAAAATCGGCCTAAAACTGACAAAACACATCGCCTCCTTCTCCTCCTCTGTCTCCGTTTTACAGCAGCCCCAGCACACACACGCACGCACGCATGCACGTACGTACGCACACACAGCCCTCAGTAATCATCCAATCAGCTGTCAGTATGCAAAAGAGCCCAGACTCTGTGGTGTCAGGTTACAGCAGAGATCGATAAATCCGACGACGGAGCGGAACGCTGCCGAATACATCTAAGAGACTGTCAGATAATTCATAATTAAATACAATTACAAGTAAAACAAAGTAAAGTTTCATATAACATCTATATTTGTTCAGTCCTTTCTCCTGTTAAGGGGAAAGTTACTTTGTCACACAGGCACAGAGGTGAGTGCTCACACTCACTGAGGACAAATGACTTGACAGCCCGCGACTGAACATTAAGCTGGGCTGTAAAAAAAAAAAAAAAAAAAAAAAAAAAAGCTGAAACAAGAGAAAAAAATAAAGATAAAAAGTAATAAATGCTCTGCCCTTAAAGTCGTTTTCATAAATTAGTTTGAGAATTGTTTTTTATTATTTACCTTAGTTTCAGTTTTGTAAAAATTGACTGTAGTGTTTGAAGTCTTTTTCTATAGGTTCAAATTTATTGGAGAGTAAGTCCATCCAGTTAAATATTATGTTGTTGGTTGTTAAAATATGAATATTTATTTCATTTTCAGCTCAGTATAGCACATTAGCTCTTAATATTTTGAAATATTTTATTTAACTTGAGATGTTTGAAATATTAAATTTCAGTTCAGTAAAGCACTTCAAGCACTTTTATTTGGAGATGTTTTATTCTGCTTAATGTTTTAGCTTGAATTTGTAAATTTTATTCAGTGAAGCACTTTAAACACTCTGTTTTCCTCCAAATGTATATTTTTGCTTCAAATAAAGACAAGCATCTTATTCTTGTTTAAAAAGCATTTACATGATATTAAAGTTATGGATGGTGATAAAATGGTGACCCTATGGCATTAAAGGCGACACTGAAAAATTTGGGTGCACCTAATTTTGTGCTGGTGCACCTTAAAAAATTTTTTAGGTGCATCATTGCAACCAACTCAAAAAGTTAGTCGAGAGCCCTGCTATTTACTCCGCCTACAAGAACTCAAATCAAAAAGTAATACCACGGTTTAAGAGTACGCTACATATAAATTTTTTGAAGTGCATAAACCTTTCCGAAATATAAAGTTTATCCGGACCTAAGCCAACTCACGTCTGTGTCCCTCCGCTAAATCCCTCCGCCGTACTTAGCTAGCGGCTTCGAACACCTTTTTTAGACTAATTAAAAGCATATTATAAGACAAATATTTCCGAGATGGGATTTTTTGATGCTTCCCTTGATGCATGACTTTATGTTCCCGAAGTTTTATGCACTTCAAAAAATGTATATGTAGCGTACTCTTAAACTGTGGTATTACTTTTTGATTTGAGTTCTTGTAGGCGGAGTAAATAGCCTTTCAATCTGGTACAGTACTTTCCCATTAGCGTCTTTTCTTCGTCACCGACTCTTACAGACTGTGGCTTTCTGGTGGAGAAGAGAGAACTTTCTACTGTATTTAATGTCCTTAGTAACCATATGGAGCTCATACAACCCCACTTCAAAAATACTAAACTATCCCTTTAATAATGAAAAACACTGTAAAGTATAAGCTTCTATTACATTATGCGCCGTTTCCCCACTGCTGTTTCACTCAAATGAGTTAGTTGATAAAGCATCAATCTTAAAGGAATATTTCACCCAAAGAATGATATGCCTTAATTTTCTACTCACCCTCATGCTGAGCAACACTCTGGAGCACTTTTTTGATGTCTCAAATGCAGCTGGAGGTCCGGGGGGATTTTCGCTGTCAACAAACGTCCATCTAACAGGGGACGACGGAGCCCGAAGAAAAAGGTCCATAAAAGTCCACAAAAACGTGCCTATTTTCCTTCATACTGCTCATCCGCTGTAATCCAAGTGTCCTGAGCGAGTAACTTCCATAATTAATTCGAAACGAGGTCACTTAGCACATTTTTCGAGCCTAAACAGTGCTATATCCAGTAACGTGCGGTGAGGTCCATGACGAGGGAGGCAGGCAGCCAGCTAAAGTTGAAATTTCTATGTGTGTGTTATATATATGGTCCACTGCTCACATTTGCAAATACAAACTGTTACTGGCCAGCCCTGCCCCTTTAAGACGGTGACAGACTGTGCTGTGTATATGTTGTGTGCAAGTGGAGATGGGAGAAATACACTAGCAGCGCTTGGCAACTAACGGCCCGCAGGCCAAAATTGGCCCGTCTCCAATACTATCTGGCCCGCCAGATGAAATTGAAAAACTGATATAAAAGGGGCAGAGGCGTGCTGGCAATCAGAGAAAACCGGGAAAGCTCAAAAACAGTCGGCACACCTAGACGGCCAGTGGTCACAGCGCGCACCACTGAAAATATCAGTCAGCAGCCGCCTCCAGCAAGACAAACACAAGCCACCTCGATCACGAACATCACGCCGCCAAGAGCTGACAAAATTAGACGGCTGGCGCGCAGCGCCGTGGCTTGTGTTCGTCTGCCTGGAAGTGCGGGTGTGTGCCTCCTAAAATCAGTCATTATGCTCTCTGCCCTCTGCTCCAAGCGCTTCTGCAGCATTCGCTGCACGCTGCTCAACGGCGCGCCCAGAACTGCCCACTCCTCGTTGCTGCGCGCTACTGTTGCACGCCACCTGCAGCGCAGGTGAATGGAGTTTGTGAAATCAGCAGCGTGCCGAAGTTCTAGAGACAATAGATGCCGAGTATCAGTCATTTGTCAGGTGAGGAGCGAAGCAGAGGACGCAAAAGTTTGGAAGCGCACGAAAAGAGGACGTTTCAAAAAATAAGAAGCCATGGTTTCTCTGCTGAAAAGGGAACTTTTGTGTTGGATTTCTGGCATTGGGTTTTGTGATCTCAATGTGTTTTTTTTAGAAGATTAAAGTTTGGTTTCTTCTGAGTTAATGTTCAAGCTAGGCAGGAATCACTATAGCAACGTCTGCACTAACAAACTATCGCGAGACCTCAAACAGGGTGCGGTATTACAACCTCCGGAGGCAGAGAAACACTGTGCCTCATCGATGCCCACGTTAATCAGCGTGAGACCTTAGTACGCATGCGAACCTGCAAAACGCTAGGATTTCAAGTAAACGGTCAAAGAGGCAGACCTGGGCTCTGCCTCCAACGCACATTACACGCATGAAACGCTGTCCGTCCCCTCTGTTAGCCTCCCTCTTATTGACAAATCAGCAGTTTCCTTTTTTTATTCTTTAATTATGACAAATTGTATACGAACAACTGAAAAAGAATATTTTTATAAAAACATATATATATTTTTTCTTGTTAGCCTAGGGAGGCACTCACTGGCTGAAAGACGTGGACAGCGCTCCTGCACTACGAAGCCGCGGCAGACCAATCCAGACGCTTACGAGTGCAGGGAGCTGAGACGCAGCACTGCGGAAGTACGATATAGCACTGTTTAGGCTCGAAAAATGTACTAAATGACCTCGTTTCGAATTAATTATGGATGTTACCTGTTCAGGACACTTGGATTACAGTGGACGAGCAGTATGAAGGAAAATAGGCACGTTTTTGTGGACTTTTATGGACCTTTTTCTTCAGGCTCCGTTGTCCCCTGTTAGATGGACGTTTGTTGACAGCGAAAATCCCCCCGGACCTCCAGCTGCATTTGAGACATCAAAAAAGTGCTCCAGAGTGTTGCTCAGCATGAGGGTGAGTAGAAAATTAAGGCATATCATTCTTTGGGTGAAATATTCCTTTAAAATGCCTGCTATGTTGATTAATTTACATACTAGAATTCCTTGCGCTCAAACCAAAGTTGTATTTTGCCTGGAACACTTTTGGGTCGGAACATGAAGATTTTAACTGGGAAATATCCGAGATATGGGTCGCCTTGAACGCAGCATTAGTATCACAGGCTGCTCTTCTGATCCTTGACCTTTCCGAGTACTGACTCCCGAGTGACGGCTGACTCATATCAACAGTTAAAGTAACAATATGTAACTTTAACACTTTATCTTAACTGTTTTCAAGCCCTTCTAACAGAGGAGAGTCAGTAAATAATGTGAATAGTCCCCCCCTCTCTCCCTCTGTGCTGCCGTGAGAGCTCCGCTGACACTCTGTAACTCTTCACCTCGGCCCGCGGTCGAGCAACGACCTGCTTTACGGCACAAACCTGAGTTCAGCTTATGGCCGATATAAACAGTGGATCACAGATGCGTGGGTGCGGTTTTTATGAAAGCTGAGGGTATGATACGAAAGATACTGTGACGGATGAGGACTGGGGAAGAAAGAGGAGGAAAAAACGAGTAAAAAGCCGGACCAGAGAGAAGACTGGACGGACTTTTAGCGATGTTTTGAACTACGTGAATCAACAGGCTGAAGTCAGACTGAGGGCTCGTCTGCTGCTGTGAGAGGGTGAGTAAAGAAGTCTTTATATGTTTGTTACTTGATTTGAGCTGCTGGGGTTTTATTCTGTCACTTTACTGTTGATCAAAGAAATAAGAAAGAAAGTTCCCATGTGTATTAGCCTCACATGCTATTGTTATGAGTTATGATTGATTAAATTTAGAATCTGATATTATTATGATTAGTAAAGCGGTGATGTTGAGTGTTGAACACTTCAGAGGCTGTCAACCAACAATCAGATGATCTGAAGTTAGCTCATGTCCTATTACTCTGTAATATTGGAGATTATTTAAAGAAAACGTATTGTCCAGGTGCATGTGATGACGATTATACAATATGTTCAGTTTACTGAGCTCAGTATTTATTTCAGGTGATCAGCATCAGCTTCAGACAGGAGACACTAACACCACCACAGGAGTCAGAAAACAGGAGATATGTTTTCTGAAATGTCTGCAGGGCTCAAAGTTTCTGATCCTAGTTTCACTATTTACTGTCATTGATGAACCTTTGTGTGCTTGATCTATCAATCTATCTAAATAGTTAAAAAAAGAACTATGTGAAGATTAGTATTAGTATTGTTAGTCTGTATTAAATGATAATTAGGTACAATGCAGTGTGCTCTGTAAACCAATAAATCAAATAGTGTAATAAATACTGTATATTATCTCTGATCTCTCTTCTATACCTGACATATTTACAGTAACAATGTGCCAAACTTTTTTGGGTGAATTCATAATGATTTTATTCTTTCACGGTGAAATAACAAACAGGTTTACTCATTACAGTCCATCAAATCTTCATACACCACAACATGTACCTGAAATAGTTGGTATTTGACGACATTTTATGTGTAGAACTTACTCATTTTACTGAAGGAATTACTCAGAGCTGTTTTTCTTGGCTTAATATGGCCATCGTTTCTCTTCTTCTCACTGTATATTAGAATTTGCTTCATTAAAGGGCAACTTCGGTATTTTTCAACCTGGGTCCTATTGCCCCAAGTGTATGTGTGTATACGATTGACGGGTACAACTCATTTTAAAATTGGCTCAGTATCAAGGGAGCGGATGCAGCCGGCAGCCACGAAGCTAGATAGGGGGGCAACTGCATCCCGTATAAGTTTGAGCATTAAAAGTGTTTATTTCGCCTCAGACCGGTTGCGATCGCCGGTGCTAGCTCTCTAATTAGCATTGTAAGCATTGCGTTTTCCTTCACGTCCTCTGAGCTGTGTGATGTCATCTCCTGTGAGCTTGTTGCCAGAAGAAAACAGAGGAGCCATGCAGCGCGCCGCTCATAGTGGAGCTGCTTATCCCGGAGGACAGTTGGAAGTTTTACTGCATCGGTATCATGGCTGAATATTTACCAGATTTCGAGAGTGAAGACGAGCCTTTTCATTACGACGGCCATCCGTATTTATTTGAGCCAGAGTATATGGACGAGGAGCTGCTACAAACTCAAGAGCTAACGAGGATAGCGTGTGTGTGTCAGAGACAAATCTAGAGCGTTCGTGCCGCCGCTGCTTCACCCTCGTCTGCTCGTTGGCCCTCTGTTGCTATCCTCGTTAGCTCTTGAGTTTGTAGCAGCTCCTCGTCCATATACTCTGGCTCAAATAAATACGGATGGCCGTCAGAATGAAAAGGCTCGTCTTCACTCTCGAAATCTGGTAAATATCCAGCCATGATACCGATGCAGTAAAACTTTCAACTGTCCTCCGGGATAAGCAGCTCCACTATGAGCGGCGCGCTGCATGGCTCCTCTGTTTTCTTCTGGCAACAAGCTCACAGGAGATGACATCACACAGCTCAGAGGACGTGAAGGAAAACGCAATGCTTACAATGCTAAATAGAGATAGCACCGGCGATCGCAACCGGTCTGTGGCGAAATAAACACTTTTAATGCTCAAACTTATACGGGATGCAGTTGCCCCCCTATCTAGCTTCGCGGCTGCCGGCTGCATCCGCTCCCTTGATACTGAGCCAATTTTAAAACGAGTTGTACCCGTCAATCGTATACACACATACACTTGGGGCAATAGGACCCAGGTTGAAAAATACCGAAGTTGCCCTTTAACTGTCCTTCAGTGAGACAGATTGTCACAACTACAAACTAAACAGATGTGAAATAAAAAACTGTAAAATAAATTGCTTTTCTCTTTCAAGGTATCAACAGAACTACATTCAAAATATCCCAGAGCTGGAGTTTATAGGATTTTAAAGACACAGAAGAACACAGTTACATCAAGACCTTCAGAAAGCCGTTATTCTGAGGAGGATTCAAAATGGACTGAGCCTTCAATGATCCCAGAAACCTGCTGCCAGTTCTTTCATTTCCACTTCAGCTCTTTCTCTGTATATTACAGTCAATAAAGGGGAGATTTGGGCCAGTTTTATTTTGCAAGTTAACAAACACTGAAGTATTGACACATGAGAATATTCTTCAATCATGTCTGATATCCTGCATATTTACTCTGAATAAAAACATTTCTGCATGCTTCTAAAAGTCGATATTCAGTGTCCTAGCACTTTTTCTCTTGCCTTTCAGGCATTTTTATATTTGCCAATTTGATCTTTATCTCTGTTGCATTATTTTCGCCTTACACTCAGTTTTATTACCTCCTAAATTTTTCTGTATTTGTTCTAATTGTACAATGGTAAGTAGTTTTATTTTGCACTACAGCAACAACCACAACATAATCCAGAACATTTTGCTTTACATCATGTGAGTAAATATCCAGAATATTTGTACTATATTGAACTATTTATCTGTGCTCAACTTAACAACTAGCACTGAATACTCCAGTGTCAAGTTTTCTATTTGCATTTCAGTGTAGTTATTCTATTTCCTAATAACTCCATATTCAACGTCCTGAACCAACCTGCTGAAAAGATTTGAAATGCCTTATGTGAACAAATAAAAGTTTTGTTATTGAAATGAGTAGGTCTGCAGTTTATGTTAAATATACTTTAATAATGTTAATAAAATGAGTTACACAGTATTACATCAGTGAGTTTTGCACATCATAATATAAAACACATTAGAAGGTCTCTTCTGGTCAGCTGGATCTCTCTCTGCTGCTCCTCCAGACCTCCACATCTCTGATTCTTCTTCTCTTCTCAGGGACCTGAGAGGCTCAGGAGGCTCAGTCCTGTGTCTAACATGGAATCAGAAAGTTACACAAATGAACAGACGTAACGTTACAGCGTAACTATTTGTCTAATGCCCACTGTCTAACTCGTACGTGTTAAAGTTTTTCACTGCTGATGGAGTTTATTCTTTACGTGTTTCATAAACTGTAGATGATGGTCTAGCTCGGCTGTGTCAGCACTCTGCTCCGTCATTATCAGCGTTTTCTTTGTCTCATATTTAGCAGCTTTGCAGAGAGCAGAGAGTCATCCTACCACAGTCATGTCTCAGAGGGCCTCAACTTAGCTGACAAAGTTTGTAACACGTAAAGTTTTCTCTATTAGCGGGTAACAAACGACTCGAGTCCCTCCTGGGTTGCCATTATACATGTGCCATTATCCCCAGGCTAAAAGCTACAGTCAAAGTTACAGAATACACATGCAAATGCTGAGCTAACTACTGACTGCTAATGCTTGAAAAACGATATATTAGGAAAGAAACATGCTCAGACTGTACCTTATCAGTCCACATGGTTTATATGTCTCTCTGGAGGTCCTTTTGGCTAGCTGCTCCTTCCTCTTATGTAAACAAATGCACGTTGTTGTGCGGCGCTCGGTTTAACGACAGTGCAGTTACACCAACGACCACAGAGGGAGCTAGAGAGCAGAATAAATGGAATCCTACATAAATGGAACCCTTTAACATTAAGGGCAGACATTCAGCTCAGATTGGACTGACCATAAGAAAAGAAAACAGGTGGTATAACACATCTCTAATTGAGGACATATACTATCATTTTGAATGTAAGCTTGCTCTAATTAACCAGGGCATGTGTATGTGTGTCTCACCCTTTCTGAGTCCTTGAAACTGCTCACACACACACGTCTGTGCCATCATGAATCAGAATCAGCTTTTTTTGGCCAAATCAATCACAACATACAATGAATTTGGTTAAATATAACCACAATAGAAAAAATATCTTAATAAAAAATATGCCCAATTAGAGAAGAAAATATTTATGCACCCAGTAGAAATACATATGTACATCTTATATACATATACATACATACATACATACATACATATATATATATATATATATATATATATATATATATATATATATATATATATATACATATACATATATATATATATACACATACATACATATGTGTGTGTATGTGTGTGTGCGCGCGTGTGTGTGTGTGTGTGTGTGTACACGTGAAGAAAATATATAAATATACACAATTGGTGCAAGGTATAACAAGGTTTATGAAGAGGTATCGGCAGATGGTTTAACCTTTACTTTTAAATTATTTCTAATAATTTTTAGGAACACATTGTCAATATGGCAGTGTGTCAAATTTGACCTTCTTTATTTAAAGAGAACTTCATAAACCTTTGTGATCTTGCCGAATAAAATGAAAATGACCTGCTTAATCATAAACAAACGCTGCGAGCAGGGTTCGAACCTGCGCGGGGAGACCCCATTGGATTTCAAGTCCAACGCCTTAACCACTCGGCCATCGCAGCCTGCGCCCTAATATGGACAAACAACTGAATTATATACAGGTCTATACTTCGGTACAGTCGGCTGATAGTACGTGACCGTCTGGCTTTCTGCGAGCTTCGACATGTTTTTCGTTTGGTTTTTTTTTCAATTAAAAACATGGCCTTCAAGTACAGAAAAACAATTCTACAACTACGAAAACTGTCACACTACTTTAGGGGCAGTGTGACTGTCATGAGTGACTTTTGGCTCAAGACCCGTTCACTGCCACCAAATTCCACATAACCCCAAGCTCACGCCGCGCTCACATTTTTAATGATACGGATTTCATGCGGAAGCCGCACCGGACCCGCACAGGATTCAGTGTGACCCCTCACACTGAATCCTGTGCGGGTCCGGTGCGGCTTCCGCATGTAATCCGTATCATTAAAATCACTGTTGTAGGCTCACATTAGCCCCGTGCGGTGCGAGTCCGGTTGTGGGAGCCGTACGGCACAACGGAAACTATCCGCAAAAAGTCTATTTTTTCCGGACGCCGAAGAGGGTCTGTGTCAAGCTGAATGAAATGTGACGAGCTATAGGCCTACAGGGAGTGAAATGCCGGGTGGCATGAACATACATTGTTTTTCAAAATAAAATGAGTGTACAAACAAATGTAAGTGGACTCTTCTTTGAACGCACACTTGCGCTTGTAGTAAATGTAAACATCACACCCGGTGACACGAGGTCGCAAAAGTGAGCAGCACAGCATCTCCTTACATGTAGTTCCTGTATATAGGGCTTGTTCTCGCGCGAAGTCCGGACAAGAACATAAATCCACGTGAGCTTCTACTCCCGTGAGTGCCGTTTTCGCACCCGGCACCGGAGCCAGCCGCAGCCTCTATCTGGAGCTGATGTGAGTGGCAGCTTGCGGAAAATCCGCACCGAATCTGGACTGCAACCGTCCTGAAGCCAATGTGAGCGCGGCGTAACGCGGAAGCGCCGTGCCGCGAGCTGACCTGATACTCGTTCCTGCAGTTAAGACGTAATGACTTCAGAGGAAATTTAAGTTCGAGAGTCAGTAGCCTATATTGTGTTTTATTTTGAAACTTCTGGATACTCCACATGTTGACTTCCTGTCTGTTGCTTTCTCAACGACACTGAATTTACAAGGTTTGGTATGAGGGACGAAAAATGACATAATAACAAATAAGTAAATAAATAAATGAATTAATAAATACAGAAATAAATGTATTAAATGCATCAATAAATGAATAAATGTAGAAATAAGTATATAAAAATATAAATAAATAATTTAATGCTTGCATTTTATATTGTCATTACCATATTTTTATACTTTAATATTTATTTATTTCCTCAATTATTAACACATTTTAAAATGTATATATTTATTTAATTATATATTTATGATTTTCTATATGTATTTATTTATTTATTTATTTCTGCACTTCCCCATTTATTTATATATTCATTATTTCCCGTTTTTCTGTATTTTCACATGTATTTATTTCCGTATTTCTATGTGCATTTTGTCAGAAGAAAAATATATGTAAATTAAGTGGGCGGTCCTTAGTCCCCTCTGAAGCAGGATTGGTTACATCTGTGTGATCGGATCGATGGGATCGAGTTACGGTCTTTCGCGAACGAGGTGGAGAACAACTCATCAAATGACTATTTACAGTTTCGGTTGGATGGATTAATGGAAGATTTACTCCAGATAAATGCTCAGATGGGTAATGAAGTTGGCGTGGACGTCTTAGATAGACTTCAAGAAGTCGCTCATCAGCTCCACGTTTTGTCTGAAACAGAGGTGGAGAAAACTGTTGGACCTCCCTCGTACCTTTTACCTCCCGAAATCATTCAATTTCACCTTCTTCTGGGACACACGGTTGGAGATATTGCATGTTTGTTCAGAGTGTGCGAAAGAACAGTCCGTCGGAGGATGTCACAGTATGGGATAAGGTAATTAAGCCCTAATCTTCTATCATTTCAATTAAAGTTACAAAGCTGCAAGACACAGATTGACCATTAATGCAGCTAAGCTGTATGTCATGAGTACTGTGTTTTTTTTAACCTCAGCTGTGTTTGTATGTGTGTTTATGACCAGGGTCCATGATTTATTAACTCAGTTGGACGATGAGGCCCTGGATGAAACTGTGACCCAAATTCTGCGGAACCATCCCAACTGTGGGTATAAAATGATGTATGAACACTTGAATGCACAAGGCATTCGAATACAGAGTAAGTGACAAGAGCTAAACACATTTATTACCCCCAATTTCCACCAGACGCGAAACCGCCGCGCAGTGCCGCGCCGCGCCAGGCCACGCAGCATCCAGGCCACAACACAATTCAGGCGCCGCCGCCTTGCCGCGCGGCACGGCGGCAGGCGCCCGTGGTGCGCGCCGCTGAACCCCGCGCACCGCCGTGCCGCGGCGGTAGCACATACACAATGAATGGGTTTGCCGCCGACCGCCTGCGCTTGCCGCGTTTGGTGTGTAGGGGCCTTGAAGCGCCGGCACGCGCCTAGGCGCGAGAGATATGCTTCAGGTCTATTTTCTGCGCGGTCGCTTGTGAGAAGTGAAGTGAGGTGTTGTTTATTGCTTTTCTCAGTCTATAGCATGTTTTATGAGCGTGTGACATCGCTATTCTCATGAGAGCCGTGGCTCTCCGGGGATCAGCCCTCCCCCTCCGGATTGAGCTCCGTGGCGTCCCGCAGCGCGCCGCTTCCAGTGGGTTTTGAGATTCGGAGCAAGATCGCGGCGCTCCGCACCGCTCCGCTGCGCCGCGCCACGGAGCGGAATTACGTTAAAATTAAAAACTTAAATAACTTAACTTTTATTTGTTATATTGACAACAAAGTCATTCTGATGATCAAGCATCCCCATCCCACTGAACTAAAAGCTCTAATTTTAGAAAAATAGGTTTCCTTGTATTTTATATGATTTTTTATATAATGACGAATATTAGGCTAATTAACAGGTTATGACTTTTAAAACTTTAATAACTTTTGTTAGTGTAATCGTCACCAAAGTCAATTTTATTATCAAGCATACTAATTGCTGTGTTTTACAGCTCTAATCTTAGAAAAAAAAGGTTTCACTTTATTTTATATGATTTTTGTTATATTGACGAATATTAATTTGCAGGTTATGACTTCTTAAAAAAGTCACTGTATTTTACATGAATTGTCTAATATGGACGAATATTAATTAACTGGTTATGACTTTTCAAACTTTAATAACTTAACTTTTGTTCATTATATTGACACCAAAGTCACTCTGATAAACATGCATCCCCATTCCCCATTCCTCTGAACTGAAGCTCTAATTTTAGAAAAATAGGTTTCTCTGTATTTTATATGATTTTTGATATAATGACGAATATTAATTAACAGGTTATGACTTTTCAAACTTTAATAACTTAACTTTTGTCAGTTTAATTGACACCAAAGTCATTCTTCTTATCAAGCATCCTAATTGCTGTGTTTTACAGCTCTAATTTTAGAAAAAAAGGTTTCACTGTATTTTATATGATTTTTGTTATATTGACGAATATTAATTTGCAGGTTATGACTTTTTGACTTTAATAACTTAACTTTTGTTCGTTATATTGACACGAAAGTCAACCTGATGGTCAAGCATTGCCTTTGCTCTGTACTACAGATCTCTATTAAAAGAAATAGGTTTCAGTGTAATAGGTTTCGGTCAATGCAGATGGGTATTCTAGTTGTACTCTATGTGCTATTACAGCCTTGGATATGTCACAGATTACTAAAATTATTGGCTTTGGTGAATGATTATTTTTTGGTGTGGCATCAGTTTTTCAATTTTAAATCCTTGGGTCCTGTTTCGGCTGTTTTAAGCAACAATTTCAGCAGCTTTTTTTTTCTTTCCCTATTATGCCTATTTTTGCTCAAGTCTGTTCATCGAGTTCAGTCCTTATAAAAAAAGAATATTTCTTTAAAAAATGTAGATTTGAAACCTTGATATAGTCATAACCTGTTAATTAATATTCGTCAATATGACAAAAATTATATAAAACACAGTGAAACCTATTTTTCTAAAATTAGAGCTTTAGTACAGAGTGAAGGTGTGCTTGATCATCAGAATGACTTTGCTGTCTATATAATGAAAGAGTTAAATTATAAAAGTTTTATGTCAACATTACATATTTGTGAATAAACATCAATACAAAAAAAATCACATAAATTACATTGATACCTATTTCTCTACAATACCAGCTGTAGCACAGAGTATAAGAGATGTTTGATCATCAGGCCAAGTTTGGTGTCACTACAGTAAACAACAGTTAAGTTACTACAGCTATTATTGTCCTTACACATTAATTCAAACAATTCAATAAATCAAATCAAAACTTTTTTGCTAAAGTCACAGCTTTAGTTCAAAGTAAAGGAGATCACTTTTCATGTTTTGTTCTCATTTTGTTGGTAGGTCTCATAACTTTGATGGCATTTGCTGTATTTTCAGTGATCACGCCCTGTAATGTATTTTAATTCGTAACCCTTGAAAAAAATGACCTGTAGTATGAATTACATATGGTCCTTTATGTTTGTTGTGGTTTTGAAGACTTCATTTCTCAGTCTGGAGAAGTTATTGAATTTTTCTTTCACACCTTTCTTCCAATATGGTAATTTGCCAACGGTCCTAAGCCGCCGAGCCTTCACTTGAAATTGTGTGGCTCGATGACGGCTCGCTCGAGAAAAACGAGATTGTAGCTCACAGTCTTCGTGACAGCGAAACTTTACCCAAGTCAGTTACTTACTTGGGTAAGTTACAGGATATGGTAGAGAACAGATTAAGGCAGACGTTTCACAGTTTTGATGAACTTCAGAGAACCAATAATAATGATGCAGCAAGGGTCGCAGAGAAGTGAATGTCTATCAAATGTGCCGGTGCCGGCATTTCAAAAATATCATCCATAGGAGTCACAGCATCTCCTCACAAGTTCTCACACTCGATTTGTCCTGCCAGAGTCAGCAGAGTCTGTTATCTCTTCTTCTGATGGTGGTCCTGCATGTGTAAGTTAGTCACCTAAAGAACTGCCACGACCGTTGTCGAGGAAAATTAATCGATCTTAAAGGATCGAGCAGAGGTCCCACCCTATAACTTTGATTGACAGACCAAGTCGTTCTGCTGAAAAATGACAAAAAGAAATAAAAAAGGCCACTGTGGTGGACACTATGAAATAAAAATTACATTTGTAAAAAAGTTTTTTACTTTGATAAAAGCTTGGAAAATAAATAATTAGTAGCCTAATTATTTTAAAAATAGGAAATTGTTGAATAATCATTATGAAATATATATATACATTATATATATATATATATATACAGTCATGGAAAAAATTATTAGACCACCCTTGTTTTCTTCAATTTCTTGTTAATTTTAATGCCTGGCTCAACTAAAGGTACATTTGTTTGGACAATTATAATGATAACAACAAAAATAGCTCATGAGAGTTTAATTTAAGAACTAAGAACTATTCATTTTCCATGGTTTTCTTGATAATAACCAAAATTACTTAAATTCTTACATCAATAGCTATGGCATTGTACCGCCAAAAACACTACTTTTAAGCATTCCATGTTTTCTTTTCTGTTTGCTTTAAACACATGATACACACAGAAGAGTTAATACTTGATTGCATAACCATTGTTTTTGATGACTGCAGCCATGCGTCTTGGCATGCTCTCCACCAGCTTCTGACATTGTTCTGCTGTCACAGCAGCCCATTCCTGTTGGACAAATTCAAACAAATTTTCTTTGTTTTTGGTCTTGTGGTTCTCCATTTTGAGTTTGATGATTTTCCACAGGTTTTCAATTGGATTAAGATCTGGTGATTGAGCAGGCCAAGGCATGGTAATGTTGTGGTTCTCCATCCAGGTTTTAACTGACCTTGCCGTGTGGCAAGGGGCATTGTCTTGTTGGAAAATCCAGTCATTCGAGGCAGGAAAGAGTTTTCCAGCTGATGGAAGAAGACTGTTTTCAAGGGTAGTCCTGTACATGACCTGGTTCATTCGCCTTCACACAATTGCATTTGCCCTGTTCCACTCAGACTGAAACAACCCCAGATCATGACTGATCCACCCCCATGTTTTACTGTAGGGCAAGACAGTCTGGGTTGTAAGCTTCTCCAGGCTTCCTCCTAACCAGTAAGTTGGCTGGAGGGCATCAATTCAAAATTGGATTCATCACTGAAGAGAACCTTAGCCCAATCATCAACAGTCCAATCCTTGTGGTCTCGAGCAAAGAGTAACCGGCCTTCCTCTGCCTTTCATTGATGAAGGGCTTCTATGCGTTCTGTGTGACTTCAAACCAGCTTCAACAAGTCGGTTTCAACTGTCCTTGCTGAACAAGTCACATTTCTCGACAGTGCCCACTCATTTTAAGGTCCCTGGAGGTCTGACGACGATTCCTGACACAGGAACGGATGAGTGCACGGTCATCTCGCGGGGTAGAAAGACGTTTCCTGCCACGGCCAGGTAGCAATTTGGTAGTGCCATGTTCAGCTTGTTTATTTTGTTGTAATGAACGGCTGTCTTGGAGATCTTCAGTTTTTTCGCTACCTGTCTCTCACTCATGCCAATTTCCAGCAGTGCCAAGATGGTTGCCTTTGTGGCTTCACATAATTCTTTTGTTTTAGGCATTATGTGAGAGCTGACAACTTCTGAGTTGTGCTACGGCTTGAATGTAAGCAGGAAACCACTCTAGGCCTTTGCATGTGCAGTGCTGCTTGTGACATGAAATGGCCTCTTATATACCCTGGGAATCAATTAAGCTTAAGAATGTCAAATAGGACATAAAGTATTATGTGACCAGCTGCATTTTTGTTGTGTTCATTGTATTATACGTTTAGTGGTACCAGATATTAGAATGAACAAGAAATTGAAGAAAACAAGGGTGGTCTAATAATTTTTTCCAAGACTGTATATATATATATGTATAATATATATATATATATATACATATATATATATATATATATATATATATATATACATATATATATATATGTGTGTGTGTGTGTGTATATATATATATATATATATATATATATATATATATATATATATATATATATATATATATATATATATATATATATATATATATATATATATATATATATATATATATATACATATATACATATATATATATATATATATATATATATATATATATATATATATATATATATATATATATATACATATACATATGTATATATATATACATGAACATTTCATAATAATATTGCCTTGTTTTACAACTTAATGGTCTTACTATACATTTGTCAGTTATTAATCAAAATGGTATTCATTTCAAAATGTTGTTTTTATTTAATTATGAATCTTTTGGGGTTCCATAGTGGACAAATTGTTCAGCTGTTTTCTGTGCTTTGAATTTTTGTCCCTCTTTAAAAAAGTACAAACTCGGTGCAGACTGAATGACATTTGAGTGCTGATGATACAGAGGAAGATGGCATTGATTGCTGAGATGGCAAAGAGTCACGTGAGTTACAGACGGAGGGGCAGGGCACGATGTTCTGCTGTAGGCACATTACGCTGACATCATGATGTAAATGGGTGGTAAGTGGGTTCACTCCGGTGTGATGATCACACAGAACCCGTGTCACTTGCAGGGTCAGTCAATCCAGATCGAAATGCCAATAAGTTCCTTTCAAACTGCTGACAGGAGCCGATTGTGAGCGGTTTTAAACAGGTTTTTGGCCAGTCCGATACTGCTCTCACACTAAAATTAGTGGGTCAACGTGGGTTTTTTCAAAGCGTGTTAACTCGCTAACATTCAACAAGCTACGCCTTTTCCCACTGCCAGCAGTAGGTACCAGATCCATCCCTCCTGCCAGATCTGTCCCCCCAGCCTGCACCTGCACCTGCTGATGATGTTGCACATCTCAATTGCCTGTGATGACGTTTCGCTTTGTAGCCTAATTGTTAGAATCCAACACTTGGCAATACCCAGCAACAAGAAAAAGAAGAAGACAGGGAGAAGACAGTGAGAGAAGACAGCAGGATTACAAACAAAAGGAATAATAAACAATACAAATTTCCTAAAGAAGTGTGCTTGTATACACAGAGTAATGAAGCTTAGCGAAAGTTCAGACAGGAAGAACTGTATGCTCATTCAGTCTCCTCTTTCATGCCTGCCTACCTGCACAGGTGATCCAAATCTCAGCCGATGAGGGGTGTGCTCTCACTCAAGCACTGAGCCACACAGATCCTGCCACACACAACGGCCTGGCCAATCATCATGGTGCAGCCTTCTTTTAAACCATGTCTTTGCTCCTCCACAGCCAGTACGTTGGTGACATACCGGTGATCTCGGCAATCTTTCTGCAGACTTGAACACGCTTCACGTCATTAAGCGTGCCTGATTAATTCTCAAAGTTAACTTCCTGCAGTTATTTCATTTCTGCTTCAAACTCGCCAACATTTCGGCTCACCATCGTCAGCTACATCCGATGTCACTGAAGTGTCTGGTGAATCATCAAAGAGCAAAAGTCCGTGCATTGTGTTTTATTTTGATACTTCCGGTTACTCCACACGATGACTTCCTGCCAGGTGCTTTCTTAATGACTCTGAATTTACGAGGTTTGGAAGCGGCCGCGCAGAAAATAGACCTGAAGCGTATCTCTCGCGCCTAGGCGCGCGCCGGTGTTGTGCCAAAAATGTGATTTCTGCCAGAAACTGATTTCCGGTCCACGGGAGCGCGCACAGCCGTCAGAGTTGAAAAGCGCAGCTTCTGTGGCTCTGCAGCAGGCTTCATCGGACTCAAAGAACCAGTTTGTTTAAGAATATCTGACAATGTTTATTTGTGTTTGCGTTTGATAGCCTCCTGTACGTCTACTTGCCTTATATCGCTGTTCAATGACTAGTTAGTGATTTTAATCAGGCGTGTATTTGCGCGAATAAAGATATGTGTCACTGACGGAGCTTATGTTTTTTTTCTGCATCAAAAATACAGTAGATCCCTCAACAGAGTAATTGACCCCAAACAGTGATTTGCACAGTTTAAAAAATGAGTAAAGGGACATTACATTGTAAAAATCAGCTTATTTTGCTTGCCAAAAATTGATTCATGCCTCTGATATTGTACACAGATGGATATTTTGCCCCAAAATAAGTAAATATATCAAAGCAGAGTAATATTTACAAAAATTTGACCCCAACCAGTACTTTTTACCACTAACAAAATGAGTAAAACCACCTTATAATGTAAAAATCAGCTCATTTTACTTGCCAAAATCTGATTCATGCCTCTGATATTGTACACAGATGGATATTTTGCCCCAGAATGACTAAATATAACACAGCAGAGTAATATTTACAAGATTTGATCCCAATAAGTACTTTTTTCCACTTAAAAAATCAATTTAAGGACATAACAACGTAAAAATCAGCTTACTTTGCTTGCCAAAAATTGATTCATGCCTCTGGTATTGTACATAGATGGATATTTTGCCCCAAAATAACTAAATATATCACAGTAGAGTAATATTTACAAAATTTGACCCCAACCAGTACTTTTTTACCACTAAAAAAAATGAGTAAAACCACATTTTAATGTAAAAATCAGCTTACTTTGCTTGCCAAAAATTGATTCATGCCTCTGGTATTGTATATAGATGGATATTTTGCATCAAAATAAGTACATATATCACAGCAGAGTAATATTTTCAAGATTTGACCCCAACCAGTACTTTTTAACACTTAAAAAATCAATTAAAGTACTTTACAATGTAAAAATCAGCTCATTTTGCTTGCCAAAAATTGATTCATGCCACTGATATTGTACATAGATGGATATTTTGCCCCAAAATAACTAAATATATCACAGCAGAGTAATATTTACAAGATTTGACCCCAATAAGTACTTTTTACCACTTAAAAAATCAATTTAAGGACATAACAACGTAAAAATCAGCTTACTTTGCTTGCCAAAAATTGAGTCATTAAGAAAGCACCTGGCAGGAAGTCATCGTGTGGAGTAACCGGAAGTATCAAAATAAAACACAATGCACGGACTTTTGCTCTTTGATGATTCACCAGACACTTCAGTGACATCGGATGTAGCTGACGATGGTGAGCCGAAATGTTGGCGAGTTTGAAGCAGAAATGAAATAACTGCAGGAAGTTAACTTTGAGAATTAATCAGGCACGCTTAATGACGTGAAGCGTGTTCAAGTCTGCAGAAAGATTGCCGAGATCACCGGTATGTCACCAACGTACTGGCTGTGGAGGAGCAAAGACATGGTTTAAAAGAAGGCTGCACCATGATGATTGGCCAGGCCGTTGTGTGTGGCAGGATCTGTGTGGCTCAGTGCTTGAGTGAGAGCACACCCCTCATCGGCTGAGATTTGGATCACCTGTGCAGGTAGGCAGGCATGAAAGAGGAGACTGAATGAGCATACAGTTCTTCCTGTCTGAACTTTCGCTAAGCTTCATTACTCTGTGTATACAAGCACACTTCTTTAGGAAATTTGTATTGTTTATTATTCCTTTTGTTTGTAATCCTGCTGTCTTCTCTCACTGTCTTCTCCCTGTCTTCTTCTTTTTCTTGTTGCTGGGTATTGCCAAGTGTTGGATTCTAACAATTAGGCTACAAAGCGAAACGTCATCACAGGCAATTGAGATGTGCAACATCATCAGCAGGTGCAGGTGCAGGCTGGGGGGACAGATCTGGCAGGAGGGATGGATCTGGTACCTACTGCTGGCAGTGGGAAAAGGCGTAGCTTGTTGAATGTTAGCGAGTTAACACGCTTTGAAAAAACCCACGTTGACCCACTAATTTTAGTGTGAGAGCAGTATCGGACTGGCCAAAAACCTGTTTAAAACCGCTCACAATCGGCTCCTGTCAGCAGTTTGAAAGGAACTTATTGGCATTTCGATCTGGATTGACTGACCCTGCAAGTGACACGGGTTCTGTGTGATCATCACACCGGAGTGAACCCACTTACCACCCATTTACATCATGATGTCAGCGTAATGTGCCTACAGCAGAACATCGTGCCCTGCCCCTCCGTCTGTAACTCACGTGACTCTTTGCCATCTCAGCAATCAATGCCATCTTCCTCTGTATCATCAGCACTCAAATGTCATTCAGTCTGCACCGAGTTTGTACTTTTTTAAAGAGGGACAAAAATTCAAAGCACAGAAAACAGCTGAACAATTTGTCCACTATGGAACCCCAAAAGATTCATAATTAAATAAAAACAACATTTTGAAATGAATACCATTTTGATTAATAACTGACAAATGTATAGTAAGACCATTAAGTTGTAAAATAAGGCAATATTATTATGAAATGTTCATGTATATATATATATACATATGTATATATTATATATATATATATATATATATATATATATATGTATATATATACATACATACATACATACATATATATATAATATATATATATATATATATATATAATATATGTATATATATATATATATATATATATATATATAATGTATATATATATTTCATAATGATTATTCAACAATTTCCTATTTTTAAAATAATTAGGCTACTAATTATTTATTTTCCAAGCTTTTATCAAAGTAAAAAACTTTTTTACAAATGTAATTTTTATTTCATAGTGTCCACCACAGTGGCCTTTTTTATTTCTTTTTGTCATTTTTCAGCAGAACGACTTGGTCTGTCAATCAAAGTTATAGGGTGGGACCTCTGCTCGATCCTTTAAGATCGATTAATTTTCCTCGACAACGGTCGTGGCAGTTCTTTAGGTGACTAACTTACACATGCAGGACCACCATCAGAAGAAGAGATAACAGACTCTGCTGACTCTGGCAGGACAAATCGAGTGTGAGAACTTGTGAGGAGATGCTGTGACTCCTATGGATGATATTTTTGAAATGCCGGCACCGGCACATTTGATAGACATTCACTTCTCTGCGACCCTTGCTGCATCATTATTATTGGTTCTCTGAAGTTCATCAAAACTGTGAAACGTCTGCCTTAATCTGTTCTCTACCATATCCTGTAACTTACCCAAGTAAGTAACTGACTTGGGTAAAGTTTCGCTGTCACGAAGACTGTGAGCTACAATCTCGTTTTTCTCCGAACGAGCCGTCATCCGAGCCACACAATTTCAAGTGAAGGCTCGGCGGCTTAGGGACCGTTGGCAAATTACCATATTGGAAGAAAGGTGTGAAAGAAAAATTCAATAACTTCTCCAGACTGAGAAATGAAGTCTTCAAAACCACAACAAACATAAAGGACCATATGTAATTCATACTACAGGTCATTTTTTTCAAGGGTTACGAATTAAAATACATTACAGGGCGTGATCACTGAAAATACAGCAAATGCCATCAAAGTTATGAGACCTACCAACAAAATGAGAACAAAACATGAAAAGTGATCTCCTTTACTTTGAACTAAAGCTGTGACTTTAGCAAAAAAGTTTTGATTTGATTTATTGAATTGTTTGAATTAATGTGTAAGGACAATAATAGCTGTAGTAACTTAACTGTTGTTTACTGTAGTGACACCAAACTTGGCCTGATGATCAAACATCTCTTATACTCTGTGCTACAGCTGGTATTGTAGAGAAATAGGTATCAATGTAATTTATGTGATTTTTTTTGTATTGATGTTTATTCACAAATATGTAATGTTGACAAAAAACTTTAATAACTTAACTCTTTCGTTATATTGACAGCAAAGTCATTCTGATGATCAAGCACACCTTCACTCTGTACTAAAGCTCTAATTTTAGAAAAATAGGTTTCACTGTGTTTTATATAATTTTTGTCATATTGACGAATATTAATTAACAGGTTATGACTATATCAAGGTTTCAAATCTACATTTTTTAAAGAAATATTCTTTTTTTATAAGGACTGAACTCGATGAACAGACTTGAGCAAAAATAGGCATAATAGGGAAAGAAAAATAAGCTGCTGAAATTGTTGCTTAAAACAGCCGAAACAGGACCCAAGGATTTAAAATTGAAAAACTGATGCCACACCAAAAAATAATCATTCACTAAAGCCAATAATTTTAGTAATCTGTGACATATCCAAGGCTGTAATAGCACATAGAGTACAACTAGAATACCCATCTGCATTGACTGAAACCTATTACACTGAAACCTATTTCTTTTAATAGAGATCTGTAGTACAGAGCAAAGGCAATGCTTGACCATCAGGTTGACTTTCGTGTCAATATAACGAACAAAAGTTAAGTTATTAAAGTCAAAAAGTCATAACCTGCAAATTAATTTTTCGTCAATATAACAAAAATCATATAAAATACAGTGAAACCTTTTTTTCTAAAATTAGAGCTGTAAAACACAGCAATTAGGATGCTTGATAAGAAGAATGACTTTGGTGTCAATTAAACTGACAAAAGTTAAGTTATTAAAGTTTGAAAAGTCATAACCTGTTAATTAATATTCGTCATTATATCAAAAATCATATAAAATACAGAGAAACCTATTTTTCTAAAATTAGAGCTTCAGTTCAGAGGAATGGGGAATGGGGATGCATGTTTATCAGAGTGACTTTGGTGTCAATATAATGAACAAAAGTTAAGTTATTAAAGTTTGAAAAGTCATAACCTGTTAATTAATATTCGTCCATATTAGACAATTCATGTAAAATACAGTGACTTTTTTAAGAAGTCATAACCTGCAAATTAATATTCGTCAATATAACAAAAATCATATAAAATAAAGTGAAACCTTTTTTTCTAAGATTAGAGCTGTAAAACACAGCAATTAGTATGCTTGATAATAAAATTGACTTTGGTGACGATTACACTAACAAAAGTTATTAAAGTTTTAAAAGTCATAACCTGTTAATTAGCCTAATATTCGTCATTATATAAAAAATCATATAAAATACAAGGAAACCTATTTTTCTAAAATTAGAGCTTTTAGTTCAGTGGGATGGGGATGCTTGATCATCAGAATGACTTTGTTGTCAATATAATGAATAAAAGTTAAGTTATTTAAGTTTTTAAGTCATAACCTGTTAATTAATATTCATCCATATATTACAAATATCATATGAAATATAGTGAAACCTATTTTTCTGAAATTAGAGCTGTCGTACAGAGCAAAGGAGATGCTTGATAATCAGAATGACTTTGGTGTCAATATAACGAACCAAAGCTTAGTTATCAAAGTTTTAATAGTGATTACCTTTTAATTAGTATTCGTCTATGCAACAAAAATTATATAATAACCACTGAAACCTTTTTTTCAAAAATTAGAGGTGTGGTACAGAGCAAAGGGGGTGCTCAATCATCAGAATGACTTTGTTGTCACTACAGCCAACAAAAGTTAGGTGATTAAATTTTTTATACTCATAACCTGTGAATTAATATTCATCCATATTAGAAAATTCATGTAAAATACAGTGAAACCTATTTTTCTAAAATTAGAGCTGTAAAACACAGCAATTGGGATGCTTGATAATAAGAATGACTTTGGTGTCAAACAAACAAAAGTTAAGTTATTAAAGTTTTAATAGTCATAATCTGTTAATTAATATTTGTCAATGTAACAAAAATGATATAAAATACAGTGAAACCAATTTTTCTAAAATTAGAGCTGTAGTACAGAGCAAAGGGGATGCTTGATACTCAGACAGACTTTGGTGTAGATATAACGAACAAAAGTTAAGTTATTAAAGTTTTAATAGTCATAACCTGGCAATTAATATCTCCCTATCCATGATCAATACATTTACAGTATCTATTTTTTATCACCACACGGCATGAAGTCCCTCTAGAAAATGGGATGTCACATCTCAAGAGGCCGTTAACACATTCATACTTAATGGAGACAAATATGGTTGGGATGCACTTGTGGTCTGGGCATCCATGAGTTCGTCACTACCACAAATTCTTATTTTCAGAAAGAATATCATTGATTATTCTTCTATAAAATGATCACCACAACCATTCAGACATGAGGACCCTCCTGAAAATGAGATGTAGCATCTCAAGAGGCTAACCTCTAATAAATCAGACAACAGGTCTATGGTTCATGGATCTGTCACTAACTTTAGTTCTTACTTTAGTCCACTTGTCTCCTCTTACCTCCCTTCCTTTGCCCACACACCCAACACAGCATCGCGTGGATTTGCTGTTCATCATGAGACTGTGATCCACATTCAAGATTTCCTGCTGCTTAACAGAAGGTTTTTTCCTGCCGCCATGATGGAGGGATTCATGATTGGCTATATGGATTCATGTTGGGTGTTGGATGTATATATTTGTATATATATGTAAATGTGTATCTTCATATGTATATATGTATCTATGCATATATGTGTATCCATAAAATGAAGAGTTTTATGCTCTATTGTAAAGTGTCTTGAAATAACACTTGTTATGAATTGGTGCTATACAAATAAAGATTGATTGATTGATAATATTCGTCAATATAACAAAAATCATATAAAATACGGTGAAACCTATTTTTCTAAAATTAGAGCTGTAGTACGGGGCAAAGGGGATGCTTAATCATCAGAATGACTTTGGTGTTAATATAACAAACAAAAGTTAAGTTGTTAAAGTTTTTGTCAACATTACATATTTGTGCATAAACGTCAATACAAAAAAAAGTCACATAAATTACATTGATACCTATTTCTCTACAATACCAGCTGTAGCACAGAGTATAAGAGATGTTTGATCATCAGGCCAAGTTTGGTGTCACGACAGTAAACAACAGTTAAGTTACTACAGCTATTATTGTCCTTACACATTAATTCAAACAATTCAATAAATCAAATCAAAACTTTTTTGGCCTGATCAAACATCTCTTAAACATGGATGAATATTAATTAATGGGTTATGACTCTTAAATCTTTAATAACTTAAGTTTTGTTGGCTGTATGGACACCAAAGTCACCCTGATAATCAAGCACCCCTTCACTCTGTACTACAGTACAGAATTTAGAAAAATAGGCTTCACTGTATTTTATATGATTTTTTTTAACATGGACGAATATGAATTAATAGGTCATGGCTCTTAAATCTTTAATAACTTAAGGCTTTTTCCATATGGACACCAAAGTCACCCTGATGATCAAGCATCCCCTTCACTCTGTACTACAGCTCTAATTTGGGAGAAATAAGTCTCAGTGTATTTTATATCATTCTTTTCAAATTTTGACAAATGTTGATTAACAGGTTATGACTGAAAGGAACAGTGTGTATTATTAAATGCTAAACAAAAAAAAAAAAAAAAAATAACAGACTTGGTAAAAATGGAATATATTATTTAAAAGTATATTTAAAGTAGTTTCTAATCAGCCTTAAATAATTAATGTTTTGTTTTCGTTACCTTAGAAAAAGTCATTTATATCAATCTAGGAGTGGGTCGCCCGTTTATGGGGGGCTCCATCTTGCGTCGCCATCTTTTCTACCGTAACCCAGAACGGACAAAATGCTTTCGCGTTTTTTTTCGACGTCTACCGGAAATGCACAGTTGTGAAATAGACGAAGAAGAAGATAGTGGTTACCAAGCAGCTGTGCTAATACAAACAAACATGGAGGACCACACTTACAATTTGCCAGCAGAGGAGCATGAATCATTGTCAAAGGAACGAAAACGGGATCAAGCCAAACGCAATCGGGAAAGGCTACGACAAAAAAAACAGGGTCAACACCGGCGCTGCCTTTCCCAGATGGAAGTCCCTGAAGGATAAGTTTGCAGACAGACGCAGAAGTTGCCTGTTTTTTGCTGGACAGGTAAGACTAAGTGTCGAATTGTACTCTCATATGGAGCCGAATTTATTTGTTTACTTTCGGGAGAAGTCGGAGTAAGACGCAGAGAATGTATCTGCTATGAGAGGCTTATTTCACGGCCACAAGCAATTTTCTGTGGACAGAAAACGTAGGCTGATAACTAAGCTATATAACGCTGTTGATGTGACAAATATAAAGATTTTCACCGTACTCCTTAATTTTATTGTTTGCTCCTAATTTGTTATTTAGTAGCATATGTACACATTGGTACGGTACGTTGTATATTTTAGGACATCCTCGGTCTTAGGAAAGCCTCTGTGTCATTTCTCAGACCAAACGGCATCAGAACACCCCCCCCCCCCCCCCCCCCAATAAAACCTCCGTTAGATAATATGGCCTCAGGCTTCAAATGAAATGAAAGTCATCAGACAAAATACTGCAAACACGGACTCAAATAAAAAACAGCCTCAGGTCGTAACAATATCATTATCATCGTAATATCTTATATATCAAGTCGTCTTGAGACAGCATTCAGCTAAAAATCAGCTACTAGCAAACTTCCCATTTTCAAAATAAAAGCATTCTTCATTCTCTCCTATTAGTTCTTTAACGCTTTTGTAAATTAGGCTCTTGTTTTGGAGCCGACTGGAAGTTTCTTCGATGACATACTGGCCCGCTTAACAGAATGTCCGAAATACCGAAATGAAATTTGTATCTGTGCGTTTTATGGCTCAAATGACCACATTCTGGTATTCTATTGGTGGTGGTGAATCAACTGAGATATTTGATAGCTTGGTAGCTGGAAACACTAGTTGACGACGCCATGTTGAAAAAACGCTTTTAGTGCTTGGAGGGCCACCATAGCTCAGGGGTTCTCCGAAAGGGAGGGGGGAGCGCTGCAATCTCAAACCTCACCTTTAGATGTCGCTAAAAACTACCCACTGGACCTTTAAATCTTTAATAACTTAACTTTTGTTGGCTGTATGGTCAACAAAGTCATTCTGATGATCAAGCATCCTCTTCACTCTACTACAACTCTGAATTAAAGAAATAGGTTTCATTGTAATAGGTTTCGGTCAGAAAAAAAAGATTGGTTCTTCACTTTTTCTCTAGATTTACCCTTAAGTATTGTGTCAACTCCATTAAGTTTGTTTGTTTTTAGTTGATCTGGTTAAAAAAATGTTAACGGATTTTGGATGGTTCCTGCCTTTCTCCTAATTTCCTAGTAATTTCCTTTAATTGTTATTTCCTCTTCATTCCTTATTTTTTGGAAGGAATGCAATACAGGGACAAGATAACTCTGATTTAATCATCAGAATGACTTTGGTGTCCATTCAGCCAACAAAAGTTAAGTTATGAAAGTTTAAAGAATCATAACCTGTTAATAAATATTCGTCAAATTTGAAAAGAATCGTATGAAATACACTGAGACTTATTTCTCCAAAGTCAGAGCTGTACTACAGAGTGAAGGGGATGCGTTATCATCAGGGTGACTTTGGTGTCAATACGAAAGTTAAGTTATTAAAGATTTAAGAGTCATAACCTATTGATTATTATTCGTCCATGTTAGAAAAATCATATAAAATACATTGAAACCTATTTTTCTAAAATTAGAGCTGTAGTACGTCTCGTCTGCACTTTAATGATGGAACTTCACGCTAAACAATGACAAATACTATCATGCAGACTGTTGTATGGATGTAGTGCGTGTTACCGTTTTTCTGTGTTGTTCTTTTTAGTTGTAAATTTATTAATACATCAAAATAAACAAGTCCATTGTTTGAAATGCTTAGTTTTTGAACTGCCGTCCTTTATTAAACCGTGTAGCGCCGTAAGGAACTGATCTGCCAAAGAATCAGTAGTCTTCATATGTAATGCTTCATCTCTCTTCATACCATGCTCATACGCTGAGTTTTGATTGCCCTTTGGGATACTTTTTCTTAGATTAGCCTCCTGCTGCTATTTACGATCATCCGGAAGTTCAATTCACACTTTCAAAATAATAGCACGTATCCATGAAAAACGTGAGGACTCGACCTAGACTCAAGAGGTATCCAAAAACAAACTTCTAAACTTTGAAAGCTTCGCTCAAAGGTATCCCAGCCCAATGACAATAATAATGAATATGGAAAGAATAATAACATCACTGATCTATTAAGTACAAAGCTTGCTCTATTAAGATCATAAACTACCATCATGAAATTTATTTTGTGTTCATTTCAGAGCAGGACTGATCCTGAAGAGTTTAAAAAGACTAGCTCACTTCATCCCTAAGTTACACGGGGATGCAAATTATTTCAGGCCATATTTCACCTGCAAAAATCTGTATCCCCCCCTTAGAAGGCTCAAATCATAAACTACCATCATGAAATTTATTTTGTGATCATTTCAGAGCAAGACTAATGATATTGGAGAGTTTAAAAAGACTAGCTCACTATTTTCCTAAGTTACAGGGGGATATACATTGTTTCCGGACATATGGTAGTTTATGATCTTAATAGAGCAAGCTTTGTACTTAATAGATCAGTGATGTTATTATTCTTTCCATATTCATTATTATTGTCATTGGGCTGGGATACCTTTGAGCGAAGCTTTCAAACTTTGTCTTAAAAAAAAAGTTTAGAAGTTTGTTTTTGGATACCTCTTGAGTCTAGGTCAAGTCCTCACGTTTTTCATGGATACGTGCTATTATTTTGAAAGTGTGAATTGAACTTCCGGATGATCGTAAATAGCAGCAGGAGGCTAATCTAAGAAAAAGTATCCCAAAGGGCAATCAAAACTCAGCGTATGAGCATGGTATGAAGAGAGATGAAGCATTACATATGAAGACTACTGATTCTTTGGCAGATCAGTTCCTTACGGCGCTACACGGTGTAATAAAGGACGGCAGTTCAAAAACTAAGCATTTCAAACAATGGACTTGTTTATTTTGATGTATTAATAAATTTACGACTAAAAAGAACAAAAGAGAAAAACGGTAACACGCACTACATCCATACAACAGTCTGCATGATAGTATTTGTCATTGTTTAGCGTGAAGTTCCATCATTAAAGTGCAGACCATATGGTGCAGACGAGACGTGCGCGCTCCCGCGGCCAGGGGATACACTTTCTGGCGGGGGTAAGTACATTGGCACGACACCGGCATTCAGACTATATTGGCGCTTAGCTTTTGTAGAGATTTAAATCATGTTTATTTAGGTATGACAAGTTATCATGGGGATGTAGCTCAGTGGTAGAGCGCATGCTTCGCATGTATGAGGTCCCGGGTTCAATCCCCGGCATCTCCAGTCATTTTGGACTGCCAATTGAAACCATTCAATTTATTCAGGGACAGTCGTGAGGAAGCAACGACAAAGCTTGTTACACATGCACATCAATACACGAAGGTAGAAGTCGAAGTGATAGCTTCTCATGGAAGAATTATAGTGTCAACATAATTAGTAAAATTGCTTTATACTAAGTACATGTAACATTAATGAAACAATAAGTACTGTTCTGAAATTATAACAAATGACAAATACCTCAAGAATTTCAGCCTTTTGAAAAGATTTAATACCTGTTGTTGGTCAAATATTTTCAGCCTCGTGTCATGGCTACCTTTATTGTGACAAAATTCTTTTGAAAGAACAAGAACGAGTAAGGTATTTTCCAGGTGTGTTTTTTTTTGTGGTCCTGCAGTGGAAAAGCAGGAAAGAGGTAATCGTGGTTCCACTGGGGCTCGAACCCAGGACCTTCTGCGTGTAAAGCAGACGTGATAACCGCTACACTATGGAACCACAGTGACTCTGGTAGGCGGTGTTATGACTATTTATTAATATCCTCAATGCCAAGCAGTCGTTAGATGTTTATTCGGCGTCTTTGCCGTTGTTTACATTGTTTTTCAAAAATTGCGACTCACAGTGTATTCACATGTATTGTACAGTGTATTTACACGTATTCACTTGTATTTAATATATTTCTTTAAAGAAATAGGTCACTCCAGATTTAGCTCACTGAAGCTGCTGTGCGTAGTGGTGGGCGGGGTTTAGATGTAAACAGAGATGTTTTGTACCCGCAGCTGTCATTGCTGCCCATATAGCAGAGAGAAGTCACTCATAAGGTAAGCTTATTCGTGTTTGTTTTGTTTTCAGGGCTGTCAATGTAGAATTTCATGATTAAGCCAAATCACAAAAAACAGGATCTTGACACCACCTGTTTACAGTATTTACATTTAGATTTTCCAAGTAATCCTAGCCTGTAACCCATATAAAACATCCAGTAGATATTTTCTCTCTTAACATAACATTGGCACTCAGGTCCAATCAAGATCCCTTTATTTCTTAAATATCATAGATATAAAGTTTGCTGCCCCCTATGATTTAAATACTGTGTCTTCATTTGAAATATAAGATTATTTAGCCATTATCCTAAGGTAGATATATGTCCCATTTGGTAAGTAAATCCTATGGGGTTAAGGGGCAACTGCGGTTCTTTCTAAAGGCTTAGAGCAAAGGGAAAAGTCTGATATTTGTCAGAATTTTAAATCTCTAAAACATTCTTTAGCTGATTTAAAAATGTACATAGGCTGTTCACATCGTCATTAAATATTTTTAATGATGATAAATAAATTGTATAAACTGATATGTGGACAAACAGAAGAATTTAGTGTAGCCATAAACAGGATATAAAATGGAAGAAATCCACGAGTATCTCTGTGTATAATCATTGATCAGGATGTTTGCTCAGCTGGAGTGGAAAAAAAGAAGTAGCCAAATAAGATAGAGTTCAGTCCTTCCTCATGTTGTGTTTACTGCAGGTCAATGACAAAGGGACATACATGTGACTAGACACCCACGCGAATGTATTGTAACAGAGGCAGACGCTCATTTGCAAGTCAAATGTAAGTGTGATAAACAAAGAAGACAGTATCAGAGTCAGAAGAGGAGAGTTAACAAAATAATATCTGATCATGGGGTAGAGAACGGTAGAAAGTTTTGAAAGAAAAAGGACAGTGTATAATGTACCTCTCATGCTTATTTGGAACTGTTTTTTGTAGTTCTAGCTCAGTTTACCTTCACAACAACAGCAATAGACATACTGGTTTTCATCAAGTTAACTTATCAAATCCATGGGCATGTCCCAATCAATAAACAATCATTATTAGCCAAATACTTGCATTGAAGATAAACTTTTATTCAGCTTAACTGTTTTTCCCAGTTATTTGTCAAACTATCAGTCTGGTCTGGACAATATAAATGCTGATTACAGCAGGGAGCGTTTACATAATGAGAGCTGCAAACTGAAGAGACATCTGTAAAAGTAGCTGGTATCATCTGATCCTCAAAATTTCTAAAGTAATTTTTTTGTTTTACTCTTATTTCATCCAGTCTTACGACAGAGACTCATGATTCAAACATATGTATCAACAGGTAACAAGTGTCTCCTGGGTCCTCTAGTTCTCATAACATTTTCCTCCATTTTCATTCAGGTCTGTTGACTCTCCATTGCATACAAATATTTACAATTGTCCAAAATTTATAATTTTGTTCAAGCAAACCTACATTTTATCATATTTTTTTTTGTTTTCTGTTGCACACCTACCTGCCTCATCAGGTGTGTAAAACTCACTCTCCCCTCGCTTTACCTGTTTTTCCTGTGCCATCTACTGCCCTCTCATATCCAAATAAAGAAACCAATCCACAGCCACATCGCCATTATGTCCACTTCCTGTCAGGACTTTGAAGTAAAGGTCCACACTTCACCTGGTCCCACCTGTGGAACCTACAGCCGTTTGTGGTTGAACTTCATTGGCTCGCAGGGCGAGACTCAGCCCCTCTGTGTGAGTGAGGGTGGTCATCTTCTGCCTGGATCAGTGAGTTTCATTGCTCACACAAATAGAGCAGAACTTTGTTCTTAATTGTCTTTCATAGTTCTGAACTATTATAACCGTACCCTCCCTGTCTTATCCTCACAGGTGTGTCATGCCCGAGTCCAAGTTAGAAGTCCTTTGGGTCGCCTGCTTCTGGTCCGACTTAGACTGGAGGCTAACTCTGGATTCCCCAACCTTGATTGGCACTGCAGCCATTTGGAAGTCCACAGACTGATAGCAGAAGATATGCAGGATGGGAGTGGAGCGTGTCCTAAAGATCCAGATGTACAGGTGTTTCCCTGTGACCGATGGCTTCGAACAGCAGATGGGGATGTAGAGCTGCGGAGTGGAGCAGGTAAGATAAGTTTTGAAGCTCTTATGCTGTACCTTGGTAAGGACTGTTTCACTGTAGACATGGATGTAGTATCACTGACATTACCCAGTGCTTCTAAAGAGGAGTTATAAAACAAAAGATGGTGGATGCCATCTTAGAAATGCTGACTATTGGGAGTAAAAATAAGGTTTCAGTGACCTTAGCTGAACTTTGTGAAAACACACTTTGAATATCTGCTAGTTTTCTTAACATGTTCGGAAGCCAATTCACTCTTGGATGAGCATGCCTCTATCAGACTAGAACCAATCCTGCATTTTGAGCATGCCCAGCTCCTATGCTGAGCTGAGCTTTGACCCAGCCATACTGTACATGTTGAACATGGCAGAAGTTGCATAGTCATCAACCTTATACATATCACCTCAAGTCACAGAGATGATGTTCATTTAACCTTGCAGTCCAGATGGATTTGGACAACAAGGTGATACAGTATCTGCTATCAGGAGGAGTTATCTTGTGAAGCTGTTGAGCTTGGTCTGCAGAGGCACTTACCAACCAGCATCCTTTGAGGAGAAAGAAGTTTTTTTGCAACAAGCCTCCCACAAAGAAGTGAAAGGCATTCCTTACCTTGGAGGGCCAGAGACCAAGATTTTGTGTGCTTGAACTCATTCTCATTTCACGAGTCTTTCAAGCGTGTCTGTCACCTGCCCAAACGTGCTTTACATAACAATTGTCCAGTCTCTCTCCAGAAACATTGTTGAAAGGTTCTGCCCTCCCGAAACACTTACTGTGAACTGTTTCCCGGATGGACTTCTGATATAAATCCTGTACTGAATACTAATGATCCATCTATCTGTTGTACAAAGTTGTCAGTAATTTAATTTGTACTAAAAGTAAACCAGTAAGTGTGAATAAAAATAAATGTATTTATGTATATAAATAAATGTAAAAGCCACTTACTGGTTTGTTTGCAATGGGAAGTTGGTTCATTACAAGTGTAAAAGAACATTTAATGCAAGGGCGGACTGGCCATCGGGAGCACCGGGAGGTTTCCCAGTGGGCCGCTGCCTCAGTGGGTCGGTACGGCCAAGACTGAGGGGAAAAAAAAGGACTCCACCGATGGTTTACCGTTTCTCTAGTGTCTGGCCAAGGGCGGTGGGCCGCGGCCGCAACATGAGAGAGAGGGGGCGGGGCGGATCAGGCTGTGTCAGAGTCGCCTGTCAATCACGCTGCTCGAACGAGGGACAGTCATGGATGTATAACAGGGCTGCCAACTTTCACGCATTAGCCGTGAGACTCGCTCATTTGGTTGGTTTTCACACGCACTCACGCCACACGTCCGATTTCTCATGCTCAAGTCAGAGGCACAAAAGCGCAGAGAACGCAGAGGTTGTGTGGTGTAATGTACAAGATATGCAGGTATGCACCCTGTAGCCACTAGAAAATGCCAAGAAATACCATATAACCACTATAAAACATACTTATAGGATGGTTGTGTGACTTTAACTTTCACTTTCCGTGTACGCGCGCTCCTCTTTGTGCCGGTGTGCATAAAGGCGCAGAGAGACGCGCATCCCAGCAGTGAGAGATCGTCAGTCACTATGTGTGATTTTATATTTCAAACTGTGTCTTGATAGCTCATGAGCACATTTTAAATGAACACAGACTTAAAAAAAGACGAGTCAACCTTTTGATGAATCAAAATGCAACATTGTTCATCAGTCCATCTGAGCTGCTGTTTTCACTCACTCACTGTTTTCTAAATGATACATTCATCCTGAGGTTCCCTGGATCACATATTCTTCATTCTTCATGTGAGCAATCTTTTAAGGATCAAGCTTCAAATACAATCTACTAGTGCAGTGGTTCTCAACCCGTGGCTGGAGGCCCATAAGTGGGTCTCAGTGCCATTATTAGTGGAGGGTGCATAAATGAGGTAAAAATGTCTTTAGTGTGTGGGGGCCTAAAAGGACAAACATTCACCCGAGTATGTCAGAGTTTATCCACTAGAATAAAACAAAAATTAAACAACTGGTCGTGTCCCCTCCTTCTATAAAGTCGTCCCCCCAAAATCCCCATTGTAAACACAGATAAAGGTTTTCCAATTGTATGGTTATGTTTTCTGACTGTACAATACAAGTAAAGTCTTATAAACATTTTAGTTAACAATTTTAACTCTTGAAAGATTTTAACCCCAACTCCCACTCCCCTCTGCCTGGCTGTGACAGTTAGAGGGTCTGACATCCCCATCCTCTCATTTATGACACAAATATTAGATGTTAACTTGAACAGATCAAGTTTCTAATTAAATTCTGACTCTTAATTTTCACTCCTTATTGTCCTCCAATTAAAATTACTACATATATTTTCAAAGTTTTTTTTAATAGATAGTTCATAGTATTGTGGACTTATAGCCTACAAATTGATACCAAAACTTTGTTCATTTACTAAAGGAAAATTAAATCTAAGCTAATTGTATATTTAATTGCATTACATAATTTAACCCTTTAAAAAATGAATGCACAAATAATAGCTGGAAAATTCTACTTTTTGGGAGCTGAAATGTTAATCCTACTTTCAACTAAAATCAAGGAAAAAAAAAAAGAATATAAAATTTAACACATATATTTTTGGTATCTCATTTGATAGAATTAGTTGTTGTTGACAACTGATAATCAATTTAAAGACACTTTTTTACCATTTATCTGAATAAGATGTTTCTTTTGTATTTGTAGGACATATTGATTTGATAAAGGTATCAAATAAATTTGTATCAAATAAGATACAACAGGCTTTAATTGGTTAATTATGTAAAGGTTTGTGTATTAAATTATGTGATATATTCAGATTTTCTTTTGTTGCTGCTTGTTGACAGTTTGATAAAAAAATAAAATCAAAGTGTGGTTTGATTTAGTTCAGCTTTTCATTAAAAATTTCATTTAGATTGATATACTGTTTTGAGCTTTTAATTCTTGTAAAGCTGCTGTAGTGGTGATCAGACATATGTTTTTGGTGAGTAAACCCTGGTCTTGGAACTAGTGGTTGTGCATGAACACAAACCTGTAGACAGGTAGGACATAGACTTGAGGAACAATGACATTATAGTTATTGTTTATATTACTATGTAGGTCTAAAGAGCTTGACGTATCAGACACAGCAGAATATAGCATTTGTTTTAATTTTATTTTTTACCTTTAACCTAAGTTGATTGCACATGCACCTTTTTGTTACTTCTGAGTGCTATATAGTCTGATTAAACCTGCACAAAACTAGGTATTTTGTGTTAAATATCGCCGTGTATACGGGCAAAATTTTGATTGCCTTTACCAAATCTCACTCCAAGGTTTTCTGAAAAGTTTGCAGCCCTGCTATATTATTATGGTCCAAAACAATGTTAAATTAGTCTTTTTTCCCTCATGGTATGGAAAAATTGTGTCGCCGTTTGGTTGCTTCGCACACCACGAATGAAGTGGGCCTCTCTGTCAATGACTTCCCGGGCCACCCCTCCACCCCAGTTCGTCCCTGATTTAATGCCACCCACCATGAAAGCAGAAGTAAATCAGTTCTATTCTTGTACATTGAGACAAGCACAGCTGTCCAGTTAAGTAATAAAATCAATCTGTAACCCTGGCTCATTTGAATTGTGCATGGAAATGTATATAATCCGTTCTACTCTGAATGAAATCATCAGAATTGATGAGGATCTATGTATTAAGATCTTTCAGCACTGAATTTAATGATTGTGCTTATCAGTTTAATTTTTTGCTTAATTTCTCCACAGTGTGTCTGCTAAAGGATGAGGCAGAAGAGAAACTGAGGCAGCATCGAGCCATACAGCTGCGGCATCAACAAACGCTCATCCGGTAAGACAACATGCTTTTGGAGAGTATCAGTGTGTTAACAGAGACTATTGTCCACATTGGTGTTCACATACACACATGGCATAGATTGTTGGTATCCTTGCATTAAAGAAACAAAAACCCACATGGTCACTGAAATAACCTGAAACTGCCAAAAGTAATAGTAAATAAAAAAATACATGAAAATCAACTAATGAAAACCAGACATTATTTTTAATTGTGGTTCAACAGAACTATTTTTAAAAGAATAAAATCATGAATCTGGCCTAAACAAAAATGATGGTACCCTTAGCTCAGTGCTTTGTTGCAAAACCTTCTGAGGCAATCACTGCAACAAGGAGACTTCTGCACCTGTCCACAGGTATTTTGGCCCACTCCTCGTGAGCAAACTACACCAGCTGTCTCAGGTTTGAAGGGTGTCTTCTCCATGGGTGTTTTTAGCTGCATGTTTTGGGCCATTATCCTGTTGGAGGACCAATAACCTGCGACTGAGACCAAGCTTTCTGACACTGGGCAGTACATTCCACTCCAGAATGCCTTGATAGGCTTAATTTTACCCTGCACATATTCCAGACACCCTGTGTCAGATGCAGCAAAGCAGACCCAGGATATAACTGAGACTCCTTCATATTTCACAGTAGGTATGGTGTTCTTTTCTTTGTATGCTTAATTTTTGCGTCTGTGAACATAGAGCTGATGTATCTTGCCAAAAAGCTCCAGTTTTGTCTCAGCTGTTCAAAGAACATTCTTCCAGAAGCTTTGTGGCTTGTCAATATGGATTTTGGCAAATTCCAGTCTCTCTTTTTTTTCTTTCAACAGTGATGTCCTCCATTAAGTCCACTGGCTCAAACCAAAATAAAAATAATAATAATACATTTTATTTAAAAGCGCCTTTCTTAGCACCCAAGGACACATTACGAAATCATGGATGTATTATAAGAACTGGATAGCGTGGCTCCGCCTTCTACCATTCAACGGTTTTGAAGCCATAATTTCCCCCGTCAGGGCGCCGCCATTGTGCAGCCAGTAGAGAATCTGGACCATATCTGGACGTAGTTGTCGTAAACTGTCGCAAAACTCCCCAGCATACGCCTAGGGATGGGAATTGACAAGATTTTATCGATGCCGATGCTGTTAACGATCCTGCTAATCGATCCAATTCCTTAACGATTCCCTTATCGATTCCTACAGATTTTGCATGTAGGCAAATGTTAGTCTGATTTTCAGTGGCAACAATGTCAAACAAGTCACAGCATAGATAACTGCTTTTACAAGTTGCTGGTGTTTCCACTCACTTAAGGTTGTGCAGTAGGTGCAATAAAAATTAAGCTGCAATTCTGATGCTTCTGAACCCTGTCAGTGGAGGGAATTGATGAGGGAATTGATAAGCAAAAAGGTTAATGATATCGATTCTTTGATGGAACTTTTAACGATTGTCAACTGGAATTGGTTTTCGATTCCCATCCCTACATAGGCCGTACGCAATCATTGTGAAACTGCCGTAAACCGCGGTTATTTTTAAACTCTAATAACTGATGAAAAAGAAACTTTTCAGAAAAAAAACGCTAAACGCTTGGAAAAAACGCAGCCCAATAATACTTTCATAATACTTTCATATCTCCACAGCATGGTGATAGCATGGTGGATGGGAAAAATATTTCTACGAGGTGTATTCATTTTTTGAAGTTTCACTACGGCCAGATGAATGGGGGAGACGGAGATTTGACCTATACTGCAGCCAGCCACCAGGGGGAGCAGTTTTTGTGGCAGCTTCAATTCAAGCCCAGCGACATGACGTCCATGTTTTTTACAGTCTATGTACAAAATACATGGTAAAAACACAGTGCATTAAAATCACAATTAAAATAAATAAAAACAACATACAAGAGTGACACAGTTAAATGAGGGTGGAAAATTGCAGTTTGGAACTGATGGGTTTTGAGTTTTGATTTGAAGTTGGGAAGGGAGTCTGAGGTCCGGGGGGAGAGTTCCAGAGTTTGGGAGCAGAGCGGCTGAGAGCCCTGCTACCCATGGTGCTGAGCCGGGCGGAGGGCACAGAGAGGTGGAGGGAGGAGGACGACCTGAGCGAGCGAGAGGGGGTGGCGATGTGGAGGAGATTAGACAGGTAGGGGGGGGCGAGGTTGTGAATGGCCTTGAAAGTATACAGCAGGATTTTGAAGTAAATTCTGAACTTAATGGGGAGCCAGTGAAGCTGCTGGAGGACGGGGGTGATGTGATGAAAGGAGGAAGTTCTGGTGATGATCTGGGCAGCGGAGTTTTGAACCATTTGAAGTTTATGGAGGAATTAGTGGGGGGCACCAAAGAGGAGTGAGTTGCAATAATCGATCCGGGAGGTGACGAGGCTGTGGACCAGAATGGCCATGGTGTGAGGGGTGAGGGAGGGGCGGAGATGGTTTATATTACGTAGGTGAAAGTATGCAGACTGGGTGATGTTATTGATATGAGAGTGAAAAGACAGAGAGCTGTCGAGGATGACACCCAGATTCTTAACCTGATGGGAGGGGGACACTGTGGAGTTGTCTATGGTGATGGAGAAACTGTCAACTTTGGATAAATTGGATTTTGTACCGACCAGGATGAGTTCCGTTTTATCAGAGTTAAGTTTGAGGAAGTTGGAGGTTAACCAGAATTTGTTTTCTGAGAGGCAGTGGGTGAGGGAGGAAGGTGGAAGAGAGGCGTCGGGTTTACTGGATAGGTAGAGCTGGGTGTCATCCGCGAAGCAGTGAAAGTGGATACCAGATTTACGGAAAATATTGCCAAGTGGGAGTAGATATATAATGAAGAGGAGGGGCCCCAGGACGGAACCCTGGGGCACACCTGAAGTGATGGGTGAGGGCTGTGAGGTGAAGGATTTGAGTTGGATGAACTGAGTGCAGCCTGTGAGGTCAGAGTGGAACCAGTGAAGAGGGGTGTGGGTGATGCCTATGGAGGAAAGTCTATGGAGGAGGATGGGGTGAGAAATAGTGTCGAAGGCTGCACTCAGATTGAGGAGAATGAGGATGGAGATTAAACCGAAGTCAGCTGCCATGAGGTCATTGGTGATCTTGATGAGGGCCGTTTCTGTGCTATGGAGGGGACCGAAACCAGACTGGAACTGTTCATAAAGGCTGTTATGGGTGAGATGGGAGTGGAGTTGAGAGGCAACGTTTTTTTCTAGGACTTTGGAGATGAAGGGGAGATGAGAAATGGGGCAGAGGTTATTGAAATTTTTGGGGTCTGAACCAGGTTTTTTCAGGATGGGGCTGACAGCTGTGGTTTTGTGGTTTTTCAAGGGGATGGGAACAGTTCCAGTAGACAGTGAGAAGTGGATAATGGTGGAGATGAAGGGGAGCAGAGATAGGAGGCAGGATTTGACCAGAGGAGTGGGGAGGGGGTCTAGCTGGCAGGTTGACAGTTTGGATTTGGTTATGAGGTCGGAGATAACTGAGGGATGAGGGAGTTCAAAGGTGGAGAATGGTTGACAAGGAGGGAGAAGTTCAGAAGAAGTGAGTGGTGAGGAAGTGGAGCCCAAGTGCTGGTGGATTGAGTTGATCTTGTCATTAAAAAACCGTAGGAGGGAGTCACAGGTGTTTGAGGAGTACATGTGGGGGGGTAGGGAGTCTGGGGGTTGAATGATCCTGTTATATACGGAGGAGAGAGTCTTGGAGTTGTTGGGACTGGAGGAGATGAGACCAGTGTAGTAGAGGGATTTAGCATGAGAAATGGAGTCCTTGTAGAGAGATGACTGGGCTAAGTACATGTCCTTGTGGATGGTGAGATTTCCTGAAGAGTCTTTCAAGCTGTCAGTTTTTGGATTTTAAGGAACGTAGATGGGGGGTGAACCAGGGAGCAGACCGAGTGAAGAAGACAGAGCAGGATTTGATGGGGGCAAGTGTGTTGAGAATGTTGGAAAGTCCGTTGTTGTACTGAGCGACGAGATCATCAGGGGTGGAAGTGGGGTCCGGAGTCAGGGTGGTAATGCAGGTGGAGAGGGAGTCCATATTAATGTCCTTAATGTTGCGGAATGATGGATGCAATCAGATTCTGATTTACCTTGACCTTGGAGTTCACTTCTAATCTCTTTGGAAGTTGTTCTGGACTCTTTGTTTAACATTAGTATTTTCCATCTCTTCAATTTGTCATCAATTTTCCTCTGACGACCACAAGGGAGGGAGGTTGGCTACAGTCCTGTGGACCTTGAACTTCTGAATAATCTGTGCAGCCGTAGTCACAGGAACATCAAGCTGCAGGAGATGATCTTAAAGCCTTTAGATTTAACATGCTTGTCTACAATTTTCTTCCTAATCTCCTGAGACAACTCTCGCCTTAGCTTTCCGTCGTCCATGTTCAGTGTGGTACACACCATGATACCAAATAGCACAGTAACTACTTTCACTCTTTAAATAGGCAGAATGACTGATTACAAGCTTGAAGACACTTATGATACTAATTCCCATCTTAGTTAAACATGTCCCTATAGTCAAACAATTTTCAATCTTTTGTGGAGGTACCATTTTTGTAGAGGCCAATTTAATTTTTTTAAATAATTCTGTTGAACCACAAATAAAAAGCAATGTCAAATTTTAATTTGTTGATTTTCAGTAACATTTTTGTTACCTCCGCCAAGGAGGTTATGTTTTCGGGAGAGTTTGTCTGTCTGCCTGTCTGTGAACAAAATAACTCAAAAAGTAATGGATGGATTTTGATGAAATTTTCGGGAAATGTTCAGCATGGGAAAAGGAAGAACTGATTCAATTTTGGTGTCGATCCGGATCAGCGTCTGGCCGCCATGACAAAAAATATGATTTTTGTGAATAACTACTGAACTAAAATAGATATCATTATGAATCCAATTGCTAATGGTATGTTTTCATGGTCAAGGAGTCTAAATATTTTGATGAAATAAATGTAGGACGAATATTTATGGTGAAAATCACAATATGGGTGAGGACTGTGGTGCTGGCAGAGGTCTGCGCTCTCCAAGTGCTTTTCTAGTTTATTATTAATTTTGTCAGTTTCAAGTTATTTCATTGACCTTGTGGATTTTTGTTTATTTAACACAAGGGTACCAACAGTCTTCGCCACATGTGTGCTTCATTTGCAAACTGTTTTGCATTTCAATCACTTCAGAAATGATCAGTCATCTCTTTACTTGTAAAAACAGCTCTCTGGCAAACGTGTTCTCTACTCAGGACCAGTTGACCTGAAGGCCTACCTATGATTTATTACATATCATTTATACCTGAGTACACCTTTCTTTACCAAAGAGTCATTATTATTTCACAAAACAGTTTGTTGTTTTTTGGGCCTGGAAGCTGTTCAAAAAATAACTTTGTACACATTTTATATTAGAAAACTGTCAAACTTTTGAGTTGATTTTGTGACTTAGTATATATAGTTATTTATTTCTTGTTTTAATTTTTACCTGTTTTTAATGGCTACGTTTTGATTTTATGACAACCATACAATATCTGGCTTTTTATGTTTAAATGTCAGAGTTTGAAGTTGTCTCTCTTAAGATACTTAACCAGGGGTGGCACGGTGGCGCAGCTGGTCAAGTGCGTATTTCACAGCAAGAAGGTTCGATTTTCGGGTCGGGTCGGCCTTCCTGTGTCAAGTTTGCATGTTCTTCCCGTGCATGCATGGGTTCTCCCCGGGCACCCTGGCTTTCTCCCACAGACCAAAAACATGCTCATTAGGCTAATTGGTGACTCTAAAATTGTCCTTAAGTATGAGTGTGAGTGTGTCTATCTATGTTGCCCTGCGATCGACTGGTGACCGGTTCAGGGTGTACCTCGCCTCTCGCCCGATGACAGCTGGGACAGGCTCCAGCCCCCCGCAACCTGGAAAGGGAAAGCCGGGTATAGAAAATTAATGAATGAAGATACTTAAGAATTTTTTGCAGGTGGTGTGTGTTTGTGGAAGGAGCTCCACACTGTGCTAATCTGAGCAGTCTGTCTGAACTCGGGCCAAACCTCAGCTACAAATTCAAAAGGTACAAACCAGAGTTCCAATTTCATCAAGTCATGTCTCACTGGAAAATCAAAAGATTCAGAAGGACTGATGAGCTATTTTTGTTTTTTAATGTCCTCAGTTCAGCTCTTAACGTACATTATCTGAAAGGTTTCACCGGTCGAGTCGAATCATGGAAAAGTTTCACTGGGCTGGAGACGCTTTTCTCCTTTATTGGACAACAGAACGACAGAGCCAGTAAGAAACCAATCCCAAGTTCAAATAATTTTTAAAAGTATGATCAGTAAGCTAACTTATATAAGGTTAAGATAGATATATGGTGTAATAATTCAATGCTTGTTCATATGGTCAATACAGCCTCATCTTCTTTATTGCTGAAAATGTTTTCTAGCCATAGGTTCTGTCTATTAAGCCTCTTTTCAGGTTTGCATTGCCATGAATGTGTGCCGCACCTGCATTATGGGATTAAAGTTAGCATGTTTGGCTACTAACAAAACAATTGGTTATTAAATAGAGGATGCAGGGCAACCAACTCTCACGCATTGGCTGTGAGACTCACTCATTGATTGGATTGACACGCTTTCACGCCACACTCCCGATTTCTCACGCTGAAGTTATAGGCACAAATCTCAGGGGGTATGCAGGGACTGTGTCCAGTGGTGTAGTAGATGAAATACTAGGAGTGGAAGAAAAAATTGATTCACATAAATATCACGATTTTTTTGTCTGCCGATTTTTAAATTGATTTTTTTTTTCAAAAATCGATCTCCCACCCCCACCCTCACCCAAACTCTTTAGGTGCTAAGGTTGTAAGATTGCGGCAAGTGACATTGCTGAATAAACAGGCCATAGCTGTTAAAATAGTGCTGAATAGTGTTACTACTTTTCACCAGCAGATAGTTGACAGGTGACAGGTTTCTATTCAAAGTTTTGGCGTATATTTATTTTGAAACACACGCACCGGACCGAGGGACGCGAGTATGGCTGTAGTGGCTTTGGAGCAGAGCAGAGAGAGAGAGAGGGAGAGACAGACATGCACAGGGTGATCGAGTGAGTAAGAGTACTCACAATGCTGAGAGTACTTTGTCAAGTACTGGCTGACTCTGAATCTGAGGAATATTTACTCTCTGAGGATGACGGTCAGTCGTCCAGTGAGGACGAAACTGGCGGCACGTGTGCGCACAGCGGGAGCGGGTCCGTGCGCCATTACAGTCCCCAAGCAGCACATACAGAGACCGATGCTTTGCCTGTCCCTGGCCGGGGTGGCAGTAATTGGCGAGTGCCAAGGAGGGGACTTGGTCTGGGATGCAGGGAAGCTCAAAACACAAGTGACGGTGTTAGCAGGAGTGAGAAAGACCGAGGAGCTCTGGTCAGACGAGGGAGAAGCTGGAGGTAAAAAGCACAGTGAAGGCAACGGAGGCGTTCATGCTCGGCCTGTAAATTACAGTGATGATGATGGCTGGGAAAACTAAACACTTTGAAACTAAAGCCTTTTTAAATCTTGATAGCAAAATTGATTATTTTCTTGAAAAAACTCTGGTGCCTAAAGGGTTAATAAGCCACTTTTATATACAATCCAGGCTTTTGAAAAGAGAGAGCATAAACAGCTGGTTAAAATATATTGCTGAATAAATCCTAAAAACTGACTCACATGTGATGTGTATTTATCCTGATATAGTCTGGAGGCATCATCATTGTTCATCTTTTTTGCTGGTGTTAAAAAAGCTAACCAAAGGTTCCAAAATCTGCAATATCGTAGAATTGCAATTTAAATCTAATCGACACCTAAAAATGTGCAATAAATCGAATCGGGAGAAAAGTGAATCGTCTCAGCCCGATGTAATACCCACTAGAAAATGCCCCGAACCCTGAGACAAATTCATCTTAAGGTACCCTGGCTCACCTAATCCCCATGATATAAGAACAATCTGTAAAGGATCAAGCTTCAAATGCAATGTACCAGTACAGCAGTTCTCAACCTGTGGTGGGAGGTCCATAAGTGCGTACCTGAGCTGTTTTCAGTGGACGATGCATAAATCAGGTAAACTGTGGCAAAAATGTCTTCAGTGTGTGGAGGCCCTAACGGACAAACATCCATCCGAGTATGTCAGAATTTACCCGTTAGAGTAAACCATACTACATCACTAGTTGTGTCCCCCCTTTTCCATAAAGCGGTCCCCCCCAAAAAATTTCCATTATTAACACAAATTAAAGTTTTTCTATAGTATAGTTGAGTTTGATAGCTGCAAAATACAAGTCACGCTACTTATCAACACATTATTTGGAAGATTCCTATTCCCACTCCCTGTGATCCTCAGTTAATAAGTTCTTTATTAATCCAGTTGTTCAACAAGCACACTCAGAACATGAAAAGCAACATTTTAACTCCTTTGTCTGAAGACTGCCGACATGTTTTAGATATACACAGCACAGTATTTGGTTTGCAGTGAATCTGTGAATTGTCCATAGTTTTTCACTGCTGCTCCAAACAGCCTCTCCTCTGCCTGGCTGGTACATCAGATGGCCTGACATCCACATCCTCTCATTTATGACACAAATATTACACTGTTTTAGATTTCTCTAGAGGGATATCCCTGTCCAGATTTAAAACTTTATTAATGAAGGCTATTATTACTTTGAGTTTGATGTTCTATTATAGATTTAGTGATTTAAAATAAAAGTAGTGATAACTTTGACTTTAGTGTTCACTTGAACAGATTCAGTTTCTAATTACACTCCATATTCAGGTCAGATGACTTTTTGCTAGATAGTTCATCGTGTTGAGGACTTGTAGCCTAAACACTGATGCCAAAGCAACTTTCATTTACTAAAGGAATAATGCATATTCAATTGCATTTCATAATTTAACACTTTAAAGCCTGAAAGCATAAATAATAGCCAGAAGCATTTTGGAGCTGAGATGTCTTTTTCGCTTTCTACTGAAATCCAACAAAATCAAAATTTCCATTAAATTTAACACACAGACACACAGACACACAGACACGCACACACACACACACACACACACACACACACACACACACACATATATATATATATATATATATATATATATATATATATATATAAATATATATATATATATACATATGTATATATATATATGTATATATATATATATATATATATATATATATATACATATATATATATTTATATATTTATGTGTATGTGTGTATATATAGATATATATATAGATATATAGATATAGATATATGTGTGTGTGTATGTGTGTGTGTGTGTGTGTGTGTGTGTGTGTGTGCGTGTGTGTGTGTGTGTGTGTGTGCGTTTGTGTGTGTGTGTCTGTGTGTCTGTGTGTCATTTCATACATAAAGTTTTGTTGGCAACTGATAATCCACCAAAGGACATTTGTATCATTTATCTGATTGGATTGTATTCGGATGTTGTTGTTTTTTTGTAATTTGTTTATCATATTGGTTAGATGAATGTATCATAAAAGTATGTATCAAATTTGGTCCAACAGACTTTAAGGGGTTAATTGTGTTGAGGTTTGTGCATTTTTAAGTTTTGTGATATATTCAGATTTCGTTTTGTTGTTGCTTGTGACAGTTGGATAAAAAAACATTTTCGAAGAATAGTTGGATGTAGTTTGTTTATTCATTCAAGTATTTCTGCTAGTTTTAGAACATGTATTGAGCTTTCAGTTCTTTTGAAGCTGCTGCAGAGTTGATCAAATCGGTGTTTTTGATGAGCAAAATATTGGTCTTGGAATTGATGGTTGTGCATCAACAAACCTGTAGACAGATAGGATATAGACCTATAAGAAACAATGATATAATTAGTTAATTTTTAATATTGCTATGTTGGACATTTGAAGAAGTATTAGACAACACAGTAAAAAAATATAGCATTTTTATTTAATTTTTAACCTTTACCTGAGTTGATTGCACTTGCACCGTTTTGTTACTTCTGAGGGGTCTAATTTCATAGACCAGGCGCAGGCTCGGCGCATCTGCCCTGCGCCGTGCCTGTGCCAAGCCAATGGGGTTTTCCATGTCATTTTGCAATTTTTGTGCACAGCGTAGCCAGGCACACCTTAAGTCTCTATCCTCTCCCTCTAGTGCAAAGGAGGAGAGAAGGCGTGAGTGGGTTCAACACAGCTGAGTGTCATCTTCACCAATCAAATGAACGCCTCTCTTTGCCTTTAAATGCCCTGCGGTTGAGGCGCAGCGACTAATCGGTCTGACTGATCACTGCCACCATGGTCATGGTGTGCTGGAAAGATGGGTCAGAGCCGCGGTGACTTTTAAAGCAACTGGGAGATCGCAGGGGCCTCCCATTTGCGTCAACATGTGGACCACCTCGCAGGACGGATGTAATCAGTTCCTGTGTCATGAATAAGAAAAGAAAATTAAGTGACAGTTTAATTTACACACAGCAGCAGGCTATTCCATTTATCATGCTTGTGTTCCACCTGCATTATTGATCTGTCATTGCCAAATAGCAGAACCTTTGGTGATATATTCTCTCCCGGTATCTTCAGTATCAAGACACAGAGTGACTTGCATTTATTTGGCGAGCATCACTCTTTTTATCTCTTTTTTTCCCTTTCTTTTGTTAATTAACTTGTTCGTTTGCATCACTCATCCAACTGCCATCAGGTTAAGTTTCCACTATGACAAACATTTTTGATCGGACATCAGATATAGATACAAATGTTTATGCTGGTTAAGACGGTTACATTAAAAAATGGTTGTTGTTATAGCTTTTTTCATTGAATCATGCCAGACACGCTGGAGACCTGCCCCTGAGGTTTTGGTGAAGAGTGCACACATTGCACCTGTCAGCCAAATCACCACTGAACTGGGTGCGCTTTGCCTGCACCTAGAATAGACCAGGTTGGAGCTGGCGAGCTTTCGGCTCAGTTTTTTGGCACAGAATTGTCACTGCGCCAACCTGAATCTGTCGGCACCTCTCCCTGGTCTGCCGCCACACCCAACTCAACGCAGCCGGTCTACCAAATCCCCAAATTTGCTGTGCATTGCGTTGCGCCGGACGAAGTTATCACTGCATGGGGTGCGCCAGGCTCTGCCACCCTGTGCTGTGCCAGGAAATTAGGGCCCTGAGTGCTATATAGTATGATTAAACCTACATAAAATCAGACAATCTATATGGAATGTTGTCCTGCCGTGTATGCAGTAAAATTTGGTTGGCTCCACCAAATGTCACTCAAAGGTTTTTTAAACAGTTGGCAGCCCTGGAGGATATTATATGTTTCATGAATGGTTAATAAGCATTTTAATAGTGTGAGACACACCATACAACATGAATGTAAACAAACTAGGTACACAAAGATGAGGGGCTTTGAAACTGGTGTCCACAGCAGATCACAGTGCAACACCTGTAGAAGTGAAGAGAAACTGTCAGTCATCTGTTGAAAAGAGCAGCTTTCTTTTTATGTCATGTCATGCCTGAGTATAGAAAAAGACTCTATGGGATCCAAAACATTATTAATGCATATCTGTACAATCAGTTGTGATAGAAATTGTCTGGTAGCCGTAATGCAATTACAAAGTATTATTAAGATTGCTACTGCTTACACTACTACAGCTGTGTAAGAAGTTAAATTGTCACTCTGTTTGAGTTGGTTGCTGAGTCAGTTGTGTCCTCACTGCACAACTTCGGTGGATCAGAAGCAAGCAGAAACTCCTTCTTTAAGGCAAGCTTGGCACAGTTGATTTGCTAACACAGGGATTGATTGCTTTAAACAAGCCCTGCCCACATGTATCAGTGCAACTCTTACAAATGATCTAGGCAAAAAAAAACAAAAAAAAACACAGAAGTTATCAAAAGCTAATGTGAATGCTGTACAAGTAAACTAGAAGGAGAGATATTAATCCTTGCAATTTCTTTTTGAAGTTTTGATGTCTGGTGTAGTTAAATGTAAGAACAAACATAAAATGGAGGCTCTCTGACAAAATTTTCAAGTGCTTTGATTAGAGTAAATAACAGCATGCATTGTTTATTTCTAGTCTTTTCACCCAACCCACTCACATTAGGAAACACTGTTAGGTTTCATAAACAAAAGCCAGAGTAACCAGTTATTGTGACATGCTAATCTTGTGCTTTAATCTATGCTTGTTTCAACACCTTGGCAAAACACTAGCTCGCAGTGAACGTAAGACATCACTTATTGGAAACTTTCTGCAGCTGTGCATGTACCCAAACTGTTATATGTATACTGTATATCTAGTGTGTGACTGTCAGTGTGCTTTAGAAGTTACTTCGGAAATATAATGCGTTATTTTTTACTTTTTCCAGTCATTTCAAAGTAATTAGTTACATTATAATACTACTGTATTTGAAATGTAAGGCATTACACTACTATTGCATTACTTTTAAGTTACTCTCATCAAAATAACGGAAAAAATGGATTTGGCATTCTAAATGTAGCTCATTCCACATCCAGTGGAAAGTGATGTGGTAATCTATCTGACTGAGTTTCGCTTAAGGCTAAAAACTGTTGAATATTCTAGCCACATTGATGGCTCATGACACGATGCAAGAAACAATCATATAAAAAAACATACAAAAGGTAAAATTCCAGTAAATTGTGTTAGAGATACTGTGACTTTAGTTACAGTAAAAAGGAATGCATTGCAGTAATCACATTACCTTTGTAATGTGTTACTCTCAACACTGGCGACTGTGAACTACGTGGCTTCATCAATCAATCAATCAATCAATCAATCAATCAATCAATCAATCTTTATTTGTATAGTGCCAATTCATAACAAGTGTTATCTCAAGACACTTTACAATAGAGCATAAAGCTCTTCATTTTATGGATACACATTATGCATAGATACATATATACATATAAAGATACACATTTACATATATATACAAATTTAAACATCCAACACCCAACATGAATCCATATAGCCAATCATGAATCCCTCCATCATGGCGGCAAGAAGAAAAACCTTCTGTTAAGCAGCAAGAAATCTTGAATGTGGATCCCAGTCTCATGATGAACAGCAAATCCACACAATGCTGTGTTGGGTACAAAGGCGAAGGAATGGAGGTAAGAGGAAACAAGTGGACTGAAGTAAGAACTAAAGCTAGTGACAGGTCCATGAACCATAGACCTGTTGTCTGATTTATTAGAGGTTAGCCTCTTGAGATGCTACATCTCGTTTCCAGGAGGGTCCTTATGTCTGAATGGTTGTGGTGATCATTTTATAGAAGTATAATCAATGATTTTCAATGATACTGAAAATAAGAATTTATGGTAGTGACGAACTCATGGGTGCCCAGACCACAAGTGCATCCCTACCATATTTGTCTCTGTTAAGTATAAATGTGTTAAAGGCCTCTTGAGATGTGACATCGCATTTTCAGAGGGACCTCATGCCTATGTGATGATAAAAATAGATACTATAGATATAGATGTATTAACCATGGATAGAGAGGTCATGCTAATATCTACATTAACAGCCATAATGATAATGAACTGGAATGTTCCTAATGAAATGGCCAAATATGTATCATGTCTGTAATTGCAGTTACTGAGGCTTTGTGACTCCACAGCAGCAGGCAGTCTCCACAAAGGATCCCAGGCCACCTACAAGACAAGAGCCAGAGACGAGTACAGGAGCAAACAAAAGGGGCAGAGGAAGATGTGGAGAGAGAGTGTGAGAGAGAGAGATAGAGCCCAATGTGCTAGATCCCCCCCGGCAGTCTAAGCCTATTGCATCTTAACTATGAGTCTAATTTATGGACTGATTTATGGAGTTTAAGCTGGTCCCTAACTGAAAGCTTTATCAAAGAGTAATGTTTTTAGTCTAACCTTAAAAGGTAGAGAGGGAATCTGCCTCCTGAACTGTAAATGATTCCAGAGATGAGGAGCCTGATAACTGAACGCTCTACCTCCCATACTACTTCTGGAGATTGACGGTACCACAAGTAGGCCAGCATTTTGGGAGCGTAATGTTCTAGAGGAGTTGTACGGCACTACAAGCTCTTTAAGATAAGCTGGTGCCTGTCCACTGAGAGCTTTATAGGTCAGGAGAAGAGGAATCTCGAATTCTATTCTATATTTTATGGGAAGGCAATGCAGAGAAGCTAATACAGGAGTAATGTGGTCTCTTCTCCTACTTCTAGTCAGTACACGTGCTGCAGCATTTTGGACCAGCTGAAGCGTCTTAAGCGACTTGCTGGGACAGCCTCGAAGCAGAAAATTGCAATAGTCCAGTCTAGAGGTAACAAAAGCATGGACTGGCTTTTCAGCATCGGTCTGGGACAGGATAGGCCTGATTTTAATGATGTTACGAAGATGAAAAAAAGGCTGTTTTTGAAATTTGCTTTATGTGAGAGTTAAAGGATAAATCCTGATCAATAGAACCCCAAGATTTCTAACAGTTGTGCTTGGTGCCAGGCTAATGCCATCTATGTCAGTTAAATCACTAGAAACGGTTTCTCTAAGGTGTCGAGGGCCCAGCACAATAATCTCTGTCTTGTTTGAGTTAAGAAGAAGAAAATTTCTGGCCATCCAGGTTCTGATGTCCTTTAAACATGCATCTAGTTTAGATAATTGGTTTGTCTCACCTGGCTTCAGTGATACATAAAGCTGTGTATCATAAGCGTAGCAGTGAAAATTAACAGAGTATTTCCTCATGATATCACCAAGGAGAAGCACATATATGGAGAAGAGAATTGGACCTAGCACTGAGCCTTGAGGAACTCCGTAATTTAAGTGTACACAGAGGACTAGTTGTTCACGTGTACAAACTGATATCTTTCAGATCAGTAGGACTTAAACCAATTTAGGGCAGTCCCTCTAATCCCACGTAACATCTCTAATCTCTGTATAAGAACATCAATATCAATGGTGTTGAAAGCAGCACTAAGATCTAACAAAAGAAGTACAGAAAGAAGTCCTTCATCTGAAGCTGAGAGTAGATCGTTGGTTACTTTAACTAGAGCAGTCTCTGTGCTGTGATTAGTTCTAAATCCTGACTGAAAATCCTTAAGCAGGCTGTTGTCTTGAAGGAAGTCGCACAACTGATCAGCCACCACTTTCTCCAGGATCTTTGAAGCAAATGGAAGGTTTGAAATAGGCCTGTAGTTAGATAATGTTCCCGAATCAAGGTTAGGTTTTTTTAAGGAGAGGTTTGATTACTGCTGTTTTAAAAGACTGTGGCGCGTAGCCTGTTGATAGAGATATATTTACTGTCTCCAGCAAGGATGGACAAACTAGGGGAAAGACCTTGAACAGTTTAGTTGGGATCTGGTCTAAAAGGCAGGTTGATGATTTAGAGGAGGAGACGAGATAATTTAGCTCCTGAAGGCTAATTGTAGAGAAACTGTCTAACTCAGGTCTGACTACTACTACATTTAAAGGTACGGCAGGTTCAGTTGGAGATAGAGAGTTGCTCATTTTATCTCTAATTTTCAAAATTTTATCATTGAAAAAGTTCATAAAGTCCTCACAGCTCAGGGCTAGAGGAATTACAGGCTCAATAGAGCTCTGACTCTGCGTCAGCCTGGTTACAGTGCTAAAAAGGTATCTGGGGCTGTTTTTTTTTTTTCTTCAATTAGTGAGGAGTAGTAGGCAGCTCGAGCATGTCTTAAGGCTGTCATGTAGTTATTTTGACTTTCCCACCAAAGTATACTTGGTTCCTCCCTTTTATTGGAGCGCCACATTCTCTCTAATTTACGGGTTGTTTGTTTAAGTTTACGAGTCTCTGAATTAAACTAAGGAGCTGTCTTCTGACGTTCAATACTTTTTTGTCTCAGTGGGGCAATTGAGTCCAAAGTGGATCTTAGTAGACTGGCCAAGTCATCAACAAGCTGATCCAGCTGAGTGGGGCTAAGGCTAATATCAAAGTTATCGGTTGGCCAATTTATTGAGCTTAAGGCAGCAGGAATGGCCTCTTTGAATTTAGCCACAGAACCACTGGACAGATTTCTACTGCTCACAATTTTGCTGAAAAACGCAAAATCTTCCAAGAGGATGTTAAAAGTTACTAAGAAGTGGTCGGATAAAAATGAATTTTCAGGAAAAACTTTTAGTTCATTAATATCAAGGCCATATGCTAGAACCAAATCAAGAGTGTGATTGAAATGATGAGTAGCTTCATTAACAGACTGAATAAAGCCAACTGAGTCTATTAAGCTGAGCTAAGACTATCATTCTCTTTGTCAACATGGATATTAAAATCACCTACAATGAGTATTTTATCAGTGCAAAGGACCAAGTTTGATATGAACTCAGAGAATTCTGATAAGAATTCAGAATATGGGCCTGGATGATGGTAAATTATCACAAATTGGACTGGCTGGCAGGTTTTTGAATCAGTATGAGATAAATTTAGAGTAAGGCTTTCAAAAGAAGTATAATTAGCCTTTGATCTATGATTGATTTGGAGACAGGAATGATAAATAGCTGCTACACCACCACCACGGCCTGTGTCGCGTGGTATATGAATATTTGAATGACTGGGAGGAGTGGATTCATTTAAACTGACATATTCCTCCTCGCACAGCCACGTTTTAGTGAGACCGAATCGATCTATCTGATTTTCTGATATAAGGTCGTTCACCAGTAAAGATTTGGATCTCAGTGATCTAATATTTGAGAGACCACATCCAATTATCTGATGTTTTGAAGCCTCTACATTTGAAGTTTTGATTTTAATCAGATTCCTACGGTTGACACCTCTTTTATTTGTTTTTGTGTTAATATCTATGTGAGCTTTGGGTCGGGGGACTGACGCAGTTTCTGTGGAATAATAGTCATCACTATTACAAAAGCCATAACAGTTTTCACAGTGATGAACACAACTGTCACAACAGTAATGGGAGGAAAACTGTCCTCGAGCAAGCGCAGAAGAGCGTTGAGGACTGCAGCTCTACAACATGGTCTCATCTCTGAGAGGTCATAAGTGTGACCTCTCAGAGATGATCCTCATAAGTTGATCCTGATAGTTTGATATCCGCACCTTATTTACATTACCATGATATAGTGAGCCCTGAAATCTGTAAATGAGTTAGATTTCTCACTTCCTGTTCCTTTGCTGCAATGTCTATGAGATGTTACAGAATGAGAAACTTCGGTCTGTGTTAAGATCAGGCAAAAAAGTTGTAACATTTGTTTATTTGGTATTTTTTACTATAAAATACATCATGAATTTACTGAAGTTGAACTTAAAAGCATTGTTGTTTCTCAATAAGGACAGTTGTAAATAAACTGCTAACTATTTGAAGGTTTACAGAGTTTGACAGGAACCATAAACATCATTATTATATTTCATCTTAAGAAATAGTGTTTGACTCACATTAACACAGCCATGAGCACTACTCTGTCAGATAATATGCAGAAGAAAGTTTTTTTCAGAGGAGGACAGAGCATGAAATTATCATGCTTTGTGGTTGTGTTATCAAAGTCAGTTGGCCATGTTGTAGCTCTATGGTAGCATGACAGTAGATTTTTTTCTCTCCCTAGTTGAAGTTTTGTTCCAAAAATGACAAAGGTAGTGTTTCATAGGAAAAAAAACATCATGACAAAAAACACAAATTTCATAATCCTTTTTTTTTTTTTACGTTCTCATTATCAGCATTTATCCAAAACCAGTTAAAAAATAAATAGGCTTTCTGTCTGAATTGCAGTTTGGCCTACACCTCTCTGTTGAGGTTCTGTTGTATGTGTGGGTGCTCCTCGTTTACTTTTCATTGGCTGTCTTTGATGCAAAACACTTAAAATAAATACAGGTTTTAAAATGTGCTTTTAAAAGAATTTTGACCTAACTGTGCATCATCAAACTACCAGTGAATATGCCGCTTTGAATTAAAGTGTTATCAAAAATTCTTAAAGATGTTGTTGACCTCTCTTTCTCTTTAAGGGTTCATTAGGGCTCACTGGACAGAGGATTGGTATTTTGGTTATCAGTGTTTAAACGGCTGTAACCCTCTGCTGCTGCGTAAGATCAATATCATTCCTCCAAACCTGCCTGTCACCTCCAACATGCTACGACCCTTCCTGCCTGAGGGCTCCTCTCTCGAGCAGGAGCTGCAGGTGAGTGCCTCTTGACCTCTAGATGTTGTTTAAACACCATGTCACGTGGTCAATACAGGGCTCTCAAACTTTTTAATGGGTTTCATTCAAAATGTGTCCATGACTTGTGAACAAACTACCCTTCCAGTGCACCTGGATTCACCTGATAAGGTAGATCCATCTTGCCAAACTCAAGTCTCCAACTGTACCGGCACAGCCGATTAGCATCCTTTAAAGCAGGAAGAGGCAGGTGAAGATGACAGCAAGAAGTGAATGCTTGTACACAGCACAAGGTCAAGTTGCAAGTTGGTGGATGCGATCTCAACTGAGAAGCAAAGCTGCACAGTGTCTGGTTTTATGGTGGTGAGGCTTGTTTTGCTCTCACCATGAGGGCAGCTTGGGCTACAACTGGAATGCTCGACTTCAGTAACATCATCTCCAGTCTGACTTTGGTGCACTTGTACTCCTCTGATAAACTGGTGATGGGCAGCTCTATCATCTCTTTGCCATGGAGCCAACACTAATAAGGCATCTGGGAAGGATTTTTTATTTTTTATTTTTTTTAAATGGGACAGTATGCATTAATGGACATTTACATGTAAATGAATGAAATTATAGTCCAGCGGCTAATTTCCATCCCCAGTCCTCAACACTTAAAATCAAAACAAACATCAATAATAGGAATAAAACACACAGAGCTTATTAAAACTCACAAGCAACAATACAGCTGGCATATAGTCCAAAAGTAAAAATAGACTGAGAGTTGGGGGATCATGGGATTGATACACCATGAAAGTACTGAAGTGCTAAATGAAGTGCCATTGTGCTTAAGTGCCAAATGCTAATAGTGCACAGTGCAAGCTGCCTGGGAGCTCTAGTCCCTATTTTATTGCATGTTGCCCATTATTGCACAGCAATATAAGGTGCACGGTGCATTGCATATTACCCAGATCCCCAATATAAGAAATTGCCAGATCAAATATGATATTGCACGATGCCCATTGCACACATTTGTACATGCAGATGTGTGAGTAAATATTGCACTAAGAAAGCATACACAGATGTCTTATGTATAAATTAATTTTTAAAAATTGCATACAAAGATGAATTTATGTACTGTGGTGGAAAAGTAGTCGTAAAATGTCTTGCTAGCATCACTATTGATCAATGGGTTTTACTTTACGCATGCTTTTATTATTGTCTCTTTCTTTACGTACTCCCAGCGATGAAATGTTGAATGTTGGTATATTGATCATTTTAATAACTTGAGTATCTTTCTGTTTAGAAATAGCTGGAAGAATTAGTTATGAAGTATTAAACCAATATGGCAGATATCACATTGTCATTATATTAACCACTTGTTCTGCATTATGTTGAGTTTTGTATTAGTCAAGTACAGTTTAACTTACATGCTGGGCCTTACTATACCCAAGTCATCTATTTTAGTTGTTATATTTATAAATCAGCCATAATAATATTCCTATATCTACATTTAATATGTGTATTCTCTTGCATATTTAGTCACATATACACCTTTAAAGCTAGGGTCGGTAATCTGATTTAGATTCACTTTTTGTTATATTGGTTAAAATGGTCTATATAACCCAATGGCAATCGATTCATAATGTGTTCTTAAAATAGAGTAAAAAAATATCCACTATCTACAGCAGGAATAAATCTGGGAAAAACATCAAGCAATCACATCTTTGTAGCACATATTTTTAAACCACCTGCACGTACATTTCACTGGCATGTACTGGCTCTGATCTAAATCTGTTGGAGAATGCTTACCTGTCAAGTTTTGGCTTTGAAAATAAGGGAAGCCTGCTACGAGCCATCCCACAACCCCAGTCAAGTTCCAGTATTCCTCACATTTTAAGACAGACGTACAAGAAATCTAAAATAAACACTTTTTTTTTTTCTTGGTTTGTTCCACTGTTGGCTCCAATCTCGTGACAGCTGCCACCCAGGCTACTGTAGGTGGACGTTCTCATGAGGCTTTTTCTTCTTCCTTGGTTTTACGGGTTGGCATCCATCACTTTGGAGCATTACTGCCCCATTCAGGCTAGTGCCAGATTTCAGTTGCGAGAGGCAGAGGACTGTTTTTGTATTATTACACCGGAGACTACTAATACAGGAAGACATCAGGAAGAGGACAAAATAACTAAAATACGGTAGTTTCATGGCCAAAATGGGAGAATTGACAGTTATGTGAAGAATGGTAGAGGAACTACGTATACCCCGATCAACATCGGGTTGTCAGTGCTAACCAACTTTCCATGTTTGTTTGTTTGTTTTTTTTTTACTTTACTATGATAATGTTTTGGTGTTTTCTCACCACTAACTGAGACATGACTTGGTGTAGTGTAAAATATAAATGCTGGGGGCCTGTTTGGAGTTGAACCAGTGTTCTTGTTGTGAATCAGCGGCACTTGTGCGTGTGAGTGGGGGGTGTCATTTTGGAGGAGATGTGGGAGGGGCTAGACGGAGCCCTGAGGAGATGCTACATTCAAATTCATGCTAGTTTTCCAAATTTACCTAACCTGGCTTTAACGTAATGTTACTGAGAGGTTCTTACTGAAATAAAATTAACCATCAGATACCTGATCCCGCCAGTGGGATCAAAATACCACTTATTTTTAAAGAAGTAGCATTTACAAACCATTTGTCCTATACAGAAACAGAAAACCCTGGTGTAATTGTTAAATTTTCAAGTTTCCAAGGTTACCTGAATGTATTACAAGTAACATTGGCAACATACTAAAAAACCCCAGAAGAAAACAGGCGGATTTCATAAGATTTCGTCGCTTTAATTTTTGAGACTTCTTTTAAAATTAGCAAAAAATTAACAGTTTTCTGTTTTAAATTCTGTAAATAAGAAAAAAATCTATGATTCTGACCATGTTCAACCAGACCTGTTTGATTCACATACTTCCTGAATTTGTTGTTCAAAAGATCTGGAATTTTCGTCCCTTGACAGAGTATTACAGGGTCATATTCCTGCTCAGAGCAGCATTTTTACCAAGGAAAGAGTGCTTTAAGGACTGCCTATACAGTGTAGGCTGTAAATCAATAATATTAATATAATTAATATTAATAATATAATAAAAAAATAATACAGATTTAGATGTTTTTATTTTCAATTATACATATTTTTTCTAATGATTTTACCTTGTCAATTTTGATACATTGTATGTAGACATAATTGAGTTATGAACCATCAAGGCTGTGGCAATGCGCCATCAAGGAGCTTGGGAACAGGCAGTGGAGTGAAATGTCACCTGGGAGGACATGTGGAAGTGGAAAATCATTTTTCAAGTGATTTGTGGCTTGTAAGTTTTGTGACACCGCATGTCGATATAATCGAGTTACATCAGTCAATAACCATGACTGTCCTGAATCTTTAGAGGTGCTGGACTTCATATTGCAGAGAAAAATGAGGCCACAGTGAGTAAAAATGTGAGAGAAGCAAAAAATTACCAGAAAGTGCTTAGGATTCAGAGGGTTAAGAGCAGAATGTTTTGACTTTTTCAGGATCTTAAAGTAGTTAGAAATTACACAGAATGTGTTGTGGTAGATTGATTTGATAATACTCTATAATCTCACAATGTACTTTTGTAGTTAGAAGTGTTGTACAGTGGGGTGCTGGTTTGGCGGAGTGGTTAGCAACCAGGCACCCCATGTACTTGCTTCTGCCGGTCCAGGTTCGAATCCCACCTGTGACCAGTTTGCAGAGTGTCTTTCCCTACTCTTTCACCCCCTTTCACAAGCCTATCCACTGTCTCTCTCCTATCAATAAAGGCACAAAAATGCCCAAAAAAATACATTTAAAAAAAAAAAGAAGTGTTGCACAGTATTGTATATAGGCTTTTTGTTACAATTTCTGTAATGTTATATATGTGTCTAAATACACTGTCTCACGCACCATTAACAGATTATCACCCACACCATAGAGCCTAAATACATATCTAAGGGAGTCCATGGTTTAAAGTTGTGATTATTAAACAAAAAACAAGTATTCTAAGTAAGTATATACTGTACTAAACTCCCCCAGTGTACAGATCACTCTGTACCCAGGGAGGGGCAGGAAAGCATGAGCATATTTGGGCCTAAAAGGGAAGCCATTTTGGATCAATTCAGCCATTTTGAGCAAACCATAAAATAAAGACTGACATACCTCTGATTGTGACTCAATGGAAGACGTGAAGATCGTAGCCCTCTTTCTTGGCAACTTGGATCTGATGCCAGAAGACTTGCGTATTCCACACACCCGGAGAACCCTGCAATAACTGGTTTTTGGAATGCCGTGTCAATCAGGTTGTATCCTGTCAGCCTCTAAGTGACCACACTGAAGAAGATTTTTCCCTCACAATTTAGAAGACTGATCTGGCGGAACTGGACAATCTTTGATGAATCCTTTTCCTTTGGGATCAGGATCCTCCAGTTCTGCGCCAAGACATTGGTATCTCCTTCTTTGGCCACACAACTCTCAGCAGCTTCCAGAGGAATCGCAAAACACCTGGTGCAATCTTTGTAAAGCCTATATGGGACCAGGAGTTGTTGCGGGCCTTGCTCTATGCACATTTTTTTCTATTCCACTCCATCTGGGTAGGCTGATGTCGAGCTCGTGCTCTAGTGGGTCGACTGGTGGCATGTCAGGTGGGAACATGACTTCTTCATATTGTCAGTCACCTGTGCAGGACATATTCAGATGTTCTTCCAGGCTGGCCTTTGACAATGAGAGACATCCACTCTTCTCCTTTGTGAGGAAACTCTTCACAAATTTGAAGGGGTCCTTGTAGAAAGCGTGCTCTAGTCTGCTCTAGGGCTGGACAATTAATCGGATTTTGATCGTGATTTTGATTTTGCCATCTGACAATCGTAAAAACATTTTAATCAAAGAAAAACGATTAATATGCCACGCAGTGTGGAGTGCCGTGTTTGCAAGTTCCTGCGCTTCTGTGTTCCACGTGCAGCCACAGCGAGTGTGTGTGACTTATGTGGATCAATAATACTGTATGTGCCACTCGCTGGTTCTTTAAAGTTGGGTTTAAATCAATACTGAAGTTTTTAAATAAATGAATAATTGTGTATATTAATTGCGATTTCAATATCACTTAAAATAATCGGGATTCTTATTTTTACCATAATCGTCCAGCCCTTGTCTGCTCCTTCTGCTGTTCCCCAGGAGGTTTTCAGCACTCCTTATTGTTGTAAGTCTAACCTGGCTCTCTTTCTGCAACAGGTTTATGCCCTCCTTCTCCTCCTCTGTGGCTTTCCTCCATTGCTTCTTCAGCTGCCTGCTCTCTTTGACTTGGCAATCTATTTCTATCTATTATGAGTAACTTTCAGTAGGCTATCGCCCAGATGGACAAGAGAAATATATGTTGTATTGTATATATTGAATGGTTTATTTGGTGTGTCGGGTTATGTGCAAAACTCGCCAGCCTCTCCTTTTGTTGGATGCCCTGCCTTTCAGAAAATGTTTGCTCAGACTGTCTATTTAAATATTTCTTTCTGACAGGAGGTACTCCCTTAGCCATTGAATCAACATGTGTAGGCATGTCTCTGCATAAAAAGCCCCATTTACACTTGCAAAAAAAATCCCTGACATATTCCAGACATTATCTTGGCGAGCTGTATGTGTCAACACAAACAGCCAAGTTTTTCATGTGGACTTATGAAAAGTTCTGCTGTTGAATACAGACATGAAACCCTACAACTATCTTTCTCCAGTGTAATTGACATGCATATATAGTCAAGTAGGGATGGGTACCTTTCACATTTGAACCGATACCATACCGATGCCCGGTACCTGGGAATCTGTATCAATACTCAATGGTACCAATTTTTGGTACTTTTGCGTGTGTTTATGGGGTAATAAATATTAATTTGTTTAATATTTATCAAAATTTTATCAAATTTTTTCAATGTAAATTTATTTCTCAATATATAAAATTTGACAGATATACTGTATATCAAAACAGCATTCAACTGTTTGCATTGTAACATTGTAGTTGTTCCAAAAATTTCTTCAACATGAAAACCAGTAACTAAAATGAACCACAACCTAATAAATTAACTGCAGCCCTCACTTTAACTTTAGGGCAGTTTAACAGTGGGTCCGACAGAGCTGTAAATAAAACAAGCATTTACATTAACGTTACAAAGTACGAGGAACCGACCTGATAATGATAACTGACGCACATTAAAATGCCAAGCTGATACCATCTTAAACATGAGGTTTATTTACCTGGACCAGGTATCCTCTTTGTTGCATTTGCTGCCATCACCAAATGTTAAAGCCATGTCTTTTCCTGTGTTTCTGGCTGCAGATGACTAGTAGCCATTGGACACAGGCGTGCTAACAGTGCCGAATGAATCCTTTGTGGTCGTAGATCTGAGGCTATCAAAAATTGTACACTCTTCAGCTTTAAGGAAAACTTTGTGCGTCACCAGGTGCTTCCTCAGATTTGAAGTATTTCCGCCGCTGGCCTTACACTTGGCATCACAAATATTGCGGCGAGCATAACCTGCATCACATTTAATAAAGTAGAGCCATACTTTCGAGCAATTTCTCTCAGCCATGCTTGCTTTGTTGACTGATGCCGCAGCTGCTGACGTCATTACGCTATTGCTGTGCTGGGTTCAAGTCCAGTATGGAAATTCACCTACTCTACCCAATAGTATGCCTGTTTCTTCCACTCCCTCACAGTCACAAGGATGCGTTTAGGTACCTTAACATGGCACTGTTTGATTTTACATGAATCGGTACTCGGTAGTACCTACAGAATTTGGTCGGTACCTCTTAAAGTACCAAATTCAGTACCCAGCCCTGGTCAAGCTGCTTCATGTGCTTCAGTTCTTCTCTGGACTCAATAATCAATGTTGTTGATATGCTTATAAACATGTAACACTGAAGTTGGGGTATAATTTATTCATTCACTAACACATTATGAACACTGACTTCTGCAGTTTATATTTGACATTGTGTGCTGTCTGCCAGTGAACCCCCTCTACCACTTCTGCTTCATCCAGCAGGACACATTCCCTGCTAAGAGCAGCAAGTGTGAATGACCATGTCCGTGAATTACCAGGGCAGATATATTCCCGATAATAGCAGAACTGCATGTGTGAAAAGGGCCAATGAAAACATTAGAGCACTGCCTGGAAAGCTAGATTCACATTCACTTTCCTGTGAGCATTTTAGTCGGACAGAGAAATGTCTGTTCTGATTAGGGCTGGAAAAGAGAGGTTTTAGCGGAGTTTCAGCTGAGAAACTTTGAAAATCTGATCTGTTTTTTTTATTTAACCTTTATTTAACCAGGAAAACCTCATTGAGATTAAAAATCTCTTTCACAAGAGTGTCCTGGACAAGACAGCAGCACATTCAACAGTTTTACACAAACACATGCAGTCATTAAACAGATAAAACAAGAATTTAATACATTAAGAAAGAGAAGTCACAAATCAGACAGCTTATTTTGCTTTGGATTGTCCACAGGAGAAAGATAAAGTGCATCAGTCAAAGCATCTGCAGCCAGATGTGTTTGCCTCCAAGTTGATCAACATTGTCTTAGAAGTATCCAGATCTTCTAGTTTCAGGTCTTTTTGTAGTTCATTCCAAGAATGTGGAGCCGCAAACCTGAAAGCCTTTTTTCCCAGCTCAGTTCTTACTTTTGGAACAGACAATAAGAAAAGATCCAAAGATTAAAAGATGCTGTGCTCTTCTGACTGATGTAGGTCAGCAGGTAGGATGGAAGCAGACCAAGAATACATTTATAAATAGAAATACAACAGTAATTGAGTCTGTGTGCAGACAAAGAAGACCATCCAACAAGAGCATACAGCAAACAATTATGAGTAAGAGACTTAAAACCAGTGATGGACCTCAGAGCTCGATGATACACAGTATCCAGAGAATGTAAGCTATTAGAGGAGGCATGCATGTACAAAACATCGCCATAGTCCAACACAGACATAAATGTCACAGAGACCAGTCTTTTTCTGGATTCAAAAGAGAGACAAGACTTAATTCTAAAGAAAAAAAACTAATATCAGCTTTAACTTTTTAACAAGCTGCTGAATATGAGCAGAGAAACAAAGAGAATCATCGATTGCAACACCAAGATACTTATAGGAAGAAACAAGTTCAATCTGAGAACCCTGAGCAGTGATCACTGAAGGCAGGCTAGAGAGTTTGGATTTAGAATTTGAGAAAAGCATAACTTTAGTTTTGTCTGTATTTAAAACCAGTTTTAAATCATAAGAATTTTATTGCATGGTGTTAAAAGCAAGCTGTAGTTGTGAAAGTGCTTGGACAGGTGATGAAGCAGAAGTGTACATGACTATGTCATCAGCATAAAATGAAATTTTACATTTGAAATATTCCAGTTTATATTGTTGATATAAATAATGAACAAAAGAGGACTGAACCTTGAGGCACACCTTTAGTAACATTGAGTGAACTGGAAGTGAGGCCCTCCACCTGTACAGACTGAGTTCTATCTGTCAGGTAATTTTCAAACCAGCCAACAGCATGTTTTGATAGTCCCGCACAAATTAACTGGTGAGAGTGGTCCACAGTGTAAAATGCTTTGGGCAGGTCAATGAAAAGGGCTGCACAGTGCTGTTTATTATCGATAAAATCCAAAAAATCATTAATAAAATCAGCAAGTTCATTCTGGGACCAGAGTGAACTTGCTGAATATGTGTTAAATATTTTGTTGATTTGGACATTTCAGTGTGAGGATTGTACATAATGTTCCTTTTAGCAAATTCAGCTCCAAATCCATCTATTCTCACCATGTGTCCTCTGACATGACAGACTGGAAACATTTACCTGCTGGACTACGAGGTTTTAGATGGTGTCCCAGCCAATGTGATAAATGAGAAACAGACATACCTGGCGGCTCCGCTGTGCCTCCTTCACCTAAACCGACAGGAACAGCTGGTTCCCATTGCCATCCAGGTGAGCTCTGAGTGTTCTGCCTTAACATGGATATTATTTCATTCACAAATATTAATTACTGATAGTAGTACATTGTTTTTATGATAAGCACTTCAAGCATTTTTACTGCTTCTCATAATTGACCCTTTGTGAAGGGTCTTGGTTACTTTCACAAGGAATAACAATCTAGTGTTGCTGTGCTAAATAAAAAAATAGAATTATAGAAAACACCTCACAGTCTGTCTAAATTTTGGTCATATTTAACTGATTTTATTCTTGTATGAACATGATTTGGTGACCCAGGAGAAAGACTTTCTAGTCATGACTTCCAATCCATTCTAAATGACCCTCATCCTTCTTTAGCTGCAGCAGACGCCCGGTCCTCAGAACCCACTCTTCCTGCCTTCTGACTCCAGCTGTGATTGGTTGCTGGCTAAAATCTTTGTCCGCAGTGCAGACTTCCAGTGTCACCAGTTAGTGTCTCATTATCTTCGGACTCATATGCTGGGAGAGCTGTTCTGTGTGTCCACACTTAGGACGCTCCCAGAGGCACATCCACTCCACCAGGTATGCAAACACACGCCTTTATGGGCCAGAATGTATTTTTTTATGTCTCAAGGCCAAAAACCAACATTGAGTGACTATGACCTCTGATCCCTTAGGTGGGACTACTTTCAAAACTGACATGATTTGGTAGAAGATACAACCACATTGGCTCAAAAGCACTTTGGAAAAGCATTTTCAGTTAACACAGTTACAAGTCCACTTACAAGTGTGAGTTAAAACTTCTCCATGTACAATGAAAGCCATATATCAACAACTGTCAGGAAATTGCTGGCCTCTGTGGGCTTGTTGTGCTTGTGAGATGGACTGACAATATGTGAAAAAATGTTTTTGGAAATCATGGATGTTGTGTCATAGGGGTCAGAAGAAAAGGACCATCCATATTGTTATCTGGGAAATTTCACAGTTAGCATCTGTGATGGTATGAGATCTTAGTGCCAATGGCATGGGTGATTTGCACATAATTGAAGACACCATTAAGGCTGAAAGGTTTTAGTGCAAAATATGCAGCCATCCAATGTCTTTTTCTTGGAAGTCCCTACTTAGTCAGCATGACAATGCAAATCGAACATTTGTATTGAAATTTGTCAAGCAATGCATTATTGAATGTACAAATTAATGACTGTTGCTGTCATAATCAGAATTTCTGAACAAAATTTGCATCACTTTACCACCTAAAGAATCTGTTTGGTGATGCAGAGTTTTTTTTTAATTGCCATTGACCAATGTGGCATTTCCTTGTCACATTCGTCCTTAAAAGTATTTTCCACACACTAAAAGAATATTGAAGCAGCTATAGACACAGTTAACAATGGTTTTAGTTTGGTTCTGAACATGCTGTACTGACATTTTGGTCAAAATTAGGATGGAAATGGATCAGCCTATTCTGTTCATTTTGGTTAATTTTGAATTAGTTTTTTATTTTCCTTTAGTAAATTTGGGACTTTGTTTTTGCAGAAGTGTACCTTCAGTCTGGTGTTCAGCACCTGTCAGCAGTGATGACAGTCTTGGTTCCAGAGTAGCCACTGATTTGAGCTTGGGACTGATGTTGGTTCCCCATCTTCTTAAGAAGAGATCTGCCTTCCCGCCTATTAGCCTGCCAAACTCTGTGTCCAGCTTATACAGATAGGAACCATTTTTTTTTTCCATTTAGACAATCAAAAATTTACAACAACTAGCATAAAGCTGCTAAATCCAAATAACAAAAATGTCAATTAAATAATTCAAAATATTAATTTGGTGATCACAAATGCAACAAAATGACAACGTCAATCTGTGTATCGTGGACAAGGATGTACTGTTGCTGAAATTCACTTTAAATTTCACAAGACGAGCAAAACAGGACTTTAAAACAAGCACCACCCTGACATTTTGGGGGTTTGAGGTGCCCAAAAAAGTATTATATGAATGGGCTGATGATTTATTTAATTCAATTAAATCGATGTTATACTTTAAAGTAATACATGTGATGAATTACTTAATTGATTATGTAAGGCAATGTTGTACTTGGACACAAAAATATGTATGTTATGTCTTTGACCCATAAGTATATTCATTCGTAGATGAAATATTTCTAGGATTGTATTTTAGCATATTCCCTCCTAAAATTTTAGATAATTTTATTGAACTTTGGTACCCATCTGCAGCAGTGTAAAGCTTAACTTCAGTCCTGGTGTTCTTGTAAAGCAGTTAATTTAACTAGCAGCTGATGAGTTTCCCATTGAAATGTGTCTCATACAACCCCACTTCCAAATCTGAAGTAGCCTATCCCTTGAAATCAACACTGCTTCATTATGGTACCCTTATGGTGTTAAGACTAAATTCGTGTGGTTGGGTGGTTTAAATGTTCGGGTAAGGAGAAGATAGGAAAAGAATGTAGGATTAGAATATTTAACTTGTATATGTTTAGAGAGAAGGCAGAAAATTGAATGTTCTAATCACAGTGTTTGACAAGTGTTTACACCAAAAGTTTATTTCTTTTGTTTTCAATTAATGATTTCTTATTGACTTGCAAAGTTTTGTGGTTTGTGAACCTTCCAGCTTTACAGTGTTTTACACAATATTTTAACTGCATGTTTTAAGTTTTCTGTGTTTCAGTATGCTTACAAAGAAGCGTAAAATCAGATTGCTCGTAAAAATTGTATTTGGTGGAGTTACTAATTTGTAAAGGCTGCTTTAAGCAACTGTTTTATTTTCCAGTACTTTTTGAGTTAAGAAGTAGGCCATAATTTCTCTTAAGTGACAAATAAAGCTTTAAAGAAACCTGATTTTTGTTCAATTTTATATTTTTTTGAATTCTTGTGAGATGTAAAAAAAAAATTATGCACACGTTCATAATAAAATAAATGATTAGTTGTATGTCATTACTAAACTTGAACTGAAATTCATGTTAGTCATTAATCCTTGTGTCTCAATTATCATAAATCATTTATTAATAATGTTAAGATGTAAATGTTAAGAAAAAAAAGACAAAGAACTGAACAGTCTGATCAAGGCCATGTAATTCATGCTCAAATTAATTGTTAATCATGAATTCATGATGATTAATTTGATATTTGTGTACCTTTAACTAACAGCACTTAAAAGCAGATAACCAGACCAATCTGATTAATATACACTGTAGTTCATGCATGATGAAAAATCATGAATTCATTTCATTTTTAGTCTTTCAGACCCACTCATGAACAAACATCTCTAGAAATGATGAGATGTGATAATTGCATGAGAATCTTTGATAAATGCACTTAACAAATGAATGAATTCAGACATGTGATACTGTCAATATATGCTGATTAGTGTTATTTAATCCTAGTTTCATGCCTGAATTCATGATGATTCAAGGAAAATTTGTGTACATTTAACAAAAAGTCATCCTTCCATGTTTTATTTTTTGTATTTATTTTTAACCCACGGCTTCATTGTTATAAAAGGTGAACAAATGTAAGTATTGATTGATAGCTGCACCTGTGCTGGACATGTTCATTTTTCAGTCCTGAAAAATGTACCCTTTATGTGCTATTTTTCTACAGCAAGTTGTTGATAAATAAAGTAAAAGGAAATATTTATGTTGGGTCAACTTAATTTACTTGTGTGGAAAAAAGTTTACAAAAAAAGGTTTTGTTAAATTAGTGTGTATATATACAAAACAATGTACCTTAAACAAACATATGTTATATATGTTGGTATAAAACATAAATTTTAAGTTTGTCTAACTTAATAGATATAGTTTAGATAAACTTAAATATGATTTGTTTATCCAAAGTAAAAAAAAAATCAGTTACTTGCCGTAACAGATATTTTTTACAATTAACTTTACTTAATGTTTTTTTGCTCAAGTAACCTAATAAAATTAGATGGAAAAGTTAACATACCAAATTTAATTCAACTAAATTTTTTAGGTTTTTCAGATTTCTTTAAAGAGGAGAAATGAAGATGAGAGGGATGTTTCCCACTTATTAGCTAAAAACAAAAGGCTGTTTAGTCTGTCTAATAAAAGAACAAGGTAAAGACCTGTGCTATGAGTGAGTTAACTTTAAATTACTTCTGCTTTGACCTGGCACAAAACAGAAAATAAAATTACTTTGACTTCCAGGGGGCTGGTGCTGTAAAAAGAATAACAGTGTGGGAAACACTGCACACCTTGATGTAAAAACTAAACATGGATATCCACATAAAGAATACTTAATGCTCTTTTCAAAGTCCTACAGAGCCGTTCAGGCATTAAGAATAACCAGGTCAATTTAGACATAATAAATCATGTTTGCTGATGCTCTGATTTGCTTTTGTAGATTATGCGAAGTAATCAGGATCAATTTAGTCAGTTTTATAACCAGCAAAAAAATTGAGGTTGAGCATCTCCTGTTTGATTGTAAATATGAAACAAGCGGGAGACATTTCAAACCAGTAGTCAAGCAGGAAAGTGATATAAATGAGGGAGACTCCTGACAGTTCTGTGCACTACATGGTAAAAGTCTAATAAAATGCTCATTGTTGGAATTTAACTTGAGATGGATCTGGCGCATTGATGCCAGTGCGATCAGTAGTTTGTTGTTTGTTTACTCACTGGGGTTTGTAAAATTCAAAAGAAGTCTTGAGTGGGAAGAAGCATTGATAACTAGCCCCCTAAGTAGCTCTTTTGCAGTGGTAGCTGCCTTGCTTAATGCTCATGTTAGCTCGCCCTATTTGCGCCATGAAGGTCAGATTCATTATTTCATTATCCTCAACTTAATAAATGATGTGTGATGGTGTAGAATATTAATCCCTTTGAAAGAAATTGAAAACAAGACACTTACCATCAACTAACTCTGTGGTACAGGCTCTGATCTAAAGCCACGAGCCCTCTCATCCAAAATGATGACATATAACTGCAGGAATGACTGATTGGTGCATTGTTTTAAATTTGCTGCCCAGTCCGTTGAATTCGGTCTACTGTTGGTAAAGACAATTTGAGCCAAGCCTATTTTTTTTTACAGTATGAGCCGAGAGCGAAGGGTCTAAGCAGTCAAAATCATTAATGTTGTCATGGCATTGCATCCTTGCCCATTTCCCAACTCTGCTTACATCAAAAAAAGAGAAAGAAAGTAAGAAATAATAGAAAAATTAAAGGAATATGTTTATGGCATACAAAAAAACAATGTTTTGTCCGACATAATTTCTTTTTTTTGTAGCATTTACAGGCATGCCAAAGTGAACTTTACAGCCTGGGAGCCTGTGCGGAGGAATGAGCATATCTGCAGGTGGCAAAATGGCTCTGCCAACAGTGCCACAGGTTTCATGGAAGCGGGCCGATTCTCTGTGCTGGCTGGGTGTGGGTCGCTGCTCTGTGCGGGTGATTCGGGGGCCCACTTTGGCATTTGAATTGCGGTCTCCATTGCTCACCTTGGCCTCGGCTCTTCCTAGGGGCAGGACGTAACCGCAACCTCACCACCGCACGCCCACAATCCGCCCCACCTGGCCTTGCTGCGCCTGGTACTTGGAGCCACATAAGATCTGCTACGCCACCCTCTGGGGAAGGGCCTGGTCCTGGGGGATTTGGCACTTGAAGGGCTGGGGGCCTCTGACCTGCCGTGGGGTGGCTGGGTGCTCGGGGTGGGGGTGGCTTGGGGTAGATGGTAGACGGGTGGTGGGTGGGGGTGTGTGCTGTCTGCGAAGGGGCCACCGCCCTGACTGCACTGTGCGCCTGTCACCAAATTACAGCTGCGGAGGGTGCGCTTCACTGAGAATGGACCAGGTTTACCAAATTGCCAAATTGGTTGTGCACAGTGGTGCACTGGACGAAATTAACACTGCCCGCGGTGTGCCAGGCTCCATGCACCCTGCGCCACCTTTTGCACTAAATAAGGACCCCCTGAGTTATTGGATGATCCTCACCTGCTCCTGCTTGTAGCCTGCGCCGATTGATTTCAGGGGTAGCTTTAACACAGTTCTCCCAAAGAACACTGTGGTGGGAAGGCATCTGGGAAGGCCCAGACATTTATGGATGTAGTTGTTGGCTTTGATGTCAAGTTTCTGGGCTGTGGAGAGGCTGATGTTGCAGAGTTTGAGGGGCCATATCAGGGGCTGGTACAGAGTAGCACCAGACCTTGCATTTTTATGGCAGGAGACTCTGGTCAATTTTGTGTAGGTCATCCAGGAGCTGGGTGCTGACAGAGGCAGCCATGTGTTTGTCATCCAAGTTGGCTGTTTAAAGCATTTCGAGGCTCTGTATCGGTTGGTCTACTAGTTGCGTGATCTTCTTGCTCTCAACCGAGAAGCAGATGTTCCAGATGCCTTTTCTAATGGAGAGACTGTGAGAACAAGCAATCAAGCTTTGCAACTGGAATCTCAAAATCATTTAAAATAATCAAAACATGGTTTATGCCATAACTGAGCAAACCTTGTTGATAAATAGATATATGGATGGGTTGTTTGACTCGTGAACTGACTGACTGATGGATTGTGGGGCAGCAGATTGGAGCTGCAGGTCAGTGCTCAAGCATCACAGAAAGATAATTACATAGTCTAAAACTCATTGAAAATTTGAAGTTCACATGTCTGATGAGTAATAGATGGAAAGATTGTGTGATCAGTAATTAATGGATTGATTGATTGCTCAGTGGATTGTTTTGTCAGTGACTGATGAATGGATAGTTGAAAGACTGATGAATGGATAGATTGCCTCATGATTGATGAATAGATCGATTGTTAAGTGCTCGATGGATGGATTGTTTGATGAGAGACTGATAATAGATTGTTCAGTCTTTAATTTATGGATGGACTGATGAAGGAATATGGTAATAGATAGTAAAGCTGTTTGATGTTACAATGGAGTGGTAGAAGGATAAATGGATTGACGGATGGATAGGTGATTGGATGGATAAATGGATAGGTGGATGGATGGACAGACTGCTTCATAGACTTAAGGATGGATGGACTGATTGGTTGTGGGATGGAATTTGTGTTTAAAGAGCTAGAATGGATGAAACAAAGCAAAAACATTTTTAATGCCACTAAGATTTCTAAAGATTTGTTAATAAAAATAATATGTGGTTACATTTAAAAAAGGAAAAATAATATTATCAGTGATATATTACAAAAAAAATTTAAACTTTTAAGGCTTAAACTATTGTTCAGTTTTATTATTATGCTTTTCGAAATCTCTTATCTGATTGGTTGTTTTTGTGATCAGCTGCTGATGCCACATGTCAGAACGTCTCTTCAGATCAACTTCCAGGCAAGGGCGTCTTTGCTTGCTGCAGATGGAGTGTTTGATAAGGTGAACCAAACTGAAGTATTTTCAAGAAAAATACATTTTTTTCAGACATTGTGATTTTACTTTTTTTATAATTTTCTCATCTTGGACCTGCAGGCAATGGGCTGCGGTCTGCAGGGTTTACCTGTCCTCCTGTCCCGGGCATCAGACAGGCTCTTCTATCGATCTCTATGTGTTTGTGATGACCTGACAGAGCGTGGTGTGGACAAGCTGGCACAAAACTTCTATGCCCAGGATGCACTCAGAATATGGGAGGCCCTTTACAGGTAATCAAACAAACCACTACTATCATTAGCAAAAGTCAAACTTTAGCAGAATATTTTATTAACAGATTTTATTGTGATGTTTGCAAGCATACAACATCCCTGCCTCACATGATGCAGAAGTCAGTGGTCTAACCAACTACATGATATAACAAGTTTGACCTTTGTTTTTTTTTCTTCTGTTGTCAGTTTAAGATGACAATTTTCAGCCTGATTTACTTGATTGTGTTTGTGTGCGTTATTCAGATATGTGTTCAGATGGATCAGTGTGTATTACAGTGGTGATGGTGATGTCCAGCAGGACTCAGAGCTCCAACAGTGGATCTCTGACATCAACACACATGGATTTAACAGCCAATCAGGTTTGTTTGTTTGTTTGTTTGTTTGTTTGTTTATTCTTTTAGTCTAATATTCATTTAGTGTCTTCTCTGGTCATTAAGGTTTCCCTGGAAGTTTCAGCTCCAGGTCAGATGTGTCAAAGTTCGTCACCATGGTCATTTTCTCGTGTTCGGCCCTTCATGCTGCTGTGAACTTCTCTCAGGTCCGAACACTACACATCTATGTTGACTGACTCATTGGATTAGACAGGCAAAACAATTACCCACCTTTTCATAAAAAATAGGGTACATTCACTGGCCACTGTATAAGTTACACTTTCTTCATACCTGGTTGGATCCCCTTTTGCCCTCAGAGCTGCCTTAAGTCTTGGTGGCGTAAATTTAGCAAGGTGCTGAAAAATTCCTCAGGGTTTTGGTTCATATTGACTGGATAACATCAACCAGTAGCTTCAGATTTGTCAGCTGCACATACATGATGAGAATCTTTTGTGCCACCACATCCAAATGGTACTCTGTTGGATTGAGATCTGGGGACTGTGGAGGTCACTGGAGTAAAGTGAACTTGACAATTTCAAGAGTCCAGTTTGAGATGACCTGAGCTTTGTTACTGGAGGAAGTAGCCATCAGAATATGAGTGCACCAATCGTAAGTTGTGGGTATAGTCAGCAACTATACCTAGGTAGGCTTTGGGGTTAAAACCATGCTCAGTTGGCACTAAGGCGCCCAAAGTGATCCTTTAGACCAGGCAACAATTTCATAATCTATTGTCCAGTTTTGGTGAGCCTGTGTGAACTGAAGCCTCAGTTTTGTGTTCTCAGCTGACAGGAGTGGGACCTTGTGTGGTCTGGTTGTGTGTGACAGTCCTATAATTCCTAAACCGGCAGTTTCTGATAGACCAGCCTATGTGTAACAAACAGCTAAGGCACTTTCATGGACACTTAAATAACTTTTTTCGCCATTCTGATTCATGGTTTTAACTGCAGCAGGTTGTTTGGACCACACCTAAATACACAGAGTTACTGTTAAGCCATTTATTAATTAGCTATATCTCTGTTAATGAGCAGCTGAAAACCTTAAAAAGTGGCAGGCAAGTGTACGTCCACAATGGTAGAATATTTCACAGATTAGACAGTTTATCCTCTGGATAAACTCCTCTCCCCGCATTCTGTACACCACTTCTACAGAATGCTTTTGTTCTGAAGCTTTTTCGGGTCAATAATTCAGTGGATCAGGTCACTTGTGGTGAGATTTAATGTGTTTTTTCCCTAAACATTCTTTCAAAGAGACAGAGCTATGATAGGAGGGAGATGCAACAAAAACACCAAAACACAGACACTCATGGGCTGTAGCATTGCGAGCCGGAGCTGGCAATGTGTCTGTGTCCTGTGTGTTGGAGTCATGAGACAAGCTGCACTAAGGATGCTAAAATGTTAAACTATTGTGGACTTGCTCATTACCTGGGAAAATGCAGTCGTATTCTTACATTTAAGTTAGGTGTGTGTTGCAAGAATAGAAGTCACTGCAGTTGACAAAAAGTACTATTTTCACATAATAGACAATATGCATGGCACAAAGCAAAAATAATTATGTGATATTTACAATCCTCATAAAATAAAATTCTCTCTCTCAGTTGGATTTTGCACTCTGGATGCCGAACTGTCCTGCCTACATGCTGCGTCCTCCTCCTCAGGTCAAAGGTGAGCTGACAGATGATGACATCTTGTCCTTTCTGCCCGATGTGAACTCCACCTGCCGAGTCCTTATGGTGCTGATGACACTCTCACAGCCCTCAGTTGACTTTGTAAGTCTCAACGCCATCCCTCTGTCAAAAATACACTCAGCTCTGACTTTATAAAGATGTAAGCAGTTTTAATCGTGGACTATTTTTTAAGACTTCTTCTTAAACTACAAGCTGTAAAATGCAGTTTTTTTTATTAGTCTTGCTCTTATCGTGAAAGTCTGCACGTTAACAAGAATGTACACATGCAAAATGCTGAAGAATTTGAGGTGGTTGTTATTTATTTTTTGCATTTTGGTTAATTTTTCTTTTAGATAATCCATATTTTTGAGAGTGTACAGACATCTATTGTTAAATTTTAGGAGTTTTTCTTTTCAAGGCTTCTAACAATGTATTTTCTTTTACATATGTGGATTTTTCTTGTGTACTTATTTTCTTTCCCTTCAGATTTTTTACTTGACTCAATGTTTGTCATTTTTTTCCTTTTTGATAATTTGCCCCCTTTTTATTCTTAACCCTTGAAAATATTTTTCATCATTAATTTTTAATTAATTTTAGTTTTTTTCTGTTTTTTTTCCTTTAGGTAAGCTATAAAACATTATACATTATATCCCTTTATTTATCTTACATATTTCATCAGTATCAACTTAATTATTCAAATCAAATAGATTTTTTAGAAAGATTTTTCAGACCCCTGGCCCAGATCTCTCCTTGTCCCTCTGTTCTCCTCTCCTCACATCTCTTCCTCCACTGTTCTTCTCCTGTTCTTTTGCTCTTGCTCTCTTCTCGACTCTTTTAGAGATGGTCAATTTGCAATAATGCAGGATCACTAAAATTAGGGTCCCCTCTTGCTTCTCCATGACTCTCTCCCTCCCTTCTCTCTCACTGGTAGCCTGGCACTGTCCCTCCACTCCCATCCCACTTCACCGTGACTCCCTCTCTCTCCCCCCTCTTCTCTCTCACCGGTAGCCAGGCTCTGTCATCTTCACCATCTGGTTCTGTAATTCTTAGCCTCAAATTAAAAGAACATGCCTTGCACCAACATTCAACTGAAATCTGGATAAATAAATCATCTGGATCATCTGATTGGTTCTCCATCTCCTCACAGGTTCCTCTATGTCACTACAGGGATGCAGCTTTCAGACACAGTGCCCACCGTTGGCTTGTGGAGGAGGTACAGGCTGAGCTGAAGTCCATTTCTGATGACATCACAGCACGAAACTGCCAACTGGAGCTGCCATATCCGTACCTCGATCCCAAACACATCGAGAACAGTGTAGCAATTTGAAAAAATACTTTAGGTAAAGCTGAAAATCCTAAACAAGTGATGATTTTATTAAGAAATAAACAAAGTCAGCAAAGTAATCTTTATCGTGCAAAATGCCTTTATAAAAACTGTTCTAATCTAATTAGAATTTAATGAGGTTATATCAACTGCTCATCACTTGAGTTTGTGTTACATATTTTGTTTAAGTCTTTTCAACTACTTGAAATGCTTTTACATCGCAGGTTGCAATTTCCTACCTATTTATCCTAACATTAAGTTTCTGTAAGTTACCACTGGTGTCACCTAAGACATCCACACCCATTTATTTCCATTTACACTCAGCTAAAACAGCAGTGGAAGCACAGATACAATGACCTGTCTTGTGTTATGTGACCAAAATGACAGGTTAGAGTTGTTGCGGATCACACAACACTTTCAATCTTGAAGCAGATGGTCTTAAGGAGTAGGAGACCACACCAGGTGCTACTCCTGTCAGCTACGAACAGGAAACTGAGGCCACAATTCATACTAAACTGAACAGAAGAAGACTGTAAAGTTTTGCCTGGTCAGATGAGTCTGAATTTCTGTTGTCACATTCAGATGGTAAGGTCAGAATTTGGTGTAAATATTATGAGAGGATGGATCCATTCAGCCTTGTATTAACACTTCAGGTTGGTGTAATGGTGTGTACTCTTGGTACACTTTGGGATCCCTATTGCTTGCTGAGCATGGTTGAACCTCACAGCTTACCTGAGCATTGTTGCCAACCAGTTCCATCTCTTTATGGCCACAGTATACTCATCTTCTGATGGATCTTGGTGGTAGTGGCTAATATTCAAAGATCAGCTCCTTGTCACAAAGCTCAGATCATCTCAATCTGGTTTCTTGAACATGACAATGGGTTTTCTGCACTTTGAGACAGTCTCTTTGCTCATACATAGACATTAAATTGCACTGGTCCACCTGATGAAGGTCTGTAGATATGTTCTGATTTAACTAGAAAAGAAAAAATCACTAAAGTGAGTCTGTGCAGGAGCTCTCTTTTAAACCAAAATTAATATGTTCTGTTAGTAAAGTCTGTTTTTGAGGGAGTTTAAAATAAGTTGTGACAACAACATTAAGAAAACAAAAGGCAATAATCCCTTTTTATTTTTGTTATTTTTACTAAATAACAAATATCAGAGCTATAGATACTGACTGTAAACAGACATACTGAAACAAATGGAAAATTTTGTAACTCATGACACATTTAGCACATCAGACAACTCTGCAGTTTTAGATTGACTCTCAGTCCCGCTTCATAATAGGAAAATATAATGCAATAAATCATTTAGATACCACATTTCTTGAAACAGTGATCTCTCTTGTTTCCGTGGTTGAATAAAAATATGCTACACAAAACAATACATAAATAAATAAATAAATAAAGAAATAATAAATAAATAAATAAATAAACAAATAAATAAATAAAAGCCTTTTAACCATAGTAGTACCCTAAATGAACCATGCTGTCAAAACTCCACACATTGGCAAGATTTCGGTACACATCACAAATATTTATGCATTTTAGCCCACTTGAACGAGTTTGCCTGCGCCATGATGTACATACCTTTCATGATCATGTATGTGAACATATTGTTAAAAAGCAAGTATATCTTGGACCTTGACTGGGTTTTTTTTGTGTTGTTAAGTTGTTGCAGCTTCCCCAAGTTCATGGCAAAAATAAAAATGCAGATTTGTCTACATAATCTTATTTTGTAATAATGTTTGAGTTTGAGCATGATTTAGTCAAGTTTGGTCAAGTTAATTTTTTCTCCTTGGATCCTCTCTTACTAGCTGACAGGGTCCACCACCAGCACTTTACACTCCCTCTTGGCGATCTTGTCCAGGGACAAAAGCGTTTTGTCCTGTGGAGGCAGATAGAGCGGCCGGCCGACTGGTGAGCCAACGGGGGGTGTGATGGCCCGCCGCTCCATGGCACTGCCTGTCCTGAAACACACAGACATGCTTAAGTGAGAAGAAGTGTTTAAAATTGTTGAAACAGATGAGAGGTAATCCAATATTTAATTATTTAAGTCCCATTATGAGTGACAAGATAGTTTGTCCTTCAACTGGGCAATTAACTGAATAAAGTCTCACAACTGTTAGAGATAAAACTGAGTTTGTTCTTTAGTCCAAATTTAAATCAGAATTACTGGTGTGTTCCATTTGATCTCAGAAGTCAAAATATCTGACTTGTACATTAGATCAGTCAACAGAAACACCTCCTTACACTGGAAATCCTACTTGGACTACTGAAACACCGAAAACTGAGGTGTGACATCAAACACAGCTCAGTCATCCAGTTCTACAGTTGATGGAAAAAATGATAAGTAGAAGATTGTGCGTGTGTGTGGTACAGTACCTCATGATGTGTGAGCGAGATGGCTGTTGATGAGAGAAAGACTGAGATCGACCCAGACTAGCCTGATGGCGATCCAGAAGGTCTCTAACCGCTGGGCTGGATGGACTGTTTTTACCTGGACCAGGATAAAGTAAAGTTGATTCGCACTTCTACACACTATGTACATAAGGGTTTTATTTCTTAATGTTTTTTATGTTATGAAACCAGTGTTAAACTTTGTAGGTCTTTAACAAAAATAAATGGGGTTTCACTAAATTTAATAAAGATATAACTGTGGTACACTACTTTTATTCAAGCCAAATCGTGTTTTTTACTAATACAGTGGTAACTATGTTTACAGAGGTTTCATATTGCAAAAACAAGATTTACACTGGGTTAAAGGAGTAAAAACTAGGGTTGCACTGTTTTAAATCCACTTAAAATTGAATCTGTTGATATTTGAGGGGTTGAGTGTGATGATTCGAGGGCTTGGTGATGCCCTAAGGCTGCCAGTTGATGATTACTGATCCATAGCGATGTACTACACTGAACATGCATGCTTCCTCTTAAAGGGCAACTTCGGTATTTTTCAACCTGGGTCCTATTGCCCCAAGTGTATGTGTGTATACGATTGACGGGTACAACTCGTTTTAAAATTGGCTCAGTATCAAGGGAGCGGATGCAGCCGGCAGCCACGAAGCTAGATAGGGGGGCAACTGCATCCCGTATAAGTTTGAGCATTAAAAGTGTTTATTTCGCCTCAGACCGGTTGCGATCGCCGGTGCTAGCTCTCTAATTAGCATTGTAAGCATTGCGTTTTCCTTCACGTCCTCTGACCTGTGTGATGGCATCTCCTGTGAGCTTGTTGCCAGAAGAAAACAGAGGAGCCATGCAGCGCTCCGCTCATAGTGGAGCTGCTTATCCCGGAGGACAGTTGGAAGTTTTACTGCATCGGTATCATGGCTGAATATTTACCAGATTTCGAGAGTGAAGACGAGCCTTTTCATTACGACGGCCACCCGTATTTATTTGAGCCAGAGTATATGGACGAGGAGCTGCTACAAACTCAAGAGCTAACGAGGATAGCAACAGAGGGCCAACGAGCAGACGAGGGTGAAGCAGCGGCGGCACGAACGCTCTAGATTTGTCTCTGACACACACATTTACTGTTGCCCTATATCCTCTTCACTTTTTCCTCTCGTCCAGCCAGTACAGACCTGTGGCCTACCGTGTTACAATGCTAATTAGAGAGCTAGCACCGGCGATCGCAACCGGTCTGTGGCGAAATAAACACTTACACAATACATACAATACTTATCGAATTGTATGCATAAAGACATATTAGTTACACTTACTTTATGGATAGTTGACCATTTGGTCCCTGTGGTTTTGGTCGCCTCCTCCAATTTATTTTGGGTACATTAAAAGGTGTCCAGCACTGCCCTGTTGATCAGAGGGGGGAGATCCTCTAATGTAGTTACACAGCGTCGGGTACTTTCTGTATCATCCCACGACACATCGAGACCACGAATATTGGGCAACAGGTCCCACTCATTGCAACACAGACATTCTTCCTCTGTGGGCATAGAGTCACAGCAACCACAGGAGCACCACCAGTCCTCAGAAATTCGCGTTCGTGCCGCCGCTGCTTCACCCTCGTCTGCTCGTTGGCCCTCTGTTGCTATCCTCGTTAGCTCTTGAGTTTGTAGCAGCTCCTCGTCCGTATACTCTGGCTCAAATAAATACGGATGGCCGTCGTAATGAAAAGGCTCGTCTTCACTCTCGAAATCTGGTAAATATCCAGCCATGATACCGATGCAGTAAAACTTTCAACTGTCCTCCGGGATAAGCAGCTCCACTATGAGCGGCGCGCTGCATGGCTCCTCTGTTTTCTTCTGGCAACAAGCTCACAGGAGATGACATCACACAGCTCAGAGGACGTGAAGGAAAACACAATGCTTACAATGCTAAATAGAGATAGCACCGGCGATCGCAACCGGTCTGTGGCGAAATAAACACTTTTAATGCTCAAACTTATACGGGATGCAGTTGCCCCCCTATCTAGCTTCGCGGCTGCCGGCTGCATCCGCTCCCTTGATACTGAGCCAATTTTAAAACGAGTTGTACCCGTCAATCGTATACACACATACACTTGGGGCAATAGGACCCAGGTTGAAAAATACCGAAGTTGCCCTTTAACACCTTAGTCTTTGCATACTGTATTCCAATGGATCACTCAAACACTGATTTGATTTTGGTGTTGATCCAGATCAGCGTCTGGCCGCCATGACGAAAAATGTCATTTTTGTGAGTAACTACTGAACTAAAATAGATATCATTATGAATCCAATTGCTAAAGGTATGTTTTCATGGTCAAGGAATCTAAATATTTCGACGAAATAAAGGTAGGACTAATATCTATGGTGAAAATCACAATATGAGCGAGGACTGTGGTGCTGGCGGAGGTCTGCGCTCTCCGAGTGCTTTCCTAGTTAGGTATAAAACTATACTTACTTTACCTCACAACAAGGGTGGGTAACTGGGCCAGGGGCAACATGCAGCCCCCCTGCTCCCTCAATGTGTCCTGTCACTCAGTTTCAATTATCACAAAGTGTACAAAACTACATATGAAAACAGTAAACATTAAAATATTCCAAAGACAAGAGAGATACAACTGGATATAACTTATTTTTAAACATTATTAAATGTAGTGACTGATTGGTCTTCCTGATCCCTGCCACCATGGCCATGGTGTGCTGGAAAGCCGCTGTCACTTTTACAGCAACTGGGAGAAAAAGGGCATGTGGAATGCGCATCGGAGACTCTAATGCATGTCCCGTGTGGACCACCTAGTGGGACAGATGTAATCTGTTCCTGTGTCATGAATAGGAGTGCAAATTAAGCGACAGCTACATTTAAACACAGCAGCAGGCAAATCCATTCATCATGCTTGTGGCTGTTTGTGGTTAGCTTAAGAGATGTGAACTTGTTAGTTTGCGTCACACATCGAGCTGCAGTCAGGTTGAGTTACCATTATGTCAAACGTCTTTGATCTGACATCAGATGTGACAGGACAGTTAATACAGATACAAATGTATGTGCTGGTTCAGATGGATACATTAAATAGTGCTGGCTGTGATTGGTAATTGCATTGAAATGTGCCTGACACTCTGGAGACCTGCCTCTGAGGTTTTGTTTACGTGTGTGCACTGTGTGTCCGTCAGCCAAATTACTACTGCACCGGGTGTGACCAGGTTGGAGCTGGCGAGCTTTCAGCACACCTGCCATGCAGTTTTTTGGCACGAAATTGTCACTGCCCCAAGATGAATCTGTCAGCACCTCCCCCTGGTGTGCCGCCACACCCACCTCAGCACAGCTGGTTTACCAAATTGCCAAACTAAAGAAAATGCCACTCCGTACAGAGTGCCAGGCTCCACCACCCAGCGCTGCGCCAGGAAATTAGGGACCTAAGTATGATTGTTTTTGAGTTTGAATTTTAAGTTTTAACCTTTTGTTGAATTAGAGCACACTGCAATTGCTAGGTTTTGAGTGTTGTATAATTTGCAAAAATCTGGCCCTCTGGTGTTTAGGAAAAAATTACTGTGGCCCTTACAGTAGCCTATATACTGTAAGTAACAATTTCTAATGGTCTGAGGATGTAGGGAAAGTGTGTGGCTTCTGATTATTAAAAGATTTTTTTTTTTAAAGCTTTGGCATCAAAAGGATAAAACACACCATTTTAACTGTGACATTTTCCAAATGGAACCAAATGGGCACGCCATGTACATCATCAGAGTTTAGGGAAGACTTTTAAATTTTAAAATCTGAGAAACATTGCTTTAGATATTGTAAATACCTAGTTTGCCTTCCAGTGACTCATCTCAATATTTATTGCAATATATCAATCTTGCAAGTTATCTTGCAATATGTATCACATTGCAATATATCATAATACATACGATCACACTGTGACCCAAGTGTCACAATACATATCGTATTATGTGGTTCTTGCCAATACCCATCCCAACCAGATGAACCCCAATACCATGATACAGGTCAGTCCTTTTGGCTTAATTTTGTGCACTCTAGTTAGTTATGGGGGTCCTTCAAATAAAAGAAGTGTGTGTGTGAAGATGTCCAGTCCACAAATGACATGCTGTGTTCTCTGTACAGTCTGTATTAACCATGAGAGTGTAAAAATGGAACCAAACGGCTCCATTTAGTTACATGTATGTTCGTCTGTGAAATTACAGATGTGCTCTTTCAAAATCAAGCTAAAATGTGTTCTCTGTGTATGTGACTCCAGACAACAATGGACTTGTGATCTTATTTTATCATGTTGTTTAGTTATGTTTCTGTTTTTTCACCCTGATTAAATTAAAATTTGCTAAACTTTAGGCACTTTTTACATGTTAAGTTATTATGTTTACAGTATGGTTCAAAATGCTAAAATCTCCCATTTAAATCTCTTCTGCATCTACTTGAAACCCATGTTGGCAAAGTCCCCGGATGTTAGGTCCATTCAGATCTAAGTTTAAGTTCTTATACGCAAACACAGGTGGGGCAAACATTGTTCTGACATAAAACTGCCCATTTGGAATCCACCGAAGGCCCAGTCAGAAACCCAGGTAAGCCTATATGGGTTTACACATGTGGGCCCCTTGTGGAACCCAGGAGCAAAACCAGATGGAACACACACCCATATGCCCATGGTAAAACCCATAAGGAGCCCAGATGGAAATGTTGGCTGGGATGGTGTCAGACCCTATTTTTATCAAGGAATACGTATTTCTTGTTACATAATGATTTGACTTTTATTGACCTACAAATTCAACATGGCTGCCAATTTGGGTGATTTTTATAGATATTTAGGGGAATTTTTCCCTGTTTGGGGAGTTTTTTCACAATCATCACAGAGTCTTCATATTAGGTCCTATTGGAAGCTCTGATGATGATGAATTGAATAATACACATACGCAGAAATAATGCCTGCAGTTAATAAAGTAGATGTTCATGTGTAAACAACACTTTTTGATTTGCTGTTTCTCAATGATTAGGATAGCCTACAAAGAATAGTGTCCAGTTCATCCAGTCAAGTTTCTTAATGAACCAAAAACAATTTTGCACAATAGCCGAAGATAAAGGTAGGTATACAAATGTAGAAAGCTGTGGTGACAAGTGTCAGAGAAGCTGCTCAAAATAAAAAATATTACTGTCATGTCATACAGGAAAGATACTGCTGAAAAATGATGCTAACCATCAGTGTATATTTTGTTATTTCTATTGACAAAGATGAAAACAAATTATACAAAAATACCTTGTGTTTCCTCATCACTCTTTTTTTAATAAAAAAAGCCACTGGTTTGTCCTCACTAATTTCTTATAGACCACTTGTTCTTTTCTAACAGGCTATAGTGATAATGGTCCAATTGACTTTAAATGGAGATAAAATATATTAATGGACTTCATGCTGTACTGTAAAACATTTAAAACTAAAGATTAAAACCAGTTATTCATCAGAAAATGTTCAGAGAGTATCAGCTGACAAGAGGGAACCTTTGATCAGAGTGGCTCCCTGCTGATCATTAGACATTATGGGCAGAGCTGTGAGATGTTTTGCTCTTACGTGAAAGTGGCCGAGCATCAGGTGGAGGGTTGGACACAGAGGCTGTAAATTGGAGCTTCAGCTTCATGTGCTGACTCAGCTGTAGATGGGTTAAGATAAAATGGGTTGCAATAATAAATTTAACCAGCCAAACTGGGACTATAAACCACATGAAATTGTTTTACAGAGTGCTCTCACCTCGTACAGTCCAGGTTTGAGGATCTGAAATGCCACGCTAAATGACAGTGTGCTTCCTTTCCTGCAGTGTCCAAGGTTATTGAGAGGAGTGTGACAGACAACGGCAGACAGCGTTGCTTCCTCGTTGTGACCACGACCTGAACACACACACACACAAACAGGATTAAAATTAGGTATAATATGATACCAAAGTTTGTACTTTACATGTGATTTTACTGGAATAAACACATTTTACTTATTTTTAATAACCTCACATACTGGCAAAAACCTACAATACTTTGGTAACATCATTTGTTAAATTTAACCAGTGTGATCTCCACTGCACAACTTGTAAAATTCCAGCCCCTTAGCCACAGGCTATGGGGGAAGTATACTGAGATCTAGAGAGCTGGAATACAGTCTGAATTACATGTCATAAGCACACATATCTACTACTACAGTAGACAGAATATACCTATATTTAGAAATTAGTTATATTTACTTAGAGGGCTTCAGATTCCTGGACACTACGCAAGTAAAAAATAAGCAGTTTTTGGACGAGTTGCACATAGTTTGCCCAGCTGGCACCCACTTAAGGCCACTTATATTATTTCAGACAATGAATTATCTTATTTTTTCCCCCAAAATTACAGAGTTATGGGTGTAAACATTAATAAAATTATTTGTGCTGTATTCCATTGAAATTAGGGATCTGAAATCAATGCAGTCTTCCTTTGTGAGGCTGCACTGGGATACAGCTGAAGGTGCTGTTACCGTACATGAAAAAGGTTTCTACTAGGAGTGAGAGAAAAAATTGAATCACATAAGTATTGCGATATTTGTCTGACGATTTTTAAATTGATTTTTGTTCAAAAATCTCAAACTCTTCAGTCGCAAAATTGCGGCAAGCGACATTGCTGAATAAAACAGGCCATAACTGTTAAAATAGGGCTGAATAGTGTTACTACTTTTCACCAGTTGATAGTGGTGACAGGTTTCTATTCTAAGTTTTGGCGTCTATTTATTTTGAACCACACACTAGACCGAGGGACGCAAGTGTGGCTGTAGTGGCTGTAGAGCGGAGCAGAGAGAGAGAGGAAAAGAGAGAGACGCACAGAGTGATAGAGACGGAGTAAGAGTTCTCACAATGCTGAGAGTACTTTGTCAAGTACTGGCTGACTCTGAATCTGAGGAATATTTACTCTCTGAGGATGACGGTCAGTCATCCAGTGAGGACGAAACTGGCGGCGCATGTGCGCGCAGCGGGAGCAGGTCCGTGCGCCATTACAGTCCCCAAGCAGCACATACCGAGACCGATGCTTTGCCTCTCCCTGGCCGGGGTGGCAGTAATTGGCGAGTGCCGAGGAGGGGACGTGGTCTGGGATGCAGGGAAGCTCAAAACACAAGTGATGGTTTTAGCGCGAATGAGAAAGACCACAGAGCTCTGGTCAGACGAGGGAGAAAGCGGGGGTAAAAAGCACAGTGAAGGCAACAGAGGCGTTCATGCTCGGCCCGTAAGTTACAGTGATGATGATGGGTGGGAAAACTAAACACTTTGAAACTATAGCCTTTTCAAATCTTGATAGCAAAATTGAATATTTTCTTGAAAAAACTCTGGTGCCTAAAGGGTTAATAAGCCACTTTTATATACAATCCAGGCTTTTGAAAAGAGAGAGCATAAACAGCTGGTTAAAATATATTGCTGAATAAATCCTAAAACCTGACTCGCATGTGATGTGTATTTTTCCTGATATAGTCTGTAGGCATCATCATTCTTCATCTTTCTCGCTGGTGTTAAAAAAGCTAACCAAAGGTTGCAAAAATCAGCAATATCGTAGAATCGCAATTTAAATCGAATCGGCACCTAAAAATTTGCAATAAATCAAATCGGGAGAAAAGTGAATCGTCCCAGCCCTAGTTTCTACCCACAGATTTCAAACTCACTGGTTAGGTTGTGTGATGAGTGGGTGAGTGAGTAAATAAGTCTGTATCTTCGCGTCTGACCTGTGATTCACTAGTTCAGGGTAAAACCTGCCCCTTGAGCACTTGAGGACACTTAACTAATTAAAAACAATTAAAATAAATAAAAACAACAAAGAAAAGTGACACAAAGTTATGATAGAACAAAGAAGCTCTGGAGGCAATTTAGAACACATGGGGTTTTGGTTGAGATTTGAGGTGAGGTAGACAGTTGAGGTTTCTAAGGTCCAGTCAGAGTGAATTCCAGAGTTTGGGAGCAGAGCGACTGAGCGGCCCGGTTCCCCATGGTGCTGAGACGGACAGAGGTTACTGAGAGGTGGAAGAAAGAGGAAGATCTGAGAGAGCGAGTGAATTGTTAAAAAGTACGTTTGTGGGATCAACCAGCAAGTGCATTCATTTTTTTTTTTAATGTTATTTTTTCAGGCTTTTATGGCCTTTATTTGATAGGACCGCTGAAGAATGACAGGAAAGGGGGTGAAGAGAGGGGGGATGACATGCAGCAAAGGGCTGTGGCTGGGATTCGAACCTGCAGCTGCTGCTGGGGGTTAGCAGTCCCTGTACATGGGGTGGGCGCCCTACCAACTGAGCTAATGTCCCACCCCATGCATTCATTTTTGACACTAATGTAACGCAGTTTCACAGAGATTCACACACACACATACAAGTTGGAAACAAAAGCAGCTATACCTGGTCCATCAGTAGTATTACATGACATAATGAATATGTCATTAATATGAGTATAATATTTACAATTTTTTTCTTGACAAAACTTAGACAACCATTAACAGATCAACAAAAATGCCTCAGGCGCAACAAAGCTGCAGATCACTGACACCTCCTCCTGCTGACTGGGTTAAGTCAAAAAGACTTTCACAGATTCAACCCCTTTTTCAATCACCGCCATGAAGACTATGAGCCACAACCTAGTTTTCCTCAAAACGAGTGTTCTTCCAAGCCAGAACACTACAATTTGTCTTCAACTGCTGTCCGTGATTATTTGATGGCTTATGGACCGTCGGCAAATACTTCATAATAATAATAAAAAAACTACATAGAACGTTTCTGTTTGTGTTAAACGTAAGATGTAAATCATCAGTTTTTTACTGATGTCAGTCATGTAATAGGATTTATGATTATATGATTAAGTACAAAACTACACTTACTTTACCTCACAACAAGAGTGGGTAACTGGGCCAGGGGCAACATGCAGCCCCCCTGCTCCATCAATGTGGCCTGTCACTCTGTGCTGCCCTTAAGGCATTAAGATTTAATTATTTTTTTTGTTTACTGTTTGCATAATACTGAATATATCCTTGGCTAAGGTCACGTTATTTGATCTTCAACAATAATACATAGTTATATACGATTATTCTGAGCGTAATTCTTCTCGCGGATGTCACTTCCGGTCTGTGACGTCACTGCCATTTTTAGTCCGTGAGGCGCTAATGAGAGAAGCTAGCAGCCTGAATGAATCCATCTCTTTATTTTTGAGTCTTGGTCCCCTAATGCCGTAAGTTGATGATTGTATAATCAAACATATTAAGACTAGCTTATAAATCAGTTGTTAGTTATCTGTTGGCTCAGAACAACATGTATAAATTGATGATTTTGTACTGTTGTGATTTCAGTTTTCACCATACTCACACACTGGTGTGATTGTCAATGGAGCAGAAGCCACAGTAAATGTTGAAACTTGCTACGACTCTGTCATCATTGGCCATGGTTTAACTTGGTGTTTAGTCGGAGTTTCCACACTACGACTGAGAACACTACACACTCAGTTTCAATTATCACAAAGTGTACAAAACTACATATGAAAACAGTAAAAACTAGAAAAGCACTCGGAGAGCGCAAACCTCCGCCAGCGCCACAGTCCTCAGCCATATTGTCATTTTGACCATAAATATTAGTCCTACCTTTATTTCATCAAAATATTTAGAGTCCTTGACCATGAAAACATACCATCAGCAACTGGATTCATAATGATATCTATTTTAGTTCAGTAGTTATTCACAGAAATCACATTTTTCGCCATGGCGGCCAGACGCTGATCCGGATCAACACCAAAATCGAATCAGTTCTTCCTTTTCCCATGCTGAACATTTCCTGAAAATTTCGTCAAAGTCCATTACTTTTTGAGTTATTTGTTCACAGACAGACGAACAGACAGACTGACGGACAGACAGACAATCAAACTCTCCCGAAAACATAACCTCCTTGGTGGAGGTAATAAAATAAAAAATTCCAAAGACAAGAGAGATACAACTGGATGTAACTTATTTTTAGGCATTATTCAATTTATTGGTGAAGAAAAATAGCAAAGCAAGTAACACATACAGTGATAACTGGTAAATTTTCTGTTACATACATAGGAAAATAGTAGGGACTGGCTAAAATTTAGTCTTTAGCAGTTTAGATGAAGGGCTCTAATATCATAGACCAGGTCCTCAGGAAGTACAGCCTGCTCTGTCCCTTCCTATACAGTGTGTGTCCATGGCATTTTGCAATCTTAGTGCACAGTCCAGTCCAGTGCAGTCTGGTGCAGTGTGGTACATCCATACCTCCGTTCTTCACACTGGCACAAGTGCAAGAGAGGGAGGATACAAGGTGTGAGTGGGTTCAACACACCCGAGTTTACTCTTCTCCAACCAAACGAACGCCTTTCCTTGCCTTTAAATGCACTGCGGGAGAGGTGCAGTGACTGATTGGTCTAACTGATCCCTGCCACCGTGGCCATGGTGTGCTGGAAAGCCGCTGTCACTTTTACAGCAACAGGGAGAAAAAGGGCATGTGGAATGCGCATCGGAGACTCTAATGCATGTCCCATGTGGACCACCTAGTGGGACAGATGTAACCTGTTCCTGTGTCATGAATAGGAGTGCAAATTAAGCAACAGCTACATTTAAACACAGCAGCAGGCAAATCCATTCATCATGCTTGTGGCTGTTTGTGGTTAGCTTAAGAGATGTGAACTTGTTAGTTTGCGTCACACATCGAGCTGCAGTCAGGTTGAGTTACCATTATGTCAAACGTCTTTGATCTGACATCAGATGTGATGGGACAGTTCATACAAATACAAATGTATGTGCTGGTTCAGACGGATACATTAAATAGTGCTGGCTGTGATTGGTAATTGCATTGAAATGTGCCTGACACTGTGGAAACCTGCCTCTGAGGTTTTGTTGACGTGTGTGCACTGTGTGCCTGTCAGCCAAATTACTACTGCTGGACTCTTTGGTGGCAGTGGCAGAGAAGAGGACACTGGACAAACTGCTGGACATTCTGGATGATGCCAATCACCCTCTGCACATGGTCATCAACAACCAGATGAGCCTGTTCAGCGCAAGACTGCTCCTCCCCAAGTGCAGGACCAACGGACTGAGAAACTCCTTTGTTCCTCAAGCCATCAGACTGTATAACTCCTCAATTGGGGGGATGAGGAGTAACAGGAAGACAGAGGATGTGAAGGAGCAGCAGCAGTAGCCTACAAGTATTATCTTTTATTTATAATATAATGCAACTGGAATCATAATTTCCCTGAGGGAGTCTTCCCTAAGATATTAATAAAGTACAATCCAATCCAATCCAAAACATCAACAGGAGTTTCTTGCAGATGTTAAAAGAACACAGCCTCCTCAGGAAGTACAGCCTGCTCTGTCCCTTCCTATACAGGTGATCAGTGTGGATCTCCCAGTCCAGTTTGCTGTCCAGCCACAGGCCGAGGTACTTATATGAGTACACGACCTCCACCTCAGGTCCCTCGATCAGAACTGGTCGTGGTCTTGGTCTGGACTTCACAAAGTCGATGGCCAGCTCCTTGGTCTTGGAGGTGTTTAGCTGTAGATGGTTTGTGTGGCACCAGATAGCAAAGTCCCTCACTAGGCTCCTATACTCCTCCTCCCTGTCGTCCCTGATGCATCCAACGATGGCTGTGAAATCGGCAAACTTCTGGATGTGACACAGCTCAGAGCTGTGCAGAGTGAAGAGAAGAGGGGCCAGCACCGTGCCCTGGGGTGCTCCGGTGCTGCTGATCACAGTGTCAGGCGTGGTGTCCTTCAGTCTGACATACTGTGGCCTGTCTGTGAGGTAACTGGAGATCCAGGTAGGGGTCCACTCGCATCCTATTCAGTATGTCCTGAAGCAAACAAGGCTGTATGGTGTTGAAGGCAGTTGAGAAGTCAAGAAAACGGTTTCCTCACCATGCCGCATCCCTTATCCAGATGCAAGTGAACTCTGTGTGGCAGGTAGAGGACGGCATCCTCTACACCAGGGATGCAAACTGTAGACCATCTTGGGCATGTTGCACCTGGGGTCTAAGGAGGCCGAGGAAGAGCCACTCCAACGTCTTCATCAGATGAGGGGAGCGCCACTGGCCGGAAGTCACTCGGCTCATTGGGCCGGTTCTTTTTGGGAACTGGAATGATGCATGATGTCTTCCAGAGGGTGGGCACTCTCCCTAGCTGCAGGCTAAGGCTGAAGATGCGTTGTAGCAGTTCTGCCAGTTCTGCCAGTTCAGCAGCGCAGGCCTTCAGAAGTCGGGGGCACCTTGTCCTGGGATTTAGCTTCCTCAGCTGTCCTCTGACCTGGTCCACAGTGATGTTTGGAGGAGGAAGTTGTGTTGACGTGGGTGAGGAGGAGGAGGTAGGGGCTGTTGAAGTCATCTCCGAGGGATGGAGGTGTGTTGAGGGAAGATGGAGAGGTGGTTGCAGTAAGAGAGGGGGTGGGGGGGGCATGGGCTGGTTGAAGCGGTTGAAGAAGACATTAAGTTAATTTGCCCTCTCCATTGTGCCCCCAACAGCCTTGGTCTTCATGTCATAGCCTGTGATGGTTTTAACACCATCCCAGACCTCCTTCATGTTGTTCTCCCTCAGCTTCTGCTCCACTTTTCTCCTGTGGCTGTCCTTTGCTTCCCTCACACAGCGTTTAACCTCCTGTGCTGCTTTCATCTCCTCCTTGTCTCTGCTCCTGAAGGCGGCCTCCTTCCTGTTAAGGACAGCTTTGACTTCCCGCGTTACCCATGGTTTGTTATTAGGGTAACAGCGGTCTTAGCAGGGGAGATCACGTCTGCACAGAAGTTGAGGTAATCTGTCAGACAGTGTGTCAGCCCCTCTATGTCCTCTCCATGGGGGTTGATAAGCTCATCCCAGGCCGTGGTGTTGAAGCAGTCTTTTAAGGCACTTTCCATTTCAGGGGACCACCTCCTGATGGACCGAGTGGTAACCAGCTGCCTTTGGACCAGGGGGGTGTACTCTGGCTGTAGGTGGACCAGGTTGTGGTCAGACTTCCCCAGAGGAGGGAGGGGTGTGGCTTTATATGCATCCCCCACATTCACGTAGAGTAAGTCAATGGTCCTGTTGTTCCTAGTTGGACAGTCCACAACCTGGTGGAAAGCAGCGAAAGTAGAGTCCAAAGAAGCTTGATTAAAGTCCCCAGAAATGATCATCAGTGCCTCAGGGAACTGGGTCTGCAGCCTTGCTGTGACGGGGCGGATTTTCTCACATGCAAAGACTGCATCTGCCCTCGGAGGGATGTATACACAGACAGTGATCACATGACTAAGCTCCCTCAGAAGATAAGGCCAGAGGCTAACGGCTAGCAACTTGAGATCTCTGCAGCACAAGACCTTCTTCACGGAGATATGTCCTGGATTACACCATCAGTTGTTGACATACATGATGAGTCCCCACCTTTGCTTTTTCCACACGCTGCAGTGTCTCTGTCAGCTCTCATGGCAGTGAATCCCTGCAGATCCATATTAGCATCTGGTACAAGGTGGGTTAGCCACATCTCCGTAAAGATGAACAAGCTGCTCTCACGGTAGATCCGCTGGTTGGTCAGTGCGGACAGCTCGTCAGTCTTTTTTTGCAGCGAGTTGACATTCCCCATGATCACAGGTGGGATCAATGGTTTGTATCGCCTCCTCTTTTCTGCTAGCCTAGCCTTTAGCTTAGCCCCAGCCCTACAGCCCCTGGGTCTCCTCCTCACCTCAGCTGGAATATGGTGTCTTATTCCAGCTTGTCCTTTTGGCCTGAGATGCAATAGTATCTCTCTTGAATATCTGATGAAACTGGCTCTTGGTAGCTGATGATAAAGAAGCTGGCAGTTGGTGGTATCTTTCAAAAAAGAACACTCTGCTGGTATCCTCAGAAATGCCTCCTGGCAGCAATGACGGTTGAAAACGATATCCATAGGATATATAAGAAAAACATATAAGAAAAAAAAACAAGTCTTAATAAGAAGTGCAGGAAGGTCAGAAAAGATCAAAAAAGGAAAACTTTTGAAAATTGTGAAAAAATTAAGGAAAAAAACACAAAAAACAGCTAAATATATGGAGAGCAAACTGGACAGGCTGCTGCTGTTTACAGCGCCATGGTAGCACATTGTGTTATACACCCATAATGTTTCGTAGGTGGAAATATGCAGACCTAAGAGCTGTTTATGGTGAGGGAGAATCTGTCTGCTTTGGATAAGGACATGTTTGGTACCTATGAGGAGGAGTTCTGTTTTATCACTGTTGAGTTTAAGGAAGTTGGAGATGAACCAGGATTTAATTTCTGAGAGGAAGTGGGTGAGGGAGTGAGCAAAGCAGTGAAAATGGATGCCAGATATACAGAAAATATTGCCAAGTCGGAGGAGATAGATAATGAAGAGGAGGGGCTCCAGGACAGAGCCATGGGGCACACCTGAAGTGACGGGAGGGCTGTGAAGTAAAGGATTTGAGTTGGACTAACTGAGTGCGGCCTGTGAGGTGGGGTGAAACCAGTGAAAGGGGAATGTGAGTGACATCTATGGAGGAAAGTCTATTGAGGAGGATGGGGTGAGAAATGGTGTCTAAGGCATCACTCAGATCGAGGAGGATGAGAATAGGGATTAAACTGGAGTCAGCAGCAAAGAGGAGGTCATTTGTGATCTTAATGAGGGCTGTTTCTATGCTGTGGTGGGGACGGAAAACATACTGGAATTGTTCATATTAGCTGTTATGAGTGAGATGGGAATAGCATTGAGAAGCAACATTTTAGTCTAAAACTTTTAGTCTTCAGCTCCATGCAATCCAAAAGGGAAGAAGGGACATAGAAAATTGAATGGTTAAACTCTTTGTTTAATGACATTTTAAACTACAACCAAAGATTTTTGGATTTACAACTACAGACATTGATGCACTGACCCTCAGGAGTCCAGACAAGCCGAACAGCCAGGAAGTCCTGCAGGTTATTCAGCAGGACGTACTTGACTTTAAAGTGCTCCTTCACCCGCACCATGCTCGGACAGCTCGCTGTCATGACAAACCGTGGGCGGTCCAGACGGATACTGGGCAACCTGGGGAACGAAAAATGAAGAAGTTCATTGAAAATTATCATGGTGTATCTACTTGATGTAAAATACATCCTGAGAGAGTGGTACCGGTAGTGGGTGTAGATACAGTTGGTGAAAGGCATCTTGGAAGTTGACCACTGCAGCACAGCAACAAGAGGAACCTCCATACCCTTAATGGAAATCCCAAAGACATTAATCTTAATAACACAAGCAAGATTGGATGTTTAAAGGGTAGATTATGACCACATGGGTAAGTAGAGAGTGATAGTTCAGTGATGGGTCAAGAAAAAATGCTTGTGAAGTTTTTGAAGAAAAATCATTCATAGAAATCTAATAGCCAAGGGATGAATTTGAGAACCAATGATGTTGGCTTTTGACCTCCCAAATGTTATCAGTTGAATTGTCAAGTCAAAGAGGAGTTTTAAGAAAGGTTTCTCTTGAACAGTTCTTCAACTATCAAGCTCACAAGCAAAGGATGGCCAAAGGCACATGGATATCTGACTGTTCTTAAAGATGCTATGAGGAGTTTCTAAGTAATTACAAAAAAGTCTCACTTTGACTTCCGGCAACTGTGCGGACCTAATGGCTGCCTGAGTGAAAGGGATAGTTCAGTATTTTTGAAGTGGGGTTGTATGAGCTCCATATGGTCACTAAGGACATTAGATACAGTAGAAAGTTCTCTCGTCTTCACCAGAAAGCCACAGTCTGTAAGAGTCGGTGACGAAGAAAAGACGCTAAAAGAAAAAGACAGGGCGGAGTGTTCCTCCGCTAAATCAGTCCGCCGCCCCCCTCTCAGCTGATCAAAACATACATGCTAGCGGCTTCAGATGCTGCCCTTAGCTTCGTATAACTTTTATCAGGTACCATAACTCTTCTGTTTTGACTGTTAGCGGTGTGAGGAAGAGACAATGCAGGAAATTGAAAAAGGGATTATTATGACAGCGCCAATGAAGTTCCATTCACTTTGGAGTCAAGAGGATACCTGTATGTACCGGAGTTTACAGAAGACGAGCTGCTAAAATGGAGACAACCCGACCGAAAGGAAAACAGAGGAAACATCCACGGACACTGGACATCAAGAAAGAGTCGGAAATAAACAGTTTCCCGGAGTTTTGTGGATATACTTCAATTTCCCGAAGATAAACTGGAAAAACGTCCCCTGAAGGACCTAATGACAGTTTTTGCTCAAAGTAAGTAATAATGATATGTCAGAGACAAATAAGCAGAGTAGAGGAGGCTGTATGTTTATTGTAACAGTGCAGACTACTAGTGAGTGTGTGTGTCTCTCACACATGCACACACAAGCAACGATTTCTGTGCAGCTGAGTTCTAGATGATGCACATACACATCTGTTTCTGCATCAAGGGAAGCATCACAAAACCCCATCTCAGAAATATTTATCTTATAATGTGCTTTTAATTAGTCTAAAACAGCCATTCAAAGCAGCTAGGTAACGGTGTTCGAAGCCGCTAGCTCACCGCTAGCTAACTACGGCGGAGGGATTTAGTGGAAGGACACAGACGTGAGCTGGCTTAGGTCCGGATAAACTTTACATTTCTGAAAGGTTTATGCACTTCAAAAAATTCATATGTAGCATACTCATAAACTGTGGTATTACTTTTTGATTTGAGTTCTTGTAGGCAGAGAAAATAGCCTTTAAATCCAGTACCTTACTTTTCCATTAGCGTCTTTTCTTCGTCACCGACTCTTACAGACTGTGGCTTTCTGGTGGAAAGGAGAGAACTTTCTACTGTATCTAATGTCCTTAGTGATCATATGGAGCTCATACAACCCCACTTCAAAAATACTGAACTATCCCTTTAAGAGCTCTCCAGCAACATCCCATTGTTTTATAAATATTATAGTAATTTTACGCCAAACAGGCACTGTTCTGAGTTGAATGCTACAAGAGTCGATGAAGATGCCAGATTCAAAGGGGAAGGCGGCTAAAACTCTCAAAGACGACAATATTAAAACCATTGCTGAGGTAGTCAGAGCCTTACTGAGTGAGGAGCTGGAGGCTAGCATGCAGCAGGTGGCTAATAAGCTTGATGCTATGCAGACGGAGCTAACCGCGATGAACACGAGGATCATTTTGGCTGAAGGCGATCTCACTAGCCTGAAAAAGGACACAAAAAGAGTCTCCGCTGTCCTTTCCGACACGCAAGATAAACTGCAGGGCTTCGAGCATAAGATTGCGGATCTAGAGGACCGTGGTAGGAGGTGCAACATTTGGGTATATGGTTTGCCTGAGGACGCAGAGAAGGACGCGCCAGTACAGTATCTAGAGAGGATGATCCCGATATGGTTCCCTGCGCTGAAGCACCAGAAACCAGAGATTGAACACGCCCACAGGATTAGCATTGGCGGCCCGTCAAAGGAAGGTCGACCACAAGCTTTCATCTTTTGCTGCCTTCACTTCTTCATTCGGCAGTCTATTCTCCGGGAGGCAAGGAAACATCCACCATTGGTGGGCAACCGAGAGCTCCAGTTTGCTGCGGACTTCGGCGCTTATACAGCCAAACGTCGCAGATCATTCTCCAGGGCCATGGTTATGGCTCGTGAAAGGGGCACTGATGCTTTTCTACTTTACCTTGCCACTCTCAAGGTCAAGTCTGGTCACGCCACTCACCTGTTTTCTTCACCGGCAGATGCATAGCAGTTTTTGGACCGGCGTCCATCTCCGGACTGCCCTGGTGATGACACGGAGGACGAGCCGATGGCAGAGAAAACCTCAGCGGCTTTGCCCCCTCCGGATACTTAGGCCCAATCCCAATTCTCTTTGTACCTCTATCCCTTCCCCTTAGCCCTTCGCCTACCCTTCCCCTATGGCTTAAAAAATAGTGTAAAGTCAAAGGGCTACAGCTTCAGCCCCATGAAATGGGACACCCCTTTAAATTAACAACTTACTTTTCTTATTTTGAACATTCTGAGCATAAATGGGATCTCAAAATCAAAATCTATACTTTTATTTTTACTCTGGGCCATATCTTGCTTTTTTCAGTATATATTTTTTAAGTTTGGTTATTCTTATTTTATTTGTATACATGCCTGTCTCTTTTTGCTAAATTATTGCCTTTCCTACTGTACCACATTCATACCTGTCAAGTTTTGGATTTGAAAATAAGGAAAATTTTCCAGCGCTTGCTGTGAGCTGTCCCACCACCCCAACCAAGCTCCAGTATCCCTTACATTTTAAGACAGGAGTACAAGTAGGCCTGTCAAGATAACAAATTTTGCTGGATGATAATAGTCCAAAAAATTATTGCAGATAAACGATATTATTGTCAATATTAATTTGATTTTTTTTTTCAATTTTTTTCATTGATGTTAATATAATATATGGCATAATAAAGTGAGTGCACGATATCAAAAGCAAGAAACTTTAATTTCTTAAGAATATTTAACTGTAACTCGAAGGTCAGGATATTTTAAATAAAATAAACAAAAATTTAACAAACAAAAAAAAAGAAAAAAACAATGAAAATGAAATGGACTCTCTTTTAGGAAAATTTCATGTAAATAAAAATAATTATACTAGTCAAAAACAATAAAAAATAGACCCTGTCTCTGTAAAGAAAAAACAAAACTCACACAACAATAAAAACTATGGCCTAAATGAAATGGAGTTTATACAGTTCAGGAATTGTTTGTGACATGTACTTTCTCCCAGTCAATTTGTACTATCTGTCAAATGTTTGCAACCTTGCTGGCTTCTTAACAGTGTTGAAGGGCTGCATTTCTTTTGCAATGTAGCGAACGACACTGTCTGTGAGCGCATCAGTTTGGGCTTTTATCTATATTTTCTTTGCCAACCAAATGCCTCAGTAAGGGTTGACTGTCAGGACGAAGGCTCTACTGCATCTCTCCCCTTCTTCGTCGCCACTACTTTCAAACAAATACGACATATCAGCTCGTAGGTGTTCATGAGCCCACAACTTGTTCATCCTGTTTAAAACCAAAATATTCCCACACTGTGGCAGCCAGCTTAAGAACTGTATCTTTCGTGCCATCATTCACATTAGCGTTTGTTTCCTCGTAACTCCTCAGGATGCTCACTTCAGCTCTCTCCGTGTGTACGCCCCGTCTTCACCCCAAAGATCGCATGTTTGACAGATGCTCACTCGGCTATAAATCCGCTAAATCCGCTATAGAACACCCCGGTGTTAAGAAAGATAGACGTAGTGAGCCATCTTGTCATTCAGCCTCTTTGGTAGACAGATAGGCACACCACCACCAGAACCGTGCTGCATGTCTGCTACTATCCAGATACACAATTGCTCATTTCATTAATTTATGAATGAGTTAAACACGCTGGTTTGGAATACTGGTGGCCTTAACACCCTACATAAACATGTAAGTGTGCTGGGCTGTTTGAAGAGAAAAAGGGTGGACTTGGCACTATTAAGTGAAACTCACCTCCTCAAGGCTGATGTAAGGAGACTTGCCGACAAATCCTATCATGTTTTAGCATCCTCCTCTGCCAGTACCAAGGTACGCGGTGTGGCCATAGTGGCTAAGCGCAATTTCAATATTAAAGTTTTAGACGCATGGGCAGATTCATCGGGGAGGATAAACTGCCAAAGTTGAATACTCTAATAGGAAAATTGCCTTGATCTCAGCTCATGCACCTAACCAGTTTGATGCTGGTTTCTATAATATGCTTACTGATGTTATGCTAGAGCTTACAGAATACATGTTTATAGTGGGGGCCAACTTTAATGCTGTATTGGACCCAAGTATAGATAGATCTGGTGCCTCTGAGACATCAGATCAGAGACAGTCCTCAGCTGCTCTGCGGTCATGGGCTCGTGATACTGATCTTGTTGACATGTGGTGCATGGTCAACCCCTCTTTGAAAGATTTTTCCTTCCGTTCCTCGAGACATAAAATGTTTTCAAGAATTGATTACCTTTTTGCCTCCCTCCATCTTTTTGATAGCTTTGATGTTTCAATGCTACCCTTAGCTTTGTCAGACCACAAAGCCATCTTTCTCACAGCATCACTGAGTAAACTCTCCTCCCGAGCTCCTAGGTGGCGATTTAATGTAACATTATTGAAAAAACAATGACTTCTGCTTTCAATTTAAGGAGAAACTCATTGAGTTTTTTGATTTTAATAAGGGGTCTGTTGAAGACCCCAGAATATTGTGGGACACGTAGATTAGATGCAAACAGTGTTGTATGGTTTCTGATGAAACCCTTTTTCATCAGAAACCATACAACACTGTCTGCATCTAATCTACGTAAAGCTTGTCTCTCCAAACTTGAAGAATTGGAAAAAGGATATGCCAAACTGACTACCTCACTTCAGTCTAATTACACTGAACAATTGGACCTGCAGTTGAAAGTTGTGAAAAAAGAAATAAACTCTATTCTTAGACAGCGCTCTGAATTCCTGTTGCACAGGACTAGGCAACATTATTATTTTCATGGTTCTAGATCTAGCCACTTACTTGCAATGAAAATTCATGCAAATGAACAATTTGCAGATATTTCGGCCATTAGGACCCATCAGGGGCAGGTGGCCACTGACCCAGAAAAGACTAATGATACTTTCATGTCCTTTTACTCTGACTTGTACAGTTCAGAAATAAATTTTAATAAGACCAAATATGAGGCTTTTCCCACCGGGTTGGAATTACCTTGTTTAACATCAGACAATGCTAAAAACCTGTCTGAGCATGCTACTTCAGAAGAACTTAAAGCTGCAGCACTTGATATGCAGAGGGGCAAGGCACCTGGATGGGACGGCATTCCAGTAGAGGTCTATTTATCCTTTTGGGACATCTTAGGCCCCCTGTTGCTTTCTATGATTAAATACTCAATTCAATTGGGTAGATTCTCCAGGGACGTCAATATGGCTCTCATTTCTGTACTTCTAAAAAAGGATAAAGATCCAATTGACTGTAGCAGTTATAGACCTTTGAGTCTACTTGGTACTGATGTAAAAATTGACACCAAAGTCTTGGTTCTTAGATTACAGAAATATATGACATCTCTAGTTCATTTGGACCAAACTGGCTTTATAAAAGGTTGTCTAGCCTCTGATAACCTTAGACGCTTACTGCACATAGTTGACGCTAGCAAAGATATTATAGCACCAACAGCAGTCCTGTCCTTGGATGCAATGAAGGCTTTTGACTGACTTGAGTGGTCATATCTGTGGGCTGTTATGCAGATGATGGGACTAGGGAATGGATTTATTCATATGGTTAAGGTGCTTTACACTGCTCCAACAGCTATGATCATGACAGGTAAAATTTGTTCACCACCCTTTCCAGTTGGAAGATCTTCCAGACAGGGATGCCCTTTGAACCCTGGGCTGTTTGCAATATCTCTTGAGCCATTAGCGCAATTCATAAGACAATCACAGAATATCAGCCCCATACTGTATGTATACGTGACACATCTCCCCACATCTCCCTATATGCGGATGATGTATTGAATTTTATGGATAATCCTTCCACGTCTGTTATTTATTTACTTAATATGTTCGAAAAATTTGGTGATATCTCAGGTTTCAAGATTAATTGGCCAAAATCTGCGTTTTTACCTCTTAACCAGACTGCCAAGTTGGCTCACCTTCCAGCTGATATTTCCAAGGTTGAGCATTTTACATATCTTGGAGTAGAAATATTCCCCACCTTAAATCAGATTGTAAAGTATAATTACATAGGCATGTACAATAAGGTGCTGCAGGACCTTACCAGATGGTCAAGCCTGCCCATCTCATTACAGACTCGTGTTTCAATAATCAAAATGAATACATTACCCAGAGTTAACTTTGTCAGCTCAATGCTCCCCTTACCTCCACCTAATGGGTACTGGCAGAAACTCCATTCAGCTATCTCTAAATTTATTTGGATTAATAAACGGCCTAGAATTAAAACATCTACTATGCAACGGAAGAGGGCAGATGGTGGACTGGCAGTCCCAAATTTTAAGTTTTATTTTTGGTCTTACTCATTAATACCTTTGATAAATTGGTTTAATCCTAAGGCACTGGTTTCCTAACGTGCACTAGAGGAACAGTTGGTCTCCCCTTGGAGACTCCAGGATGTCATCTTTGCTAACATCTCCATTAAACACTGTCAGTTAAGGTTTGGACCTGTAGGCATCCTGAGTCCCCAATAGTCAATAACAACCAACTTCTAATTGGTCAGTGACCCATTATTTTCTCTCAGTGGAAAAGGAAAGGTATTCACATCCAAAGGGATATTTACAATGACATTGGTCTTCGCTCATTCCAAGATCTGAATGAATGTTATGATTTGCCTGGTACATCCTTCTTTTTTTATCTGCAGCATTGAGCAGCCCTCAGGGCCTACGACGTTCCATGGGGTCAGCCACTGGAACAACACCCATTTTACATACTTATCGTGAACAGAGGAATGTCCAGGGACTTTGTCTCTACTTTTTATACTTTCTTACTGAAGTCTTCTTATAAAGGTCTGCCCTTAGACAGACAGTGGAGAAGTGACATCCCAGATCTGAGACCTGAGTTTGATTGGGACTCAGTCTGGTTTAACATTTTGCTAACCTCTCGTAATCTTAATCACCAGCAAATCCACCTGAATTTTGTTCACAGAACTTATCTTACTCCAAGAAGACTGCATTTAATGGGTCTAGTGGCTGATTCCCAATGTAATCTATGCCCTCAAGGGGCTACTGGCACTTTCCTGCACATGTTCTGGCAATGCCCACCTGTGGCTCGTTTTTGGAACGGGATATGTGCTCAGTTGTCAGACATTTTTTCTTTGACTATCCCTGTGTCAGAAACAACTATACTATTGAATGATTTATCTCAGCTGTCATTGCCTAGGCACCAGAGGAGACTTATTCTTGCTGGGTTTATTGCTGCCAAGAAATTAGTAGCTGTGAGGTCGAAGCACCCTGGAAAGCTCTCAGTGATCAACTGGATTCTTACATTTCTTGATATAATTGACCTGGAGCTGTTCACTGCTCGTATGATTGGGATTGATGAATCTAAGGTTAATATATGGGTGTCAATGGCAAGAAAATTGAAAGAGCAGATCTAACCATCTAGTCTGCTTTTACCTTTTATCACTGGGATCTGGGGTGCCCTGGGGTGGTGGGAGGGATTGGGTTTATTTTATTTTTATTTTTATTATTACTATTGTTATTATTATTTAATTTACTTTTTTCTCTCCTCTTGTATGTTGTATTTTTATCGTCATTTTATCACTATTATGAATACTGTTCACTGCCTATTTTTATCTTGTTCTCTTTATTGCACTGGTCATATGCTATTCTTCTTTGTATGTGAATAAAATTGAATAAAAATTTGATCACTAAAAAAGAAGTCTCGCTTTTAGATATATGCCTGATTGAAATACACACTTTAAGATGAGTTTTATAGCATCAAAATAGGTGATCTATAAATGCTATTCCTTAGCTTCATGGTTGGGTCAGACAGGGCTGGACTGGCCTGGATACTCAACTTCGGGAACAAGACAAATAAAACTAGAGCAAATTTATATTATTTGGACATGTCTTAGAGTACCGGGCTGTAAGTAGCGATATATAGCCGGCTACAAAACCAATACCAAGTTTTCCAAAAATTGCCTGTTGTCACACATCAAAAACTATCGCTATGTAACTAGAAAGAGATACATTACATCGTCGCTTTGCATCCCGTAAGTTGTTGAAAAAAGAAGTTGTAAAGCAATGCAGAGTTCTGAGGAAGGTCCGAGTTGCATTTTTTAGCATCACAACAAACACATGCTTTGGCTAGGGTCACCTCTTTTGGTGCGTTGAGGTTGTAGTCAGACGTAGGAATTTCCGAGTTCCGAGTAGGAAACTGCAACTGGAATGCCCCACGAAGTTGGAATTTTCTACTGGGAACTTGGTGAAACCTCACCACCCCCGAGTTGACAATCGAAGATGGATGCCCCCAGTGTGAACAGTTATTTAGCTCCTGTAATAATCAATTTATTTGCACTTCTGACTGGGGTGTATCACTCTAGATCAGCTGCATACATAGTATTGTTAGACTTATATTTACAAAAATGCTGCCATAGTGATAATCACGTTCTTCATGTGATATTTCTTAACAACAACGCAGGGCGTGCTAACAGCAGCTAACAATAGCCTGGTAGATCGGCATGTTTTTTTCCGACTTCAACTGGAACGCAGAGAAGTCGGAGATAATGTCACTCCCAGTTCCGAGGTTACTGGCATTACGACAGTCGTCGCGCGTGCTAATGGGTAGCAGAGTCTTTATGTCACCGGGAATAGATTTTCCTCATAGCACCTTTAAGAAATCTCACCAGTTCATCCTGACTCAGAGTAGACATTCAAAATAGAAATGGGAATTGATAAGATGTTTTTGACAACAGTGCTACTAACGATTCTGCTAATTGATCCAATTCTTCAAGGATTCCCTTATAGATTGATGCAGATATTCCGTGTGCGCAAATGTTGGCCTGTAGATGTTCAGTGGCAACAATGTCGAACAAAAATGTTGCAGTTAAGATAACTGCTCCTGCAAGTTGCTGGTGTTTCCACTCCCATGGGGTTGTGCAGTAGTTGCCCTATGCAAATATTAAAACACAATTCTGACCACTTCTGAACCCTGTCAGTGGTAGGGTTAGAAGTGATTTGCAAAAAGACTCAAGATATCAATAATTTGATGGAGCTGTTAACGACTCTAAACTGGAATTGGTTTTCAATTTCCATCTCTACTGCAAAATGTCCTCACCTCATTGGAGTCATCTTGTGGCATGTCATTGAGATGCAGCTGGAATAGGAAGTCGTTCTCCTCCAATGCACTTAGCATGCTTGGAATGTGACCGGTCAGGCTATCAACCCTGCAGAAGGACGCCATGCCGACCTCACCGGACTGATGACTGCAGAGTGAGAAAGACAATAAGGTCTTAAAGGGACAGTTCAGTATTTTTGAAGTGGGGTTGTATGAGCTCCATATGGTCACTAAGGACAGTAGATACAGTAGAAAGTTCTCTCCTCTCCACCAGAAAGCCACAAACTGTGACCATCGGTGACGAAGAAAAGTTTCTGCTCAAAGTAAGTAATAATGATCTGTCAGAGACAAATAAGCAGAGTAGAGGAGGCTGTTTGTTGATCATAACAATCTGTCAGCTAACAGGTAACAGAGATGCATTCACTATACTGTGTAACCGAACGCCCTCGTTACGCAGAGGAATACGGTGAAAGCTGAGTTCTCCATGATGCACATCTGTTTCTGAATCAAGGGAAGCATTACAAAACCCATCTCAGCAATATTTATCTTATAATGTGCTTTTAATTAGTCAAAAACAGCCATTCAAAGCAGCTAGCTAACTACGGCGGAGTGATTTAGCGGGGGGACACACGGCGTGAGTCGGCTTAGGTCCGGATAAACTTTATATTTCCGAAAGTTTAATGCACTTTAAAAAATGTACATGTAGCGTACTCTTAAACTGTGGTATTACTTTTTGGTTTGAGTTCTTGTAGGCGGAGAAAATAGCCTTTAAATCCGGTACGGTACTTTTCTATTAGCGTCTTTTCTTCGTCATCGATGGTCACAGTCTGTGGCTTTCTGGTGGAGAGGAGAGAACTTTCTACTGTATCTACTGTCCTTAGGGACCATATGGAGCTCATACAACCCCACTTCAAAAATACTGAACTGTTCCTTTAAGCTCCAAAAGGGCAAAACATTAAACAACATATAGAGTGAATTAATGACTTTCATTGTTTTTATAATGTAGACCCAAATAAAGTAGCCACATCAGAAAAAACATTATGGTTTTTTGAAGTGGGGCTGCCCAAGGCCCATGGCATAATTATAATAATAGTCTAGTATTAGTATAATTGCTAATGAAGCAACTGGCAAGCTCTATCCCTGTGGGGAGATAGCCAGGTATGGATGCAAGGCTTTACATAGCAGCACATGGTGTCGCCAAAAGCTTTATAATTACCCAACTTTTAGGGTAAAAATGCACAAACAGCAATGTTCGCTTGACTAGATGCTATGATAAGACTCTTTAGAGCAATTCACTGACAAAGCCCCTGTGTTTGGGACTGTTTTGAGATACAAAAAAATATCCTTTTACCAGTAAAATGCTGCTTTCTTGTAGGGATATACCGATTATCGGCCGGGCCGATTATCAGCGCCGATATTCGTCATTTTGAGGCATATCGGCATCGGCCTTTTTTTTAATCCGACGGCCGATAATAAATTTATTTAAAACTGGGTTATTTTGGCTCTGGTGCAGCCGCTTCTCTCTGTCTGCAGTCACTACTCTGTCTCCAGCATTGTCCAACCCACAGCACGATCTGATTGGTTACATGCAGAGCCATGGCTCGGGTGACAGCCAATCAGCTTTCACAGCTGTGTGCCTGCACAATACATGCACAGTGCATGAAGGAGAAGAGGAGAAAGTTTTGCCGAGTGGAGAAGCACTGGAGAGCATACGTTTCCAAGGTAAGTAAAGGCTGCAAACTCTCCTGAAATGTAATAAACATCCCAGTCCTCTACAGCTCATAACTACCAGTAACGTTACTGTGAGCCCAATAACATTATAAGCAGTAGCTTTGCTCGCCCGAAGCCCTTCCATACGTATCTGTTAATCACTTGATAAAAAGGTGCTGATTACACAGAAATGGAAATTGTCCGTGATAGGAGAAGTGTGTTTGTGTTTGTGTCTGTGTGTGTGTGTGAGACAGAGAAAGAAAGAGAGAGAGGGAGGGAGTAAAAACCTTAAGTCCTAAACCGAAAGTCCGCTAGCTTAATGCTAACGTCAATTGAAAATCCCATTGACGGGCTAATGCAGTTAGCATCGTGACTATCTTAATGTCTAGGAGAATATCTATTGTGGTAGAGAGTAGTGTGTGTTTGTGTGGGAGCCACACGAGAAGCTTTACATCTCACGACCACTAATGTTATATACCCTGGGAACACCCTACACTTTCTTTTGTTATTTGAACTTACAACAAAGAAGAGTTAAAGATAAAACAACACATTTCTGAGCATTTTTGTTTTGTTTTGTTTTATTTCCTTTAAAAAGCTTCAGGAAGATATTTTTTATCTAAATTTTCTGTTAAGTTTAAAAGAGATGCTGCTAACCCTGGGAACTCCCTGCACATTGTTTTCATGTTTGACCTTAAAACAAAGAAGAGTAAAAGATAAAACAACATTTCATTTATTTTGAAATTTTAGATATTTATGTTTACTGGATAAAACTTTAGGCAGCTTATTTATTTAAGAGTTTATTTAAATGTTATAAGGCATGCTGCTGAGCCTGAAATAAACATATGCTTAAAGGCACTGAAACAAGTTAAGTGTTGGACTTTGTACCATCCAAAATTTGACACCAGTATTTTCACGTTTACTGCAAATGAATATCGGCTTCAAATATCGGCTATCGGCCTCCTTGACTACCGATAATCGGTATCGGCCCCAAAAAAAACATATCGGTCTATCTCTACTTTCTTGTCATCTGCTGTTCAGCTCCTCAGTTTCAAGAAAAAACAAGAAACACTACCTTCACCAAATACTGAGCAAAAGTGAGCTATTTTTTTCTCCTTTTTTCCCCTTGTCTGCATTATTTTTTCAGCTGAGCACTGTGTCCGGTGGCAGCGTTGGAAAGACCATTGTATTTTTTTTCTAGCAGTGACAGATATGTAAATACGATTCACTGCTACAAGTGACCATCACCAGCTCTCCCTGTAGGCTACTCCATCAAATCAAACTTTATTTAACCCCTGATGTGAGCTGAAGGGGAGGGCCGTGCCACACCCCAGTGTAGAGAAGGGGAAATAGTCAAAGGTAGGACAAGACAAGACGTGGTAGTGTTATTCATTTGAGATAGCAGTCCAAGTGCTATGCTGATCTAAGTCCATACAGGAAGTAAAGGCTGTAACAAACCAGGGACACCAGAGATGTGGGGTCTTGATAGTAGGGGGTGGGCCCACATGGAAGAGATATGGAGGAGCATGCATCACGGGACGTGAGAAGATGTGTAAGAGTGCCCAACTCAGCATGATCTGATGGGACAAATCATTTCTTTACAGTAATTCTCGACAGGAGCTTAAGTATCTGTACAGGCATGTGAGTTGATCACCAAATACCCAAGTAACTGCCCATACCCAAGGAGACCATGGCGAGGGACACCACCCAAGCCACCAAGTAGGCCTGGGCGATTACATGATCGTTATTAGTGATCGCGATTAATTTCAAGTCGATCACGGTGATCAGCTGTGAGCACATTTACTCGATCAGACATGGCGGAAATGTGCGTGAACATAGCCAATCAGAGTCGACCTTTTCCTGCTCAACTTCCGCCAGTGAGTTGTCCGAGAAGTAAACTGAAATAGCCGAACACGGAGCTGAACGTGGAGCCGAGGGCAGCGAAACAGATGATGTCAGCCAGGACTTGGCATTATCCTCTGAAGATGAGGCTACTGTTGACAGGAAAGGTTACTCAATGTCGGTTGTGTGGCGGTGGTTTGGATACCTCCAAAGTGACGTGCAGCAAACTAAGCCGGTGTGCAAGGTATGTCGCCGGTCGGTGCCCTCAAAAACCGGCAACACAACAAATCTGTTCAATCATTTGAAGAAGTACCACCCAAGTGATTATACGGAAAGCATGAAAACACGAGCGGAGTCTGCACAGTCTTTCACCGCTGCAAGCACACGCAGCATTAGCGGCGTAGCCACAGCTAGCGGGGCAGCCGGTGGACCAAAGCAGCAATCCATAGTGTCATCTTTTCAGGCCATTGCACCATACGAGCAACATTCTTAGAGGAGAAAAACGATCACACACGCGATTACTTTTTGTCTAGCAAAAGACATGATGCCTTTAAACTCAGTGGAGAAAGAAGGATAAACACTTAATCAAAGTGCTGGATCCGAGGTACGACATCCCCGGCAGAAAATATTTTTCACAAACTGCAATGCCACAGCTATATCACGAATGCCGAGTAAAGCTGGAAACTGAGCTGAAAGAGATGAAATACTTTGCAACCACCAGTGACCTTTGGTCGAGTCGCATATCTGAGCCATATTTGAGCCTCACAATACATTACATTGACCAGGAGTGGGCTCTACAAAGCACATGCTTGCAGACTATGTATTTTCCGGAGGACCACACTGCTGAAATCATCAGTCAGGGGCTGGAGGATGCACTGGAATCGTGGGGCCTGAGCGAAGACCGACAGGTGTGCATCACAACAGATAACGGAGCCAACATAGTTAAAGCTGTTGCTCTCAAAGGCTGGACTCCACTGCAGTGTTTTGGTCATCGGCTGCACTCAGCTATGGGTAAGTAAATAAAAAAGTTTTTCATTATAAATTTTTGCTTTTAAAAATAACATATATTGGTTACACATTTTATCATTTCAATTTTAATTCAGACACTATATCTGCCTAACACTTCATCAAGTTTTTGCCTATCCCTTGATAAAATCTGATAATAATTCATAAATAACATTTGAAAATATTTCCAAATATTTTGTTCTTACTGTTAGTAAGTATTGTAGATTTTTTATTTGAAGTCTAAATGTATTCTTTAAATTTATGAAACCTTACTGATGTTGTGCTTATGTTAAGATGAAGACTTTGTCATTTATTTTTATTTTGTTTACTTTTCTACAGAGGGAAGCATGAAGGACAAGAGGATTGAGAGAGCTGTCAGTGTGTCCAAGAAAGTGGTCAGTGCTTTTTCTTACTCATGGAAAAAGAAAAGAGCACTAGCAGCTGCCCAAGATGAACTCAAACTGCCGAAGCACAAGCTGATCACAATCTCCTACTAGATGGGGGTCCCATCATGCCATGTTTGCAAGAGTACTGGAGCAAGAGAAGGCCATTGAAAAGGTTTTATCAGATGATCGAAAAAACAGGCACCTGATTCCCACATGGCAGGACATTGATGTCTTGGAGTCTGTCCACGAGGCTCTCAATCCACTTGTTGACTTTACTGATGCCCTTTCTGGAGAAGCATATGTCAGTGTTTCTTGTGTGAAACCTGTACTTCAGCTCTTCAATGAAGAGGTCTTGAAGCCAGGAGATGCTGACACAGACCTCACCAAGGCCATCAAGAGTTCAGTCACCAGCTACTTAAATGAAAAATTTGATGATGCTGCCACTGATGACCTCCTGTGCATGGCAACCCTCACTGATCCTCGCTTCAAGATCCACTACATCCAGGCTGACAAAGTCGAGGCTGTGAGAGCCAATGCTGTCTCACAAATGTTGGATGAATGGAAGACTTCACAGTCTGAGCCTTCTACCTCAGCAGGTGCTACAGCTTCAGCGACAACAGCAAAATTACAGAAGAAGACACTTGGCAGCTTTTTCAAAAAGCCCTACACAGTCTCTACTTCTGGACTTACAGACCAGCAGGCTCTTGAGGCAGAACTAAATAGTTATCTGTAAGCGCCAAATGCAGACAGTGAAACCAATCCGTTGGCTTGGTGGAAGACCCACTCTGCAACATATCCCAGAGTTAGCCTCTTGGCAAGGCGGTACCTCTGTATCCCCGCCACCTGCTCGCCCTCAGAGAGGGCTTTCAGCACAGGGGGCAACATTGTGTCCTGCCACAGGGCAGCTTTAAAGCCAGATGCTGTAGACAGGCTAGTCTTTCTGGCAAAAAAACTGGGCCTAAAGTCCTAAATGATGTGCTCTAGATTCAGCACGTTTCTTGCACAAGTCTTGCACTTTTTACTCAGGTGGTGTGTTTGTCTGTTTATTTTCTATTTTGTTTACCTCCAGAAATTCTCAGGACTGAAAACGAGTGCACTGTTTTGTTCTATTTTTCTCCATTTCTTGCACTGTTGAGTGATTTTGCTCTTATATTTTACTATATTCTTTTTATTTGACTAATGTGCTAATATGGAGAGATTACTGTGTTAAATTTTTACCACGAGTAGTATTGGTTTTTGTAAAAGGCATTTGATCTGAGTATTCAGTGCTGCTAATTTTTATATTATTGTTGTTTTGCACTGTTACATTTTAAGTCGAATCTATCCAGTCTATATTGTTTTTAAAATTTTGTACGTTTAATGCAAGCATTAATGATGGCAACAACAGATGGCATCATAACTTGAAAATAATGTTTACATTTCAAAGCACCTTCATTATCCCTAAGGGGGTTTGTTTAGTTTTTTAATCTTGTATAGCACCAAAAATCCTTAGGGCTGTAAACTGTGACACTGTTGGTGCTATTTTTTTTTTTCCATTTGTTGCACTGTTGAGTGAAATTGTTCTTATATTTTTCTATGTTCATATTATTTAATTTGCTTTGTTATTTACTTGGTTTGTTACTAAAATGTCAAACTATTCTATAGTTTCTTAGTTTTCAGTGCAGATGCTTTAAAACTGGTTTAAAAACAATATAACTTATCGTGATTATAATCGAGATTGAATGATATGAAAAAATATATTGTGATCATTTTTTTTGCCATATCGCCCAGCCCTACCACCAAGGCACCCGAGACCACCACACGGCCCCCAAGCTACCAGACTCAGGAACAGCTCCAGGACCCAAAGGGGAACCAACCCGTACTCCCAAAGACACCAAGGACAACACCAGGGGGACCAGAGTGGTGGCCCCCAGCAGACAGCTCCAGCCCCCACCAACCCGTCCACCGGCCCCAAGCCACCCCCACCCCCCAGCACCTAGCCACCCCTACTCCTCCACGGCAGGCCAGAGGCCCCCCAGCCCCCCAGGAGCCAAATCCCCTGTGATTTTACATAACCCCACTTCAAAAAACATGAACTATCCCTTTAACAGATGGGACAAAGGTCAAACAATAAATGCTTGAATACTATAGTCTCTACCATTCTTTCACATAATTTCCAACAGAACTTAACAGTAAATGGATACTCCTCTTTGAACATACCAAACATTGTCAACCAGCAGGACTGAGCCATCTGGCATCATAGGAAGGTAGGAGGCGTTCAGGTTTGGTAAAATTCTGACGTTCCGAATGTTCACTTCCTCCTGAGATGACTCATTTAACACTACAATGAAAAAACAGTATCAATAGATTGTGGTTTAACTTCTGAATCAAAAACTTCTGCATTAAAATGTTTGAAGTACAGGGAAAAACTTTTTTAAATGGTTTCACTTATATTCAATGAAAACTTGTGCAAAGAAATATTTAAAAAATATATATATAAATATTTCACTGCACTAAATGCAGGAGTTTAAGTAATAGTTTTCTGAAACTTGTGAAATATTTCTTCAGACCTAATTTGTATTAGTATTATGATCATGTACAATTGTATCATGGCAATTTGTTTGGAGCCTGTAGCAAAACTCAGTAGAACAAAGCCACAAAAATATACAATTACAATCATACTTAAGGGATAGAATGTGAAATAAGATCTAGAATAAACACATACGTTAAAATGCAGATCTACTGTGACTCACATGACAAAATAAGAATATTTGTCCTTAAGGTTGTACACAAAAACAGGCAACAGATCTTCATTTTTCTTTATAGGAAGCATTTCTTTTCAATTCACTATTAAATATCAAGGAGTCACTTTATAGAGTCAGGATTTTAATCTAATAAGGCCTTTAACTTTATTGATTGTGTTGAAAAGATGTAAAACTTAGTAAAAATTAAACCTGAACCAACAAACATGTGTATTATAGTCTTGTATTTGTCTCCTTCATGTGAAAAGAATCAGTATAATAAACATAAACATCATTCTATGAAGACTGATGTTTTACCTTTGAGAATGGCAAGGTGCCTCCCAGACACAGTCATCTGTTTACAGCGAATGGTTGGCGGTGGCAGAACAGTCAGCGTGGTGCTTACTGTGAAGGAGAGAGAAAACTCTTTTGAGAAATATTCTTCTGATGGTGCAGAATGTGTTTTTGGGTGCTTTTGGATTAGTGGTTGTGTACGTGTGCCTCTTTGCAGAAAGTGTTGTCTCCAAAGAGGGCAGCCCGGGCTCAAACCAATCTGTGGTTCCTTCCATGCATGTAATTACTGACTCTCCCTCTAATTCTCTTCTCTGTCCAATCAATCAAAGGCGTAAAAGTCCATAAAGTGATTCTACAAAAATAATTAATATGTGTGTAAGGGCGGGGTAAAGAGGTCACTGGTACAAACCAGGATAGGCTTGGATTTGGACATTGACTACACATGCAGAATTCCAAACATGATGGGTGTGGAAGCACCTTTTGATGTAACTCAGAATTTGAAATGGGTGCTGCATCATGTAGTTTAGGTGATAATACCAAATATGTGTTTTACAGGTGCTGTCACAGTATTTGATGCCATACCGACGCTGTAAATGCAAAATCTATACACACATCGGCAAGAGGTAGATGATTCTATATTGCAGTATTATTTTCAGCACAGGCCTAGTGTGTATGAGTTTGATTTTTATACCTTGAGCCTTAAAGGTATTCAGATCATGTCTGAAGGTGTGTGTTGGGTCTCGTTGCTGAAGGACGCTTAAATATCCGAGTTCCTGCACCTCAGCTTTCTCGGCCTCCTTTTTCCAAACAGTCACCATCACCTGAAAATACAGATCATTAATAACTCTATTGATAATCACCTTTACAAAATGACATCAGGGGTGTCCACACCATGGCTGGTTGCAGCCTGTTGCCTATAATAAATTTTAGTTGACCTGCAGCAGTTGTGCCTGACCAGTGGAGGACTGGGGAGTGACAACAATCATGTCTTGGCTCACTGTGGTGCAACAGAACCAAGTGTGAGTGCATTTTGGGAAAGACAGACTGACCTTGACTTTTAGGGTGCTGACGGGGAGTTTATCCAGAGAGACAGTGAGTGGGAAGATAACCTCATCAGTCAGAACAACAGGCTCATCCAGAGGAGACTGAAAAACAGGACAACCAGGTAGATAAAAGAAAAACTAATAAGATCAGCATCTTATACTGATCAGGAGATGTATTTAATATGACTTCATACAACACTACAAAAGAGCATAATGTGATGAATAAATACAAACAAAAAACTACTCCGCTTACACATATGCATAGCTCTGGTAAAAGTACAGCTTTATAAATTACGATCAAAACATTTTTATGGATCCCAAACCTATTTCTTTGATCACTGTGAGTATGAATACTGTCGTACCTGAACAGGAGCCCTGCGGAACTCCCTGCCCACTGCCCCGGAGGAGTTGTGAATGAGCAGCGGTTTGCAGTCCCTGAAGCTCCGACACCTGGGGTCCACCCTGCTGCCAAGCGCTACGATGGCCGCCTCTGCTGCAGCGATGTAGTCCTCCTCACCATCCTCAATGCCCTCGTCCCCACTACTCTGGTAGTCATGGAAATGATGGTGGTGGTTGCTTCGATGGCGACTGCTCTCACCTGGGCTCACACTGGCCACAGCACACAAAGAGCCCGCCAACTCTCTCCATGCGCGACTGCTGGTAGTTTCTGTCCCAAATCCTGCTGGAGAGCCAGGGGCGGCCCCTGCTGGAATATGAGAGGCTTTATTGGCTAAATTTAATCCATGGTCCATAGTTCTCTGTCATCGATGGAAATTGCACCCTGGTTCAGTTTCATACTCAAATTTGTTTTGACCATGTTACTTCTCAAATCTTCATTATTACTATTCTGCTTACTCTGTTCTGGTTTGGTTAAAAATATGGCTAAAGAGTCCAGTGAAAACACTGATTTTGGAAGAGTATATTAGCACTTGTCTGGCCTTTTTTCATGGTTTTATATTCCAAGTTTGCTCCTTACTTTAAACTTGCATTATCTTTTGTTCTCGCAAGCTATAGTATCCTTGCTTGGTGTAGGATCCTCCAGAAACACGGCCTGGATTGGTATAATGAAATATTTTGATCAGTTCTGTCTTTGGTTACCCAAGGTTTTGGCAATGATTAAGGGCTAAGCCATGCTTTGGTCCATATTGAAGAAGAGTTTAATTCTGATTCTAAATTTGATTTCTTTATTGGATATTTACCATTGTTGAAGTCAGTTATCTGAGCCATGGTTTTGTCAAAATTAGGGCCAAAGGATCAAATTGAAGCCCTGACTGAAGAAGAGCCTTTTAGTGCCTGTTTGTCCCATTAGTAAATGGAGTCACATCCCTGATTTGGTCATGTATTTACACTGGCTTTATTCTTGGTATTGTTCATTATTCCCTGTTTGGACCTTATTTGGTGCTATATCCTCTTGTAACACAGCCTTTATTTGGTAACATATTCAAAATGGATTTTCTGTGGTTGCCAAATGAGTTTCCTGGCACTTAGAAAGGTATAATCTTGGAATTGAGCTTGCAGCTGTGGGTCTGTGTTGTATGGCTGGAATTTACCAAGAAAGCATATACTGCAAATCCACAAAAAAGGATCAGGCCTTTATTTATAAAATTGAAAAGTACCAGGCCTTTATATCGAGGTCTATATTTGAGTAGTTATTCTGTTTAAGTTCAAACAAATATCATAATCAATGCAACACTACAAAAATATATGAGGCTCAATAAAGTTAGATCAAAATAAATTATTGAATCCTTTTACTGACAGGGTTCAAAAGCAGTCAGAATTGTGTTTTAATTTTTTTTTTTTTTTTACAAAAGGTGCCTCCTGCACAACCTTAAGTGAGTGGAAACACCAGCAACTTGCAGAAGCAGTAATCTATGCTGTGGCATGCGTGTTTTATTGTTGCCACTGAGCATCTAAAGGCCAACATTTGCCTACACGGAAAATCTGCAGGAATCAATAAAGGAATCGTTAAAGAATCAGATTGACTCGTAGGATTGTCAATAGCATTGGAATTGATCAAATCTTCTCAATTCCCATCCCTAGCCTTGTGCACACAGTGTGCTCTTCTTGATGAGAAGTATGCAGTGTTGGCTCTTCCCAACTTCTCTTCATATTTTTCTTGGTTATAAACTTCTTTTCTGATTAAGAAGCTCTCTGTGTCAGCTTTACCCTGTTTTCTTTCATTCATACCTCTGCTCGCTCCTCTGCATGCATCTGTCTTGAGAGGACTTGTTTGGCTGAGTGGCATCATGTGTGAATGCAACAGAGATAGAAAGGCTGCACCTCCAAAAACAGACAATTGTTGAAAAGTCTTCAAAGCTGTGCTGTTTAAAACAAATACACAAAGAAATAACCATATTAGCCTAGTGATACTCTGGCCGGCCATCAAATGCAAGTAGGCCATGACTTACTTGGACTGAACCCCCCCCCACCCCCATGTACAAATTGGCCAGAGTTCACAGCAACATCCAATGTCCAAACAGAATATACTAAAGTGAGAGGCCCACAGAATCTGAGGCTAAGGGTATTGACAGTTAATAAAAAGTTGCTGTAGACACAGGCCCTCAAGTTAATGCACTTAGAGATCCCCTCACACGTTCAAATCAAGGACACTGGTTCAATGGCAATGAATGGCCTCATATTTGTATTTGTCCAGGGTCTTCAAATTACCGCCCCTGCACCTACAACAGCTGATTCTGCTTCACTTTGTATTTGTATCCTTCTCCATGGCTCAATTGAATATTTTTGTATTCCTTGGCAATTCCTTTGGATATAAACATACCGGTAAGTCCACTTAGATCTGACAAGGCGTTAAATGTATTTTGGAAACAGTAGGCCTACGGGGGAAGGTCGCAGGAGCATGATTGAGCTTCAACCGCGTATTATTTTAGTGACTAATCCAACAACACGGATATTTTTTCCCTCTTCTTTCTCCTTTCCGTTCTTTGACCCATTCGGGATGGATGGACGGATCCAAACCGCCGCCCTCTCCTCCCCTTACTTACCGGGGCCGTGCTCCGTTTCGGTGGGTGTCGTCCCTCCGTCCCTGCACCGCAGGACCAGCAGGAACCGGACCGTCTCTCCCAGGTAGAGGTGACTGCGGCGGGGCAGGCTGCGGTACCGTGCCGGGTCCGACAGATCTGTGATGGGCACCGCCGGGAAATACATAAAATATTCACACTGAGACTCCATCATCTGCACCATGGCGACGACAGGAGACTGGGGGCTGCGGCAAGATCCCAGCCAAACAATGAAACACTCACTTCCTGTTGGCACTTTCACATTAAAAGCACAGGCGCTGTCTCTGTTACAAACTGGCATCTTGGGCAACTGCGTCCCATAGAGGTCAAATTACATTAAACTTGAAAATTGAAAACAAGCGGATCTCTCTCTCTCCCTCTCTCTGTCTCTCTCTCTATATATGTATTATATTAAACAAGCGGATCTCTCTCTCTCCCTCTCTCTGTCTCTCTCTCTCTATATGTATTATATTAAACAAGCGGATCTCTCTCTCTCCATCTCTCTTTCACACATATATAATATATATATAGGCTGTATAGGGTGACATCAGGTAAATTGGGCCATCAGGTAAAAGGGGCCATTTAAGCTTTAGATGTCCCAGCCCCTCTGATTTTAAGAGCCAATGACAGCAAATGGTTTAAAATGGTTGACACAACTGTACTTGACAAGAAACAACAGATTTGTTTGGTCTGTAGTTGTTATTGTGGGAGGATCTAAGATTCAAATCCACACTGCACCAGGAAACTGCATGGTGAGTTGACTGGCATAGGGATTTCTGATAAAAATGATAAGGATGATAACTCAATTTAAAAAACATGCATATATAAAATGTTTGATGCATAATATCTGTCTTGATGACACCTATTAGAAATAATGCTTAAAGTGTGGTATTTGGACATATTTTTTGGAATATTGATGCTTTTGTTAGTGGCCCATTTTAGCTTAACCTATTCAGGTAAGTTGGGACCCCGGTTTCAGCTAAAATGGGCCACCCTTTTTATCAGCAACAAACGCACACATGCACATGTTTGGAGGGAATGGGGCCTATATGTGGCCTGATGAGCAAATCAGTTGGTGTTCATTTATTCATTCATCATTTACTATGTAATTAATTGTCCTGATAATATGAAATTGTTCTAACAAAGTATGTTGCCATATTGACAGTTGTTTTACAATAAAAATTAATGACTATCCCTTTGCAGCTGGACTGGCCCAACTTACCTGATAAGCGTCCCGTTTTACCTGATCGGCTGGCCCATTTTACCTGAACTCTGCTTGTCTAAAAAAGTTGGCACAGCTGACCTATCAAGACCTGTAGGGCCTATAAAAATATATTTACTGCACAATTCCAACACAATATGTAAAGAAAACAACCATTATTAGCCATAAAACCACATTTTAATAGAATACGTTGTATTTTGTAAGTGCCTGAAGCTATTTATAAAGTGGCCCAATTTAGCTGATATCACCCTGTATATAGGGTGACATCAGCTAATTTGGGCCACTTTTTGGTAAATTGTTTAGGAAGCCAAGAAAAAGCAATGTATGGCATTAAATCGTGTTTTTATAGTTAATAAGAACTGTTTTTAATATTTTGGTGTTGAATTGATATAATAAAATGCAACTGCTCAGGTCCTACAGCCTTTGAAACATCAGCTGTCCCACATTTTTTAAGTGAGCAGAGTTCAGGTAAAATGAGCCACGTGATCAGCTAAAAAGAGCCACTCATATTGCAGTCATTCTGGTATAACAACCTTATAACTTTTAATTATAACACACATATAACATATAACACAATATACCATAACAATACAGCAACTTGAAACTCTAAAATAATTTATTAATAATAACATTAAATAGGCATGTTATATAAAAATTGAAGTATCAAGAATTTCAAGAATTATCACTGGAGTAACATTAGTTCATTAGGCCTACATAGAAATATTGGAACTTTATCTGTGTGTGTGTGTGTGTGTGCGTGTGTGTGTGTGTGATTTATTGTAAAAAAGGAACTAAACAACCAAAAACACCGACAACAACAAAAAACACCAGCAAATTTAAAGGCAATCCTGGCAGAAGAAGCCATCATCATTGCAGACGCCATTATCCTCTCCACAGCTCTCATGGAACCAGACCCTGCAGGTCACACAGCTGACCCACTCCTCAGTGGCCTTAGATAGATGGATAGACAGACAGACATAGCTATCAATCAGTAAACAACCTTGCTTGCAGGCCTACAGGATTTGCAATTAAGGCCTAGGGCACAAGGAAAACAACATCAGTAGCCTATAACATTACCTTTGGGTCACTGGGGTCACCATAGAGGGCCTGACATGCTCTGCAGAGTACGCTGTCCTCTTTATTTTTTCTTTGTATGTTTTTTCTTGCCTTTGCTGTCTCTGCTTTTCCTTTCTTGTTATATTTCCCTTTTGTGCAAATGTACTCCAGGTGTTCCTGACTTGTAAGGACAAATGATGGTGGCTTTGCCCTCCTCCTCATGGTCCTTTCTCGTTTTGGCAGGGGACACAGATCACTGAATGTGACAGACTGCTCAATACAAAAACACAAAACAGTACCAAGTTACAACAAGAAATCATCACTTTGATATGATTATGGACTTAATGTACAAGAGAGTAATATTGAACAATACAGTTTTTCACTTACACTGGAGGTTGAAGGCTGTTCTTCCTGTGGTGTGAATAAGTCAAAGAGGCCCCTGTCTTCCTCTAGAATGCTGTCAATGTTGCCCACTATCTCTTCATACACCATTTCATCACCCTGGAATAGGAGGAGTGAGGGTGTCTCAGGGATCATGGCAGGGGGATGGGAGGGGCTTATGATGTCTGTGGTCTTTTGGGCAGGGGCTGATGTTGACTGGGGTCTGCTGGGTTGGGCTGATGGTGTCTGGGGTCTGCTGGGTTGGGCTGATGGTGTCTGGGGTCTGCTGGGAGGAAATGGGAAAGTGGGTGGCAGGGGTCTCTCTCTTGTTTTGCTGGGGGCAAAAGCACTCTCTGGGATAATGTGTTTGTTTAGAGGGAACATCCCTGTTCCTCTGAACCCTGCGTGTGCATTTGCTACAGTGGCAGCCTTCTCCCATGCCTTGCTAAATACAGAAAAAAATTCAGACTTCGGCAGCTTCTGTCCTGCCATCAGCCTAGTCCACTCTCTTCCTTCTTCATCCCAGTGGTGTTTTAGGCTCCGGAACAGAGACTTGTCTGCAGGTTGAAGGGCATGAGTGGTGTGGGGAGGGTAACACAGGATGTGGACATTGTTTCTCTTCATGAAATTGATGAAATACAGGTTGTAAATGTGGCTGCTATGCCCATCCAGTAGTAGGATGTGGGGCCTCACATCATCCTTTGGCAGTGACTGGACAAACAACTGACCCCACTCCATGAAGAGGTCAGCATTAATCCAGCCATTATCTGAGACCCGGACAGTGATTTGCTCTGGGCACTGCTGGACCCATTTAACACGCACCCTCTTCCCCTTAAAAATTACCATGGTGTGGCTATAGGTTCCTTCAGCATTAAAGCCTGCAAGACAGGTAGTGGTTTCGCCCTTCTCACCTGAGCAGACCTCAATACATGGTTTGCCAATTTGTCCAACCACTTTAGTTGATGAGAACTGGTCTTGGAGACCAGTCTCATCACAATTCCAGAGGTGAGATGGAATACTCTCAATACCAAGCGTGGAGAGCAAGTTCTCATACACCTGGAACCACTGGCTGATCACTTCGTTGTTGAGCCCTGCAGCCCTTGCAGCAGACAGGACTTCAGGCTTCCGCATCCCAAGCCCGGGGTTGCGCTTTTTGAAGTTCTGGAACCAGTAGTGCCCTGCACGACCAGCTTTTTCTGAAAAGCCCTTGATCTGGTTCTTAGCTGCGTACTGGAAGGCCAGCTGCTGAACATCCTTTTTGGTGAGAGGGAACCCCCTCTCCGCCATGGTTTTCAACAAAGAGGCCAGCTCCTTATCTGCTGCCTCAGGAAGGTATTGTTTTCTGCCAGAAACATGGCCACTGCCAGCAACCTTGCCATTCACCCGCTTTTGCAGTGTAGCTCGGGGAAGATTCCACGCCCTCGAGAGGAAGCGAACAGTTAATGTAACTCCTCTCTCTAGTGCCTCCTTGTACTCAACCAGTGCTCCTTGCATTCTCTCCTCAACCCACTGAATGTATTTTCCACTTCCCTTATGGACATCCTTTCCCCCCCCTCTCTGTTCCTTTCTTCTCCTCTCCTCCTCTCTCCTGTTTTCTCCTGCTCTCAGTGGTGTGCGGTCAGGGGAGGCAGTGCCTCCCCTAGGCTAACAAGAAAAAAATATATATATGTTTTTATAAAAATATTCTTTTTCAGTTGTTCGTATACAATTTGTCACTTGAAATCACAACGTTTTGCAGGTTCGCGCATGCGTACTAAGGTCTCACGCTGATTAACGTGGGCATCGATGAGGCACAGAGCTTCTCTGCCTCCGGAGGTTGTAATACCGCACCCTCTTTGAGGTCTCGCGATAGTTTGTTAGTGCAGACGTTGCTATAGTGATTCTTGCCTAGCTTGAACATTAACTCAGAAGAAACCAAACTTTAATCTTCTAAAAAAAAACACATTGAAATCACAAAACCCAATGCCAGAAATCCAACACAAAAGTTCCCTTTTCAGCAGAGAAACCATGGCTTCTTATTTTTTGAAACGTCCTCTTTTCGTGCGCTTCCAAACTTTTGCGTCCTCTGCTTCGCTCCTCACCTGCCAAATGACTGATACTCGGCATCTATTGTCTCTAGAACTCGGCACACGCTGCTGATTTCACAAACTCCATTGCAGGTGAGCGTGCAGCCGAGTAGCGCGCAGCAGCCGAGGAGCGGGCAGTTACGGAACGCGCCGCTGAGCAGCGTGCAGCCGAGTGCTGCAGAGCACGCTTGGAGCAGAGGGGCAGGGGAGCATAATGACTGGCTGTTTCCCAAAGCCCAGGTACCTTGCCTTGCCTTGGTCTGATGTGGGCGTGGGCAGGCATCCACATCATCAGTCGCTGCCCAAGTGCTGTTCCAATGTTCATGTCCTCCGGAGGCATATGTCCTCCGTTTGGTTAGCATGTGGCTAATTGACCAAGGATACACAGGTGTATCCTTCGCTGCCTTGCCATGGCTATAAATACCCGACATGCAACACGTGGATCCACAAAAAAGGAAAAAAATGGAAGGAAAAGCCGCACCAGAGAGAGACGCTCCAGCGGAGGGAGCGGGTTGACCACTATGCCTCCCTCTTGGAGAAATTAAGTGAGACTTTGAAAAACAAAAAATGATTATTTAGGTCCTAGTTTATTTTTGCTGTAATATTTATGTATTGTATTTATTTTTGCCTAGAAATATGTGTTTATAGATTTTTTATGGCCAAAAAAGCAGCCTTTTTGAAGGACACTTTTATTTATAGTTTTATAAATAAAGCCTTATTTACTTTTGATGTGTGCTACCTTTTTTTTTTGGCAAAATCAACAATACCTTCAGTAGCCATGGTGGTACAATAAATTATAATTGTTGTTAGAGCAGAATCAAATGATAGTAATTATGGCAAACTCTACTGCACAATTTTTACTGACCACAAGGAAAGATGACTGTACAAATAGCATATCCAAAACTGATTAGATTGCCATGCTTTTACATGACTGGTGATGTATAATAGATCCATGCAAAGTCTACAGTACTTTTCATGTATAGTACGGTAACACTTTGAAAGACAAAAATATGCAGATAGGCATTCCCACTGCCTGATGATGATGAGGTGATGAAGTTGGTGTGTATGTGTTACACTGCAGAGAATGATGGGCCAACTCATCACGCGTGCAACATATTTATTTCTTTCGCTGGAGCAGCAAAAGCTGCAAACACTGCAAGAGCAGAAAATACAGGTTAACAAGAGCGGTCTCGGCTCGCGATCTGTACACTGCTTCATCACGTACTGACTGTCTTCTTCTAAATTCACAGCATCACAATAAACAGAAAACACAAATACTGCAAAATACACTAGTACTGAAATATAACTGACTAAATTCCTGTCTCAACATTTTACAGTGTTGTCACATACATCACGTTAAGAAAAATACAAAATCACCTGATGCATCTCATTCCATGAACAAGCTACTTTATGAAATCAACATTAAATTTTATAGTGCTTTTTAAACCAGTGTCTAACACTATTTTATCTTTTTAACCGTTATTTCATGAACTGTATTTATAAAACTAAATCTGTTTTTAATCAGTGTATTTTTAAATGCACTCATCATGTGATGGAAGGGAGAACTGAAAGTAAATTATCCTTACACCAACACTATCAACAAAAAGACAACACAAAGTGAAGCTTTCACCAAAGAATACAAATAGGGCAAAAACATACTCTCCCAACTGCTAAACAGCAGAATAAACATTGGTGAGGGACCACGTGTGCTCATTGTATTAGCTTAGCACAAATCTCAGTCACTCACTCACTCAGACTCTCTGTTTACACAGGCAACTCTCGATGCTACACACTCACTCTGCTTAACATGGGTTCTGGCCATAAACTCAGGTTTTAACAGTAGTTATGTGCATCAATCAACAGTTAACTTATGTCATTTACACTCGCACATGTGTGAAATAGTTCTCTTGTTCATTACGGCCACACGCACTATGAATCCGCAATCTCAGCTGCACAATGCTACGAGCTACTTTTATGAACCCGTGGACTTATGAGATCACTCTTTAGCTCAACATTTGTTACCCTCTAAGGCATTTAAGATCTATTTCTACTGCTGTCTATTATTTTACTGGGCAGCTTACCTGCAAGAGCAGAAAATACAGGTTAACAAGAGCGGTCTCGCTCGCGATCTGTACACTGCTTCATCACGTACTGACTGTCTTCTTCTACCAAGGCCAGCGACTGATGCCTAGGGTACCGAGCGCCCTCTGCTGGTGAAACATATGTATAACTCTATTAAAGCTGAATAGACATAAACAGTAGTTACATAAATGAAGATCGGCCTTAATCAATAAAAATAAAATGGGGGGCAACTATTTTCTTGTGTTACTCTACATCATAGTGCCACACTCTCCCTCACAAAATTAAATGTCTCCTGACATTTCTGTTCACATCACACATTCAAACACATTAATACACTCTGACAGCCCAAGGTCTCCAGAAGGTGGTACTCTCTTTAACCTGAGTCATAGTTACCTTACAGTCCCTCGGAACCAAAGTCGGCTGACCTAAAGAGTCATAACTAAGCACATTTGGTTGTTGTCTCTGTCTTTGAGGTCGCTGTCTCACAGTGTCAGTCTCACCTTCATTCACAACTGGAATGTCAACGTCAGGCTCACCACTCACTGGTCTTTCAGGGACAGGCTCAGGGTCTTGGTTCTGCCCTGGCACAACTTCCTCACTCTGTAGTGGCAAATCCTCTTCGCTTTGTAGTGGCACATCCTCTTCGCATTGTAGTGGCACATCCTCTTCGCATTGTAGTGGCACATCCTCTTCGCTTTGTAGTGGCACATCCTCTTCGCTTTGTAGTGGCACATCCTCTTCTTGGCAGGGAAGACTGAGTTGAGGCTGGAAGGGCTCCGCTAAGGGGTCAAGTGGAGTCTGCTTCTGTCGCCTCCTGAACAGGCCTGAGGCACCACTGATAAGTGCCACTGAAGTCTTCATCTGATGTGTCGCCATTCTCTGGTTGCTGCTGCTGTCTGTGTGGAGGTCTGGACTTTCTCTTGTGACAGTCGGAGAGTCTTTTTGGAGTTGAGCAGCCTGAGTTGGTGGCTTTTCAAGAGGTAGAAAGTCACAGGGTAACAGGAGGTTCCTGTGCACCACCTTATCTCTCCCTTGGCCATTTTCAGGACGAATCAGATACACTGGACTGTCATCCGCTTTTCTCTCTTCCACTCTGTAGACTTGGTTCTCCCAGTAAGACTGAATCTTTGCAGGTCCACCTCTAGGCGTGAGATTTCGGAGGAGGACTCTATCTCCAGGATGAAGATCTCTCCCCTTGACTTTCATGTCGTAGTAGGCTTTTCCTCGAGCAGCTTCCTTTGTAGCCGTTTTAGAAGCCACCATGTAGGCCTCCTGCATTCTCTTCTTCCAGCAGCTAACATAATCATCGTAGTCCACATGAGCTCCATCTCTTTTTAGATCGAAGAGCAGGTCGATGGGGAGGCGTGGGGAACGTCCGAAGATGAGGTAATATGGGGCGTAGCCTGTTGCCTCACTTTTCGTACAGTTGTACGCGTGAACCACCTTCGCCAGTGACTCTTTCCAATCATCCTTCTCCTTGTCCTCCAGGGTCCGTAACATGGACAACAGGGTGCGGTTGAATCTCTCCACCTGTCCATTGCCCTGCGGGTGGTAGGGGGTAGTGTGGGAGCCCTGGATACCTGAGAGTTCTTTCAATCTTGCCATCAGCCTGTTTTCGAACTCTCTGCCCATGTCGTGGTGTAGTCTGGTTGGAAAGCCGAACTTGAGTGCAAAGTCGTTGAAGAGCTTGTCAGCGACAGTTTTGGCTGCTTTGTTCTTCGTCGCGTAGGCTTGAGCAAACCTTGTGAAGTGATCCATGACGACCAGTATGTACTCATAGCCATGCTTACACTTTTCCAGGTGGAGAAAGTCTATGGACACGAGTTGGAATGGGTACGTGGACTGGATCGAGGTCAGAGGTGCACGGGTCTGCTTACTCGGCTTTTTCTTCTTGAGACACTCACATTCTCCTGTCACGAAGTGTTCGACTTCTTTTGCCATCTGTGGCCAGTAAAACCTGTCTCGAATCAGGTCGAGCGTTCTTTCCACCCCTAAGTGGCCCATGTCTTGATGAAGCTCCTTGAAAACCAGGGGACGATAGGCTTTAGGGACCAGTAGCTGCTCTCGGAGGGTTGTTTTGCGACGCAGGACACCATCTTGGTCGATGTGAAGCTTCAACCATTGTTTGAGCAGTGTAGCTACAGCAGGATGCTCTGCCTTCACTTCTGTTTTACTTGGTCTTCTACTCTGGGACTTGTACCAGAGCACTCTTGACAGGACTTCATCTGCTTCCTGTGCTCTGCGGATCTGGTCTGGTGTGAAAGGCTGGTTAGTGCCAGAATCTCGAATCAATGTTAGAGCACTGACCTGGATAACTCCGACACCTTGGCAGGGGTCCCTCTGCTCCACTGCAACAGACTCCATGGATGCACTGATGGCTTCCTGTCCAACTTCAGCTGTACAGCTCCTCATGTAGCTGTCAATGTCTAGTGGCATCCGACAGCCCATCAGCCGGGCGTTGGTCTTGCCTGGACGATAGCGTATGGTGAAGTTGTAGTTGGCCAGCTCCGCAACCCATCTATGACCTGTGGCGTTGAGCTTTGCAGTGGTAAGCACATATGTTAACGGGTTATTATCAGTGTACACCACGAATGATGGGGCATGGTACAGATAATCCCGGAAACGTTCACAAATGGCCCACTTCATAGCCAAAAACTCCAACTTGCCAGAGTGCAGGTGGTACTTTTTCTCAGCCGGACTCAGGGTGCGGGAGCCATACGCTATCACTCTCATCTTGCTTTGCTGTCGTTGGTACAAAACAGCACCTAACCCGACCTGTGATGCATCACAATGTAACACAAAGGGCTCGGTGAAATCAGGGTACCCCAGGACAGGAGGTCTGGTGAGAGCATCTACAAGCTGGTTCAATATTTCTTGGTGGGAGCTGGTCCACTGAATGGGTGTGCGTGATGGTAGGTGGCCTTTGCTTTTCTTGACCCCCTTTTTAGACTTGTCAGCTGGGACTGGGACACTTTTCTCAGCCGGTGGAGGACTGAGCAGGCTATAGAGGGGATGGGCTACCAGGGAGAAGTTGGGGATGAATGGCCTATAATAAGAGAGAAAACCCAGCATTTGACGACTCTCCAACAGTTGCAGGTGTTTTCTCCTTTAACGCCATCACCGGCGCCAACTCTGCTGGATCCATTGTGTAGCCTTCACCTGTAACCAGTTTACCCAGAAACTTGACACGGCACCGGAACAGTTCACATTTCTTTGGGGTCAGCTTCACACCATGCTCTTTGTAGCGCTGGAGGACGAGGCGGATGTGCTCTAAGTGCTCTTTGAAGTTGCTGCTGTGCACGAGGTTGTCGTCCAGGTACGGGAGGCAAATGGTGTCTCTGAGACCTGCCAAGCAGTGTTCCATGCTCCTCTGGAACTCAGCGGGTGCGGAGCTCAGACCAAAGGGAATGCGTACCCACTGATACAGCCCCCAGGGTGTGATGAAGGCAGTTAAGGGGCGGCTTTCTTCATCCAAGAAACCCTGGTGGTACGCCTTGCCCTGGTCTAACACTGAAAACCAAGAGCTCCCACCCAGGGCATCCAACATGTCCTGAATCCTTGGTATTGGATGACGGTCTGGAACTGACTTACGGTTGAGCTCTCTGAAGTCACAGCAAAGGCGAAGAGTGCCGTCTTTCTTGCGGACACACACAACGGGCGATGAGTAGGGGGAACGTGATGGTGTGATCCAACCTTTATTAAGCAGGTCTTGCAAATACTCTTTCACCTCTTTGTGAAGGGGCTTTGGGACGGACATGTAGGTCTTTTGCACAGGACTGGTGTCTTGGAGGGTTATGTGCATTTTCAGAGATGGTATGCAGCCCACATCGTCACTGTCAAAAGCGAATGCCTCACATTCCTCCCGCAACATCTGCTTCACAGCTGCCTGTTGACTCTCTGTTAAGTGTTGGACATCCACTGGCGGGTCCCACGACTTTGGTCTTTGCTCACTGGGGTTTGGTGACTTTAGCTCCATACTGTTCTTGTCTTTTTGTGTCAACCCATTCACTTTTGTCTGAATGTCTGCTGCATACACTGTTTTGACTGGTTCAAGGTGTCCAATAACTTTTCGACTCTCCAGATAAATGGTGTGGTCTGTAGTGTTAGTCACTGGGATGGGCACGTATGGCACTTTTCTATCTGGGATTCGCACCAATACATCATTGAAGATCACGCCCTCTGGTGGTGGATCGGAGGAGAAGAGCATGTCCTGGCCCCGAGAGTGTGGACTAACACGTGCTCGTACATATACCGTGGTGACTTGGTTAGCTGGCAAAGGCACTCTTTTTATTCCAGTACATGCCACACCTGTCTCTGAGTCTTCACTGTTGCTCTGCACAAGCCTGACAACATTGTGAGCAGTTTGCACAGTTATTTCAAGTGCTTTACTCACATAATGTGCTAGCTGTTTTCTTCCATCTTTAGTCTTTCCTTCTCTCTGATTGACAATGACTTCAATAACATTGTAACCGATGATGGGGTCGCTGGCTACAGCGGGGTCACTTGACACTAATATTGGCACCTGTAGCTCACTTGTGGGGGACAAATCACTGTTAAGCCTGAAGCTGACTTCTATCCAGCCAATGTAGGGGATGGGCGTGTCATTAGCAGCAAACACAGCAAGCGTCTCATTGTCTAACAGTTCTGAAACAGGTCTGACAACTGTGTGGGGAAGGTGGTTTTGCCGCCAGTTTTCATTTACTATGCTGGACTGAGCCCCTGAATCCCACAATACTTTGACTGGCTGATTGTCCATAAAACAGTTCACAGTACATCTGTTTCCCACCAAGTTTACTAACCTTGACTTGCGTTGAGGGGGTAGGTAGCGAACATCAGTTGCAGCTGAAAGGGTGCTGGCTGTTGTTTCACTGAGGGGTGGTGCAGGTGGTTCGCTTGGGGGGGGAACTTGGGTCTGGACTACTGCTGGTCCCATCTCAGCAGTCCCTCTCCGTTTCCCGACTGTCTCTGTGCTCGGCATCCACGAGAGTAGTGGCCCTCTCGCCCACATTTGAAACAGTGCATACAGCTTTCTCCTTTCCCCTCTTCTCTGCACTTTTTACAGCCCTTTTCACTTTGCTTTAGAGTCATTGTGCGGGGACTGGTTTCCATGGCAGCCGCGAACATTTGTTTCATTTCTTTCCGTAGTTCCTCGATAATCTGCTGTGTGTCTGACTTAGTCTCTTTACCTTTAACTGTCTTCACCGCCACTGCAGTGGTGGATTCTCTAGGTTTGGAGTGGCTCTGAACAGGAGTTGAAGCTACCTGACATTCTGTTTGGAGCTCCTGTACTTTGGGAATCTTAGCTGCAGTGGACCTTTTTCGTTTCTCAACTCTTTCATTTTCTAACTTTGATGCTTCATTGATTTTCTCAATCAGTTCTTCATCTGTTGTGCTCATGTTGCTGAGGAGGGGCAATAACTGATACTTGATAGAGTCACTAAGCAGCCCAGTTTCAATGGAGCGGAGGAACTTGCGCTGGATTGTGGCTCTGCTGTACAGTTCGTCGGTCTCCTCATTAACAACTTTCCATAACAGTTTCTCTTTGAGTTCAATGGCACGAAATACAAAGTTGAGGGCAGTTTCTTTGGGTTCTTGAGAGATATTAAGGAGCTGATGGTATAACTCCGTGGGGCTGTCCACCTTGTAGTGTCCCTTTAATATGGTGAGCAGTTTACTAAGAGTCAGCCCGCGTTTTATCTCTAACATGTCTCTTAGGGGTATTCCTGGACTAATAGCCCTGATAACTGCTTCAACTATTTCAGTCTCTGAGTGTCCCCTTTCACTTCCACACTCTATCTGGCGGACTAGGCTGAGGTAGGATAGCTTATCTTTTTGCCCATTCTCCCCAATCTGCCCACAGATTTTAAACTCTCTTCTCAATGTTACCTCCTGCAGAGTTCGTGTTAGCTCTGGTCGGGTCCTGAGTGGAGAACCTGTAGTCTCTACTGGCATGGCACTTGGCTGGATGTCCTCATGTTCTTTCTTTGGCACAGACTCATCTGGTGGGGGGTTCTCTTCAGATTGACACCCTTCCATGCTCAGTCTTTGGATGTATGCGACTATGTCCTTATAAAACTGCTCAACTTGATCTGCTTCCTCACTTTTCTCCATCTCATCAAACATACCTTCTGCTAACATGATGAGTGCCCTCTTGGTTTTGCTGTGAGGCTCTCCGCTGTCCAGGCCGGAACATTTAAGTCGCCGACAGACATCCAGGATAAGCCCTCTCTCCAACTGCCACAAGGCTGCACTCGCTTGATCACGCAGAGGCTGCATAGCTTCCATCTTATGAGGTTCGTCTCTTGGGAATGAAGGTGGTTGGTGATGGTGTTGACTCACTAGCGCCACCTCCTGGCTGGCTCGCCAAAATATGTTACACTGCAGAGAATGATGGGCCAACTCATCACGCGTGCAACATATTTATTTCTTTCGCTGGAGCAGCAAAAGCTGCAAACACTGCAAGAGCAGAAAATACAGGTTAACAAGAGCGGCTCGCGATCTGTACACTGCTTCATCACGTACTGACTGTCTTCTTCTAAATTCACAGCATCACAATAAACAGAAAACACAAATACTGCAAAATACACTAGTACTGAAATATAACTGACTAAATTCCTGTCTCAACATTTTACAGTGTTGTCACATACATCACGTTAAGAAAAATACAAAATTACCTGATGCATCTCATTCCATGAACAAGCTACTTTATGAAATCAACATTAAATTTTATAGTGCCTTTTAAACCAGTGTCTACCACTATTTTATCTTTTTAACCGTTATTTCATGAACTGTATTTATAAAACTAAATCTGTTTTTAATCAGTGTATTTTTAAATGCTCTCATCATGTTCACCTTCCCTGAACTGAAAGTAAATTATTTTTACACCAACACTATTAACAAAAAGACAACACAAAGTGAAGCTTTCACCAAAGAATACAAATAGGGCAAAAACATACTCTCCCAACTGCTAAACAGCAGAATAAACATTGGTGAGGGACCACGTGTGCTCATTGTATTAGCTTAGCACAAATCTCAGTCACTCACTCACTCAGACTCTCTGTTTACACAGGCAACTCTCGATGCTACACACTCACTCTGCTTAACATGGGTTCTGGCCATAAACTCAGGTTTTAACAGTAGTTATGTGCATCAATCAACAGTTAACTTATGTCATTTACACTCACATGTGTGAAATAGTTCTCTCGTTTCATTACCGGCCACACGCACTATGAATCCGCAATCTCAGCTGCACAATGCTACGAGCTACTTTTATGAACCCGTGGACTTATGAGATCACTCTTTAGCTCAACATTTGTTACCCTCTAAGGCATTTAAGATCTATTTCTACTGCTGTCTATTATTTTACTGGGCAGCTTACCTGCAAGAGCAGAAAATACAGGTTAACAAGAGCGGTCTCGGCTCGCGATCTGTACACTGCTTCATCACGTACTGACTGTCTTCTTCTACCGGGCGTCAGCGACTGATGCCTAGGGTACCGAGCGCCCTCTGCTGGTGAAACATATGTATAACTCTATTAAAGCTGAATAGACATAAACAGTAGTTACATAAATGAAGATCGGCCTTAATCAATAAAAATAAAATGGGGGGCAACTATTTTCTTGCGTTACTCTACATCATAGTGCCACATATGAACTGGGAACCCAAATGTACTTTAATGGACTGAATTAAAGTTAAATGTAGCTTAGTTGGAAGACATACTGGCATCAAAATTGAGTAAAATGTCAGATGCTGAACTGTGATTTGCATTGGAAATAATGCATTGAGATTTGATGTGTGCAATGCACAAAGAAGCTGCATAAAACTAATGTGTGCATCTGATGAACATAGCAGATTAACATACTTCTCCATTTCTGCAGAAAAAAAATGCTGCAACAATGAACCTTACTTTAGTTCATATTAAACATACACAATACGTTTTTGTGTACCTTCATTTATTATAAAAAAATATCAGAAACCAAAATATCATGTGTGTAGTGAAAGGACTTTCTCCGGGTGGGTGGGGAATTAAATAGCGTTAGGAAGAGGTGGGTCTGACGTTTCCAGGTGCCTTTGTAGGCTGTTCCATTAGCATCTCCTTTTGAGCAGAGGCAGAACACTTGCCTTGGATTGGAAGGAAGTGGCTTCGGAGGCACTGCCTTCCAAGGCAAGGCAAGGCAAGGTACCTGGGCTTTGGGAAACAGCCACTGATTTTAGGAGGCACACACCTGCACTTCCGGACGGACGAACACAAGCCACCGCGCTGCGGCCGCCAGCCGTCTAATTTTGTCAGCTGCGCGGCCGTGATGTTCGTGATCGAGGTGGCTTGTGTTTGCTGGCTGGAGGCGGCTGCTGACTGATATTTTCAGTGGTGCGCGCTGTGACCACTAGCCGTCTAGGTGTGCTGACTGTTTTTGAGCTTTCTCGGTTTTCTCTGATTGCCAGCACGCTTCTGCCCCTTTTATATCAGTTTTTCAATTTCATCTGGCGGGCCAGATAGTATTGGAGACGGGCCAATTTTGGCCTGTGGGCCGTTAGTTGCCAAGCGCTGCTAGTGTATTTCTCCCATCTCCACTTGCACACAACACATACACAGCACAGACTGTCACCGCGTTAAAGGGGCAGGGCTGGCCAGTAAGTAACAGTTTGTATTTGCAAATGTGAGCAGTGGACATTATATATATAACACACACATAGAAATTTCAACTTTAGCTGGCTGCCTGCCTCCCTCGTCATGGACCTCACCGCACGTTACTGCCTGCTCTTGTCTTCTCTCTGTCCCTTTCTCCTCTTCCCCACTCTTCTATTCTCCTTTCTTCCCCTCTTCTCTCCTTTCTGTTCGTTCTTCTTTGTCATACTGTAGGCCTAATCACAGTTTCATGTTACTTAACATGCTATCACTTGTAGCTTACATTACATCATGCCTCTTTCACCTTTATATGCATACATGTGTACATGCATGTGTGCATGTGTCTGTGTGTTTGTATATACACTCACATGGGTATCTGGGCTGTGTGTGTGTGTGTGTGTGTGTGTGTGTGTGTGTGTGTGTGTGTGTGTGTGTGTGTGTGTGTGTGCATGCATGTAAGTGAAGAGGTATGTCATACTGTGCTATAACATTTATATATACATATATTGATGATTTTAGTAAGAGAAACCATTAAAACATCTGTTAAAACTAAAAAGTTAGGGTGGCTCATTTTACCTTAACATGCATGGCTCAATTTACCTTAATGCATTAAGGTAAATTGAGCCACCAACAAAAAATGCTTTTGCATAAAAAATAACCTAACCAATCAGAAAATTGGCATTATATCTGATGAAGGCCAACACAACATATATTAAACATTTGTTTTATAGATGTTCTTCTATATTTTTACTGAGTTATGAACCTTATCATTTTCAAGAAAAATCTGTATGCCAGGCCACTTACCTTACACTTCTCCTCACCAGTCCGCAATGGAGGCATTGCCCCACAGAACAATCAAATCAATTGTTTTGTGTCAAGTACAGTTATGGCAACAATTTGAAATTGTTTGCAGTCATTGGCTGTTAAAATTTAAAGAGACAGGAGGCTCAAACCTTAACTGGCTCATTTATATATATATATATATATATATATATATATATATATATATATATATATATATATATATATATATATATATATATATATATATATATATATATATATATATATATATATATATATATATATATATATATATATATATATATATATATATATATATATATATATATATATACACATACATATATATACATATATATATATATACATATATATGTATATATATGTATATATATATATATATATATACACACACACACACACATATATATATATATATATATATATATATATATATATATATATATATACTATGTATTGAAGACAGGGGACTGTCAATAAATTATTGATTAAAATCAGTAATTTAAAAGGACATATTAGAAATATGGTTCCATATTGTTCAAGGGAGTGTTTTATCTTCCAAAATCCTTTTCAGGATGAGTCACATGACATGAAAGCTTTTGAAGAAACAAGTTGAAATAACTGCCTTTTGGGGATCTTAATTGCTAATTTATTGACAGTCCCTTGTTTTAAACACCCGATTTTGACAGCGAGGGTGCTGGGTAAAGTTAACCATGCTGCTGCTGCTATTCCTTGGTATAAGGAGTGAGAAGGTTTCGATTGATTGGCAGTGTATGTCCATCAAATATCCTGCCTAAATCCAACTTCACCACGATTTCGACTGGAGACAACGAAAACCCATACAAGTAGGCCTACATCAGCTCACACCACAACAGGACACAGAAACACACAAGAGGCAGCAGTGACTCAGTGTGACAACGGCCTGAAGATGGTGCAAACTGACATGCACTGGCGTAATCTCTGGTAACTCCAGGCCCATGAATCCAAGGCTATTTTCATGTCATAAGAACCCAGACAATGCAACAATCCTACTAGACCTACATAAAATAAGACCATGAGGACCAAAATAAAAGCAAAAAACATAACGCAGTAAGAAAGGCAATAAGGAGGAGTTGACAGTAGAAAAAGCAAAGCAAATTAATCATTATAAATTATAATTATTATATAATTATAATTATTAAATTAATAATAATAATAGCAATAAAAAAAGAACAACAGACATGAGTAGAAGATAAAACAATAAAAAGGCTAAAAGGAATCTATGAGAAGATTAAAAGTATAACAAGGTGAAGCATTTGAATAAAATCTGAATCAAAATTACGTAATGACATAAAAATGTTAACATAGAAGAGGAAGGACCTAAAAGAAGTAGGGAGTAAAATAAGAGCAATGCTGACAGAAAAAAAGGTTAAAAAGACTATAAGACTAAAAGACTATAAAGCAGAAATAAGCCAGAGATAAAAGATTTGGAGATAAAATAGTTATCCTTATTAACATAACTATTGTTCTTGTTTTTCATGTTGTGATTGCTTGTTGTGTTATCATTATTATTACTGTCGTTTTTATTGTCACTGCTAATAATAATAGTGTTGCTTGTAAAATAAGAAAAATACTTTTCCTCCAAAAAAGGATATAAAAAACTTTTTTAGTATTAGTAATAGGAAGATAAATGTTCATTCTATAATTATTTCAAAATAAAGTAAAATCCATTTCAAAAAGGATTTTAAATAAGAGAGAAATATACATTTCTTATTCCAATTACCTCTAGTTAATAATATTTTAATTTTACTTTTATATAAATATGATCAACCTAAAAATATGTCATCTAATTGGACTCTTCAAAATATATTGATTTAGCAGCCAGTCTTCTGTGTTGCTCAATAATTACTTATCACTTAAACTATATTTTAATATAAAATATACCTTAATGCAATCAGAAAAATCAATTTGCAATTACTTGAATATTTTCAATTCTGACATAATTTGCATATTGTGCTTTTTTTCATTTTTTAAAGTTATAACAATAATACAGTTACCAGTTATCTTTGGATAAACTGTAGGGGGGATAACCTTTTGTCAGTTTTGGCTGTCTTTCTATTTTTATTGACTGTTTTGATCAGGCTGCTTTCCGACATTGCTGCCATTTTGCTTCCCTCCAAAATTAAATAGCACTGTTCACAGAAATTGTCAATTTTCAAAGGTAAGTGTTGTATGTTGAATGAAAAAATCTTCCTTTAGTTATCAAACTTTAAGAGCAGCATACATGTAAAACCAATAACTATTCCAAAGGACCTCTTTCACAATACATGTAATTTTGCCCACAGCCCAATTTTTTGTTTATTGTGTGGTATTTGTAGTACACCCAGAGACTCCCAAGAATATACCTTTAGAAAATCCAAAAGTCATCCAGGGCCTGTACTATGACCTATTTTATGATCATTGCCATAGGTGTGAGCCAGGGTGCACACTTTACTCCAAAACTTACTCAAACACAAATAATAAATCATCAAATTGGGTCAAATCACCTTCACTGAAGTCTGGTGCATCTTTTGAAATCAAATGTAAAGCTAAGTATTACAATTGAAAGAAGTTATTGAATTTTAACTGGAAAAAAAAATAGGGTTTTTTATGATTTTTTCAACAAATTCAATTCTTTAGAGATGTGTCTGACCAACTTACAGTTGCTGTACACCTAAAATACTTACAAATTATTTGGCCACATATATATTCTCAAAGTGGGAAAAAAATCATCAAATTCTGAGACCGGTAAAGTTGTTCAATTAACAGGTTGGGTTACTGTGGTAGAATCAGGATACTGTTCCATGTCTTGTATTATATCAAGGGTAATGTTTTATTTCATGCAATTTGCAGCAAATGAATGTTAACTTCAATTTGGTATTGTGCATTCAATTGAATTATATTTTTTTTCAAAATGTTTTTCATTTAAAACAGAAAAGGTATGCAGGGCCTGTAATTCCTCTTTTTTAAAATATCATCCAACGCAATGCTAATCAACACTGCAATACATGCTATATATTTTAAATGAATAAATGGGATAGTGGTCCATCTCCTTGTATGATAGAATAGTACGTTCAAGCTGAGGCAATATGCTATTGTTGACCTTCACGCTTGTGGTCAAGACGAGTTTAGTCAGTTCTGCCAGTAAAGAATTGTTGTCCAAGCAACATATGTCCCTAGCTAGCTAGTATCAATTTGTCTTACAACAACTTACCTCAAATTATTTCGTTGAGGTCATTGGCAAATTAGTGCGCATAGTAACTGCATGTCTCAATGCCATCAGAGGACCAATATATGTTTCAGATCCAGATCGAGAGGAACGAGATACTAAGATGGCTCAGCGTATGCTTTCACTTTTAAAAAAAGACAATGTTTTGGCAAAACGAGTTGCAGAAGACCCAAATATGTCACGTAGAGCTCGTAGTGAATGGCAGAAGCTTGAAGCATCTGATATCTCGTTCCCTCATGTGGATCTGGAATACCTTGAGACCATAACATGCAGTACATACCAAATCAAACAGTCCCCTGGCTACATTGCTGAGCATCAAAAAAATGATGGTGACTGTGAGATTTGGGTTCACCAGCATGATGCTGATCTCATTAGGGGACAGATTCATTCTCGTCACAGATCTCAAATAAAACACAATGTTTGGATTCAATTTGACAAGAATGCATCAGATGATCCTGTGAAGGCATATTATTGTCTCTGTCCTGCTGGAAAGAGAACCTCTGGCATGTGTGCACATGTTGCATCTGTAATCTATTATTTGGGATTTTATAAACATTTTCAAAATCAGAAACCCCTCCAACCATACACAAGCAAATTCAAAGACTCCATTCTATGAAATAACCAGCCAATCATACATCTTATGGATTTCTCAGATCCCCTTTCCCTCACTATAGTTCCAGTCTACAAATTAAAATTGTCCAAGCCGTTGCTATGCAAAAAGACACGAAGGCCATAAAACAGATTACATGTATATATAAGTACTAGAAACAGAAATTGACAGAAGTAATGTTTATGTATTGGAGTCACTGTAGATATATACAATCTGATTACAACAATCCAAAACTGCATCGGTTTTTACTTGTATCAATGGCTCATTATTATCTCATCACAAAGGCATAATATACAGGCCCTTTGTGGCTGTTCAATATTAAAATGAACAACATTTCATGTGAAATGTTTGTTTTGAATCTAGCATTCAAATTCTAAAAGAAATCCTACTTAAAGGATGAATTCTGAACAAATCTTTAAAGGTTCCCTGATATACAAGACATGGAACAGTATCCTGATTCTTCCACAATAACCCAACCTGTTAATTGAACAACTTTACCGGTCTCAGAATTTTTCAGACTTTTTTCCCACTTTGAGAACTGTAAGTTGGTCAGACACATCTCTAAAGAATTGAATTTGTTGAAAAAAATCATAAAAAACCCTATTTTTTTTTCCAGTTAAAATTCAATAACTTCTTTCAATTGTAATACTCAGCTTTACATTTGATTTCAAAAGATGCAGCAGACTTCAGTGAAGGTGATTTGACCCAATTTGATGATTTATTATTTGTGTTTGAGTAAGTTTTGGGGTAAAGTGTGCACCCTGGCTCACACCTATGGCAATGATCATAAAATAGGTCATAGTACAGGCCCTGGATGACTTTTGGATTTTCTAAAGGTATATTCTTGGGAGTCTCTGGGTGTACTACAAATACCACACAATAAACAAAAAATTGGGCTGTGGGCAAAATTACATGTATTGTGAAAGAGGTCCTTTACCGATAACTTCCATTGCCCACCCAAACAAAAAACTCTGAAAACACATTGTAGTTTGGGTCGGCAAAAGATTAGCTTCTTCTTACTTCTGACACATTATTAGGTTTGCAATTGTTATGAAAAACATGTCAGCATGGTGAAATACCCTGAGGTATCACAAAGTCCTATGAGAACTCATTAAGACACATAAAATATTAAAATCCCCAGTCATTATTGTTTAAAGTGAACAGTGGTGTGAAAAAAATGGTTGGATTTCCCATGTGGTTGTTTTTAGTAACCTAATGAGGAGCCTCTGGTGGAATAATATGTCGAGTCAAAGTTAAACAAACACATAAGGTTTGAAGTAAACTTGTTCATTATCTTTGGTGAACTTTAAAGAAGTATGCACTTGTAGGATCTTGATGGCTTGTTTTAATCAATATTCAACTCTTTTTTTTTAGTTTTTGGTCACTCCAAAAAGGAGGGCAGGTTGACCTGCAACTTTTATGTCTTGTGGTTTATCTCTAAACTCACATCTGGTTCTTTCAACAGTCCACCTCTATAGAGGAGGTCAGAGAATAAAGATTCCACCTATGGTTATAATATTAGAGAAAGGGGTGATTACAACACACCAGAGAATTCCACAGCACTTAAAAAAATAAAGGTTAGGGATTCATACTTAAAATTGCCTTAAGCTAATTTACTAAGTGTAAAGATCTTTATCTAAGTTCATTTTAATGCCTTTTTGGATCTGCTATGCAAATAAAACTTGCAGATAAGACCACATTTTGCAGAATGGTTAAGAAGCAAGGACACACCCCTCCCTGTTGTTCTTAAGAAATAGAAATAAAGTCAAACAAATAAACAGAAACACATGATTAATCCACTTCCTCGGAGCCTTGTAAATGCATTCAGCTACTGTGTCATTGCCTTCTGCTAAACTGCTTTCTGTCTGTTGAAGTAAAAAAAAACATATATTGAATTCAGTCTTTCTTGTCTTCTGTGCTTGTGTTGACAACTTTTCCTGCTCAAAAGTGAGGTTCTGGATGCCACAAGAAGAGAGGGTGCTGCAGCCACTGCTCAAAGTAGTTAAATAGTCCTACTAAAAGGCTTGGAGAGATGCAAAAATATGATAGATAATGAATCCGTTCTGCAAAAAGAGACAGGAGAAAATTTCGGTCAGTGGGCAAACATAAACACAGCTGAGGAACTGCAAAGCCTATCTTGCATTTTATTTAACTAAAGCATTACTAGTATATGCAACTAGCCAAGAGTTTATACAGAACTCAGAAAATTGTCAAAATTTAACAGTACTTATTTATTATAGGAACATTGCATCAGTAAAACAGTTAGTTTGATGCACAGGTTGAGCATTAAGGTTCAGCCTATACCAACAAGACTATTTCATGTTTAGAGCTATAGTTTCTATTTTTTAGAACTTCACTAATAAGTAGATGTACTTGCCATGTCTGAAATGGGAATAGAGTCATAATGTTGTCTCCCTGTTGTTGAAAACATCAGTGTGCCACAGAGATAACCCATTGTTATCCCATCTGACCTGGTCTCCTGATTACTAATTTAGACACATTAAATATTTAAACCTTTTGCAAGTACATTAATGATGACATGGATAAGGATGATATTTGTGAGTCTTTTAGATAAATTAAATGGATAGGAAATGAAGTGCAGCTTGAGGAAGGTTTACCAAGAGTGAAAACAAACACTTCTTAGTTTTTGTATTCTTTTGTCTGACACTTAAGGTTGTCTATGAAAACTTTTTACAACCTGAATAAAAAGGTTTAATGTGAAAAGTAATCATGTTCTCGGGGTCCAAAATGGATTTAGGGAATATTTCCACAAATGTTATCCACTTTTGAAAATTTCCTTTGAGTTCAACTAGGGTGATGTCAGCTAAATTGGGCCACTTTTTGGTAAATAGCTTCAGGCACTTACAAAATACAACTTATTCTACTAAAATGTGGTTTTATGGCTAATAATGGTTGTTTTCTTTACATATTGTGTTGGAATTGTGCAGTAAATATATTTTTGTAGGCCCTACAGGTCTTGATAGGTCAGCTGTGCCAACTTTTTTACACAAGCAGAGTTCAGGTAAAATGGGCCAGCCGATCAGGTAAAACGGGACGCTTATCAGGTAAGTTGGGCCAGTCCAGCTGCAAAGGGATAGTCATTAATTTTTATTGTAAAACAACTGTCAATATGGCAACATACTTTGTTAATTACACAGTAAATGATGAATGAATAAATGAACACCAACTGATTTGCTCATCAGGCCACATACAGGCCCCATTCCCTCCAAACATGTGCATGTGTGCGTTTGTTGCTGATAAAAAGGGTGGCCCATTTTAGCTGAACCTGGGGGCCCAACTTAACTGAATAGGTTAAGCTAAAATGGGCCACTAACAAAAGCATCAATATTCCAAAAAATATGTCCAAATACCACACTTTAAGCATTATTTCTAATAGGTGTCATCAAGACAGATATTATGCATCAAACATTTTATATATGCATGTTTTTTAAATTGAGTTATCATCCTTATCATTTTTATCAGAAATCCCTATGCCAGTCAACTCACCATGCAGTTTTCTGGTGCAGTGTGGATTTGAATCTTAGATCCTCCCACAATAACAACTACAGACCAAACAAATCTGTTGTTTCTTGTCAAGTACAGTTGTGTCAACCATTTTAAACCATTTGCTGTCATTGGCTCTTAAAATCAGAGGGGCTGGGACATCTAAAGCTTAAATGGCCCCTTTTACCTGATGGCCCAATTTACCTGATGTCACCCTACATGTTTGGGTAAAGTAAGCAATTTTGTTAGCAAAGCTGGCCAAATCATTTTATTAAGACTCTTCGAGTCTTTCAATAAGAAAGTTAAATTAACCATATCACAAAAGAAAATGTAGCTCTCATTTAAAATTTTGTATGAAAAATGGTAGGGTCACCCAAGGCAAATAAGTCCTAGTGGAGGGGCCGGACAAAATGTAGCTTTAAGACCAAATAGGGAACAAGGTAATGTTTCCAGTTTCTTTTGTCCAGACACGGGACACTGGGCACACCCACTGGAGCGAGGCCTGGGGGTGGAGCTCATCGCAAGGCACCTGGTGGCCATGGTATTAGACTTAGACACTTAGGTGAAGAGAGGGGTGGATCTGTCTACTGATCACCACCTGGTGGTGAGGTGGCTCTGATGGTGGTGGAGGATGACGGTCAGACCTGGCAGACCCAAATGTGTTGTGCTGGTCTGTTGAGAACATCAGGCAGGGACTCTCGTCAGATGAGAGCTTCAACCATTTTCCCAGGTGAGGCAGGAGAAATTGAGTCCTACTGGGCTTTGTTCCATGTCTCCATTATTGAGGTGGCCAATTGAAGCTGCGGCTGTAAGGTGGTTGGTGCCTGTTGTGGAGACAACACTCAAATCTGCTGCTGGACACTGGCTGTGCCATCAAGCAGAAATAGTCCAATCGGGCCTTTATGGCCACAGGGACTTCAGAGGCAGCTGACATGTACCGGCAGGCAAAGAAGAGCGTGGCTTCTGTGGTTACCAAGGCAAAACCTGGGTATGGGAAGAGTTCAGGGATGCCATGAAAAACAACTTCCATATGGCCAGGAAATTCTGGACCACCATTCGGTGACTTAGGGGGAAAAGCAGTGCACTGTCAACACTGTTTATGGCGGCGAAGGTTGCACTGCTGACCTTGACCTGGGATGGTGTGGATGGTATAAAGAATCATTCGAAGACCTCCTCAATCCCACCAGCACATCCTACAGTGAGGAAGGGGAAGCTGGGCTGGGGACTCTGTGCTGGGTTCCTCTATCTCTGAGGCTGAGACTGCTTTCACACTAAATTTAGCAGGTCAACACGTTTTTTTCAACATGGGTTAACCCGCTAATACACCCCTGATCAAAATCATAACACCGGTTGAAAAATTGCTATAAGTTACCTTTTGCACATTTGGATCTTATTGAGGTTTTAAATAGAGCTACAATATGCAAAAGCAAGAAGGGGGAGTGTGACAAAAAGCACTTTAAAAAAGTAATTTATTGAAAACAACAAGTAAACTGAAATAGGCTGTTTATCAGCTGATCAAAAGTTTAAGACCACAGGCTATTAAAGCCAACATCTGCTCAAAATTTTCATTTTCTGTCAGGCATTCACACGGTCATGCCCTCCTGATGGCTAAAGCTAAGAAGCTTTCTTTTCTTCAACGTGGTCGGATTGTCGAGCTGCATAAGCAAGGCCTCCCGCAGCGTGCCATTGCTGCTGAGGTTGGATGCAGTTAAATGGTCATTCTAAATTTTTTTAAAGATCCTGAGCATTATGGAACAAAAAAGTCAAGTGGTAGACCCAAAAAAATTACACCTGCACTGAGCCGGAGGATCCAACTGGCTGTCCGTCAAGACACAGGGCAGTCCTCGACCTAAATTAAGGCCCTTACTGGTGCCAACTGCGGCGCAATAACCATCAGACGGCATCTGCAGGAAAAGGGTTTCAAACACAAAAAACAAATTCAAAGACCTCGTCTCCTTTAACGCCACAAAACTGCCCCTTAAGACTTTGCCAGGGAGCATCAAACATGGGATATTGAAAGGTGGAAAAAAGTTTTATTCTCTGATGAGAAAAAATGGAACCTTGACGGTCCAGATGGCTTCAACTTTACTGGCATGACAAGGAGATCCCACCTGAGATGTTTTCTACCCAGCACAGTGGAGGGGGGTCCATCATGATCTGGGCTGCTTTTTCATTCAGTGGAACACTGGAGCTTCAGGTGGTGCAGGGTCGTCAAACGGCGGCTGGTTACGTGCAGATGTTGCAGATGTTGCAGCGGGCATCCCTCATGACTGAGGGCCCTTGTCTGTGTGGTAACTTCACTGTTCTTCAGGGAGAATAACATCACTCTTTTGGACCATCCTGCATGTTACCCTGATTTAAATCCCATAGAGAACATTTGGGGATGGATGTCAAGGGAAGTTTATAAAAATGGCCATCAGTTCCAGACAGTTGATGCCCTTCGTGAAGCCATTTTCACCACTTGGTGCAATGTTCCCAAAAGCTTCCTGGAAATACTCACATCAAGCATGCCCAAACAAATTTTTGAAGTGATTAACAAGAACGGTGGAGCTACTCATTACTGAGTCCTACTGAGAAACACTTGGTTAGGAGAGTTTTTTGTAATTTTTTGAGCGATGGTCTTAAACTTTTGATCAGTTGATAAACAGCCTATTTCAGTTTACTTGTTGTTTTCAATAAACTACTTTTTCAAAGTGCTTTTTGTCACATTCCCCCTTCTTGCTTTTGCATATTGTAGCTTCACTTAAAACCTCATTAAGATCCAAATGTGCAAAAGGTAAATTATAGCAATTTTTCAACTGGTCTTAAGATTTTGATCAGGGGTGTAATCGGCTGTTAAATGCTCTCTACTAACATTTTACGAACCCCTGAAAGCCTGTTGTATCCTATTTGATTCAATCTTGTTTGATACCTCTGTCAGATCAATATGATCAACAAACATCTAAAAGAAAACAAAACAAATGAATACAGTCAGATAAATGATAAAAATAAAGGTCCTCAGGTGAGTTACCAGTTGAGAGAAACACCCAATGTATCTAATGAGATACAAAAACTATATGTTACATTTCATGGATTGTTTTTACTCTTTTAAATTTCAGTACAAAGTGAAATCAACATTTCAGCTACAAAAATGGAAAAATGTATGGCTATAATTTGTGTGTTCATTCTCTAACAGGTGAAACATTTTTCTTTCTCGTGTCTATGCTGGTCGACTTTAGGCAACATCTTCTGATGGTGAACCACTAGTTAAAGCCTTCTCCATACCTGAAGGAGCTGCAGAACATACCAGACCCAGAAGACCTCTCTGCTTAGTGTGACAGACCTGACAAGGTGGATGTGAGAGCCAGGCACCACGCAGGCAGAACCACTCTGATTCTTCAGCCCAGTAACACCAACACCAGCTCACAAAGGGTCCGTAGGTCCGGTATCTGTAACGGCTGTGGTGAGCAGATTTTGCCAGAACTGAAGGGTTACTTTCATAAGTGTTTTTAATGTATATATTTTACCAATTCATATTTTTATTACTATGGTTTTATGGTTTTGTTTAAAAATTCCTTTTCTTTTTTCAATGTTTTTTTTTTTTACATTACGGTACATTTGGTGTTTTTATATGTAAAGATATTTTTCACAATGAAAAGTATACAGGAACTGTTTTGTGTGTTTTCAGATTTCCATATGTTACATGTTAAGTTAATAAGTGAATAACAAGAAAGATAAACTGTAAAAAATATAAGATGGAGAAAACAGTGATGTACATTTATAATCCTTACTCTTTTGTGTAACAGTAATAGGAGCATTTATGTCCAAATACTTATGCATTATTCTTCTTAAGCTGCGTTCAAACCGCAAGCGACCCAGCAACCAGAATCGCGTTGCCCACTGACGTATCGTTGCACATCCATAAATACCTAATTTTGGTCACCGTTGCCATCGGCCGTCGCTCGGTGACGTCACGTCTACTCGAGTTTCACCGCGATGATATCACATATCATATAATAGGATGTATAAGCAGACATTATTCCAGCTGTATTCTTTTCATTCACTTATCAACCACAAAACACTGCAGCTGATACCCTGCAGCAGCATTATCTGTGAGTTTACCGCGGTCTGTCTAGGCAGAACTAATGTCCTCACTGACTAATTTTTCCCACACTGACAGGGATTGTTACTCTTTAGTCCAGTTGAATAACTGTCTGTCTAGCGTACTGTCACACATGCACACACCGCTGATTGATCAACTTTTTTTTTCCTTTCACATTGCGCGACAAGCTATGTGGTAGTGTGAAAAGCGGCTGTCGCATCGCGGGAGGGTTCGCCCCGCCCCATCGCGGCTATACATTGACTTTGCATGGAGAGTGATTGCCGAGGTAGTACAAGTAGCGTCTGGTGTGAACGCAGCATTAGATATGAAGGGTCATAGTCTACTCGATAAATACAGAGCACATTTTGCAGTGAAAAAACACATTCAAGCATAGAGGTCAATGTCCAGGATGGTCCACTATGCAGGATCTGGGTGTCCCTGTAGTCTTCCTCATACCTAGTTAATTGAAACAGGTAAGTGAGTGACATAGTACAGAAAAGGTAATGTACAAAATTCTTATTTCGCACTTGGTTTTCACAATACCTTTGGTATCTCCAGGCAACAGACAATTTCAGGCTCTAGGCATTTTTGCACAATCGCCACAGGAGCATCTTAGTAGGAGAAGAGTGAAAACAGGATGTTCAGTATAATTTTTATAAAGTAAATGTGCTAGCAATCATGATGTCTTGTTTTTGTTTAAGACCATCAAATGCTAATATACACAGGGCTGTGTCATAATAATATACAATATTGCAAGTAAACAGATTTTTAAGACAGCTACTGTGTGGCATATAGAAAAGATACAGGTCACAGAAAATTGCTGGCTGCTTAGAATTACAGGTAATAAACATTCACAAAAGAACAGGAAGGCAAAGGCTCTGTTGCTTAACATGGGAGCACGGTTAACATTGTTTTCTTTTACTTTCCCTTATACCACTCAACACCAACAAGGGCAAAAATGGTTTGTTAGGTATCAGGCAAGGATCGATACACAAAAGTGGCAGTCAGTCCAGGTAGAGTTAATATATTAATAATAACAATAATAATAATAATAATAATAATAATAATAATAATAATAATAATAATAATTTTCATTTGTATTTCACCTTACATTTTTGCAATCACAAAGTGCTACATGATTTAACAAAAAAAAAAAAAAAAAGAGTCAAAATGAAAGATTCTAAAAGTAGGAGTACTAGCAGATTGCTTTTTAAAAAAAAATTAGTTTTAAGATTTCTTTTGAAGCATCTTTCGACTGTGGAGCCCTCTGGTGGACAGGGAGGGCATTCCACAGCCACAGGGCACCAGGGAAAAGGCCCAATCGCCCATGGTGCGGAGCTTGGTTCTGGGGACTTGGAGAGTGTTAGTGGCAGCAGAACAGAGGGTACGTGAGGATGACTGGGGGGAAAGGAGTTTCATAAGGTAAAGGGGGGCATGTCCGTAAATGCACTGGTGGGTGAGGAGGGGGGACCTTGAACTCAATTCTGAGTGAGACAGAAAGTCACTGCAGGAATGTCAGGATGGGGGTGATTTGATCGTGCTTGCGCACCCTCATCAGGATCCTGGCAGCACTGTTCAGCATGCAAAGGAGGCAGTCAGACTAGACAGAGTTGGGCACACAAAAAAACAATCAGATGATGATACAGTGTCCAAATGTGAGGCAGAAGAAGGCAAAATTTAAAAAAACAGGCAAGGTTGAAAAATATGAGGCAAGATTAAGAAAAGGAGTGAGACGAATGGGTAGAACAACGAACTGGCACAGGACAAAGGGAGACGTGAGGTTAAATACAAGAGGTAATTGCAGATGATTAGACAGCTGGAGAAGGAACAATCAGCAGGCAGGTGTGATGAGATGTAACAGGATGCAAAACAGATGGATGGGTGAAAATGACAGTCTGCCTGTCTGCCTGATAAAGTGGCCAGTGACTGTACAGTATATTCCTACTCGGCTGCATTCCAACTCACACAGAGCTAGTGCAGCCCTTTGCATAAGTGATCTTCGTCCTGTTAGAAAAATATAATGATAAAAATATTTGGATGAAGTTTAAGATAAATGTTTGTCTGTTGATGTCACAATGAAATATACATGGTTGACTCAGAAATCAACCAGAAAGTCATAAGAGAAAGAGAGACTTTAAGTGGTGAGATCACGTGATGGTGTCATGTGAAACAGGCGCTAATACAGTTTATATTCAGCATGTTTGGACTGATTAGCCCCACAGATCATCTTTAGTCCTCTGGAGAAAAGATCTTAACCTGCCAAACAGCCTCTGCATACTTTAAACTGTGTTTGTTGATAAACGGTGGCTCTGCTCTAACACTGGAGCCTTATGCTGCAAGGAGAGAAACATTGTTTGATCATTCTTTGTGATTTCTGTATAGTTTTGACTCTACCCTTCTGCTTAATGTCACATGCATCTCAGTTCCTGACCAACATCACCACTGAGGACCAACTACAGGGGGTACTGGAAAGGGTGATGGTTTCTGTTCTGACAACTCTGCCGTGCTGCGTTTACCTCTTCATCAATTTTACCATGTTATTCATTCTAAGGAGTAAAGCGGTGTTCTGTGAGACCTCTCGATACATTCTTCTGTACAACCTTCTTTTTTCAGACACTGTCATGCTTATTCTCTGTCAGCTCTTGTTTATCCTGGGTGCATGTAGAAAACGGTTGACCTATCCTGTGTGCTGTGCTCTGCATATGCTTGGTGCCCTCACCAATGAAATTGGTCCTCTCACACTGGCACTGATGTCTCTGGAAAGGTACGTGGCTGTGTGTTACCCTCTGAGGCACATTACTATAATCACCATAAGAATGACAGGGTTGGTTATCCTAGCTTCGTGGGCCATCAGTTCACTAAATGTCCTCATTCGTGTTGTTTTGTTCTTGCTTTATCCATTTGGAGAGCTGGAGAGCCTGCAGATGACAGCCCTCTGCCGTGCAAGTGCCTTGTTCCTCTTACCGGTTTCAGACTATTATGACAGAGTGTATACATGTTTTGTGTTTGTCTCAGCTGGTGTGGCGATCATCTCCTCATATGTTGGTGTGATGATAGCAGCCAGGTCTGCCTCAGCTGACAAAGTTTCAGCTCAAAAGAGTCGAAACACTCTGCTTCTGCATCTAATACAGCTGGGTCTTATTTTATCTTCTACAGTACAAGGTCCACTGATAACAGCCATCTCAAAAATTGCAACAAGACTAGCTGTTATTCGTGCACATGTTGTTATGTATTTGTGTTTTTTTGTCTTTCCCAGATGTCTAAGCTCTCTTATTTATGGTATCAGAGACAAGGACATCAGGCCCTTGCTTGTGTACTATCTCTGCTGGCGAATGAAACCCAATCATGTTAGGCAAGGCTGAGGAGAAAATGTTTTGTTTATCTTTTATATTCACTTTCCCTTATGGTTGATTTTTATAATTTGGAGGTCCTAGGCAAAGGCCATGTTCCCATATCACCAAGGACACACCACATTAGATAATCCATACTGCACCCTAAGCACAGTTCACCCCATAGTCTGGCTTGAGGTGTAAGTGCTCCATGTTCTCACTCAGAGGAGGTGGGCTTGATCAGTGCAAGCTTGCTCATGGACAAGCACAAACACAAGCCGGTGCATGTAAAAAGACAGTTTCTCACCTGCTCTCACCTGTGGTTGCAATAATTACGATGGATGTGTGTGTTTCTAATAGACCATGTTCAGGGCCTTCCACTAACACGTGGAGTAGACAGCCAGAAGAAAAAATAGCTAGTCATGGGGATCCAGCAAATACCGCAGACAGACAATTTAATGTCACTGCTCTGTAATACACGTTAACATTTATAATGACACACAGTTTTTTTCTGCATGCAAAATAAAAAAATAAATTAAAAAATTGCATTTTTCTGGGATGATTCAGGTTGTGAAATAATGAAGATAACCTACAACTTTTATTTTGTTTTTGTTTACTTTGGTTAACTTTGACTGTATCTATTTCAGAGGTTAGAGAATAATCTGATATGCAAGACACAATGTGCCTGTTAAACCTAACAAAATCAAGACAACTTCATCTTTGTCTATATTTTTTATTGTGGATATTTATCTCTCATGTTTAATTCTATTATTGAAATAATAAAGTCAGACTGTGGGGGTCGGGAACATTTTTTTTACAGCCTTAACATGAAAATAACTTTAGTTTAAGGCTTCTCATCTAACATAAGCTTCTTGTTTATTTTTAACAAATATAGTTGTAACAGTAATATAATTGATACAGTTGATTTTATTTTTGTTTGAAAAAATTATCCATAAAATAGTATGTAGAGGTGGATGAATAAGTTCACTGGTGTGATATTTCAGGAAATTGGTTCGGTGAGGAATAACAATCATTATGGATACATCTGCTTGGAATGTAACAAGAAGACAGGATGTTATAATGAGTTAAAAGGGGTTAACACAAAGAATTAATAAAACAGGATAACAAAACATATATATGATGTATATATCCAAAAAAGGCAAAAAAAGATGAATACCAGAATAAATCACTTTCTGCAGACAAAGATAACTACAGATAAATCAATACTGAAAGGAACTAAAGGAGAAAAACTGTCCCAACCTGGCTCAATGGCCAGGAAAAAGGACAGGAGGAGTGAGTTTTCAAAATAATCAAATTTTTTTATTACAAATGACAGTAAAGAAAAAAAAATAATCATAACAATAATAATACAAGTATGGTGTGGGTATTGTCTGTAATATCAGTAGAGTGTACGTTGGGTGTTGGAAAATTATGAGGTGCGAGGTGTAGAAGGGTACACGAACAAAGAATACTAAATAAATATGCGTGGAGTTTGGACAAAGGGTGCAGGGAGCAGAGTGAGAGACCACAGGCCAACCTTCAAAGAGGAATTGGAGCAGCAGGCCCAAGTGCTCCACATCTGAATGATTTTACCAGCCATTACAGTCACCTCAGAGAGAACAAATATCATTTGGTCTTCTTTAAATATATACACAGGGCTGTCACAAAACTCTTGACACTGCTGCCACCTCAAGTGAACATAAAAAGAATGAATGTGAAGGTAGGAAGGCTTGCCAATGATCACAAAAAATGGCTATCATCTTAAGATAGTCACGGTGCTGCATGCTGGGCTGCGGTGCTGTTGTTCTGTGGCAGATGTGCTCCTTCCCCCCTTGTTCCTCTCAGTCTTGCTCGTTCACTCTGCAGAGTCTAACCTGAGCCCATAAAAACATGCTCATATTTTTAATCAAAAGAGGTTAAGCAGTTAAATTTTTAAGTCATGGACAAAACACAAGTGTGATTACTGTAAAGACAGGAAACAAGTGCATGTGTTTGGTAAAACCCTCACTTTCAGGCTGAATCTCATTCAGTGCAGGCCAGCTCCTTGCCTGTCAATTTATGGTTGTGGTTCAAGAGAATCATTAAAAAAACAAAATAATGCAACTGGCCTGGACAAAAATGAAGGTACCCTCAACTTAATATTTTGTTGCCCAACCTTTTAACCCTTGTGGGTTGCTTTAACTTACTACCCTTTGAGGTTATCTGAGGACATTAATGTCCTCTCCCAAAGCTGCTATAAAAACATAACAGATTATTATTATTTTTTTACTTTTTTTGCTCAAATCATTCAGTCAACTTCAGTTCTAATCAAAAATACCAAATATGTAATTAGTTATTTTATTTTAACCCTTTAAATGCCAACTTGATTACATGATGTACGAATTTTAATGAAAAAAAAAAACACAAAAAGTGAGTTATTATCAATATTGTAAAAGTTGAAGCCTGAGGATTTTTTTCAAAGATCAGGCTTATATATACTTAAGATCAATAACAAAATTGATTTTCATGCATTGTTAATTTTTTTGCAGAGCCCAATTTATAATTTACTACCCTTTGAGGTTATCTGAGGACATTAATGTCCTCTCCCAAAGCTGCTATAAAAGCATAACAGATGTTTTATTCATCTGCAGAAAAGCACCTCTTTATCTCACTTGATGCTCACCAGGGGACTGAAATGATCAGTCTATCAAAGACATATAGATATAAATTTGGTTCTGACAGGACAGCAGCCTGTAACTGAATAAACTCACTGTTTGTGTTGACTTCACAGTGAGCTCTGTGAGGTGCAGCAGGGCCCATCCTCTGATTCACTTTAGAGAGTGCATGTATGTTTGAGTGTGAAGGTATGGTAAAGACATGTTATCAGACATTAACAGTTCTACAGTAAGGTAAGGCAAAGGTCAGTCTCTCCACCTCAGACACACAGAGACACAGACGATGCATAGAGCTACAACAGGACAAATGTACTTCAGTGTTGAACTCTCCGTCCCTTCTTCATACTGTCTGTGTCTTCTATGTCCAGCTGATTCTGAGTGTTAATTGTAGTTTACAAAATAGTTGAAACATGGAGGATAAATGCTCAAATTGATAAAAACAAAGATGATTTGAAAATTGTTTTAGGAAAAGTGGACAACAGCAATGTTAGAGTATTTTCACTGCTGTTTTTACCACAAAGAATGACCATTGTTTTATCCATTATTTATCCATAATGTATTTCAATTGGCATTTAAAGGGTTAGAATAAAATAAATAATTAAATATTGGTATTTTTGATTAGAACTGAAGTTGACGGGATGATTTGAACAAAAAAGTAATAAAGATATTAATCTGTTATGTTTTTATAGCAACTTTGGGAGAGGACATTAATGTCCACTACTAAAGGGGAGTAAATCATGAATTGGGCACTGCAAAAAAATTAAAAATACATGAAAATCAATTTTGTTATTCATCTCATGTATATTTAAACCTGATCTTTGAAAAAAATCCTCAGGCCTTCAACATTTATAATATTGATAATAACTCAGTTTTTGTGTATTTTTTCATTAGAATTCATACATCATGTAATCAAGTTGGCATTTAAAGGTTTAACATAAAATAACTAATTACATATTTGTTTTTTTTTATTAGAACTGAAGTTGACTGAATGATTTGAGCAAAAAAAGTAAAAAAAAATAATAATAATCTGTTTTGTTTTTATAGCAGCTTTGGGAGAGGACATTAATGTCCTCAGATAACCTCGATGGGGAGTAAATTATGAATTGGACTCTGCAAAAAAATTAACAATGCATGAAAATCAATTTTGTTATTGATCTTAAGTATATTTAAGCCTGATCTTTGAAAGAAATCTTCAGGCCTTCAACTTTTACAATATTGATAATAAATGAAGCGAAGCCTGCGAGCTAGTTCAGGCAGACAACTCGAGCGGCCCTGCTATTTACATGTCACATGTCACATTCACATATCAAACGTCACACTCCTTACATCAATCCTCCAATCACACTCTCCGCCTCTCAATTTGGCGGTGTATTTAAACTGGGAGTTTACCCATCCCTCCCTCTGCTCGGCAAACGTCTATGCTGCCAGACACTGATTGCTGCGTGTTCTTTCAGCTGCTCTCTCATGGGATCGTCATCATACCTTTTGCTCCGGTGATCCTGATGTCTCGTCGTCTCCGATTCAGTGAGTGAGTCTAGGCTGGCATGGTAGGATGCTGAGTTTAATCCCGAAACCCAGATTCAGTCCCTGAAGTCAGCTTTGTGAATGAATCCTGCTTCGTCCTCGCCGGATCTCCCGCACGTCCGCAAACAACCCGCGTCCGGCCAGTGCACCGCATCCTGGAAGAATTCTACGCCAGTAAAATTACCACGCCGGCCAACCTCAGCCATGAAGAGATTTTTGATTATTAGATGATCCAGCAGTACTCCAGATTCCCCCCGGGGGGAAGGTAAAGCGCCAGGTAAAGCACACTGCTAATGTCCCTCCTCCTGAACTGGAGCCTGGCGCTGCCCCGGCCCCCCAAAGCGGAGCAGCCAGATTCCGGCTTCTCCACAGACGCGTCCTCCCTGTCTGCACTCCTCGAAGTTAAAACAGCGCTGAACACCATGGAAAACAATGCCGCGCCACATGAACATCCCGGGTCCACTTCCGCGTCCTTCGCTTCGCTGGATGCAGGCCTTCCTGGGTGCCGTATGCCGCAAGAATCCTGGGATCTGCAGTCCCGTTCCTGCCAAGGGTCTTGGTTTCTGCCTCCTGCTGCTGCTATTCCTGATTCTCTAAGGAATCAAATCTTTTCAGGTAATCTCATTCCCGTAATCTTTAACATCTGACACAATGACTGAATTATAAGTCTTCTTCAGGGTTTGTTAGATCATCAGCTCTTGTCATTAATCATATTTTATTTCTCACTTTTATTCATCTGAGAGGTATGGAGAATCATCATCGACATTTACTATTATCATACTTTGGTCTTATCTCGATAGGCCATGATATTATTCTGGTGAAGATTCTGTTGTGTAGTTTGAATTTGCATACATAGATTCAGAATGAGGTGTGGAGACGAATCAGAAATCAGAATCAAGAATACTTTATTAATCCCCAGGGGAAATTCGGTTGTTTTAGTTGCTCTTGAACACAGTATACCAGTTGGAAATATAAGATGAAGACATTAGAATAGAGGAGCATTAATTTAACTTAATTAAATTAATTAATTAATTAATTAAAGCTATGGCCTACGATTTGGAAGCTTTGTACATATTAATAACACCGTTTATAAGGCTGTTATGGTCCTATGGTCCTATCTACACAGTATAAAGACCAAAAAGAACGAAAAAAATCCATTCAGTATATCCGCTGAAAAGCTGCATACTAGCTGACCAATCAAGCCTAAGAACCTGCAACTATTAATTGGTCCGTGAGTTAGTCCATGAGTCCATCCAATCCTCGTCTCCCTCACTACGCAGTACGCAGCATCTTGCCCATGGTCCCGCCTCCTCCCCTCTACCTCCGGTGAGCAGCTAGCTGCGTTAGCTACTGAACTATCATGGAGCCGGGAAAGCCTAGCGCCGAATCCGGGAATCCGCCTCCCTCTCCCAAGACAGTCTGGCTGCAGACCACCCTTCTCCTCTCCCCTCTCCCTCGTCTCCCTCACTACGCAGTACGCGGCATCTGCCCATGGTCCCGCCTCCTCCCTCTACCTCCGGTGAGCAGCTAGCAGCGTTAGCTACTGAACTATCATGGAGCCAGGAAAGCCTAGCGCCCGAACCGGGAATCCGCCTCCCTCTCCCTTGGGCCCAGCGGAGCTCTGCCCGCGGGTGGAGGGAGGTGGAGGCCTGTTAACGCTAGCCTCACCCGGCCGTCAGACCTTCAGCATCGGCCGCCCCTGGTTGATCAGGTAATGGCTTTGTTTACTACAGTGGGAGATGTCTGCTGAATAACTCTGGTTAGTTTGTGCCTGTCACAGGGCTAATAACTTGTAGGGGAGCGGGTTAGCCTGTTAGCCGCTAATCGTTAGCACTGTAAGCTGAGCTGGGGAGGACAGGCTGAGAAAGATAAATCCTCCCCCACACTCGGCTCCGCTCTGGCGGCGCCAGACCCGCATTGCCGCCGGTCCAGTTGAAATGGCTACTGCTGTGTGTTATAAGGGGGATGTCTGTCGTGTTTGATACTTTCAGTTGAGCTGAGCTGTTTTTGATTGAGTTTGCTGCTGATATATTGTGCTAGTCGCTCGTAGCTCTGCCGGAGGGGGCTTATATGAGCCAACACGAGCTGGGGGCGGGATCTTGGAACACGGGGGGGAGAGGTGAGGGAAGGAGGGGCAGGCTGCGGTTTCAAATCGTGGACACCAGCTTTAAGAGGCAGAATTAAAATAACATAGAAAAAATTCAACCAAATGAAAATAAAAGGATCGTAACATGAAACATCAACTTCCTTGTGAAAAGAAAATAATTAAGTTAAAATGAGACTGTGAATGAGATAAAGGTATAAACAGTATTCACAATTCGTAATATTTATACCACAGATGTTCAGGTAAAGCTAAGGATAGTGATCCAAGACTGTTCAGTTCCTTACTTGGCAGAATTTATGTGGCTTTCTGTGTTTCAGAGACACTATTTGTGAAGTATATCCGCAACGTAGAGAGGAATTTGTCACCTGCTTAGCCACAATTTCAGATCTTTCCTGGAGTGGTTCTCTTTAAGGGTACCACAGCCTTTTCTGTCAAAGCTGCCACGTATATCAAATCAATCAAAGGCTAAATTAGTCTTTAGTTGACCTAATCCTTATTAGCTTACATTCTACCAGGCATTAAACCATATCCTGCTCCATCTGCAGTTCCTTCACCCAAATGACCTCCCTCTGTCCAAGAACTGTCAGCTCCTAAACCTCAAACAAATCCATTGCCCAGCTCTAAAAGTAATAAGTATAAGGAGGCTCCATCCTGCAAAATTCAGGAATAAACATTAAGCATAATTCAACTCTAGTGAACGTGCCAGCACTTTCCAAAGCTCTTTCTAATCACCTCAGTAGATGCTTTGAATTCTCTCACCACTGGTCCAGTCCAAGGTTCCTAAAAGGGCTGGCTGGCTCAAATAAATAAATGAATAAATAAATAAATAATGAATAAATAAATGAATAAATAAATATATTTATTATTTAAAATAATAATAATTATTATTATTACAAATATATAAAAAAATATATATATCAATTAAGATGATAATAAATAAAACACATTAATGCATATTTAATTCGTTCACAGAACCTTATCATGCTCTATGCCCCAAACGCACGAACTGAAATTGGGAAAGGGCTTTTGGGTACTCTGTACCATCAGACTGGAGTGTTTTGCAGAATGACTTAAGCTCAAGGAGCCGGTGTCCTTAAATGTTTTTAAATCCAAAATGAGAGACATGGAGGTAGATTCTAGCAAATGCCGATGTTTTTAGCTAAGCTGTGATATGGCTCATAGATGTATCTGTTTTAAATCCATAATGATGTGCTCGTAAATTGTTTCTCTTTTTTGTATCTGTAAGCAAATTGTGTTTTTGCTGCTGCCTGTCTTGACCAGGTCTCCCTTGGAAAAGAGGTTTTAATCTCAATGGGACCAATCTGGTTAAATAAAGGCTAAATAAATACATAAATAGATGATGATGATAATAAATAACCAATGTCAGAAGAAAAAAAAAAAAAAAAAAAAAATTAATAAAATAAAATAAAATAAAAATAAATAAATAAATAAATAAATGTATACGTGTGTGTGTATGTGTATATATATGTGTTTGTGTATGTATGTGTGTGTATGTATATGTGTGTGTATATATGTGTATATATATGTGTGTGTGTATATATATGTATATATGCGTGTGTATATATATATATGTATATGTATATGAATAAATGAATAAATAATAAAAATAATGATGATGATGATAATGATAATGATGATATATTAATACTAATAACTTTCAGAGGCTTTCAGGCTTCAGAGGCTTGATGCTGGACAACATGTGAAAACTCCCTTTGCTCTGTTCCATCAGCCACAGTGGAAAAATAAATAAATTCAGGGAAAAAAAAAAAAAACAAAACATAAATAAATGATAGAATAAATAAATGAATACAAATTAATTGATTAAAATACTACTACTACTACTACTACTAAAATAATAATAGTAATAAAAATAATAAAAATAAATTAATAAAAATAATAATAATAATTAAATCTTAAAGACAGAGCAGTTTTGATGAAGGCTGTTGTTCAGATCTGCAGTTGTTCTTTGCTATGCACTGAATGAAATAGCATTTCTTTCTTTACTTGACTATGTTGAGTCTTCAGATTCTCTCCAGTTATATACTGACGCTGCTCCATCTGCTGGTCTTGGGGGGTTCCTATAACAATGAGTGGTTTGTAGATGTCCGGCCAACCGAAATACAGACCCTCAAGGATCCTCAATCTACTGCCCTTTATGAGCTTTACCCAGTAATGTTGCTTGCTCTCAACCAGGTCTCTATTTTATTCCACAGCATGGTCTCAGCTTTTCTGATTTGAAAATAGAAAGCACATGTATGCTTTATCCTCAAAGCACTCAAATCCGTAAGATCTCAACAAGGCACCTATATCAAATTGCAAAAACTAAAACTGTTTTTCTTTTGTCATTTCTCTATGTTGAAAATCTGCATCATCGTCCCCCCTTATCAACAATCATCCCCTGGTTCATCAATGGTCACAAATCTATGATGAGATTCTGGTTCTCTTCAAATCTGCGCTGTTTCTGTTGAGCCATGGCCTGCCTCCCGCACTCTATTCCCCTCACTCCGTGAAGATTGGTGTAACCATGACCGCATCGCTTCATCTGCCTACCTCAACACCGGAATCCCCGGCGCGCTGGTCCTTTTCTGCACATCAACGCTAAGGAGACTTCACAAGAAAGTCATCCAGTCTGCTCAAAGCTCATGAGTTCCTGCATTTGACATTTAAAGATTGCATCCAATTGCTGCATAACTCTGTACTGCATATCAGGTGGTGTGCTGGGGTTAAGTATGTACCAATTCATCATGCTAACATCTGCATTCACTAGGTAGTATATTCCTCTCAGCGGGCGCTGGGGGGAATGGTGACACGGCCAATGTGCCAGGGCCCACACATAGTAGACACTAGGTAGTATATTCCTCTCAGCGGGCGCTGGGGGGAATGGCGACACGGCCAATGAAGCCAGGGCCCACACATAGTAGTCACTAGGTAGTATATTCCTCTCAGCGGGCGCTGGGGGGAATGGCGACAACCAATCTGCCAGGGCCACACATAGTAGTCACTAGGTAGTATATTCCTCTCAGAGGGCGCTGGGGGGAATGGCGACACGGCCAATGAAGCCAGGGCCCACACATAGTAGACACTAGGTAGTATATTCCTCTCAGCGGGAGCTGGGGGGAATGGCGACACGGCCAATGAAGCCAGGGCCCACACATAGTAGACACTAGGTAGTATATTCCCCTTAGCGGGCGCTGGGGGGAATGGCGACACGGCCAATGAAGCCAGGGCCCACACATAGTAGTCACTAGGTAGTATATTCCTCTCAGCGGGCGCTGGGGGGAATGGCGACACCGCCAATGAAGCCAGGGCCCACACATAGTAGTCACTAGGTAGTATATTCCTCTCAGCGGGCGCTGGGGGGAATGGCGACACGGCCAATGTGCCAGGGCCCACACATAGTAGTCACTAGGTAGTATATTCCTCTCAGAGGGCGCTGGGGGGAATGGCGACACGGCCAATGAAGCCAGGGCCCACACATAGTAGACACTAGGTAGTATATTCCTCTCAGCGGGAGCTGGGGGGAATGGCGACACGGCCAATGAAGCCAGGGCCCACACATAGTAGACACTAGGTAGTATATTCCTCTAACAGCAGGCGCTGGGGGGAATAGCCACACGGCCAATGAAGCCAGGGCCCACACATAGTAGTCACTAGGTAGTATATTCCTCTCAGCGGGCGCTGGGGGGAATGGCGACACGGCCAATGAAGCCAGGGCCCACACATAGTAGTCACTAGGTAGTATATTCCTCTCAGCGGGCGCTGGGGGGAATGGCGACACGGCCAATGTGCCAGGGCCCACACATAGTAGTCACTAGGTAGTATATTCCTCTCAGAGGGCGCTGGGGGGAATGGCGACACGGCCAATGAAGCCAGGGCCCACACATAGTAGACACTAGGTAGTATATTCCTCTCAGCGGGAGCTGGGGGGAATGGCGACACGGCCAATGAAGCCAGGGCCCACACATAGTAGACACTAGGTAGTATATTCCTCTAACAGCAGGCGCTGGGGGGAATAGCCACACATAGCAGTTCTCAGCAGCGCCAGGCTCCTATCAGTTATGTTTTGGGGGTGTTCTCATATGTTTTGCTCATCACTCCTCCTTGCCTTCATGTAAACATTTCTGCAAGGAGTGATGAGACTGGAGCCTGGACGCCAAACCTGTAACATGTATATGCAGCTACAATAAAACAATTGAACGTGAGTTGACTGACTGAAATGAAGCGAAGCCTGCGAGCTAGTTCAGGCAGACAACTGGAGCGGCGCTGCTATTTACATGTCACATTCACATATCAAACGTCACACTCCTTACATCAATCCTCCAATCACACTCTCCACCTCTCAATTTGGCGGTGTATTTAAACTGGGAGTTTACCCATCCCTCCCTCTGCTCGGCAAACGTCTATGCTGCCAGACACTGATTGCAGCGTGTTCTTTCACCCCCACCTCCACCCCAGCATCCACCTGCAGGCTCCAGGGGGTGTTCTCATATGTTTTGCTCATCACTCCTCCTTGCCTTCATGTAAAACTGAAGTTGACTGAATGATTTGAGCAAAAAAAGTAAAGAAGAATAATAATTTATGTTTTTAAAAATTCATACATCATGCAATCAAGTTGGCATTTAAAGGATTAAAATAAAATAACTAATTACATATTTGTTTATTTGTTTATCATATTTTTTATTAGAACTGAAGTTGACTGAATGATTTGAGCAAAAAAAGTAAAGAAGAATAATAATTTATGTTTTTAAAGCAGCCTTGGGAAAGGACATTAATGTCCTCAGATAACCTCAAAGGGTAGTAAATTTGTTCTACGGTAACCTTTGACCTCTGACAAAAATCAAACTTTAAATTTTAAGACTTTCCATGAAAAGAACCTTCCTAAAAAAAGTCATTCAATACTGAGTAACACTGCCAAAATTATGGCCAACAGTTGAGCAAAAAATTGTCTGTAAGGACAAAAATGTCCCTGATTACCCACAAGGGTTAAGGAAATTACTGAGCCCCTAAGGTGCCATGGAAAAAAAAATTAAAAAAATAAATCGTGCGCACGAGATTCTAAAATATGCACATGATATATTAAAACATGCGCACAAAATTCTTCATGTGCATGTTTTAAAAGGTAGTGATAAATAGCCTACGGGACTGTAAATACCCTGCACGCCTACTTTCACAGACACAACAAAAGGTGGCTGGTAACTGGGATGCTTGAATCGGGCCTGGCTATCTTCTTCCTCTTGGTTTGTAATGGCAGCTGACGACAATAAATTATGGGGCTTTACGGCCCCATAATAGCGCAGCTGTCTGTTGCAGCTTGCCTGTCTAATTAAATCGGGCGCATGTTTTAGCTTAACCATGCGCACGTTTTAGTATATCGTGTGCATGATTTACTTTTTTTTTTTTTCTCCGTGGCACCTTAGGGGCTCCGTAGGAAATCACTGCAATCAGGCAATTCTAACTCTGAATGAGACTTCTGCACCTGTCGACAGATATTTTGGCCCACTCCTCATGAGCAAACTGCTCCTGCTGTCTCTCAGGTTTGAAGGGTGCCTTCTCCAGACTGCATGTTTCAGCTCCTTCCACAAATTTTCCATAGGACTGAGATCAGACACTTCAGAATAGTCCAATGTTTTGTTTTGAGCCATTCTTGGTTGTTTTTAGTGTTTTGGGTCAAATGGTGAAGCCATTGCAAGAGCCCCTCATATGATGTCACCACCAAACCCCCGAGACACATAACCAGTAGTGTCAAAAGAGGCTTGAGACCAGGGATTTTGACACCACACTTTCTGATCATGGAAAAATGCAGGGGTGGGGGGCAAAAAAAAGATAAGAAATGATGGAGGGAAAAAATAACAATAATAATAATAATAATAATAATAATAATAATAATAACAATAATAATAATAAAAAGAAAGGGGGGGGCACATAAGCACAACACTAACACAGTCAACAGTATACAGAACTAACAATATCAAACAGAACTTGGTGCTAGTCTCGAGTGAGAGACTGCTTCATCTTCCAGTTAACCCTAACCCTAAATAGCTTACCATGTGAATCCACACTTAAAAGCCTAAACTTAACGCTTGAATCATATTGCTCTTATGGTGTTCAAAACTGTCAAGCTGCTCTATTTAAAGAAACAAGAGGGCTATCTTTCAGGTCTAACATACATCAAGTACATATAGCTTATCCCAGACCAGATATAACCTATTTGGAACTAGACACGTTGGTTTATACAGATAAATTGAACAAATAGACATGATTCAGAGGTAGAAACAGCAATAGTTCAGCCCTAAAGTTATTATCACATGAAATATGCTGTTCTCAACTGAATATGAATACTGAATACTGAACTGAATATGTACTGAGCAATACCTAGGCAAATGTGCATCTGCATAAGGTCTATTAATGACCCATTACATGACCAAAATTTTAATACTGAACTACGAAACTAAATGCTAAACACAACATGACTGATATGGAAAGCAGTCCGTCTGTGAATGACTTAAAAACAAATAGTCACTGTTAGCATTTGTTGCTTAGTATAACCCTGACATTTTGATGTAAGCAGCTGTGTATATGCTTGAAATATGCATAGATACAGGGATGACATCAAAAACAAATGAGGCATGCCATCATGTAGTCATCAATGTTACCTGACTGTCGGCAACACTTTACAGGACTGAAGTCACCATGGCAGCCGTACTAATCCAATAGGGCGCTAACAGGTGTGAATCGTAAAGTCATCACTTCTTCTTTTTAGTCAGATTCTCCAGGATGAAATCCTTTGCTCGTGCCGGGTCTTTGAAGCTCATCTCTCTACCATCTTGCGTTGTAATCCGCAGAACCGCAGGGTATCGCAGCCTGAAGCGGACACCCTCGCAGCCCCGCAGCAGACCACTAACCTCGTAGAAGGCAGCATGCTGCTTGCTCACCGTCTGTGTGAAGTCAGGAAGGATGCGTATCCGATCACCCTGAGCTGTAGTTATGGACTTCATTTCTATAGCCTTCTTTATGATTTCCTCCTTCTCAGAAAAATACTGGCACCTTAAAACAAAAGCTCGTGGCGGTTCGTTGTCATCGGTCGGTCTGACACGAAGGGTGTGGTGAGCCCGGTCCAAGAGCGGCGTCTTCTCGAGGTTCAAGGCATCTTTCAGGAGTCTTGCGATGAAATCAGTCACACGGCCACCATGTTCTCGACCCTCTTTCACTCCAGTAATGCGGATGTTTGAGCGTCGAGACCTTGCCTCTAAATCCTCACTCTGTTCTTTCAGCACGGCCAACTCTCTTTTAATAGTAACGATGTCATTTTCGAACACGTTGATGGCATCTGAGTGACCACCCATTGCTGTCTCCAACTCGGCGGCCCACTTCTCCGCTGCTTCTACTTTGGCGTTGGCGTGCTCCACTGCACTTCGTAGTTCGGTCCGGAGTTGGTCGATTTAACTGCGGAGCTCTGCAGACTGGGCAGCCGATTTTTCCTCAATCTTTGCCAGAAAATCCTCTTGAAGTGAAGTAATTGCCTGAAGCACCACATCTTGGTCACTAGCTGAATCACTGACTTTTTTTTGAAGTGGCTAGAAGCTCGGAGCTATGTTAGCATTTTGGCTGGGGACAGCTTCTGCATCCTTGCGGCCACTTCGGCTCTTGTTCATCTTTATTTTGACAGAGTCGCAGAACTTCGTTCCAGCTCGATGAAACTTTGTCTATTGGAGTCTGATCTGACAAGAAGCAGCTTTATGCCTGGTATCTTAAATAGTGGCAATATGTTCATACTTTAGCACTTCGTGTGGGTAGCTCGGCTTCACTCCGACTTTACATGGCTCCGCTCCAACCGGAAATCCCAAATCATTTAGTTCATATAGAGCTTTTTTATGACATCCTAATACACACAATGTAAAAACAAGAAAAGATATACTGTATTTTTTTTACATTTGTGTTATTGTGTTATTAAATCATATAATATCATGACAGATTTAAAAAGAGAGAAAATCCTTGTAAACTTTATTTGTTTAAACAAAAAAAAAAACAGTTCCTACCTTCATTTGTAGAGGTAAGTTGTTGTTGTTGTTGTTTTTGTTGTTTTTGTTGTTGCTGTTGTGGTCCTAAAAATTTCAAGAACGAACCTCCGAGGTGGAAAAAAAAAATGCACATAGTATTTAGTCAGCTGGCTTTATGTTCATGCTGCAAAAATTGTGTATGCTACACACTCAATAATAAGATCTGCTTGGAATATGAACAACCAGCTTCGCTGTTCCTGGTAATATTTTTGATTAATGTATGTGACATAAAGAAAATTCAGGGAGCTGTATGATATTGCCCTCTTCCAAATACAAATTAATTACTAGTTAGCTTACTGATAATTACCGACTTTACCGTTTAATAAGCTAGGCTAAGGTGCAGTAAACATGTCATGTGTGCAGACAGTTGTGCTTTGTGAGACTACAGACTGGGACAAAGTGCATCATAACTTTTTCTAAATAATGTCAGATTATACACGTTTGAACTCACCACTTTCCTGTTTTCTTTTTATCTTCATCCTCTTGTTTTATGTTTTTTTTGCGTTCCCAGACGGGTACGCTCGTGTTACACTTGTCCAACGATGATGACCGTTCATCAAGGTGCCAGCGGTTTTATTTTCCCATCAACACTGCAAAATCTGCAAAACATGTATAAAAGCAGTCATTCATGAGTATCTGCTTTACATGCTGTGGTTCTGAGCATCTTACGCTGTGTGACTGAGCTCACTTCCCGTACTGCCTGACTTGAATCAAATAACACAGTGATCAACAGTACAACTATTACCGGCCTACTGTAAACAATTAATACAACAGTTGCTGTTTCACAGTTAACCAAATACATAATGAAAGACAAAACCTTATGTCAGTGCAACAGCAACAAACAATTCAGAAGTGCAAGGTAAAAGAAACCCAAAAGCTTTAAAGTTGACTATAAAGATGCAGGCAGCAGCCAAAGATCATTTAAGCCAAACACTTCACAAATGTAACTATCGCAGAGGAAACTGACAGCATGAACAATGCAGATGCATTGCTGTTAATCATAAAAATATATACATAATAACACTGACATATTAACTTTCAGTCCATGGTGTACTTCATTACAACCCACTCTTATAATCTCTCACACATTACCAATGTTGTGCATATTTGTATATTTCAGAGGGATAAGATCACAAATTTACCCTTGTAACTGACAGACAATAAGATTTGGCATCTGCGCAAATTAATAGTTTTAAAACATAAATGTTTTGACACCAGGCTGTATCGGCTATCTCTCATCACAAACACCGTTTGGATCATTTATGGTAGTTATCCACTTTAAGTTCTGTACATAGTTTGTATTGTACTGTGTTCGCTAAATCTGCAATCACGGCGCCATTAACAATGCTCTACACTCACACATGGCGCTCGATCAACCCTTACGGCGGCATTACATTGTACATTAGCAGCTAAGGCTAACGGCAGTTAGCGTCCTTATTTATGGACGTTCGCTATCTTGTAAACAAATAAATTCGGCTTGACGACTTAAGAAATAAACTTCAGATAACTTAACGGAGGCATTTGTACACTTTACTCACCTGCAAAACATATATAGAAGCAGTCATTCATGAGTATCTGCTTTACATGCTGTCGTTCTGAGCATCTTACGCTGTGTGACTGAGCTCACTTCCTGTGATGCCAGGATTACTGCGACAGTCAGTCTCATTGCCCAAGCCGACACTGCCACCTTCTGACACAAATGGGTATTGTCTCATAATTATTCCAGGTGCAACAGGTGAGTGTTTTACCAGTGCCACTAAATGTTTTAAGCTACATAAATGAAAAAAAATGATAAAAAAAAAATATTAATGGGTGGACCCAGTTAATGTTACTAACCACTAAAAGAATTCTGGGTATAATTTGAACTAAGAAAATGTCCAGGGTGCCACACTCGCTTTATTTTGAAGGAAAGAGCTGGCATGGGCAGTCAGGACCGCATGAGGGGGTTCCAAACGTGCTGCGGCAGTGTGTTTGGAGGTTTCAGATTGTGTCATCGATATGGAGGATCGATATTGGCCGCGTCTCGGAGGGTTCCTTAACACACTCTGCAGTGACAGCTAGTGGGGGCCCCAGGGTTGTTTCCCAATGCATCGACGTTGCAGTGTCTAAAGCAGTTCAGTCATTTTGTCATTGACAGAAGAACCAATGTCAGCTCTGTTCTGGGGCCCTAGGCAATTGTCTAGTATGCCTACCCCATTGCGGCAGGTCTGCTCAAAGCAATAGCTAATGGTTCTATGGCCAGATCAAAAAGGAACGGCGGCAGACAGAAACCTTGTCTTGTGCCACGATACAGTGGGAAGTAGCTCTATGCAACTGTACTCATACGTATCGAAGCCAAAGGGGATGAGTAAATTGTTTTAATCCAGGATGAAAAGGTAGAGCCAAATCCAAACCTCTCCAGAGTAGTAAATAAATATTCCCACTCCACCCAGTCAAAGGCCTTCTCAGCATCTAAGGAAATCACCACTTCTGGCTGCCAGGTGGAGTGGGAAGAATAAAGTACATTAAATAAACAGCAATATATTGTAGAATGACTGTCTCCCTGGTATGAAACCTGATTGGTCGGGGTCTATTATTTTAGGAATCACAGTTTCCAGGCGATGGGATAAAACTTTAGCAAGAATTTTGTAATCACAGCATAATGGACTAATGGGGTGGTAGGAGCCACAGTCAGAGGATCCTTTCCTTTCTTTCGCAAAAACAATTGTTGTTGCTTTGGACAAAGCGTAAGGTAGTTTTTGCAAAGAGATGATTTGTTCAAAAGTTCATTTAGAACTGGGGACAGCTTAGATGAAAAAGTATAACAAAATTCAAGTGGTAGTCTATCTGGACCGGTAGTTTTACCATTTTGCATTGAATTTATGGTCAGCGTTAATTTGTCAGCCGAAATTTTGGAGTCGAGGGGAGGCTGATCTTCTGGACCAATCATTGAAATTTCCAGCTAATCAAAAAAAGCCTGGGTCTTGGATGGGTTGGCAGGAGCTTGTGATGTATAGAGATTTGTATAGAACTCTTTAAATTGTACATTTATGATTATGGGATTGCTAGAAGTTGGGCCCTGTAATGTGCGAATTTCAGTGATTCTACGATTAGCTGAAGCTTGTCTAAGCTGATTAGACAACAACCTGCCGACTTTGTCGCTATGTTCATAATAATTTTGCTTTGTCGGGAAGATCATTGAACTCCGCTTGTATTAACAACAAATTCTAGTGTTAGATAAGTATTAAAGCATATTTGTGCCTATTTGCTCTTTCAGTCAGGGTTCCATTTAACAGTGTACAGAAGGTATGTGGCTGGAAGAATGTCTATGGACATGGTGCACATGCACAAATGGTATCTCATAATGTTGACTTTTTATCTGGCAATTTTGACATTCAATCTAATAATTGTGACTTTTTATCTCACAATTTCAACTGTTTTTCTCATATTTGTGACTTTTTTTATCTTATTGTAATGACTTTTTATCTCATAAATCTGACTTATTTTGAGTTCCATAAATTCAATTTTTTTAAGTGGCAGAAACAGGCTTCCATACATTTGCGTGTGGATCTTCAAGTTGGAAAATTTATGCCAAAAGTCACAAGACAGGGGTTAGATTGTGCCAAAAAGGTTGTAGAATTGTTTTTTTTTGTACTTGAAGAATATTTCCTTATTTTTTTTTTTTTTTCTGAAGCATGGTGCATTTGTTTGATGCGTATATTTCTAATTTGCAAAACATAATGCCTTAGTTTGTGAATGATGTTTAGTATTTGCAAACCAAACTAACTTTGTGAATTGTCGGGCATGAGTACAACAGGTTTTGTGTGTTTGTGAGGTTTTGTCATGATTCTAACTCCATAGTACTGACCCTACCACAGGAGGAAGGTTAATCAGTATTTTTCCAAATAATTTTTCAATTTGTTTTTGTTATCACTGGGATCATTGATGAAGTTTCTGGCCTCTTGAGGAAATAGCATCACCTTTCTCAGATGATGACGTGAATATGTCACATGAACAAGGGAAAGCACGAATACATCAACAGAATGGGGATGCAGACACTTCTGCAGACCTGCTCTGCTCTGCTCACTGAAAGCATGGATGCTAGTCTGCCTACAACCTTAAAACCATCAACTGTACTTCTGTCTAGCTGTTTCTTGTCCAAGGATCTGAACTGAAGTTAGTGCCTTTTTCTTTTTAGGATTCAAAATAATTTTTCAAGTTTTGACTGAAATGCTTCTCTGAATGTCTACTTTGAATCAGTCTATGACCAGCTCCACTGCTGATCAGAAACAGCAGTATCAGGGGCTTCTGGAGAGACTGTTATTCTCATTTTTTTCAACAGTACCATGCTGCATATTTCTTTCCATTAACTTTATCATTTTATTCATCATAAGGAGTAAAACTATGTTCACTGAGACCTCTTGTTACATTCTCCTGTATAACCTCCTTTTTGCCGATACTATTGTTCTGATAATTAGTCAACTGATGTACCTAATCACTGCTTTTAGACTACGGCTGACTTATCCTGTGTGTGGTTTTCTAAACATGCTTTCTACTCTCAACAAAGAAATCTCCCCTCTCACACTGGCAGTGATGTCTCTGGAGAGGTATGTGGCTGTGTGTTACCCTCTGAGGCACGCTACCATCATCACTGTCAGGAACACAGTGGTGGCTATTTTCTTGATTTGGGCCCTCAGCTCACTAAATGTCCTCATTCGTATCATTTTGATGTTACAGTTTCCATTTGGAGAGCTGGAGAGTCTTCAGATGACAAACCTCTGCAATATGCGCACAATTATACTTGTTCCAATGTTTGAACTTTATGAGAGAGCATATACTTGTTTACTCATTGTTTTAGTTGGATTTGCAATCATTTACTCATATGTTGGTGTAATGATAACAGCCAGGTCGGCATCAACTAACAAAGCGTTTGCTCAAAAGACTCGTAACACATTGCTGCTACATCTAATCCAGCTGGGCCTCAGTCTGTCCTCAACTATACACAACCCACTGATAGCAGCTATTGCAGCGGTCACAACAAAGATAGTTTTTATTCGTGTTCAGATTATTTTTTATTTGATTATTATTATCTCCCCCAGATGTCTGAGTTCTCTGATTTATGGCATTAGGGACCAGAACATCAGACCCCTTCTTGTGTACCATCTATGCTGTCGACAGACACTCATAAGGCAACAGTGAGGATGGGAGCATAAACCCTGTTAAAGTTCTGTGATAGATCAAGACAAAAACATTTCTGAAAAGGGTCCACGGGTGTATATAAACAACAAGGTTCCTGCAGATCTTCAGATTTAGAGGTTTATAAATTGGAATTTTAAGGCAATAGAATATAAGGCTGAATTTTGGTGCAGAATTTTGGAGATCATATACAAAATATTTAATTCTCACAGTTTTGTCACAGATGAAGCAGAAAAATCAGGCAATGAGTTAAAGTATTTGAAAGTATAACTTTTCTGCTTGCCAGAGAGTTGTGCGAACAGATACACGGACACTGCAACACACAAAGGAACCACCATGCACCACTGTATACTCTTATTGCAGCTGAAAACAGAGTTGACTCTTCTGTGTTTATTTCAAGCATGTGTACTTCTATTAACAATCAATACCTGAACTTGTAATGATGTCACACAGACTGCTACTTTTTTAAAAATCTTCATCACACACAGACTCAGTTAAACAGAACTGCATTATGGCCTTTCAAAACATTGAAAACATTATGCATGTGTCTGCCTCCTAATTCTTTTAATCAAGATACAAAACACATGCTACAGGGGCAAGTTATACACACACACCTCAGTCTGCTACTGGTAAACCTGTGACTGAGGGGCCACTATGTGACCCTCTTTGTCATAGATTGTAGACAGGGGTTAAAGTAGGGTTAAGGAGCTGAGCTCATCACCACCTTAGTGAAATAAAGACATTATTCAATTCAAACGGGCAGTTGCACCACAGAATACAGATCATTATTACATGCACAGCCTGCATGGTTTTCTCATAAGCACCAAGATGCACAACAAATCACAGCACAACATCACCCTCTGCTGGCCCAGCTTCCCTAATATGTAGCATCAAAGAGTCACATGTGAGCCTGTTTGCGTCTGTACCGTAAGCCTGTGCCCTAACATAGCACTTCTCCAGATTTTATAAGACACAGATTGTGCTTTGATTTCTTTTCAGAAAAGTTTTGTCAGAGTGGGATTTAGTGAAGCCTACGCTACATGATATGCACTAGAAATCACCCCTTAAAGGTCCAGTGTGTAGTTTTTAGTGACATCTAAAGGCGAGGTTTGAGATTGTAGCGCTCCCCCCTCCCTTTCGGAGAACCCCTGAGCTACGGTGGCCCTCCAAGCAATAAAAGCGTTTTTTCAACATGGCGTCGTCAACTAGTGTTTCCAGCTACCAAGCTATCAAATATCTCTGTTGATTCACCACATGTGAAAGTTCAGAGAGTATTTTAGGCGAGAAAGTCACCACGTAGAATACCAAAATGTGGTCATTTGAGCCATAAAACGCACAGATACAAATTTCATTTTGGTATTTCGGACATTCTGTTAAGCGGGCCAGTATGCTATCGAAGAAACTTCCGGTCGGCTCCAAAACAAGAGCCTGATTTACAAAAGCATCAAAGAACTAATAGGAGAGAATGAAGAATGCTTTTATTTTAAATGGGAAGTTTGCTATAAGCTGATTTTTAGCTGAATGCTGTCTCAAGACGACTTGATATATAAGATATTACGATGATAATGATATTGTTACGACCTGAGGCTGTTTTTTATTTGAGTCCGTTTTTCCAGTATTTTGTCTGATGACTTTCATTTTGAAGCCTGAGGCCATATTATCTAACGGAGGTTTTATTGAAGGGGGGTTTTCTGATGCCGTTTTGTCTGAGAAATGACACAGAGGTTTTCCTAAGACCGAGGATGTCCTAAAATATACACCGTACCGTACCAATGTGTACATATGCTACTAAATAACAAATTAGGAGCAAACAATAAAATTAAGGAGTACGGTGAAAATCTTTATAGTTGTCTCATCAACAGCACTATATAGCTTAGTTATCAGCCTATGTGTTCTGTCCACAGAAAATTGCTTGTGGCCGTGAAATAAGCCTCTCACAGCAGATACATTCTCTGCGTCTTACTCCGACTTCTCCCGAAAGTAAACAAATAAATTCGGCTCCATATGAGAGTACAATTCGACACTTAGTCTTACCTGTCCAGCAAAAAACAGGCAACTTCTGCATCTGATCGTGTCCTTATATATTGGTGATTTTAACATTCATATCTGCTGCCCTGACGAGCCGTTCTCTAGGAACTTTTTAAATGTTATTGTCTCTTTTGACTTCGTGCAGTCCGTGTCCGGTCCCACTCATGAACTCGGACATAAACTCGACTTAGTGCTCTCGCACGGTCTGTGTGTCTCCAACATGGACATTTGTGACGCTGCTTTCTCGGACCACATGCCAATTTTACTCGACATCCACAGTCAGCGTCCAGTTAGACTGCGTCCCCCTCCTCAACGCCGTCGCATGTTCAACTCCTCTTCTCCAGCCTTGTTCTCCACTACTTTTGTTGATCTCTGCGAGGGGAACTCTAGAGCTTCTACGGATTTAAATACAGAGGAGCTGGCTACGAGTTTCCACTCCGTTTGTTTACAAACACTGGACAAAATCGCTGCCATGAAGAGCCGCCGCGCCAAACCTGTGCCCGAGCCCTGGCTGAATGACGTCACTCGTGCCGCCAGGCGTGAGTGTAGGAGGGCAGAGCGCAAATGGAAAAAGGACCGTCTACATATTTCTCACAGTATTCTTAAGGAGAGTCTGAAGTGCTATCAAAAGACTGTTAAAGCTGAGAAGAATAAATATCTCTCAGAAATAATTGCCTCTAACTGTAACAACCCCAGTGCTCTGTTTAAAACCATAAATACTGTCCTTGATGTCCCCAAGTCGACTGGTATTGTTGCCTCCACTGAAATCTGTGAAAGATTCCTCCATTTTTTCACCGATAAGATCATGTCAACTAGAGCTTGTATTCCTCAGCCTTTTTTTGATCCTTCAATTCCTCTGCCCTGCACATCTGTATTTGTCCGGTTTGAGCCGGTGTCCCTCTCTGTTTTAAAGGACACAGTTAGTCACATGAAGCCCTCTGGCTCCCCCACAGATGCCATTCCCCCTCGTTTGTTTAAAGAGGTACTTGCTACCATCGGGCCTTATATCCTGGAGATTATCAACAGTAGTCTCTCTTCTGGTACAGTACCTGGGGATTTCAAACATGCAGTAGTGCGACCCCTACTTAAGAAAGCAGGCCTTGACCCCACCCACTGCCCCAATTTCAGGCCTATCTCTAATCTTCCATTTCTCTCTAAAATCTTAGAGAAGGTTGTTTACAATCAGCTGTTACCATTCTTAGAAGAAAATAGCATTACTGAGCTGTTCCAGTCTGGGTTTAAAGCTCTTCATAGCACAGAGTCAGCACTTTTGAAGGTGTCAAATGATATTTTATTGTCAATAGACTCTGGAAAGTTTGTCGTTCTAGTGCTTTTAGATCCGTCAGCTGCTTTCGACACTGTCGACCATAGCATGTTAATCTCCCGCCTTGAGCTCTGTGTGGGCATCAAGGGCGTCGCCCTTGACTGGTTCCGTTCTTATCTAACTGACAGAAGCTTTTGTGTGAAACTTGGCAACTTTGTGTCTCAAACAGCCCCTCTTCCATATGGGGTGCCTCAGGGTTCAATCCTCGCCCCTCTCTTAGTCGCACTGTACCTACTCCCCCTTGGTTCTGTTTTCAGGAAGCACAGTGTTTCATTTCACTTTTATGCCGATGATTGTCAAATCTATGTTCAATTGGCACATAATGCTATCCACTTAGTCCAGCCACTCATTGATTGTCTCACTGATGTCAAAGCGTGGCTTTCACTTAACTTCTTGAGTCTTAATGAGAATAAGACTGAAGTAATGTTGTTTGGACCAAGTTGCTGTTCTCTCCCCAACATTGACCTTGGCTCGCTATCACCATATCTTAAGGACTGTGTCACTAATCTGGGGGTCAAATTTGATCCTGATTTTAAATTTGAAAAACAGATCAGCAGTGTAGTGCAAAAAGGCTTTTATCAGCCACGCCAAATGGCTAAGGTGAAGCCTATTCTTTCTAAACCCGACTTGGAGAAACTAATCCACGCTTTTATTACATCACGCCTTGATTATTGCAACTCCTTGTACATAGGAATTAGCCAGGCTTCCCTTGCCCGCCTCCAACTTGTGCAGAATTCCGCTGCACGTCTGCTAACCCAGACCCGTAGGCGTGAGCACATCACTCCCATCTTGGCGTCCCTACACTGGCTCCCTGTGCAATACAGAATTAACTTTAAAATTCTGTTACTTGTTTATAACTGCCTGAACGACCTTGCCCCTCCTTATCTTTCTGACTTGCTTCAGCCTTACTGTCCACCTCGATCCCTAAGATCAGCTGATCAGTTGCTGCTAGCGGTCCCTAAGACTCGGCTAAAACTCAGAGGTGACAGAGCTTTTGCTGCCGCTGCCCCCAAGCTCTGGAACGAGCTACCTTTAAAGGTCAGACAGGCCTCCTCACTTCCTGTTTTCAAATGCCTCTTAAAAACACACCTTTACTCCATGGCTTTTAATATCTTATAATTTATCATGTCGGTGGTCTTATTTAAAGGCACTTGCCGTGAGCTTGTCTGCTTTTTAACTTGTATGTTTGATTGCTTGCTTTGCTCTGTTTGCTGATATTTTATGTATATATTTATACTGTGCAGCACTTTGGCTACCCCCGTGGTTCTTTTTAAATGTGCTATACAAATAAAGTTGTATTGTATTGTATTGTATCTGTCTGCAAACTTATCCTTCAGGGACTTCCATCTGGGAAAGGCAGCGCCGATGTTGACCCTGTTTTTGTTGTCGTAGCCTTTCCCGATTGCATTTGGCTTGATCCCGTTTTCTTTCCTTTGACAATGATTCATGCTCCTCTGCTGGCAAATTGTACGTGTAGTCCTCCATGTTTGTTTGTATTAGCACAGCTGCTTGGTAACCACTATCTTCTTCTTCGTCTATTTCACAACTGTGCATTTCCGGTAGACGTCGAAAAAAACGCGAAAGCGTATTTTTGTCCGTTCTGGGTTGCGGTAGAAAAGATGGCGACGCAAGATGGAGCCCCCCATAACTGGGCGACCCACTCCTAGATTGATATAAATGACTTTTTCTAAGGTAACGAAAACAAAACATTAATTATTTAAGGCTGATTAGAAACTACTTTAAATATACTTTTAAATAATATATTCCATTTTTACCAAGTCTGTTATTTTATATTTTTTTTTCATTTAGCATTTAATAATACTCACTGTTCCTTTAAATACCAAAGGATGTAACCTACAAAATTGGTTATGTGACTTCAACTTCAATTTTTCTATTCATTGATTCACCTTTTCTGTGCTACAAAGAGGGCATTTTGGCCAAGAGAGTACTTGACATTTAACTATGTGAATGAAATTAATGTATGAACAATTTCATCTGACTACTCACGTTTCTCAGTGCGCAAGCCAGCCACTCTCTCACACAAAAGTCTAATCATTCATGTAAAACATTGAACAGAACAAACACTGCCTTCAGTTAAAGGGATAGTTCAGTATATTTGAAGTGGGGTTGTATGAGCTCCATATGGCCACTAAGTACATTAGATGCAGTAGAAAGTTCTCTTCTCTCCATCAGAAAGCAACAGTCTGTAAAAGTCTGTCATGCAGAACTAGCCACAAACAGAGAAGTGATGTACCAAGTACAAAGGGTATGTTCTCCACCTACAAGAACTCCCATCAACAAATACTACCACAGTTTAAGAGTACGCTACCTAGAAATGTTTTTATGTGCATTACCTTTTCGGAACTATAAAGTTTATCTGGATCTAACCGACTCACGTCACATATTCCTTCGCACAGCACTGAATCACTCCGCCTCCCCCTCAGCTGTTGTAAACATAACAAGCTAGCAACCTCAGATGACAATTGTAGCCTCATAAAACTTTTATAAAGTATTGTAATTCTTTTTGTTCTGACATATAGCGGTGTGAGGAAGGGGAAACGTAGAAAATTAAAAACGAGTGATTATGACAGTGAAAAGTAAAGTTCCATTCACTTTTGAGCCAAGAGGATAGCTTTATAAACAAAAGTTCATAGAGGAGAGCTGCTGCAGTTGGACACCGAAGAGGCCAAAATAAATAGAGAGGGACACATTGGTGGAAACTGTAGGTCAAGAAAGAGTCAGAAATACACAGTGCTGAGAGTGTATGAACTGCGACTCAATGTCCATGGACCCCGAGTGCTACGACTGCCACCAGTGGATTGTGGTTAATAGACCAACTTCAGGATGTGTGTGAGTCAGAGGATACTGGTGGGAATCTCACACTGTCTTTATCACTCAAACAGACTTTTCTGCTCTTCTGAATCCCAGCGTTTTGTGAAAATTCTTCAATTTCCCAAAGATAAACTGGGAAAAATGTTCCAAACCTGGAGGACCTAATAAGAGTTTCTCCTCAAAGTAAGTAATAATGGTCTGTCAGAGACAGATAAGCAGAGTAGAGGAGGCTGTTTACCATAATATTGCAGATGATGGGCCCAAATTTCGTGGTGCAGCGCAGGGGGACGCAGGGTGCACAGGGTATTAATTTCATCCGGCACACTGCCGTGCACAGCCACTTTGACGATTTGGTAGACCGTCTGCGCCGATATGGGTGTGACGGCGCACCAGGGGGAGGTGCCGACAGATTCAGGTTGGTGCAGTGACAATTTCGTGCCAAAAAACTGTGCGGAAGGTGCACTGAAAACTCGCCAGCTCCAACCTGGTTTATTCTCGGTGCAGGCGAAGCACACCCCCCGCAGCTGTAATTTGGTGACAGGCGCACATGTGCGCACACGTCAACAAACCCTCAGAGGCAGGTTTCCAGATATGGAGGACCAAAACTGCCAAAATAAATAAATGAATAAATAAATAAAAATGTATATAAAAACAAAAATAAGAAAATGAATTAAAAAGTTTAATACAAAAAAATAAAAATAATTGGAAATAAAAACAAAAATAAAATATATATTCATATATATATAAATAAAAGTAAAAAAAATACAAAAATAAAAAGATTCAAATATTAAAAATAAATGTGGAAATATATGTGGAAATAAATACAAAAAAAAATAAATATAATTAAATATCACTAGGTAAATAAAAGCACACTGCTCTCATATTTATTTATTTATTTTTATTTATTTATATTATTTCTTTTATATATATATTCATATATATTTATTTATTTCATGCTGCAGCATGAAATGTAGAAGGAAATGTTATTCAGATGAGTGGGCGGTCCTTAATGTGTCTGGGGTTGAACTGTTCGCCTATTGGTTAATCTACAGGTGAGTGCAGAAATCGACTAGGTATGCCTGCTAACAGCCACAGTGAGAGAACACGGGACAATAATGGCGGAGTTAACAAGGAGGTCGGTGGTTGAGGTCCAGAAGGAGCTGCCGCGACCGCCACTCCATCCTGCCTGTGATAGTGACTTTATGCGGGGCTCCAGAGGCAGCTGTTGCGGCACTTGCGGTTGCAGCCTGAGCTGCCTGTGTAGCTGCCACTGATTGTGGCAGCAAGGACTGACTTCTAGAGGCAGCTGCCGGGGCAGCCACTCCACTGCCGTCACGCCAGCTACGCTTGGAAACACTCAGTCGCGCTATCTTCACTTTCAAATCGAGTACTCGTCTAAACCTCCTCGGACGATAATGCTTGCTAGCGGCTTTGTGGTGCATTCAGGTACACCTCGGAAACTAAAGGATCTGTGTAGATAGTGTGTAGATCAGTGTAGAAAGCGCGACTGAGTGTTTCCAAAGCTTAGCTGGCGTGACCGCAGAACCACTCCGACCCCTTTTCAGTATGCTTGTATGTCACGCAGGCCTTAGATATGAAATAAAATGAAATAATAATAAATAAAAAAAAACATGCATCACTGTAGAATCTCTGGGCTTAATGCAACATAATAAAGTGTGCAATGAATGTTCTTCAAATGTGTTACTTTTATGGTCATATCAGAAGAATCAAAATAAATTCAGTAGCAAATCAGCAACACAAACATGCACATAAAATAATGGAGATGCCAAACTTTACCTAAAGGTACATCCAAACATTTTGCTCTCTATGGTATATTTTATGTCTGATTGTCCTTTTTTATTGCATGCAAACAAATTTGATGTGGTATCATGTAAGCCTGAAAAGTAGATAGAAAGTGAATGGGTTGTAATTTGACAAAAGCGACCCTTCTACCCTAAGAGCATTACCCTGTAGGGCGCATACATTGCAAGATAGTGAAGTTGCAGCTACCAGACAGTTTTGTCACCTTTCTGATTTATGTTAATATTTGCAATATTGTCTGCTATGGCTTTCAAAGTTAACTGCTAAGACAAAAAAAGCAACAAGTGAATACAAATGACAATAGACACTTTAAATGTGAATATCGAAGACAGGCAGACACTAACAAACAAATGATAGCCTACTGTAATTATCCTCATATGAGGAACCCAAACTGACTATCAATGTATTGTGGACTTTTTCTCTCCTGATAATACACCACCTGACTTCTGAAAGTGTTCTTTCATAATGACTTTCTAAAGCCTTATATTCATACAAGAATCCACAATCACTGGCAGGTTAGAGCGACTTCCCCTGCAGCTGCCTCTGGAGCCCCGCATAAAGTCACTATCATAGGCAGGACGGAGTGGCGGCCGCAGCAGCTCCTTTTGGAGCTCAAACACCGACCTTCTTGTTAACTCCGCCATTAGGTCGCTCCAACGTGCCAGTGATTGTGGATTCTTGTATGAATATAAAGGCTTTAGAAAGTCATTATGAAAGAACACTTTCAGAAGTCAGATGGTGTATTATTAGGAGAGAAAAAGTCCATAATACATTGATAGTCAGTTTGGGTTCCTAGTATGAGGGTAAAAGGCTATCATTTGTTTGTTAGTTGGTTTTATTATTTCTGCAGTTGATAACTTATCCATACTTGTTAAATATTGTTTTATTAATATTAAATCCACCACAAACATGAACTTTCAACCCTTTTTTTTTTTTTTTACATTGAATTGAACATATTACAGGCTGGATGACTCTCATTGTGTGAAAGAAAATTCATTAGACCTGTTATTCGCTGAATGGTCTGATGTCCATCTTTGTGTTTCATTTCCACATGCCTAATGAAGCTGTCTATTTTCTTAAAGTGTCTTTTGAGTGCCTTTTTTCTCAATCTGTGTTTTGTCAGTTGTTTTGTTTTATGAGACATTAGACAAAGATACTAAAGACCAGCAGTAATAGATGAGGTAAAAAATGAAAGACAAACAAAATATAAGATTACAAAATAAAATCAAGAATTAACAACATAAAAAATGGTGAAATTGCATTTCAACCTGCAACCATTTGCTGATGTCTGTTGTAATTCATATCTTCACTGGCACTTGATAATAGGTTTCTTGATAAGTTTGAAAAAGTCCTGGACAAAACTTGGTGTCCTCACACTTTCAGACAAACCTCTGTCTTCGATATTCACATTTAAAGTGTCTATTGTCATTTGTATTCACTTGTTGCTTTTTTGTCTTAGCCGTTAACTTTGAAGGCTATAGCAGACAATACTGTAAATATTAACATAAATCAGAAAGGTGACAAAACTGTCTGGTAGCTGCAACTTCACTTTCTTGCAATGTATGCGCCCTACAGGGATAGAAGGGTCGCTTTTGTCAAATTACAACCCATTCACTTTCTATCTGTACTTTCAGGCTTACATGATACCACATCAAATTTGTTTGCATGCAATAAAAAAGGACAATCAGACATAAAATATACCACAGAGAGCAAAATGTTTGGATGTACCTTTAGGTAAAGTTTGGCGTCTCCATTATTTTATGTGCATGTTTGTGTTGCTGATTTGCTACAGAATTTATTTTGATTCTTCTGATATGACCATAAAAGTAACACATTTGAAGAACATTCATTGCACACTTTATTATGTTGCATTAAGCCCAGAGATTCTACAGTGATGCATGTTTTTTTTTTTTTATTATTTCATTTTATTTCATATCTAAGGCCTGCGTGACATACAAGCATACTGAAAAGGGGTCGGAGTGGTTCTGCGGTCACGCCAGCTAAGCTTTGGAAACACTCAGTCGCGCTTTCTACACTGATCTACACACTATCTACACAGATCCTTTAGTTTCCGAGGTGTACCTGAATGCACCACAAAGCCGCTAGCAAGCATTATCGTCCGAGGAGGTTTAGACGAGTACTCGATTTGAAAGTGAAGATAGCGCGACTGAGTGTTTCCAAGCGTAGCTGGCGTGACGGCAGTGGAGTGGCTGCCCCGGCAGCTGCCTCTAGAAGTCAGTCCTCGCTGCCACAATCAGTGGCAGCTACACAGGCAGCTCAGGCTGCAACCGCAAGTGCCGCAACAGCTGCCTCTGGAGCCCCGCATAAAGTGACACAATCACCAGCAGGTTGGAGCGACTTCCCCTGCAGCTGCCTCTGGAGCCCCGCATAAAGTCACTATCACAGGCAGGATGGAGTGGCGGTCGCGGCAGCTCCTTCTGGAGCTCAAACACCGACCTCCTTCTTAAGTCCACCATTATTGTCCCGTGTTCTCTCACTGTGGCTGTTAGCAGGCATACCTAGTCGATTTCTGCACTCACCTGTAGATTAACCAATAGGCGAACAGTTCAACCCAAGACACACTAAGGACCGCCCACTCATCTGAATAACATTTCCTTCTACATTTCATGCTGCAGCATGAAATAAATAAATATATATGAACAGTGGCGGCTCCTGAAAATTTTTTCAGGGGGGGCAACAGACGTGGTACTGGCTAGGATCACCCCTTCAACAGCTAATAATAATATAAGTCAGATAGCTTACTTTACAGTGTTATAATTACATTGTTTGATTTGTTTCCCCTGTTGATGGCAACACCAGACATAACATGTACATACTGTACAGTATTTTTGTAAAGCTAAATCAAGTTAATGTCTAAAATGCTAACATTTGGTTCCACAGTACACACTTACTTATTAGGTGGTCCCAAATAACTATTTGAATACTGTAATTATAACAGCCTGGTCTTTCTTTGTCAAAAAATGTCTTAAATGTCCGTAGAAATGTTCTTTCGCCAAATTTTATCCACCCTATGTTCATAACAAATAAATGTAAACAAGTCTGGCAAGTATTTGGCAGAATTATCTAATAAATGCTAAGTGTGTAATTACAAGAAAAGAAAACTGATATGAATTTTCAACAGGTTTCTCTATAAAAATTGTAAATTAACATGTGCAAATGTTTTTGAGATGATAAAAAAATATTAGCATACACTCAAACATTCTGTTGGCCTACTGTATTAAGTGTCCATGTTACAGTTTGTTATATTAGACCATGTCCAGGTGTTTTTAATTGACAATAAGTTCCTGAAGCAGTTCCTGTCCAGATGAAGACAGAGTCCAAGTTTGCTGTCCTCACATCCATGGAGGGATTTTACTGCACAGTTCACTGCTTCCCCCTTCCTCCCTCTGTCATTTCTCAATATGCTCTCTTCTATTGTTCTTTTAGGGAGTTTTTTATCGATCCTCAGCTGGAGTTTGCTTTTATACCCATCCTTGGTTTTAGTGTGTATAACATGTGCACGTAACAGTGAATATACGGCAAAACACGGTAAAAATATGGCGAATACACGGCAAAAACGGCAAATAAACGGCAAAAATTAGACAAAAGAACAACAAGGAAACACCCCAGAGTTAAACTAATGCTATTATTTGCAATACTTGTACACTATTTACTCCGAAAATACTGATAATCCACCGATAAATCACTCACGTTAACTTTGAATCATCTCTCTCGCATGCGCGCGCTGTGCGTCTGGTCCGAGCAGGCATCAGTGCGTATGACGTTATCACGTTGGGGCAAGTCCTCCCTGAGCCCATAGAAATGCATTGTGAGGTCCAAAATTTGAAAAAAGAGTCTCTCCATGTAAGTCTATGAGAGCGCCTGGGGCGATTTCGAGTCTGACTGAAATCGCCCCAAGGGGGCGGGGCCGCTGGTTGGACAGTGATATCGCAGCGATAGTCGGGCTGCTGATTGAACAATAATATGAAGACTTAGACAGGAACAATCAAGGCACTATAAACTCTTTTCTCTTCATTTTTTTCACGTGGATTAAGGAGGGCGATGCACTATCGCCCCCTATGGGCCAGCCGCCCCTGTATATGAATATATATAAAAGAAATAATATAAATAAATAAAAATAAATAAATAAATATGAGAGCAGTGTGCTTTTATTTACCTAGTGATATTTAATTATATTTATTTATTTTTGTATTTATTTCCACATATATTTCCACATTTATTTTTAATATTTGAATCTTTTTATTTTTGTATTTATTTTTACTTTTATTTATATATATATGAATATATATTTTATTTTTGTTTTTATTTCCAATTATTTTTATTTTTTTGTATTAAACTTTTTAATTCATTTTCTTATTTTTGTTTTTACATACATTTTTATTTATTTATTCATTTATTTATTTTGGCAGTTTTGGTCCTCCATATTACATGCATCATTCACAAAAAGAGAAATCTTGGCTGCTATTAATTCAGTGCCAACAAATAACAGTCCAGGACTAGATGGTTTTTCAATTGTTTTATAAAGAATTCTGGACTGAGATTCAACTGATCTTCATAGCAATGGTGAATAATTTGTCAGAAAAAAATTCTCCCTCAAACAATGAACTTGGCTCATATTCGTGTTCTTCTGGCTGGAGTCTATCTTGCCTAAATTGATCAATCCAGGCCAGTCAGGTTTTGTAAAGGGAGGCACACGGCTGACAATATAAGGCGAGCCTTGAATGTAATACATTGTATCAGTAACCAGCAGAAGCCCTTTCTCTTGCGATCACTAGATGCAGAGAAGGCTTTTGATAGGGCTGAGTGGATTCTTCTTTTTTCTGTCTTGCATAGATTCAATTTGGGTGGTAATTTTATTGACTGGATCAAAACAATCTATAATAGCCCTAAAGCGGCATTTATCACTAATAACCACTGCTCAGATTTTTTTTCTCTAACTGGAGGGATAAGGCAAGGATGTCCTCTGTCACCATTTCTCTTCGCTAAGGTGATCAAACAATTGGCAGCATGTATAAGAGATAGAATCAAAGCTGGGGTTGGCGATTTGATTTAGATACACTTTTTGTAATACTGGTCAAAATGGACTTTATGACCCAATGGTAATCAACTCATAATGTGTTCTTAAAACAGAGCGAAAAATATCCGCTATCTACAGCAGGAGTAAAACAGGGAAAACCCCAACCAATAATCATGCCAGGATACCTGTTTTTAAACCAATCAAATCCCGTCGCCATTCTGCCCGTCTGCTGCGCATGCATTTTCCCGGCGTGCCCAGACTCGGTGCAAGTAGCCGAGGTCGTACGTATCAGAGTCCGCCGGAGAATGCTTACCTTTCAAGTTTTGTCTTTGAAAATAAGCCGTCCCACAACCCCAACCAAGCTCCAGTATCCCTCACATTTTAAGACAGATTTACAAGAAATCTAAAATAAACTCGTTGTTTTCTAAGTTTGTTCTGCTGCTCTAATCTCACGATAGCTGCCACCCAGGCTGCTGCAGGTGGACGTTGTCGCAAGGCTTTATCTTCTTCGGTTTTACGGCGGTTGGCATCCATCATTTAGGAGCATTACCGCCCTGTCGTGTAACTGTGTTAACCTAGGGATAGTTTGTTGGCCATCTGGATACGTGCATTGATCTGGACGTAACAAGTAGTTCCGGTGTGTGTCCGAGGACAGGTATGTGTGTCAGTGAGAGCATCAATAAAGAGCCTCGTCCCAGAACAGTACTGACTGTTTTTATTCAGAAGGAAATAACTTCCACACGCCCCATTCAGGCTAGAGACAGAGTTCAGTTTGGAGAGGCAGAGGAATGTTTTTATTATTATATCATCACACGGGAGATGTACGGGAGAATACTGATACAGGAGGATGGCGGGAAAGAGGATAAAATATGGAAATTACGGTAGTTTCATGGCCAAAACGGGAGATTTGACAGCTCTGTGGAGAATGTCGGAGGAACTACCTATACCCCGATCAGCATCGGCCATGAGTACTAACGAACTTTACATGTTTGTTTGGTGTTTTCTTACCGCTGACTGAGACATGACTTGGTGTAGTGTAAAACAAACACGTTGTGCTGAGGGTTTGGAGTTGAACCAGTCTTCTGGATATATAAGCCGCGCGCGTTCATGCTAGTTTTCCAAAAAACCCAACCCCTGCTAGCCAAGGCTTAAAGTTTGATAACAGTGAATATAAAATAAGATAAAATCTGAGGCCTATATCACAAAGCAGGATTAATGTCTTAGCGAGATAACCTCAGGGTTAACCCTGATTTATCGATAGCACGAAGCCGGTTCCTTTTTTATCAGAGTAGATCACCATGGTGACTTATTCTGAACGGCTATCCTGCTCCGGAGCAGGATAAGTCGGAGGTTGAATCTGATCCTGTGAGATGACCCCCGCACTAACCAATCAGCTTCTCCAAATCAGTGGCCTGCCCTCTTCTCCTGAACCCGGTAGAAGGAGGCGCACAACTCTTGAGACGAGCATGATGATGAGAAAGAGTGTCACAATACCGTTTTGACCCACTAGATCAACCTGACGACGCACTATGAGACTTAAATGTTCTCGTGGCCCGGAATCATCTACCTGTGTGATATATTGGAGCTGTTCATTCCCCGTGTGACCCGCAGGAGCGGAGCACGAACTGTCCCGCTGTCATTTAACACCATGAAGTATAAACTTCACGTCTATAGCACCTTTCATACATTCAAATGCACCACAAAGTGCTTGATAAATAAAAGGGATGTAATTCTTATGTGAAACAGCACAATCAGGTCCATCATGTCATTCCTGCTCTTTATTCATGTGTTTGAGGGTTTTTTTCTTGCTGGTTTTTAAATTGTTGATTTGGGTCAGAAATCAGATCGGTGTGTTTTTATGTTTTCACTGAGGCGACGACTTAAATTTTAAATGTAGCTGATATGACATGAAACAGACCAACCTACCAGACACAGTTATGTTTTTGTAGTTTTATTTTCTGCTCCCACGACCTCCTCACTACAGAGGGATTACATCTGAGGATGATTATTGTCAGACATGCAACACACATTCATAGTATTTTGCTTCATGAGATTCATGAGTGTCAGATTTAGCCAGAGATGAGTAATTTGCGCATTTTCACAGTCCGCCACCCATTTTGTCTGTGATTGACAGCTGCTACGGTGTTTCTTTTCTCCATTATTCTGGCTTTTTCATCCTCACATTTTAACATTATCAGACACCGCTCTTCACATGTGTAATATAAAGCTCTGTCAGTGCATTCCCGGCGCTTCTCAGTGTGTTTTCCACTCATGATCACAATTGGTCATCTGCCTCTGTGCCCTCCCCTTATACGTGCGCGTTCACGGCTCTTGATAAGACAATCCTGGATTGAGTTACCGTGTTGATAACTTGCGTCGTGCTATCGGTTATCCTGATGGCCATTGTTGTTGGTCACTCAATCCTGGATAGATGTGAGTTATCGAGGATAAGTTGACCACGCTTCGTGCTATTGGCCTCTGGTCTGTTAAAATGTCTTCCCTACCTTTGTCATTTTTTGGTAGAATAAACGTTATTGGAATTAATGTTCTCCCAAGATTTTCTTTTCCAGATGCTTCTATGGAGCGCCGTTTGTAAAGCAGCGCATGCTAAAAAAATCAGCAGCAATTTCTCACATTTAGCTTCAAACCATGTGCAAAAAACTGGTGTGATTTTTTATTGTGACCTTTTATGACATTTAGAGCAATATTTGTCATCTTAGAAATATTTTAAACAGTTAAATGTAAATATTAAATGTCACATGTAAATGCTATATATAAATATAAATGCTAAATATAAATATAAATGTTAAATATAAATATAAATGTTAAATGTTAAATATAAATATAATTTTTAAATATAAATATAAATGTTAAATATAAATATAAATATCAATGTTAAATCTAAATCTCTTGGGGTGCTGGTTTGGCGTAGTGGTTAGCAACCCTTGTACATGCTTCTGCTGGTCCAGGTTCAAATCCCGCCTGTGACCAGCTTGTAGAGTGTCTTCCCCTGCTTTCTCTTCCCCTTTCACAAGCCTATCCACTGCCTCTCTCCTATCAATAAAGACACAAAATGCCCAAAAATACACATTTAAAAAAAAAAAAAATCTAAATCTCTCAGACGCAACTAAATATTTAGCTAATATGCAAATTGAAACTCCCGATAACAGGAAGTACCAAAATAAAAGCTCACGGAACTAACATTGTGGTGTTTAACATGTTATCATGCAGTGTCAGAAATAAACAGCACCCCATAGTTCAATGGCGGTCTCAAGAGAGAAAATGTGTGTTTTGACATAGTAGACAATCAACAAAACGAGTCAGAGAGTAAGTAATTATTATTATTATTATTATTATTAAAACGCCACAATTCTTCTTCGTCTTCTTTGTTTCTTTTGGCGGTTGGCAAACATCGAAATGGTGCATTTCCGCCACCTACTGGTAAGGTGTGTGGACCAGAATATCTAAACTACTTGAATGTAATAATAATAATACTACTACTAATAATAATAATAAATAAATAAATAAATAAATAAATAAATAAAATAGATCAGATTCTTAAGCTGTGCTTGTTTGATGTACTGTAATAACATCATGTAGCACTTACTCTCTGACTCGTTTTGTAGAATGTCTATTATGTCAAAACCACAGACTGTAAAAAAACATTTTTTAACTTATAATACATCCATGGTCAAAACACACATTTTCTCTCCTGAGACCACTAATGAACTATAGGGCGCCGTTTATTTCTGACACTGCATGATAACATGTCGAACACCACAATGTTAGTTCGTGAGCTTTTATTTTGGTACTTCCTGTTACCGGGAGTTTCAATTTGCATATTAGCTAAATATTTAGTTGCGTCTGAGAGATTTAGATTTAACATTTACATTTATATTTATATTTAACATTTATATTTATATTTAAAATTTACATTTATATTTAACATTTATATTTAAATTCATATTTAACATTTATATTTAAGATTTATATTTATATTTAAGATTTTTATTTATATTTAGCATTTATATATATATATTGCATTTATGTGTGACATTTAATATTTACATTTAACTATTTAAGATATTTCTTTTTTTTTTATAATATTTTTATTAACAATTTTTACATTAACACCCATCTCCGAAACAAAACAAGCACAGTTTCAGACCTCAAATCACAGAGTACAGCATAGTACTGCATAGCCATCAGATATCAACATATTGAGACCTTGTTTTTCTCAACACATACAGAGATTAAAGCAATACAGACAAAAGAGCCTCCTCTAATCCATTAGCCATCTTTCCTTGGCTTGGGAAGAGTCCTCCAGAAAATTCTGCAGATTCTCGGCCCCACATAATCAAGAAATGGAGTCCAAATGCGGAGGAATTGTCCAACTGTCCCTCTGGACCAACATGTCAGATATTCCATGGGTAACAAATCAAATACAACTTTGTGCCTGTCAGAAACAGTTGGTGATTTATGTGAAATCCATTTCAATAATAAACTTTTACGTGCAACAAAAGTTAACATACACAGCAATTTTTGACTGTGGGAATCTTTGATTTGAGGATGGGGCAGACCTAAGAGAAGGCATATTGGGTCTATGTTTAAATTCTTACCAAAGACCAGAATCAACCTTGTGATAATTTTGATTCAAAAATCTTGAATATGAGCACATGACCAAGTTGAATGTATAAATGTACCAACCTCTTTTCTACATTTGATACATAAAGCAGACTTTTCAGGGTCCATCCTGTGTCTAAGTTGTGAAGAGATCTGCAGACGGTGTAACAGCCTGAATTGTAACTATTTTGCTCTGTTACACACAGATATTTTACTGGCATGCTCCCATGTACTTCTCCCTGTAGTCTCATTAATGTTAACCCCAAGATCTTGGGCCCACACCTGTAGAGTGACTTTATTTGCTTGCCTGGTTTTGTAGAGGGCCTCATAGCATTGTCCTAATAGTTTTTTGCTACGTATTTTTAAGAGGAGTTCTTCTATTGGCGACATTTCTGTACTAAATTTGTATTTAATTTGGTTATGTATAAAACTTCTTACTTGCAGAAATCTAAAAAAATGTGTTTGAGGTAGTTCATATTTTTGTCTTAGTTGCTCAAATGACATCATTTTGTCTCCTTCAAAAAGATCTTTCAAAATTTTAACACCTGCATCTTCCCATAAAGAAAACCCGCCGACTCCCATGCCCGGAGAAAAGTCTGTATTATTTTGTATCGGGGTTAGAACTGATATAAAGTCTGTTTTTTTCTCCCATTTCCTAATCATATCCCACACCTTAAGTGTACATTTAATAATGATATTGTCATCTGCAATCCTCAGCACTTTCCTATCCTGGATAAATGGAAGACTGGTCAGTGTTAGTGGTTTGCCTAGGTTGAAAGATTCAATATCTAGCCAGACAGAATCTGGGTCACTTCGTATCCAGTCAACCAGATATCGAAATTGAGAAGCAAGCTGATACAGTCTGATATTAGGGACTCCCAGACCTCCTTGGTACACTGGTAATTGCAGTTTTAACAAATTAAGTCGTGGTTTCTTACGATTCCATATAAAACTCCTGAGCCAGCTATTAATTGTTTTAATAGTACCATTATTTAGGAGTATTGGAATCATTTGGAACTGGTACAGTAGCCTGGATAAAATGTTCATCTTGATCAGAGCGACCCTTCCAAGTAATGAAAGTGGGAGAGGTGTCCATCTCTCTAAATCATCATGAATACGTTTAAGAAGAGGTTGAAAATTTGCTTTGTACATCTTTTGAAGTATTGGAGTAACAAATATGCCAAGGTAGGTGAAGCCTTCGTTGGCCCATCTAAATGGCGATATTCCAGGTGGAAGCATATGTTGTACTTGCCCAAATGGCATTGCTTCAGATTTACTGAAATTAATCTTATATCCAGAGAACTTGCTGAACTGGTTGATGACAGTTAGGATTGCAACAACGGAGATCTCAGGCTGCGTTACATACAGAAGAACATCGTCCGCATATAGTGAGATCTTGTGTTGTGTCTGGTTAATTGATATACCATGAATATTAGTGTGTGTTCTGATCGCTTCAGCTAGTGGCTCTATGGCTATGGCGAAGAGCAAGGGTGAAAGGGGGCAACCTTGCCTTGTGCCTCGTCGCAGAGCAAAGTATGGAGAGCATTTGCCATTTGTTTTAACAGCACCTAATGGTCTGTTGTAAAATAATTTGATCCAATCAATGAAGTTTATGCCTAATCCAAATTTTTTGAGCGTGATTCCCATTCTATGCGATCAAACGCTTTTTCTGCGTCCAGCGAAACAACTAGTCCTGTAATGCTTTTTTCCTGACAAAGTTGTATAATATTGAGCAGCCTTCTCACATTGTTACATGAGTTTCTTCCTGTTATAAACCCTGTTTGATCTCTGTTAATGATATACGGTAGGACTTTTTCCAGCCTTAAAGCTAATATGTGAATGTCTACGTTCAATAGGCTGATTGGTCTATAGGAAGAACATTCCTCCTCTGGTCTTCCCTTTTTCAGAATCAGACATATATTTGCTTCTGCAAGCGTTCTTGGCAAAGATCCTGACTTCAATGAGTCGTTGAACATATTCACTAATGGTTTCACAACCAAATGTTGGAATTTTTTATAAAACTCAACGCTGAAGCCATCGGGTCCCGGTGCTTTCCCTGACTGTAACTTTTGAATAGCGATGGATATTTCCTCTAGTGTTATGGGTCTATTTAGATTTTCTACTTGTTCGTCATTTGGCTTACAAAGAGTTATTTTAGAGAAGAAGTCCTCCATTAAACCTGAGGCCCCAGCTGGGCGCTCACTGGAATATAGATTTTCATAGTACTTTGCAAAGACCTCATTTATACTATTATTATCCTGTTTAAGCTGACCAGAAGCATCCTTGATTAAGGGAATATGTTGGTACTCAGTCTGTTTTTTCACCAAGTTTGCCAAGTACTTGCTAGGTTTATTTCCATATTCATATACTTTCTGCTTTGCTAATCTTATATTCTGTTCAGCTTTTAGAGTTAATAATGAATTCAATACTGCTCTTGTAGCCAGCATCGTTTCTAGCTTCGCCTCAGTTGGGTTCTGATTATATTGGCTTTCACATTCTTTTAATTGTAGTTCTAGTTTCAGTTGTTCCTCCAAATTCTTCCTCTTTCTGCTTTTTTCATAAGATATAATTAAACCTCTAGAATATGCCTTACATGTCTCCCATAAAATGGAGGGAGATATTTCTTGTGTGTTGTTTATAGAATAAAATGATTGGAACTCTGTTTGAAAATAAGAAATAAAATTGGGATCATTTAGTAAGTTTGCATTGAATCTCCATTTCTTTGAATGATACTGAGTCTCTCCATACGTAAGTTTTAAGTATACAGGAGCATGGTCTGAGACTGTAATGCTACCTATGTCACACAACTGAACAGAAGTCAGCATTATTCTAGGGTTAAATATGTAATCAATTCTGGAGCTACTTTTATGAACCCCAGAAAAAATGTAAATCCTTTGCTGTCAGGGTTAAGTGTACGCCATATGTCACTTTGACACTGTTTCCCACACCATCCTCCTCAAACGCCTCTCTGACACCCTCGGCATTTCTGGCTCCTCACTGGCTTGGTTTCAATCATACCTCTCCAACAGAACCCAGTTTGTCACCCTTCATAGCTCCACATCCCCCCCTGCCTCAGTCAACCATGGTGTCCCTCAAGGCTCAGTGCTGGGTCCCACACTCTTCACCATTTACCTGCTCCCCCTCGGCCAGATCATACGTCACCATGGACTCAATTTCCACTCCTACGCCGATGACACACAACTCTACCTCAGCACCTCACCTTCCTCTCAGCTCCCCCCTCAGTCTCTGGTTAACTGCCTCCATGACATCAACGTCTGGATGACGACCAACCTCCTCAAACTGAACAGCAGCAAAACAGAGCTCATGGTTGTGGCCCCCAAGCCACTGCTCCGGAAGGTTGGGGATCTCCTCATCTGTGTTGATGGTTGTTCCATCTACCCAACCTCTGAGGTCCGCAACCTGGGCGTCATTTTTGACCCCTCCCTTTCATTCCAGCCGCATATTAAATCCGTCACTAAATCTGCCTTCCATCATCTCAAAAACATTTCCCGTCTCCGTTCCTCACTATCGGACTCTGTGACTGAAACTTAAATCAATGCTTTTGTTACTTCCCGGCTGCATTACTGCAATGAAATCCTGTTCGGGGTTCCAAGCAAAACCCTGGACAGGCTCCAATATGTGCAAAACTCAGCTGCCAGGGTTCTTACTCGCACTAAACCCTGGCAGCACATCACCCCCACTCTCATTCACCTCCACTGGCTCCCGGTCAAGTTCCGCATTCAGTATAAGCTCCTCCTACTCACCTACAAGTCCCTTCACGCACTCGCCCCCCAGTACCTGGCTGATCTCCTCCACCAACACACCCCATCCAGGAGTCTGCGGTCGTCTGACGCTGATCTCCTCTTCATCCCGCGGTCCAAACTGAAAACTTTCGGTGACAGAGCCTTTAGTGTGGCTGCCCCCACCCTCTGGAACTCTCTCCCCGCAGAAATCCGCAACTCTCCCACTCTTGACTGTTTCAAATCACTTCTCAAAACTCACTTGTTCTCCCTGGCTTTCCCTGTTTAAGTGTTTAGCTTAGGTTCTAGTCAGGTTTCCTGCTTTGGCCTTTGTTGTCAATTCTTTTTGTTTGTCCCCTCTACTGTAGAAAGCGACCTTGGGTTCCTTGAAAGGCGCTATATAAATTTAAGTTATTATTATTATTATTATATGTCCAGATAATCCAGTTCTTTACAAATATCAGCTACTGTTCTAGCCCTTTTAGTGGAAGTTGTTTTTCCTCCTGGTAATTTGTCTATATTCGGATCTAGTATACAGTTAAAGTCTCCGCCAACTACAGACAGAGTGCAATCCATCTCTGCTAATTCTGAAAATGCCTTTATTATGATATCAGGAGGATATCCTGGTGGAACGTACAAATTTAGTATTGCAATATTTTCATGTTTAAGTTGTCCCTTAATTATAATATACCTTCCCGCACTATCCTTGCTACAGGATTCTAATTTAAACAAGAGATTTTTGTTAATTAGGATACATACTCCTCTGGTGTTAGATGAAAATGATGAAAAAAAAACTTGTCCCACCCAATCTCACTTCATCTTCTCATGTTCTTTGTCTTTAAGATGTGATTCCTGAAGCAGCGTTATATCAGCCTCTTCTTTTTTAAGATATGACAATATCTTTTTCCTTTTTACAGGATGATGAATGCCCCTTATATTCCATGTACAGATTTGCAGATTTGACTTATTCATGATATCTATAACATGTGAAACCTGAACATAACTATATACAAACATGTTTACTTTAGGGATAGCTATACCAACAAAAATGGCTGAAATAATAAAAAAATGTGAGAACCCCCATTTCAGAAAAGAGGCCCTTAAACATAGGTTCCCCTTACCTTACTCTGAATGCGACTGTGATGTACCAGAGACCGCAAAATCAGGTGCAATAGGACTCTAAAACAGCTCCTTTTGAAGCAGTAACATCCTTACTTAAATATTTCAGTTCCTCTCTCTCTTATGTCAAAATAATTACTTAAATGGCCACAAAATTCAAAATAAAGTAAAAATTTAAAAGAATTAGTAAGTTAAGCAAAATTAGGTGACATTCCTATAAACAAAAATAGCATATTATACGAATAATGACTAGACACATATAATGTGTGACAGTGACATTATCAAAGTTAACTCTTCCATGAGATCATGGTTAGGAACCTTGAAACATTAGTCTATACCGCCACCTGTGGATACAACCTGAGAGGTACATGTGGCAGTAAAGGGAGCGAAAGTTTGTGACGTAAAGACCGCCCTCGGCTTCATCCGTACTCCTTCGTTATTTTCCGAAAGCCGTGTCCTGTTTGTTTACGTCCGAAAGAATAACAAACATCACAATGAAACGTCTTCAACTTAATGCAAGGAACAAACGTCAACAACAGAAACAGAAAGCCATGTAAATAAGTTCTATAATCAAGCGCTGTGACACCGGTAATAGCATCTTCAGTCCCCCAGCCGTTGGCCGGTAATTAGCTGTTTACCCCAGCAGCTGTAGGCAACATTAAGCTAGCTTTCGGCTGAGGAACATTTGAGTTAGCCATTTTTTACCTACTCAACCATGGCCGGTAGTTGTGTTGTCCTTCTCTCCCAGTTTATTAATAAATTCCATTGCGTCCTCCGGCATATCAAAAGACTTCGTAACGTTGTTAGCAGTGATCCTCAGTGTAGCAGGATAGCTTAGGCCGTAGCTATAAACACCAAGTGATTGGAGCTTCTTCCTGGCCTCGTCAAAAGCCTGACGTTTCCTCTGAGTTCCGCTGGAGAAATCCTGGAAAAAGAAGATTTGGTGCCCCTCATACTGGACCTTCTTCGCCTTTCTAGTAGCCGCCAGCACCCGAGCCTGGTTGCCAAAATTATGGAACTTCACAATCATGACCTGTGGGTAAGGCGTTCGGGGCCCGGCTCCTCTCCATGCAGGCCCCGTCATTCGGTGAGCCCTCTCCAGCTTGATTTTCCCTGCTTTGGTGGGGAGCACCAGGATTTTGGGGATCCACGTCCCACGTCGAGCCGCTCGTGCAGCGATGCTACAGCTTTTTCCAGGTATGAAACACGCTTTTCTGTCTCTACATTGGTGTCCTCCACAGCTGAAATGCGTTACTCGGCTTTGTCGACACGCTTGGACACATCCTGCAACTCCTTTACTATCTCCCCGATGTTTTGAAGAAAGGAGTCAAACTTTGTTTCCATTATCCCTGAGATATTCTCCGTGATTGTGGTCATGGCTTTGGCCAAAGCAGGGTTTAGCTGCTCGGTCTCCATCACTTCCGCTTGATTGTCTTGTGCTTTCTCAGCATTGCTAGTATGAGCTTGCTTCTGGGCCTTTTTAACAGATTTAGATGTCATTTTGTCGTTTAACTTGCTCCAGTAATACTCCAAGGTCATCACATATACGCCACCTAATGTTAAGTACCAACTTAAGCTGTTTCAAAAGTAAAATCTCAGGATATTTGCACCAAAAATGCGGGAGCTCTTGCCGAACACTGCTACTTGGTGCGCATCACCGGAAGTTCCCTATTTAAGATATTTCCAAGATGACAAATATTGCTCTAAATGTCATAAAAGGTCACTATAAAAAATCACACCAGTTTTTTGCACATGGTTTGAAGCTAAATGTGACAAATTGCTGCTGTTTTTTTTTTAGCATGCGCTGCTTTACAAACAGCGCCCCATATGCTTCCATGCTTTTTATCAGACAATTTTTTTAAATCAAATAATAGTTGTATGTCAATATTTATTTGGAACGATAAAGGCCCTGGATCACTTTCATGACTTTTAAGAAACCAGAATCTATGGGAGGTACTGTAGTGTTTGAATAAACGTGGAGTTTTATGCCTTGCTACGTCCTGTTGGACTTTGTTATGCTTTGCACTGATCGGGGCAGGTTACTGTGCCTTTAAGGGTTACAGCAGAGAGTTACGGATAGTGTTGTAAAATGTGAGGTTTGGGAGCAGTGAAATAAAGTGCACCAACGAAGCGACACGGTGTCGTTATTGAGTCCTGCACAAACATAATAGGTACTGGTCTCCCTAACCTTTAATATTATTTTTGGGCAGCCCAGTTAAGGAACCTAATAACATGGTGTGAAACAGGAGTCCCTATGGGTGCAGATGGAAGCTTTTTTTTAACAACTTTTATTGAAATTGTACATAGTACAAAAACATGAAACAAACCAGGCAAAACACAATTCTTGCATAACTTTAATTACATGGGCATATCTCTATAAAATTAATGTTAAGATCCAAGTTCATATTGACATGGAAAAAAGTTCTTGTTTTCTTTTTCGATTGAAGAGAGAGAAGAAGAAAGGTAAAAGAAAGCAAAAAAAAAAAAAAATCACATCACAAGGGGCTGAATTGTGTAAAGGGATAGGTCAATTGAATTGCTATGCTGAAAGTAATGCTTTCAAGAGAGTAAATTGTCTCAGCCAGTGGAAAAGTCTTTCAGATTGTCAAGTATTTTTAGTGCAACTTTAGAGTTCATGGCATGCAAAGCTTTCAAATATAGTTTGAATTCTTTCAAATAAGATTCAAAAATAGGGGATGAGCTTAAAGCTTTGTTTTTATTAATGAAATATTTTGCTAAACACAAAATCACATTTATACAGAGTTCATCATTTTTATTTTTCAGTAAAATACCAAATATACAATTATAAACAATATATATTAAAATTTTTAGGGCTGTAAAGTCCAAGTCAACTGGTCAACTAATTGGTCGATGCATGCTCAGTCGACCAAAATTCTGATTGGTCGACCAAATATGTCAATTTATTTTTTCCCCAGCAGTTCATTTCATCAGGAGAAACGTATCAAGTGAAATGGGGGTATTTTCTGAGCACCCCCATCATGTCTCAGAACACCATTTTAATGTATTTATCGTTCATTTCAATATTTTTATTTAAGAGCATTTCAATACTCTAGTCTAATAATCGCGTATTCGTTTTATAACTGCATGCGCTCTGCCCGCTACAGCGGCGGGATCCCTCACAAAGCCCGCGCTAGATTTTATGCCTCATATAAACACCCAAATGCAAAAACTACATCACAGACGGAATTGACTATTTTATTTCTGAGGGTATGAGGCCCATTGATGTCGTGGAAGGCCAAGAAAAACATTGGAACCTGGATATTCAGTGCCAGCGCGGCAGACAATTACGCACGCCCTCACGGCAAAATACGAGGGAGTAAAAAGAGAAAGTTTCCGAGGTAATTGTAACATGCCGGGTTCAGGTGTTATGTGGAGATCCAGACAGGAGACATTCATAGCTCTTTAGCTCACTTTATTCCAGCTTCATTCATAGCAACTCCTTATCAGTCCGCACTCTATAATTGTCCCACTAACAACCCCAGTATACACATAGGTTCTTACTACACGTCTGCTTCCACTACATCTCCCCCTTTTAGTTAACTGTCAGACTTTAAGAGCACTTCTTGTGTTTATGCTGTATGAGTAACTGAGTTGAACAGTAACCATGAATATTAAACCTGAGTTTTAAACATTTGTGCTAACCAGCATCACTCTTCCTTTCTCCTGTTTTTTTTTTTTTTTTTTAGTAGGCATAACATCGCCCGTAAGCATTCCTTATGTATGCCTATTTTCTTTTGAACATTTCTATGACTGCAAATAACCTTTTTAAACAGATCTTTGTCTTTTGTTTACATTTCTTCTTTTTTTTTTTTTTTTTTTTCCAAGGAACAAACAACAAACAGTTCCAGAGGTCCGTCTAACCTATAAGTTCAGTCTGTCTGGCAGTGTTATGGTTCGGCCCGATCTTGTCACTCTGGCAGTCTCGGGAACGACCCTGATGTGAGATCTGTTTCTCCTGAGACATCCTGAGGGCAGGTCTATGTGGTATGACCTTGGTGTCTGAGCTGAACCGCAAACAGTCCCTGTTTCTTTAGTATTCTTCACCCAGACTCTTTGTCCTGGTCTGAGCTCTTTTCTTGTCTTTGTGTTGTGTCTTTTGTTGAACCAAACGGCCTGTTTGTCTTTTAACTCCTGATCCTTCTTTCGGAAAGCTTGCAGGTCAGGCCATCCTGGCTGCAGTTTCTCTTTGCCCGTGGGTAGGGATGTCCTGATGTTGCGCCCTATCAGCAGCTGTGCAGGAGATGATCCGTGTGACAAAGGAGTGGCCCTGTATGCCATAAGAGCTTTGTGTGGATCCTCCCCCTTCTTGAGTAAAGACTTCACCGTCCTCACAGCCCTCTCCGCCTCTCCATTACTTTGAGGATAGCGAGGACTGCTTGTCACATGCTTAAAGTCATAGTTTCTGGCGAAGGCTGCAAACTCTGTAGCCGAGAACTGGGGGACATTGTTTATAATAACAGTCTCTGGGACCCCATGGCGTGCAAAAATAGGATTCATCTTCCCTATCACCTGGGCTGTGGTGGTGGTATTAAGGTTAGCCACTTCAATGTAGCGCGAGTAGTAATCAATCACCACAAGATACATGGCATTGTTCCACTGGAAGAGATCCGCTGCCACACGCTGCCATGGTCTGTCAGGCAACTGGGTTGTCAGCAGCGGCTCTGGCGCATTTTGAGCCTCACGTGCACAGATAGCACAGTTCTCAACTTTCCTTTCAATCTGGTTGGTAAGTCCAAGCCACCATACTGACTGCTGTGCTCTGGCAGCACATTTTGTCATGCCTTGGTGACCCTCATGTATTTTGTCAAGAATTTCCTCTTGCACAGTGACAGGAATGACGAGTCTCCCGCTTTTCATCAGTACTCCGTCTACAACCAGCAAGTCTTGGTGATATTGCCAATACTGCTGCAGTTGGGGGGAAAGAGCTTTTCTGTTTTTAGGCCAACCTGTTTGCACCATATCTTTCAGTCTTTTGCAGACATTATCTGTGTCCTGCGCCATTCTGATCTGCACCAGCCTGTGTTCTGTTGCTGGCATGTGTTCCATCACCAGGTTGATAGATGCTTGTACATCCTGTTCCAGCTGCTTGTCCTCTGGTGTAGGTGGGCCCTGGATTGGCGCTCTGGACAAAGTATCTGCTGTAATCAGGTTCTTTCCTGGCACATGCTCTATCTTGTACGTGAAGCGAAGCAGTCTGAGTCTGAATCTGAGGATGCGAGGTGGCAAGTCATCTAGTGCTCTGCTGCCAAGCAGAGAAATGAGAGGCTTGTGATCAGTTTGTATCAGAAAGTCCATCCCTATCAGGTAAGACTGAAAACGCTCACAAGCCCAGGTAAGCGCGAGCGCTTCCTTCTCAATCTGGGCGTATCTGCGCTCCGTGTTTGTCATGCTGCGTGATATGAAGGCAACTGGATGCCATTCTCCTAATGGCTGCTTCTGAGACAAAACTCCCCCTAATCCAAAAGAGGAAGCGTCAGCTGCAACTTCTGTCTCTCTGTTCAAGCAGTACTGTGCTAGAACTGTTGGTGAGCTCAGTTCTTTACGCAGCTCATCAAACGCTTTCTGCTGCGCACTCCCCCACACCCAGGCAGTGTCTGTCTTGAGCAGGTCTCGTAGTGGTTGTGTGAGCTCTGCAATACTTGATGAGAACTTTCCCACGTAGTTAACCATGCCCACAAACCTCTTCACATCGGCAGCGTCCTTAGGGGTGGGCATCTCCTTTGTCGCCTTGATTTTGCCCGGATCAGCTTCAATGCCCCGCGCGCTCACAATGTGACCAAGGAACTTGACACTGTCCACTGCGAACTGACACTTGTCATTGTTTAGAGTCAGGCCCTCTTCCTGGAGTCTTCCTAACACTTTGTGCAGTCTATGGTCATGTTGTTCCCTAGTTGACCCAAAGACCAAGATGTCATCAGCGTGACACACTGTCCCTTCCAGCCATGCCAACATCTGTGTTAGTCTCTTTTGAAAATGTTCAGGTGCTGAGGATATCCCAAAGGGAAGTCTCTTGTAGCAGTATCTCCCAAAAGGAGTGATGAATGTGGTCAGAGGGACTGAATCTGGATGGAGGGGTATCTGCCAGAATCCTGCCGTGGCATCCAGTTTTGTAAAGACAGTTGCCCCTGCGAGTTTAGCCAGGGTTTCGTCGACAGCTGGTAAGATGTGTCTCTCGCGGCAGATGTACTCATTCAGGTGGGTCATATCAGAGCAGATCCTGATCTTTTCTCTGGGATTTGGTGCCACCACCATACCTGCGCACCATTCTGTAGCCTCTTCAATGGGCATAATAACCCCCATTTTTTCCATTCTCTGGAGTTCATCTTTGACCTTGTTGTTTAACAGGAGAGGCACACGCCGTGGCAGTGATAATGCATAGGGTTTGAAGTCCTCTTTTAGTTTAATTCTGTACTCCCCTTTTAGGCAGCCCAGTCCGGAAAAGACCTTGGGATATTGTCTTTTTATATCTATTTCCAGCTCTCTAACTCTGTCAACTAGATTCAGAAGCTTCAGGTCTAGTATTGCTGGAAAACCAAGCAGAGGAGTAGCTAGCTTCTGTACCACATACACTGGTTGTGTGGTTTTCTTGTTGTTATATTCCATGACTGCCTCGAACTGACCTCTGACCTTTAGAGGTTCATTGCTGGGGCCACATAATGGTATTACTGCTTTAGTGAGTGGGCCATGCCTTTGTTTTGAGTAGGCAGTAGCTGGAATGACTGTTGCGTCCGCCCCAGTATCCAACTTGAATGTGATATCTTGGCCATTCACTTTCAATGTCTTTTTCCATGTTTCAGGTTTCGTTCCTGTGGACACCACTCCCAGGAAAAGAGTGTCCTCTCGTACCTCCTTAAGAACTGCTCCTACTCTGCCTGATCTACAAACTGCTGCAAAGTGTCCTTTTTTCCGACATTTTCTGCATTCTGCTTCTCGTGCAACACAGTAGTTCAAGGAGTGTGCAGGGCTTTTTCCACATCGACCACAGCTTTTCTGTCCCGTCTGTAATTCTTTTTGCCCCTTTTTGTAGGTTGTTTTCCCTGTCTGGTATTCTCTGTGTGTCTGTTTTTTGACTTTCAGCATGTCAACATTCACTTTCTGTTCTGTAGTGTTGGTCTCCCTCACGATGGGTTGCTGCTTCTTAATTTCCTCATGTTGTCTTATTATGGTAATTGCTTTTTCAAGTGTTATGGCACTGTCCATTTGAAGCTTTTCAGACAGGCCATGATGTCTTATCCCAACCACCAATCTATCTCTGATCATCTCATCTTGCAGAGGGCCATATTGACAGTGTTCTGTTAATTTATAGACAGCAGAGATGAAGGCTTCGGCTGATTCTCCTGGCTCTTGACTTCTTTTATTGAAACGAGCCCTTTCATAGATGACATTATATTTGCATATGAAGTATTTATCAAAGGCTTCCTTAACTGCCTTGTACTGCTTCTTGTCTGCCTCACTTAAGCCTAGCGTGGCCAAAATATCATCAGCCTTATCACCCATTGTATAAAGTAATGAGTTCACTTGATAGTCTTCATTCTTACTGTCAAGTCCCGCTGCCATCCGGAACCTTTCAAACCGACGGATCCAGTTGGGCCAGTTAGCAAAGTCCGAGAAGTCAAAGTTTTGTGGTGGGTTTATGGAGAAAAGAGAATCCATTCTTTTTCCTCTTTATTGTTGATAAGTCTCCGCTGTGTTGTCTCTTAATGCACCGTTCCAACAGGCTCCCTCGCCGTCTGCCGACGCGCTGCACTGCACTTGTCTAACCGCGGGCTAGCTTTAGCTTAGCGCCGCCCGGGACTCACGGGTCGCGGTAATTTATGTATCGAACGCGCCCGACAACTTCTTCCGAACGGTCTTCTGGGACGGGATTCAACACGCTTCTGACACCATGTAACATGCCGGGTTCAGGTGTTATGTGGAGATCCAGACAGGAGACATTCATAGCTCTTTAGCTCACTTTATTCCAGCTTCATTCATAGCAACTCCATATCAGTCTGCACTCTATAATTGTCCCACTAACAACCCCGGTATACACGTAGGTTCCTACTACACGTCTGCTTCCACTGCAGTAATAGATAAAGATAACAGATGTGTACGTCTCTTCGAATGGACCCCTATATGAGAGTGACTGCCCATTTCATTGATGAAGACTGGAAAGGAAAGAGTCTTGTGTTGAGAGAATAAAAGGAGGTGCGCACACAGGAAGAACTATCGCTGCGCGACTATGAAGTTAGCGATGCCTTCAAAGTTCCAGCAGGAAAAGTGTCTGTTGTAGTGAACAACGTGGTTAATATGAAACAATGTGTGGGAACACTAAAAGAGTCCCATGAATTTCCAGGTTCTAATGTTTTTCTGGATATTCAGTGCCAGCGCGCCTCACAATTACGCATGCACTAACGGCAAAATACGAGGGAGAAAAAAAGAAAAAGCTTCCAAGTTAATAGATAAAGATAACAGATGTGTGCGTCTCTTCGAATGTAGTCCTATATGACAGTGACTGCCCATATTATTGTTAAAGACAGGAAAGCAAAGAGTCTTGGGTTGAGAGAAAGAAAGGAGGGAAAGAGGCGCGCACAAGGGAGAAACATTTCGATTTTGGTCGACAAATTGCTGTGTTTTAGTCGACCAACAATTTCTTTGGTTGATTACAGCCCTAAAAATTTTGTATCACGGGTATTGTGACCAAAATTGTCACGGTTATCATTATTATCGCCGTATTGTTGCGGTGTGCTCCAAAAGGACTTTAACACAAAATTGAAATCATTATTCCCTTGAATATTATAATAATAAAAGTTTTTTTTTGTCTTTTTTGTCAATAAATGTGTCTAAAAATGCCCTTTGAGTACATTTTTTTACCCTTCTTTCATGAGAAATAAAAGTATACAATTTTAGCAAGTATTTGTCATCTTTATTAGGAAAAGACGATCAATTTCAAAATACGGCAGATACACGGCAAAAGAACGGCAATAACACATTCCAGAATGATACGAATGCTATTATTTACAGTATTTATACATTATTTAGACAGAGAATACTGACAAACCACCTGGAATTCTCTCGGGTATGGCTCATTGAATCTGTTCTTGCTCTCTCGCTCTCTTTCTCTACCTTTCCGGCTCGGTCAGTTCATTTACTCGAGGAGCCATGACAGTTTTAACCGTGCACGTCTTTTCTTTCGCCGCAGCTTCGTGTTTAGACAGGGTGACTGTCTTCTATCAGTTTCCCCTTGGCATCCTTGTAAAATCCAAAATTTAACCAGACTTAAGAGTATGTTTCCAGAGGCAAATCTCCGCTGTCTCTAACTTCCGCTGAGGCCAAACAATGCAAACTGCGCGTGCGCGCTTCTCATGAGGCTGCTTCATCCAGGAAGAGACTCATAGTTCAGGCTTTTCCAGAACTAGAGCAGCATCACCGTGCATTTTTGAAGCATTGTGGTTATCAAACACGGTGAAACGGTAGTTTTAATAGGAAGCGGCAATGATTACCATGGGAAATTTTACCACTGATTACCATTTTACCGGTAACCGTGACATTCCTAGTCTTGCCCAAGGACGCATCACCGAGTGTTACCAGGAGCTGGGCTTGAACCTGCAACCTTCCAATTACTGACCAGCGCACTATCCAACTGCGCCAAAGCTGGGGAACATTTGGTCATCTAAGATGGGGAAGAACGGGGGAGGAGGGGGGAGAAGAAAAAATGAAGAATAAAAGGAGAAAGAAAAGAAAAAGAAAGAAAGCGAAAAGAGACGGAAATTTGGCAACTTTGTGATGGCTAGCATGTCCCTCTTGCCACAACAAACAATATTGTAACATTTTCATGTTCTGAGCATGCCGTGCCCGGGGCGCGAACCGACACACTGTTGCGCTCGCAGGGTCGGACATGTCTTGCTTCCATTACGTGACGTAGATGACCTTATTTGGACACAAATGCCGTGCTTTGTGTTTTCCGAGCCTGTAGCTTAGCTGTCAATGAATACATAGCGCATTAATCAAACCCCTTGCTTGATTGCTCCCCTTTGTCCCTCCTCAATAAACTATGTTGTAAATAATTGGAAGATACTTACAAATACAAAATTAACATTTGAGCTGTTTTACACATTTTATAAATGTAATTTAAACCAACCCTTATCTATTATTAATTTAATATGCACACCTGAGTGAAATCTATTTACATTTCTTACAATGAAGACTAAGAAAAAAATTGAAACAGATGGCATTTGTAGTATTTCCTTGACTTCTCTAACAATAGTAGCAGTTGGCTTACTGTTTTCATTATTAGGTGAAGTAATAGAAACATTCCTTGTCTTTCCCCTCTTGTAGGACTTAGAGCTGCCGTAGTTTCATCACTGACTATCACAAGCCTTTCACTCTCTAAAGAACTTATATTGAGGATTGGGCAAGCTTAGTACTATCTTTATACACAATTTTCAAATCCAAATCCAAAGGACCTTTTTCATAATACATGTAATTTTGCCCACAGCGCAATTTTTTGTTTATTGTGTGGTATTTGTAGTACACCCAGAGACTCCCAAGAATGTACCTTTAGAAAATCCTTAAGTCATCCAGGGCCTGTACTATGACCTATTTTATGATCATTGCCATAGGTGTGAGCCAGGGTGCACACTTTAGCCCAAAACTTACTCAAACACAAATAATAAATCATCAAATTGGGTCAAATCACCTTCACTGAAGTCTGATGCATCTTTTGAAATCAAATGTAAAGCTAAGTATTACAATTGAAAGAAGTTATTGAATTTTAACTGGAAAAAAAAAAGGTTTTTTTATGATTTTTTCAACAAATTCAATTCTTTAGAGATGTGTCTGACCAACTTACAGTTGCTGTACACCTAAAATACTTACAAATTATTTGGCCACATATATATTCTCAAAGTGGGAAAAAAATCATCAAATTCTGAGACCGGTAAAGTTGTTCAATTAACAGGTTGGGTTACTGTGGAAGAATCAGGATACTGTTCCATGTCTTGTATATCAGGGAACCTTTAAAGATTTGTTCAGAATTCATCCTTTAAGTATGATTTCTTTTAGAATTTGAATGCTAGATTCAAAACAAACATTTCACATGAAATGTTATTCATTTTAATATTGAACAGCCACAAAGGGCCTGTATATTATGCCTTTGTGATGAGATAATAATGAGCCATTGATACAAGTAAAAACCGATGCAGTTTTGGATTGTTGTAATCAGATTGTATATATCTACAATGACAGCAATACATAAACATTACTTCTGTCAATTTCTGTTTCTAGTACTTATATATACATGTAATCTGTTTTATGGCCTTCGTGTCTTTTTGCATAGCAACAGCTTGGACAATTTTAATTTGTAGACTGGAACTATAGTGAGGGAAAGGGGATCTGAGAAATCCATAAGATGTATGATTGGCTGGTTATTTCATAGAATGGAGTCTTTGAATTTGCTTGTGTATGGTTGGAGGGGTTTCTGATTTTGAAAATGTTTATAAAATCCCAAATAATAGATTACAGATGCAACATGTGCACACATGCCAGAGGTTCTCTTTCCAGCAGGACAGAGACAATAATATACCTTCACAGGATCATCTGATGCATTCTTGTAAAATTGAATCCAAACATTGTGTTTTATTTGAGATCTGTGACGAGAATGAATCTGTCCCCAATGAGATCAGCATCATGCTGGTAAACCCAAATCTCACAGTCACCATCATTTTTTTGATGCTCAGCAATGTAGCCAGGGGACAGTTTGATTTGGTATGTACCGCATGTTATGGTCTCAAGGTATTCCAGATCCACATGAGGGAACGAGATATCAGATGCTTCAAGCTTCTGCCATTCACTACGAGCTCTACGTGACATATTTGGGTCTTCTGCAACTCGTTTTACCAAAACATTGTCTTTTTTTAAAAGTGAAAGCATACGCTGAGCCATCTTAGTATCTCGTTCCTCTCGATCTGGATCTGAAACATATATTGGTCCTCTGAAGGCATTGAGACATGCAGTTACTATGTGCACTAATTTGCCAATGACCTCAACGAAATAATTTGAGGTAAGTTGTTGTAAGACAGATTGATACTAGCTAGCTAGGGACATATGTTTCTTGGACAACAATTCTTTACTGGCAGAACTGACTAAACTTGTCTTGACCACAAGCGTGAAGGTCAACAATAGCATATTGCCTCAGCTTGAACGTACTATTCTATCATACAAGGAGATGCACCACTATCCCATTTATTCATTTGAAATATATAGCATGTATTGCAGTGTTGATTAGCATTGCGTTGGATGATATTTTAAAAAAGAGGAATTACAGGCCCTGCATACCTTTTCTGTTTTAAATGAAAAACATTTTGAAAAAAAAAATATAATTCAATTGAATACACAATACTAAATTGAAGTTAACATTCATTTGCTGCAAATTGCATGAAATAAAACATTACCCTTGATATAATACAAGACATGGAACAGTATCCTGATTCTACCACAGTAACCCAACCTGTTAATTGAACAACTTTACCGGTCTCAGAATTTGATGATTTTTTTCCCACTTTGAGAATATATATGTGGCCAAATAATTTGTAAGTATTTTATTTGTACAGCAACTGTAAGTCAGTCAGACACATCTCTAAAGAATTGAATTTGTTGAAAAAATCATAAAAAAACCCTATTTTTTTTTCCAGTTAAAATTCAATAACTTCTTTCAATTGTAATACTTAGCTTTACATTTGATTTCAAAAGATGCACCAGACTTCAGTGAAGGTGATTTGACCCAATTTGATGATTTATTATTTGTGTTTGAGTAAGTTTTGGGCTAAAGTGTGCACCCTGGCTCACACCTATGGCAATGATCATAAAATAGGTCATAGTACAGGCCCTGGATGACTTTTGGATTTTCTAAAGGTATATTCTTGGGAGTCTCTGGGTGTACTACAAATACCACACAATAAACAAAAAATTGGGCTGTGGGCAAAATCACATGTATTGTGAAAGAGGTCCTTTGAAATCGAAGGACCTAATCCAAGCATGTTGAGTCCATTTACATGTATTTTATTGTGTAAAGTGTATTGACTGTAATGTCTATTAAATTCTGATATCATATTCCTCTCTATTAACAATGATAAAAATGCACTTGCTATTTTTAATTAATAAGATAATTAATAAGCAAACAAAGAAAGACACTTGAAAGTGTTTATTTGGAGCAGACCAACAGAAAAACATCAACAATAAAAAAGTCAACTATAAAAACAACAAACGTCAATTATTTCACCCCATTTTCATGTTTAAAACAAACATGTAACCCCTACAATATTGATCAGGAAATTATGTTATTGATTTGACAATAGTCTATTTAATAAATAAATAATAATATGAAGTTAATAATAATAATGTTTATCTATTTAATAATAATTGATAATAACTATATACTAATAATTACTCATATTAAAAAGAATAGAACACACAATTCTATAATGTAATTTATATAATTATTGTTATTACAATTATTTGATTATAAATAACTTATATGCAACGAATAATTTCTCTTAACAGTCTGTGGAAAACTACAGCTTAAGCCGCTTCTGTTTCAACTATAAAATTATTTGCTGTCATAATAATTATTTATTGTATTACTTTATCATTAAGAATTATATATATATTTAATAACAATTATTTACTACTTTCATTGAAAATAAAAAATAATACATAGAACTCTATAATATTATTTATATTATATTCATATTATTAATAAAATTTCAGATATACATAATAATACATAACTAATAATTAATTTCTCTGATCAGTCCGGGACCTACAGCTTAAGGGGCACCCGTAACAACAGTAAACTCTGTTACTTCTATAGTAATTATGATGGATTGTATTATTATATAATAATTAATACTAATACAATATATTTAATAACAACTAAATATTAATTATTACTTTTATTTAAAGTAACTAAAAATATACAGAATTCTATAACGTTATCTATATTATATTGTTATTATTACTTAACTATTAGATATACATAAGAATAAATAAATTATAATTAATTCCTCTAATCAGTCTGGGGGGACCTACAGCTCAAGGGTGCTATGACAACATTTAACTCTGTTGATTCCATAAAAACTTGCCAGTGATTTCTCACATTGAACTTTTTATGCAGGACCTGCTAACCTTGACCCATGTCAACAACCGTGGTTATGTTCAGGTTTTCATGTACAGGTCTTTGTGAAGAGGAATTAACTTAGTAAAAACTGAAATAAATTCCTGATCAAAACTTTTTTCCAATAATGGTGCTTTTTTCCTTTCTAAAAAAACCCAAGATTTACAGGTACTATTTCCTAGTAATTTCAAGAACTGATTTACAACAAATATTTACAACACAGACAACAAAAACACAACAATTAGAACACATTTACACTAATGATTAGCATGATTACTTTGGCAGTTTCTTCCTCATCTCCTCCAACCACAGCTCTTTGGTGAGACTCTCAGAGGCTGGGCAAAACACCTTGCCATGAAACTGGCTGTGACCAGTGTCAGCTGTGCGAAACTGGCCACAGTTTTTGCAGGTGTTTGCCTCCACTGTTCTTTTGTAGGGCCTCTTTGGTGTTGTTCCAGCATCAACACTTGGTTGGTACACTAGTTTGAGGGGTCACACCGAAGTATGTCACCGGGAAAACTAGTGGTGTCAGGCTAAAATGCTGTGCACCTGTGGTGGCAAACTGAGGTGTCGGCAAGGGCACTTGTGCTGGTGGCTGAGGGAACTCTGGTGGCTCTTGTTTGGACCCTTAGGAAGGATGGCTCTTCTCTGTTTTGCCTGACCTGCTGTACTTTCAGGCAACAAGAACTGATGCCCCCGCTGTGGTGGTGTTGGTTGACTGGGCAACACTCTTGCCACCTGGAGAGGCTCGGCAGATTCAGGGATGGCAGGAGGAAGAGCCGTTCCATGGAGTAGTACAGACAGCTCCTGTCTCTTCTGCCTGTTGTTGTGCCACTGTATGAGGGTGTTTTGGTTTACCTCCACCAGTTGCATGGTAGTATCCTGCATAACGATGGCGTTTCCCAAAACAAGCTGTCTGATTTTGTGGTAGTCTCTTAATATTGAGGACCACCTGGAATCAGTCCTCTTTCCTCTCCTCACTGGGCTGGGATAGAGATTGCAGAGTCTGGTGAAAACGCTCTCTACAACTCTACAGCAGTCAGGCCACTGAGCAGGAACAGTGCTTGCACCTAACATGCAGCATGTAGCGCTCTCCACACCAGGCGTGTTTGAGGGTTTCTTTGGTTTTCGAAACCATCCACTCAAAAGTCTGTCCTGATGCCGAGCAGTATAAACCACCCGCCGTCTGTCAGGTTCATCTAAGCTCTCCCACAGTGCTATGACAGTGTTGGCCTACTGGTTGAAGAGGCAAAGAGTGGTCTGGTTCCTTAAGCTGACCAAGTACTCAGCCAGTCTGTCAACATGCTGGTACCCAGGGAAATTCTGCTCATCAACAGCCTATGTAAACATAAAGTTTGGAAAAATTGGTTAGAGTGACTCTTATAACTTTACTGACCATACATGAAACCATAGTGATGCTTTAGGTGTGATAAAATAAACATACGTGTAAAAATTAAACGGGCACTAACCATATCGTTATCCCCAGCATCTGCTTCACGTCTGACCCAAGTGGAGGAGGTGCTGGGAGCAGTGTGAAAGCAGGTGCTAAGAGCACTGGTGGAGGAGGTGCTGGGGGCAGTATGGAGGCAGGCGCTGGGAGCACTGGTGGAAGAGATGCTGGGACCTCTGGTGGAGAAGATGCTGGGAGCACTGGTGGAGGAGATTCTGTGAACTCTGGTGGGGGATATGCTGAGAGCACTGGTGGAGGAGGTGCTGAGAGCACTGGTGGAGGAGATGCTGAGAGCACTGGTGGAGGAGGTGCTGGGAGCAGTGTGAAGGCAGGTGCTCGGAGCAGTATTTGGTGGGGAAGGAGTCTGAAGCCCTTCGATGTCAATCATGGTGGGGTCTTCTGTCACCTCTGAGAAGCCCTCATCATTTTCCAGGTTGTCCTCCATGTCATGCTCCTCGACCAACTGAGCAGTCTTCTCAGAGTCAGGGTGCATGTCCTGAAGGGCCTGACCAGTCTGCCAGAACAGATACTGCACCCCAATGAGCTCACCTGCAAATGAAAGCCAGGGGACAAACGAACATTAATCATATTAAATATCTGAGGAACTGAAATATGTTTTTATTGAGTTCAAGAAAAGGTGTCAGTGTCCCCTTACAGTTTTTAAAATTAAATTAAAGCACCACACCTGCCTGATGGTAACGCTGCATCAGACCTGCTACCATCAGGTCAAGCCCAGCCCCCTCCTGAGCAGTCAGCACACTGATCAGAATCTGACCATGCTCGTGAAGTGAGCAAGAGAGCTGTACCTTTTGCAGTACCAGCAAGCTTCTTTGTGATCTGAAGCACATAAAGGTCAAAAGGCCACTGTGGTTATTATCTACTAATACTTATAAACAGGTAGTGGTAAACAATATAGATATCATGTGTAAAAGAATTAAAAAATGTTGACCTTTTTTTTCGAATTCATCTTTAGGATGGTGCCATGGATCGACGTGATGCCTGCTTGAACTTCCTCCAGTCTTGTAAGGATGTCCTGGCTGTATACAGACAGGAGCCACTTGCAGCTTGGTACTGCAGCAGGCTCCGGGGGCTCAGGAAAAGATATGGGCTGTCCTGGCCGCCTCAGGAAATCCACACACTCAGTGGTGTATGGGACGCCGAATGTAAAATTTCAGGCACTGTTTAATAGGCAACATTTTGTGAAGATTTAGTGCACTTTTCTCACATTTAGCTTGTTTTTCTTTCATTTGAGACAGAAATTCATGCAAAACAGATGGTAAATGGACTTGAGCTTATATAGCGCTTTTCTAGTCTTTTGACAACTCAAAGCTGCTTTACACCGCAGGTAACCCCTACCCATTCATACCCATTCGCACATTCACTCACTGATGGTTCATAGTTTCTATGTTAGTTATCCATCAGTATCTCTGACACATTCACGCCCTTTCATGCCCATTTACACGCCACTGGCGCAGCAGTGGGAGCAACTTGGGGTTAAGTGTCTTGCCCAAGGACACATCACCATGTGTCGCCCGGAGCTGGGCTTGAACCTGCAACCTCCCGATCACTGACAAAGCGCACTATCAAACTGCGCCACCGACGCCCTAAATCGTTCTTAATACTTATTAAAAATGTGTACACATGAAAGATAATTCCAAATCTATATGTTAAATCTAAATCTAAATACTAAATCTAAATCTAAATCTTAAATATAAATATAAATCTTAAATCTATATCTAAATATTAAACCTATATCTAAATCTTAAATCTATATCTAAATCTTAAATATAAATATAAATCTTAAATCTATATCTAATCTTAAATATAAATCTAAATCTTAAACCTATATCTAAATCTTAAATATAAATCTAAATCTTAAACCTATATCTAAATCTTAAATATAAATCTAAATCTTAAATCTATATCTAAATCTTAAATCTATATCTAAATCTTAAATATAAATATAAATCTTAAATCTATATCTAAATCTTGAATATAAATATAAATCTTAAATCTATATCTAAATCTTAAATATAAATATAAATCTTAAATCTATATGTAAATCTTAAATCTATATCTAAATCTAAAATATAAATCTAAATATTAAATCTAAATCTAAATCTTAAATCTATATCTAAATGTTTGATCTATATGTAAATCTTAAATCTAAATCTTAATTTTAGATCGCTCGCCAAGTGTAAAGCTAAATCTCTTGAAATTATGCAAAGTAGGCAGGTCAGCGCCTGTCTTCCACACCCACTTTAGTCCAGAGCGTTTGAAAGAGAGAGCGACCGAGGACTCTTATGGGGAAGGTGTTTCTTGTGTTTTTCAAAGGTCATCTTTCAGGTAGGAGGCTACAGTTGGCGTGTAACTAATGACTACTTTACAAGCACACTTGAATCAACTTAAGGATGTAGTTTAAAGAGTGTTTGCGTGTCAATTTCAAGCAAAATATTACTTTTAACGCTACGTTAGCAAAGCTTCGTGGCTAATGCTAACGCTGAGCTATTACCCCCCACTAAGTTAGATAGTGGGATATTGCTGGAATTTTTGAGGCCAACTAAAAGTGTTATTAAAGTAAGGATGATAACCAGCTAATGTACTGTCATTCCAACAATGGGGGCTAATAATCTTATAAAACCATGATTGTTTTGTCTGAAACGAAGTGTAAGCTTCATATTTTAATGAGTGTTCATGGTTATTCAGCAATTTTCATCACCAAGTATGACTTCTGACATGTCATAGATAACTTTTATTAATGACTGGTCATTATTGTGTGTAATAAACAAGATTTTCCACCTGTTATATTAAGATACATCGACACAAAACTCGGGTTCGCCCTGCAGCTATTTCTTATATTCAGTCTTCCATGTCTGTATTATAAGTAACTGTCCCCCAACTTAATCTTGTGTACATTACAGTTATGTAAATAGATTAATATTTACTCATAACCCCACACTATGCCTCAGAAGAGGTAAGTGGATGATGTTGAAAATAACTGATACTAATGATTGCTTTTTGAAGTTTGTTTTGGCTAAATATGTACATTTTAAATGTAAGCAAGCCATTTTGATTATAGTAGTTATAATTTGTTGCTATTCAAGTTTATTTAAATGCTAAGTATAAGGTTATATACCCTAAGTGATACCTTGTTAAGCTGTTAAAGCTGTGGTCTACGATTTGAAACCGCAGCCTGCCCCCCCTTCCCTCACCTCTCCCTCCGTGTTCCAAGATCCCGCCCCCAGCTCGTGTCGCCTCATAAAGCCCCCTCGGACTGAGCTACGAGCGACTAGCACAATATATCAGCAGCAAACTCAATCAAAAACAGCTCAGCTCAACTGAAAGTATCAAACACCACAGACATCCCCCTTGTAACACACAGCAGTAGCCATTTCAATTGGACCGGCGGCAATGCGGGTCTGGCGCCGCCAGAGCGGAGCAGAGTGTGGGGGAGGATTTATCTTTCTCAGCCTGTCCTCCACAGCTCAGCTTACAGTGCAAACGATTAGCGGCTAACAGGCTAACCCGCTCCCCTACAAGTTATTAGCCCGTGCAGGCACAAACTAACCAGAGTTATTCAGCAGACATCTCCCACTGTAGTAAACAAAGCCATTACCTGATCAACCAGGGGCGAAACGGCCGATGCTGAAGGTCTGGCGGCGGCTGAGGCTGATTCGTTAACCGTTAGCCGTTAGCCGCTAACAGGCCTCAACCAGCGGGCAGAGCTCCGTTGGGCCCAGCGGAAGGCGGCCGGTCTCGGCGCTAGGCTTTTCGGCTCCATGATAGTTCAGTAGCTAACGCTGCTAGCTGCTCACGGAGGCAGAGGGAGGAGGCGGGACCATGGCGCACTACGCATGGCTGCGTGAGAGACAGGGGATTGGATGGACTCACGGACCAACTCACGGACCAATTAATAGTCGCAGGTTCTTAGGCTTGATTGGTCAGCTAGTATGCAGCTTTTCAGCGGATATACTGAATGGATTTTTTTCGTTCTTTTTAGTCTTTATACTGTGTAGATAGGACCATAGGACCATAACAGCCTTATAAACGGTGTTATTAATATGTACAAAGCTTCCAAATCGTAGACCATAGCTTTAATTGGCTTAAGACGCAGTAGCAGTCTAACTTTACCTTAAATGTGTTGTCTTTTGCAGCTTCTCTGTGTTCACCTGGCAGCTAGAGGCTTCGGCCTGCCCTTCACATGGAAGCTATTGCCCAAGAAGACTTACACAGTATTTAAAATACAAAAAGTTAAGTATGAAGACAAGTATAATAATGGTGTGGCCAGCCATCTCCTGCGGAGAGGAAGAGGAGGCTGAGCGTGTTCCCCTTTGGCCTGCTTCTCAAACGGACTTGTCAGTCTCTTGTACTCAAGAGACTGAGTACAAGAACAAACAACATGAAGAAAGAAGAATGGACTGGTATTAACACTATATTTATTTTTCAGGTCAGCAGAACTTGAGAACTTAAACGGGATCATACAGTAGATAATTGAGTATTCTAGAAAACAGCAACAACTTGTTAAATAAACAGGTCTTTAAGCAGGGAAGGTGTCCATGCTATTGTTTTACATTAGAGAGAATGAGCATACATGTTTTTTTCTCTACTATTCGACACACAGTAAGATACAAGGCTGTGAATCTTTAATGGTCTCACAATTGTATCAAAAATATCTTGTTAGTTATTCAGTTAGATTTGATATCATGATGCATCAAGATATGTTGCAGTCTATTTTGCGACAAGGACAATTTAAAATCCACCAAAACAAGCATATTTGATCCAGTTATAGACTACTGATGTGTTGAGTTGGATAGAAATACCATCATCAACCTCTGTCAGAGCTGATGGATTGCAGTTTTGCCAGCAGAATTTGTGTTATCTTGTCTCTATAGAGCAGATAGTGAGACCTTAAAGGGCAGATATTTTGTTATATGGGACACTTTTCACTGATGAGGCCCTGCCCCTGGACAGTCCATGGTTATTGAAACAGACGCTACAGCTTGTAAAATAAAGTGATTTCATGGTTTCAGTTGTGGGAGATCATGAAGAGTTTGGCTTCTCTACAGCCACCCACATCCACTCTGCCTGTCCGAGACCCTGGTGACAACATCCACTCCGCATTCAATCAATCAATCAATCAAACTTTATTTATCAAGCACGTTTCATACATGAGATGTATCACAAAGTGCTGTACATTAGAATAAACAAGCAGGTCAGGGAGATACAGATGAAAACCGAGGATCCCACCCACCCTCCCAGCCCATATTTAACACAGACAACCACTCACACGCAAAATCATGTACCCAAGCCCCCCCCACACACACACGCACACACACACACACACACACACACACACACACACACAGACAAGAACTGTAAGCCAGGACTCTTTAGAAATCCACAGAGGACTGAGGAAACGCCATCTTGAATTGAAAATGAGGAAACACTGGAGCTAAAACTAAACTGACTGAATAAATAAGTAAATAAAATAAATACAACCATGATAAAATATGACAAAGGTAATAAAATGCTAAAAGTTGATGAAGATAAAACTATTTTAAAACCAAACAATTAATAAATAAAAAGTGGTGATACATTAAATAGTTACTCTGAAATTAAAATGGAGTAAATCCCATAAGATGCAGATTAAAAGAGTAAAACAAAATTCAGCTAAAAGCCAGATTAAAAAGGTAGGTCTTGAGTTTGCTTTTAAAAATATGAACAGTAGGTGCTGCTCTCAGGTCCTCAGGTAGACTGTTCCACAGACGGGGGCCGTAATAATGAAAGGAAGCTTCCCCGTATGTTTTAGATCTGACTTTGGGGACTATTAAAAGACCACTACCTGAGGACCTGAGGGCTCTAGTGGGCTCATATGGTAAAAGCAAATCGCATAAATAAGAGGGTCCAAGACCATTAAGAGATTTAAAAACCAATAAAAGAACCTTAAAATCTATTCTAAAAGATACAGGCAGCCAATGCAGAGACTTTAGAATCGGTGTAATGTGGGCTCTCCTTCTGGTCTTTGTCAGCATCCGTGCGGCTGAATTTTGAAGGAGCTGTAAATGTGAAATGTTCTTTTTGGGAAGACCAGAGAGGAGAGCATTGCAGTAATCAATTCTGCAGGTAATAAAAGCATGAACAAGAGTCTCTGCATTGGCTTGAGAGCATTGTAACTTTACAGTATCTAACAAATGTGTGTATTCATAGTTAAATTAAGTTTTTTCCTCAGTGCTTTTTCCATATTACCACTAAACTTTACCTATTTTGGTTGGTTGTTTCCTGTGCTAATCTCTTGTGCTTTGCTGTCTTGTGTTCCTGCCTGTTGTCAAAGCACATTGTAAACTTCTGTTTTTAAAAGTGTTGTACAAATAAAGTTTACCATTATTATTAAACTGTTAAATCTTGATTTGTGTTGATAATTTATTGACTAGACTTCTTCTGACCTTGCATTCCAAAGAAGACAGTCAGCCTTTACTTCTCTCTTAAAAGACTGGATGCAACAAAAGGCTTCACATCAGCACTGAAGATAGTCTTGCATATTTAAATTTAGTTTGACATTTAACTTTATAATTACTTTGTAAGTTGTTATTAATAATTCCTGATTTTCATTTATCTTGTTTTTCTTTTTAAAATCAGAGTGTCATGTAAAACACCCACTGTCCCCTTACTGGGTGCCTACACAGTTATTTAACACTGGTCTGCTTCTTGTTACATTCTTGGTGAATACTCTTTTGCATTTGGCCTGTATGGTTAATCTGGAAACAACAGGATTGAATTAAAAGACAAAATGCCATTTTTTTTTGTTTGGTTTAAACTGAAAATTCTAGACAATTACTCAAGTATAAATAATTATGATGCTGTGGGTTGATTTTCCTCCTGTCTTATATATATATATATGTGTGTATATATATATATATATATATATATATATATATATATATATATATATATATATATATATATATATATATATATATATATATATATATATATATATATATATATATAATGTGTGTATATGATACACATATACATACTATGAAGTTACTAAAGCTTAGTTACAACATAGACATTGTTCTTGAAACATATGAACATGTTTTACTGCTCAGAATGATCTCACAAGCTTCTTTCTTTGTCTGAAATGTTAAAACAAGTCAGTAATTTTAATAATCACCATCACTGATGTTATAAACCACGAAATGTACTGACGTTACAGTGCTAATACACGATGACAGTAATGCCAGCTAATTTACTGTTCTTTTAAGAGGAAATATTGGCAATTTTAAAAGTTTTGTCGAAATAATAATGTTCCTACACGTAGGTAAAGAATATGTGCCACATTGAAATATACTTTTATCTACAGGCGCTGACCTGCCTACTTTGCATAATTTCAAGAGATTTAGCTTTACACTTGGCGAGCGATTTAAAATTAAGATTTAGATATAGATTAAACATTTAGATATAGATTTAAGATTTAGATTTAATATTTAGATTTATATTTAAGATTTAGATATAGATTTAAGATTTAGATATAGATTTAAGATTTATATTTATATTTAAGATTTAGATATAGATTTAAGATTTATATTTATATTTAAGATTTAGATATAGATTTAAGATTTAGATTTAAGATTTAGATATAGATTTAAGATTTAGATATAGATTTAAGATTTATATTTATATTTAAGATTTAGATATAGATTTAAGATTTATATTTAAGATTTAGATATAGATTTAAGATTTATATTCATATTTAAGATTTAGATATAGATTTAACATTTAGATTTAGATTTAAGATTTAGATATAGATTTAAGATTTAGACATAGATTTAAGATTTAGATTTATATTTAACATTTAGATTTAGATTTAGTATTTAGATTTAGATTTAACATATAGATTTGGATTTATCTTTCATGTGTACACATTTTAATAAGTATTAAGGACAATCTGTTTTGCATGAATTTCTGTCTCAAATGAAAGAAGAACAAGCTAAATGTGAGAAAAGTGCACTAAATCTTCACAAAATGTTGCCTATTAAACAATGATTGAAATTTTACAATCGGCGCCCCATAGTGGTGTGTCTTGCCACTCGATTCAGCCACTCCTCTGTGTGGTTCTCCCGAAGTTGTTTCAGGACCCGAGTTGGGCTGTTGCGTAGTCCCCTCTCTCGCAGAAGCCAGATGACCCGGATGTCACAGGCAAACCTTAGCCAAAGACAGATATGTTAATCAGACTGCTTTACATTATTCCTCTAACATGACATTAGCATAAAGATGCAATGCTTACTTTTGAGTTAGGATGACTCTGAACTCTGACCTGTGAGCCAAATCCAGCTGCTGAAGCACTGCTTGGCTCCAAGAGACATGGGTGGCTCTACATTTGGTGCAGGTCAGAGTTTCAGTCACCATATTATACACCCTGTCCACATCAATGACCCGTTGTGCCCTCTTGTGCAGACCCCCACCTGTGAGCTGATGTTTTTCACAGGCAGGGTTGGGACAGACCACCTTTACCTGACACAGTTTGTAGGGCATCCATACAAATAGTGGGTGGGCAAAGAAGCGGAGCCTGATGGTACAGGGTGCTTGGCTGGGAGGGGAAGTACCAGAGCTTCAGTTGGTCCTGAAGCCTGAGTTTTCCTTTGGGTCCAGCTCTTAATAACACCCGCTGAATCCATTTGTGGTCCTCTGTTGGCAAACCCTCTGACCACAAATGGGAAAGTTGTGCCGGAAAGTCCTGTGCTCCAATTCCATAATCAGCAGTCGTTGGAATCATAATAAAAAAAGTTTATTGGCCAGTTAACATATTTATTGATGCAAACATTGCTGAGTATCTGAACTGTACAAAATTAAGTATCAATTTACTTACAGTTACTGACACAGAAGCAACAATTGTTGCAGAGCTGGGGGAAGATGCTGGAGTATGAGCTCCTGACTGAGGTTCTGGGGCCTGATGATGCACAGTGAAGAGCATATTACATATTTCACAAAACTATAAAACAAGGTCTACCTTCAAAATGTCATCCTATAATCCCTTAAAGACATTTTCAACAGTTGCCTGTACTTGTGCTGTGTATAGGTGCACTTGATAGATCAATTACAATATTATAACAGCTTTCAAATGTCATTTTGTACCTGTAGACACTTAAAAAAAACTCTTATATTTTGCATGAAATTCTACTGCTTAATTAAAAATAGGTACTCATTACTCGCTGTGGAAAGAACACTTGGTGAAGTACTGGTCCCTCCCTCTGATGGCATTGTGGAGTGGCTCTGAAGGTAAAAAACAATTGATATGAATTTCTCTGGGAAAATAATAAATCTAAAAAGGGAGTGAAGATGTTCTCTGTGAAGAATAAAATATGTAACAACTTAAGAATTTTAATAATAGCCTATGGACAAGGGTAAGTAAGGTAAGTTAGGGAAGTTTGTCTTCATTCTACTTCTTTTCAAAACATGGTAACTGAATTGCATTTAGCTTAGTTCCATGTGTAAAGAGTAGAACTGTTATTTTTTTATGCTTGTATTTGCTGTTGTCAAATAATAACATCAACAATAGTAATACATTTAAATAGTTTAAATTACTTAAAGTTCTCTCAGGCTTGTCCTCTAGCAAATCATCAGACACTGACTATTAATATAGACTACGTAAAGGTTAATGCCCGACGAGGTGTCCATTATCAGAAATTAATGGACGACGCGGAGGCGTGAACCGTCCGACGCGGACGGGTGCTTCCGCGAAGTCCATTAATTTCTGATAATGGACACCTCGGAGGGCATTATCCCGCTTATACCATGGTCACTTGTGAAAAAAATAAATATTTAATCAATTATTAACACGTAATGTTGTTTTTACACCGTTAAAATCATTCGTTTTAAACAAGAAGCGACTGAGCGGACTATTTAATATCGCTCGTTGTGACACGTTGCTAAGGTAACCTCCTCTGGCCACAGAACCTGCAGCTCGGTCTGCCGCAGCTGTTTTCAGGCCTAATCAGTGGAGGGAAGTGAGATGATTGCTTAACGTGATGTTACGTGAAAAGAGTGTGATTTCAGAAGGCAAGTGCACCTCTTATCGTTTGTGTATCCAGAGGATGATGCGATTTTTTTCTTCAAAGAATCAAAGTCAACAGATAGTTTACTAAATAGTTTTTATTGCAAGAAATATTGTCCACCATTCACTCTGATTATTAAATATGCTATCAAGAAAGTAAGTCTATCCTACATCGTTTTTATAAATATCCACCATTCATTCTGATCATTAAATGTGCTATCAAGCAAGTAAGTCTATCCTACATCGTTTTTATAAATAGGATGTTCACCTCGTCTTTGTCCTCCTCTAAATTGTTCAATTCCTCCGGTGTCACCTCCTTGTGTCGCATCTCCTTATTCTCATATTCTTTTCTCTTCTTTTCTTCTGCTGCATCCCAGTCTTCAAAATGATCAAATTCACCAAACAGGTTGAAGGAAACCATGAAATCATTCATTTTGTCTACTGTCTATGAGCTAGGCGATGTTATAGGAAAAGTTCGGTTCCTGCAGCTTTTACATTGTTTATAGAATGAAGAACAACAATCTACTCACCCAGAAGGCTTTCCTGATGCAAACGGTGCTTCGGGAGATATTTAGATCCAAAATCGAGCAGCGGACACCGATATAATGGTAGCCTGTAGGGCATGTTAGCGCCGCTCCTAAAACTGCATTAATCGTCCAAAAACTCCTGTTTTTCACCAATATTCCATCATGATTTCCTCCGAATGGACCGCCATTGCAGCCTGTGTCTCTCCACACAGCGCTGTGTGGCTGAACTAACCTCTGAACTGACGAAGAAGACCGGGTACCCGGAGAGTTGCGATCGCTTCTTCATTTCTAAGAGCTCCTTATCTGTATACTGTGGCTCCAAACTGTAAGGACACCCATCATATTCAAAGTCCTCCTCCACAACATCTTCATCCCATAGATATTCGTCCATTATGCACAAAACTGGAAGAAGAAAGTTGATTTGTAGCTGCCAGTCTTCCCTGAAGCAATGAGCGGCACTGTGGATGCGGAAAGGGCATGTAAACAAAAGCGTGAGTTCAGAGGTTAGTTCAGCCACAGCGCTTTGTGAACAAACTCTGAAATAAAAGACTCGTTGCCACGGTTACCAACTACTGTTTGATCCAGCGCAGTAATTTAGAACCATCAGGCTATTTGACCGGAACTTCTTTTCTAGGTGTCCATTATCACCTTTTAATGGACACCCTGCAGCCAATCAGAATCGAGTATTCACCATAGACCATGGTATAAGTAAGGGATAATGCCCGACGAGGTGTCCATTATCAGAAATTAATGGACGACGCGGAGGCGTGGACCGTCCGACGCGAAGCGGAGGATGGTTGCTTCCGCGAAGTCCATTAATTTCTGATAATGGACACCTCGGAGGGCATTATCCCGCTTATACCATGGTCACTTATAAAAAAAAAATACATATTTAATGAATTATTAACACGTCCATGTTGTTTTTATACCGTTAAAATCATTCGTTTTAAACAAGAAGCGACTGAGCGGACTATTTAATATCGCTCGTTGTGACGCGTTGCTATGGTAACCTCCTCTGGCCACAGAACCTGCAGCTCGGTCTGCCGCAGCTGTTTTCAGGCCTAATCAGTGGAGGGAAGTGAGATGATTGCTTAACGTGATGTTACGTGAAAAGAGTGTGATTTCAGAAGGCAAGTGCACCTCTTATCGTTTGTGTATCCAGAGGATGATGCGATTTTTTTCTTCAAAGAATCAAAGTCAACAGATAGTTTACTAAATAGTTTTTATTGCAAGAAATATTGTCCACCATTCACTCTGATTATTAAATATGCTATCAAGAAAGTAAGTCTATCCTACATCGTTTTTATAAATATCCACCATTCATTCTGATCATTAAATGTGCTATCAAGCAAGTAAGTCTATCCTACATCGTTTTTATAAATAGGATATTCACCTCGTCTTTGTCCTCCTCTAAATTGTTCAATTCCTCCGGTGTCACCTCCTTGTGTCGCATCTCCTTATTCTCATTCTTTTCTCTTCTCTTCTTTTGCTGAATCCCAGTCTTCAAAATGATCAAATTCACCAAACAGGCTGAAGGAAACCATGAAATTGTTCATTTTGTCTCCTGTGAGCTAGGCGATGTTAAGAGTTTCCGTTGCCACGGTTACCAACTACTGTTTGATCCAGCGCAGTAATTTAGAACCATCAGGCTATTTGACCGGAACTTCTTTTCTAGGTGTCCTATGTCACCTTTTAAAGCTGGGGTTGACGATTTTGGAGAACTAGCTGTCTGTCTTTAGCCTGAAGGGGGCGGTAATGCTCCAAAATGATGGATACCAACCACCGAAGAAGAAGAAGTCTTGCGAGAACTGCCACCTGCAGTAGCATGGACGGCAGTTCTCGCGAGATTAGAGCCAACAGCGGAACAGACTTAGAAAAACAGAGTTTATTTTAGATTTCTTGTACATCTGTCTGAAATGTGAGGGATACTGGAGCTTGGTTGGTGTTGTGGGACAGCTCACAGCGGACTTCCCTTATTTTCAAGGACAAAACTTGAAAGGTAAGCATTCTCCAGGGGAGTCTGTTCCCTACACGCTACATGCTACATGCTACACGCACTGTCGGTGCACGCCAGGAAAATGCACGCGCAGCAGGCACGCAGAATGGCGACGGGATTTGATTGGTGTAAAAAAAGGTATCCCGGCAAGATTATTGGTTGATGTTTTCCCTGTTTTACTCCTGCTGTAGATAGCGGATATTTTTCACTCTGTTTTAAGAACACATAATGAGTTGATTACCATCGGGTCATAAAGACCATTTTAACCAGTATTACAAAAACTGTATCTAAATCAGATCGCCAACCCCAGCTTTAATGGACACCCTGCAGCCAATCAGAATCGAGTATTCACCCAGACCATGGTATAAAGTGAATATATATTACAAAGTAACCTATCAAACTAATCCAACTGATATGTATTCATTTCCTTATTACGTTTTTCTGTGACAAATGAAATAAATTCCTGAAGTATCTGTTCTGTCTTATTTATTATTTACTGCAGAACAGATGCCAAAATGTACTTTCTATCTAAAAGACATAAAACATTTTCTGTGTATAGTTTGAGCAAAAGTACTTTTATAAATGCAAAATGATATTGTTTCTCACTGATGCAAGAGAGCTTGCTGGAGTACAACTCCCTTCGTTGGGATTTGTGGCATGGCTCTGGAAAAGCAATAAGCATAAATTAGGATTTACCCTAAAATACAATCCAAAAAGTGGATATTCATTTTTTCTGTTTTTTTCTGTTACATGCCTGGCTTTGCTGAGGTTTGGCCTTGCAGCATCGGAAAGTGAACCCCCAAATCTTGGCTTGGTGAACTGAAAGTCAAAGCAAAGCCAAATTGACATTTAGTGGCAAAAAAAAAGATAAACAATAACACACATTGTAATAAAGCTCATGAACAAAATGGCCATTTAAAAGATGTCATTACCTGTCTGTATAACACTGCCACATTTAGTGGGGGTTGCTGCTTTTGGTGCCCAGTTTCCTGCCCTGGTCTTACTGATGCAGTGTGCTGGGCCACGAGGCCTTGTGTAGGACCTGATGATACCCTCCCCTCTGCAGCCACAGTGTCTCGGACACCAGGCTGGCTTACAGGCCCCAGGGTACCACTTGCTCCAGTTGGCTGTTTCGTCATGGCGAAGAAAAGATATGAATGGTTGGTTTATGTACTGATATTCAAATACAAACCCAACTGAATGAACTCTTAAATCATCTCACTCATCATAACACATATTAAGAGTCTTTCCAGCCAATCATAATATTCCTTAACATACAAGTGTCACTTAGAATTTTTGTTCTTTAATTACATATTGATCTGTCATACTGGATTATCTCTGTATATCTTTACCTTTTCTTATACTTCAGCTTTTTAGAATCGTATACCTCATAAATTATATCGTACTGTTATCATCAGTTCTGTGTAATATTTCAATGGTGCACAGTTATAGTACTGTTTGCATAACTGCTGCCAACAACAATTTCACGTCACTTCAGTTGCATAAGGCATTTACTACATAAATATAAATATATAAATATCTTCTCTGCCTTGTTTAAACACCTAACTTTCTTTATGCCCCATGTTTACCAAGTATTTTATTTATCTTTTTTATTTCTACTATTTCCCCTTAGTTATAGTTTGTTTTTATCTACTTGCAAATTTGCCTTTGTGATAAAATACTTTTGTACATCCTTCTTAGAACCACTTCAATGTTAATAACAACTTATTTTATCTCAAATTACCTTCTTTGAGTGAAATTCACAAAGGCACCTTCTCTCTTGTCCAAACAAAGACTGCTGTCCATGGTGCTGCATTGGACATTTTTCAATCTAAAAGCAATAATTCAGCACTGAATAAAACCATAGAAACTGTATATTTACTTTTTTTTTCATTTCCTTTTACATATTACTGCACCCTAACATTTCACCCCTTACGTAGTTAGAAAAAGTTAGTAAATGTTAAATGTATTATGAGACACTACAGTAAAACAGAAACAGCCATAAAATTCATACCTTTTTATACAGTTCATGACACTTCTTTTGCCTGGGGGCTGGCCTGTTACCTCACCTGCAGGCCAGGCCCCTGTGCCAGCAAACTTCTTCAGTCGGAACATCCGCTCAGAGTCCCCCATGGCTCTGCGACTTCGATGATTTTGAAGACATTGCCTTTTGTGATAATGCATGTTAATATTTATTCCAATATAAAAATAAATGTTGGTATATATTTCAATGTAAACATAACTAAGAGATACAAGTACCTAAACATTTGACAAGAACCTTTCATCCTTGTGATATAGCTTTTATAGACTAAATCACAATGTCATATACCAAAGAAAATGTAGTGACAGTATGTGAAGCTATTGGCTTAATATGGTTTATATAAAAAACACATATCCTCCTCTCCTAATATTTTCCTGGTGCACATAATAAAGAAAGCTAAGCACAGGAAGCAAAGCTTTCTATTCAAAGTGCAGAGTATGGTTACAATACACTCATACAGTATTGATTTTCCTCAATTATATGTGATGTATCTTGGAATAATAGCCAGTGGACGTTTAAATTGTGTGCTACGCATATACAGAGGGACAGTTCCAAAGCTAAAAATTATCTTGAGGACAAGCATTAAAACCTACATTTTAACTACTTTTCTATTTTTGGACAATATAACGTCCTTCCCATGCAGCTGCAAATCATGCAGATACACTAGATATCTCGTCTTCAACTATCAATGAAACCGAAGCTGTGCTGTAATTCTTCTTACGGTAGTGCAGTAATATGTATGTTGTATGTAGTGTTAGTTACAGCGAATACTTCGGTTTATCACATTTCCCCGGTGTAACATGAGGCATACGGTCAGAGGAGTCCGCCGTTTATTTGACACGATTGAAAAAGTCTGCCGTTTTTAGTCCACCAGTTTTTGTTACATGATTGAAAAAATCCGCAGTTTTTAGTCCACCAGTTTTTATTTCATGATCGAAAAAGTCCGCTGTTTTTAGTCCGCTGGTTTTATTACATGGTCGGAAAAGTCTGCCTTTCTTCTGACCTAAGATAGTGGATTCCCAGGTGTAATGGGAGTCATACAGTTGGAAGAGTCCGCCATTTATTTGACTTATGACTTAATACTTGCTTTACCAACATTTAAGACAAACTGCTCCTGTGAGTAAGAGACTTTATTGAAACGGCGTTACAGTTACTTTAAAGCTTTCTATAACGACTACCGAGCCGTAAGCTACAATTGACATTAAAAACAACGTATGGAATAGAGCGCAATACCAAGTAGTATTCTGAGTTTCGTCCGAGACTAGCAAAAGACATTTTGGTCAACGATCGCGAAACAAGTTAATTCAAATATATGCAACAACAAGTAACATAAATTTAACTAAAGGTTTAATTCATGATTTGCTTAAAAATTCGTTTAAACTTATCATTTTTCCCTCCAGAAAACTGCCGCACTCACTACCACTGTCGCTGACAGTAGTGACAAGCAACATTGTGCCACTCTAATTGGTCAAATGTTGGATGCTGGGAAGAAATCCGCTGCGTGATTGGTGGAGAATCTTGAAAATGTTGGAGAATGTTGGAAAAGATGAGCTGCCATTGGCCATGATCTTCAACATTATGAAAAGTTGAACGGACAAGTGGTCGGCAGCTGGCGCCATCGACGCCCCCGATGTGAGAAGAACATGTGGTTTATAGTTTCGAGTTCATTTTTCCAAAATGAACATGTGTTATTTTCAGTGTTGAAACAGATTCTTAACAATTCTTTACAGGGATAAATGTTGTTCATAATTTTGAAAGGTGTTTCTTTTGTTATAGGAGGCATAGGGAATTTCAGATACATTGTTCTTAACTTGTTGATGGAACTTTCATTAAATTTGTGCAGAATATTGTTTTTATTATTTTACAGGGGAACATTTTTTCAGAGTCAGGCATAAATGCACGTTTTAGGAATGTGATCTGAAAATACTGGATCTCAATACATGTCTAAACACAGTTTTTTCTGAATATAAAATTTGATTTACACATCAGTTTATATTTGCTAAATTATACATATAGCTTACACTTGGATAATAAAAATGCTGAATATTAATTTTGATTACATGTTTTGCAAAGAAACATATACTTTAGAAGGTTGATTCTCCTCAAATTTTAATTATCCTCATTGATCAATTTTCAGCTTTTTACCTTTGGAGAGATTAATCCTGGAAAAATATAACCACAGCCATCTTTTTCATGAATTTTAGTTTCCTCTGGACTGGTGAACCTTGCCAAAAGGGATCAATCATAAGGACTGGCCTAGCCTTTTATCTTCCTGACACATTTGTGTAAACCCTTACTTTAAATGTATGCAATATGAATTCATAAGATGAAGGGATATAAAGTTGCAGGAAAAAGTATGTGAACCCTTTGGGATTACTTGGATTACTACTTAAGTTGTTCATAAAATATGTTCTGATCTTCATCTAAGTCACATCACTAGACAAACACAGTCTGCTGAAACTAATACTGCACAAAAAATGATAAGTTTTCATGTTTTTATTTGACACAATATGTAAAGTCAAAGTCAAAGTGCAGGGTGGAAAAAGTATGTGAACCCATAAGCTAATTACTTCTCCAAGAGCTAATTGGAGCCAGGAGTCAGCCAACCTGGGGTCCAATCAATGTGATTAGATAGGATGTGTAGGTTAAAGCTGACCTGCCCTATAAAAAACACACACCAGTTGTGAGTTTGCTGTTCTCAAGAGGCATTGCCTGATGTGAACCATGCCTCGCACAGAAAAGCTCTCGGAAGATCTACGAGCAAGAGTTGTTGACTTCCATGAAGCTGGAAAGGGTTACAGAAATATCTCTAAAAGCCTTGATGTCCATGTGTCCACGGAAAGACAGACTGTCTACAAATGTTGCTACTCTGTCAAGGTGTGGTCGTCCTGTAACCCCCAAATTCCACTGCATGCGAAAGCACCACGCAGTGCAGCGCAGCGCAGAGGTCTTGCTCCAACAGGCAAACCCCACTGAAAGCGGCGCACCCAGAAGCGCCGCAGCGCATAGGGGGAGGGCTGATCCCCGGAGAGCCACAGGCTCTCATGAGAATAGCAATGTCACACGCTCATAAAACATGTTATAGACTGAGAAAAGAAATAAAACAACACTTTGCTTCACTTCTCTAAGGTCCCTTTGCTGGTCCCAACCACATTTATTCAACTTCTATCCACCTATATCGTTGTAGAAAAGATGTATGGTGTCATGTATACAATCTTATATATTTCTGTACCTATACGATTCACTTTTCTTCGTCCATGGTGTCGTGTTGCCTCTGGGACCCTCTGACCGACTGCTGACCTGATGCTCGTGCCTCCGGTTTTGATGTAATGACTAACAATAGAGGAAAATTACGTGCAAGAGTCCATGCATTGTGTTTTATTTTGAAACTTCTGGTTACTCCACATGGTGACTTCCTGTCGGGTGCTTTCTTAACGACAGTGAATTTACGAGGTTTGGAAGCCGCCGCGCAGAAAATAGACCTGAAGCGTATCTCTCGTGCCATGGCGCACCACAGAGGATGGGTGATGCAACAGGACAACGACCCCAAGCATAGAAGTAAATCAACAATGGAATGGCTTCAACAGAAGAAAATACGGCTTCTGGAGTAGCCCAGTCAAGTCCTGACCTCAACCCGATTGAAATGCTGTGGTGTGATCATAAAAGAGCGATTCACATGAGACATCCCAGGAATGTTGCTGAACTGAAACAGTTTTGTACAGAAGAATGGTCCAAAATTCCTCCTGACCGTTGTGCAGGTCTGATCTACAACTACAGGAAACATTTGGTTGAGGTTATTGCTGCCAAAGGAGGGTCAACCAGTTATTAAATCCAGAGTTTTACATACTTTTTCCACCCTGCACTGTGATTGTTTACATGTTGTATTCAATAAAAACATGAAAACTTATATTTTTTGTTTATTATTGTCATTATTATTATTATTATTATTATTATTATTATTATTATTAGTTTAAGCAGACTGTGATTGTCTAGTGATGTGACTAAGATGAAGACCAGAAAATATTTTATGACCAATTTAAGCAGAAATCCAAGTAATCCCAAAGGGTTCACATACTTTTTCCTGCAACTGTATATGAAATGTTTAGATTAATTACTTGGGTATGATCCTTGCTTATGAAGAAGACTTTTAAACACAACAGTGGGCAGTAAAACAGAAAAAAGAAAAATATGGGCTCTTTAATGCTATGCTGTTGGTTTGTATGGCTTGGTTACATTCATTGGGGTCTTGTAGAATGGCAGATGAGATTACAGCATTGTGTTGAAGCTGGTAATCATGTGATTGAGGTACATGAATATTGAAGAGGTTGAAACTGATAAAGAGTATGAGAGGACAGAGAGCTCTGCAGATCAGCTCTGCCCTGATAAAACATGGGTGGTAATATGACAGTCACTTAAATGAAAAATGTGTTTCTGTTACAATACCTTTTACATGTCGACTCTATAGGCATGAAGGATGAAGATGAATTTGTCTTTCAGGGAAATGATGGTTTTTACTGCTGTATAAGTGTCTAAATTGCTCCTCTGAGATGTCTTATTCAAATTTGTCTTTGACAAACATCACTGCGGAGCAGCAGTATCAAGATCTGCTAGAGAGACTGCTGTTCTCCTTCTTCACTACAGTACCATGCTGCGTGTTCCTATGCATTAACTTTATCATGTTATTCATTCTAAGGAGTAAAGCTGTGTTCTGTGAGACCTCTCGTTATATTTTACTATATAACCTCCTTTTTGCAGATACTGTCATGCTGGCTCTCAGCCAGCTGATGTACTTACTTACTGTGAGCAGAATTTGGTTGACATATCCTGTGTGTGGTGTTTTAATAATGCTCGCTGATCTCAACAAAGAAATCTCTCCTCTCACATTGGTACTGATGTCTCTAGAGAGATATGTGGCTGTGTGTTACCCTCTGAGGCACGCTGCTATCATCAACACTAGGAACACAGTGGTGGCTATCTTCATGGTCTGGACCTTCAGCTCACTAAATGTTCTCATTCGTGTGATTTTGATGTTACAGTTTCCATTTGGAGAGCTGGACAGTCTGCAGATGGCAAACCTCTGTAGTGCCCGTGTCATATTGCTTGTTTCAGCATCTAATTATTATGACAAAGTGTACACTTGCTTTGTATTTGTCTCAGCTGGTGTGGCGATCTCGTCCTCGTTTGTTGGTGTGATGGTAGCAGCCAGGCTTGCCTCCACTGACAAAGCTTCAGCTCGAAAGACTCGAAACACGCTGCTGTTGCATCTGATACAGTTGATCCTCTCTCTGTCCTCCACAGTGCAAAACCCACTTCTCATTACTATCTCAGGATTTGTAACAAGGATAGTTATTGTGCGTGTGCAAATAATATTTTATGTGTTTTTTTTTATCTTTCCTAGATGTCTAAGTTCACTTATCTATGGCATCAGAGACCAAAATATCAGACCCATCCTCAGGTATTATCTCTGCTGTCGACTGAAACTTAGTCATGTCAATCAAAGCTGAGGAAAAAAGATAATCTGAACATTTTCAGTGTTGTCTTTATAAAGCACTAATCATGACTGTGTGAACTGAGCAGGACAGAAAAACATGTCACAATCATCCTCAGCAGATGTGAGCAGAGGATGTTTGTTACAGGCCTGCCTGAACAATACATATTTTTTTACATTAACTGACTTGTGTTCAATACAAGTCTCTTCATGTGGAGTCTCCCAGGGCTCCATACGACCATAATGAACATTTTACATGTAAATTCATAGGATCATAGCCAAGTGTCTAATTTCCTCCCCCAGTCACATTATCAGGTTGGTGTCAACACATAAACAAGATAAACATCAATGATAGGAATAAAACCCACAGAGCATATTAAATGACAAGCAACAATTTAAATGACACATAGTCCAAAAATAAAAATGGGCTGAGAGTTGGGAGACCATAGACATCATACACAATGAATTTTAAAGTGCTTGAGTGCTAGCAAAAGTGCCATTGTGCTATAGTGCCAAAGTTTATACATACTACTGCTGGGGTCCTTTGTTAAAAATATGTTGGTGTCTCTTTCCATTTTTACACTGTGGACACTATGCATACTTGCCCCTAAAATTCAAGGCTTCTCACCCTTTTGGCATGTTATGCTGGAGATGTGACTGCTGCTACGCTTTAGCATGGGGCACAGCAAACAAAGTTGCATCTGGGCAGACAGATGAAATTTAAAACTTTTGCATTTTGTATGTCTGTACCTGTTCAGTCAGAGGAATTTGGCTTAAAGTAAGACCGATATTTGTGAAATAATCAAATATACTGTTGCATTCTTTTCTGAGTGCCATGAGTGACATATTTCTTATGTAGCACACATTTTCTAAAAGGTGGAGCATGCATCAGAGGAAGGGGGTGTGTTTTCTGCCATTTGAAAATGCTTAAATGACCCTTACTGTTATCTTCGCGAAGATGGTTATGTTTTCAACAATCTTTGTTTGCTTATCTGTCCATCTGTTCTAAGGATCTTATTTAGATTTTCGGATTTTTGGCACAGATACTCAATTAGATTTTGGTGGTGATTTAAATATGGATGCACTCCTGTCAAATTTAAAAAGATTCTTTTAAATTGTCACTAGACACTAAGGCAGGTCACTGGACTCTAACTGAACAAAGACAGTTTCAAAAAGAATAAAATGTTACTATTTGCTCAATTCCTTTAAATACATGCAAGGCATGACCTTCATTTTAAATGCAACTATAGTTATTGGGTAGGTTTATTATGAAATAAATCTTATTTTTAAAAAAATCCTTAAAGTAATACAGGGGCGTTTCTTGGGACTGAGGGCATTGGGGTCTGAGCCCGAGCCCTCATAGGAAAGTCTGTGATCTGATTCAGTGAAAAAAAAAATGAAAATGGGTCTGGGGTGACAAAGGTGAGAAGACTGTGACTCCTCTAGGAGGGTCCGGGGGCATGCTCCCCCGGAAGAGAATTTTGAATATTTAATATTTAAAAGCATCAGTCTGATGCATTCTGAGAGAAACATGAAGCAGAATTACAGGAAAGTATGAATGTATAACAAAGTATCTATCAAAACATGGTCACATTCTGCTACACAAGAAATGAGACTGACAACTTCTCGAAATGTGTTAACAGTTAATTTCTACTGGAAGCTTGTGAAGATTGCTGTGTTACCTCTCCTGCTGTGTTAGCATCAATGACAAGATGCATCTTTCTGCAGCTTTAATTCTTCTAGTGATATATTACCTGTAGCCAGAGTTGGGACCAAGTCATTGTTATGCAAGTCACAAGTAAGTCTCCAGACAGGACTCCAAGTCTAACCTCATGTCCTGAGTCCTATAGTTGGAGTTTCGTGTCTATCTTGGCTGTTTCTCTCTGGTCTGTGATGTTGTCCATCACTGACTTATATTCCTGGTTGAATGTTGGTTAATGTTGGCAGACCCAAAAACAGACCCAACAGTTTCAGGGGCTGCATTTACAGCTGTCGGGAATCACTGAAAAGAAATATACTTTTCTAACTACAACTAAAACCCATTCACAGTTTTTGAACTTGATAATATTCTGTGGGCTGGTCAGTAGGCTGTGGAGGGCCTGATGTGGCCTCAAGGCCACCAGTGGATGATCAATGATGTCCAGTATGATGACAGATTTGTCAAACAAGGTACAATCTGGGGTCGACTGTCCTTTTTATGGAAATGTATGAAAGATTTGCCTTTGTTAATATATGAAGTGGAAGGAAACTGTAATATTTAGCACTTTCAGATAAAACATAGTGAAGGGATGGCTCTTACAGCTCTATTCTGAGAAACAATGATCATCTCAACTAGTTAACATGACCCAAATCTCAAAATGATCAACCACTTTAATTTGTTTAATGAAATAGCTTGACAGTTTGGACCTCAGATTGAAGAAAACACATTTTCTGCACATAAAGTGAAAAGATGCTATAAACCTTCAGCAATAGTGAGAGCCCTGGGAGATCACAGATCCATTAATCTTACAATGTTTTTCATCATAACATTCATGTTGGTTGTTCTCTAGATATCTCAAGTCAAAGGTTCATCATAGGAAAATCCTCATGTCTGTGCCAAGATGATGGTAAATGGACTTGAGTTTGTATAGCGCTTTCTAGTCTTGGACTACTCAAAGCTGCTTTACACCACAGGTCACATTTACCCATTCACACCCATTCACTCTCACATTCACTCACTGATGGTTCAGAGTTTCTGTGTTAGTTATCCATCAGTGTCTCTAGCACATTCATGCCCATTACACGCCACTGACGCAGCAGTGGGAGCAACTTGGGGTTAAGTGTCTTGCCCAAGGACACATCGCCATGTGTCGCCCGGAGCTGGGCTTGAACCTGCATCTCTTGATCACTGACCAAGCGCATTATCCAACTCCGCCACCGACGCAGATGAGAAGGATACATCAAGATCCTGAGCGAACAGCTAATATGTGCTTGTTACAACACAGCAGAGTAAAATAAAATAAGCTTTGTTGTCTGCTTAAGGCCTCTGAACACTGAAGGTAAACTTGCCACATTTTTACCAGATTTATACACCGTCCACTGAATACAGCTCTGAGACCCACTTTTTGGCCTTGACCCACAGGTTGAGAACCACTGCACTAGTAGACTGCATTTGGAGCTTGACCTTTTACAGATTGCTCTTATATCATGGAAAACAAGTGATGCAGGAAACCTCAGGATGAATTTAGAAAAAAAATAGAAAAATTAAGTAAAAACAAGAGCTGAACTGCTCAGGAGTGCTGAGTTTTAATTAACCAAATGGCTGGCTCATACTTTTTAAATTGCTGTGTTCTCTCATAACCGTGTACGTGGGCAAACGAGACACCGTTTTAATTATAATAACGCACCAGGTACGCTCACCGGCTCTCCGATCTTCACGGAGTTTCACCGCCTCAAAGCGCCTATCCCAATTGAGAGCTGTCCCACGGCCCCGCGGTCCCCAGCGTGAGATGTCACATAATTTTGAAAGAATGCAATGACTTTAATTAATTTATTAATTAATTGAAATATTAATTATTAATTTATCTGTTTCTGGTAGCGACACTCAGGAGAAACTCTGCCGAGTTTTCAAACATAGATGCTTCACGCAGCTCCTCTCTGTGTTGCATTCACTGAAGATGGGAAACTAACGCTCCTTCAGTGGTTCAGTCAATATACGGTTCTATTATATTTCTGAAGTGGAAATATCCGGGGCTACTGAAGAAATGTTCGGGGCTAAAGCCCCAGATGCCCAAGCCAGGCGACACCAATGGTTTTACCACTTTCAGGGACAGCGGGTGTTCTTACTTTGTGAACCCAGCTTAAGGGAACCTCAGTAACCTTTTACAAAAATAGTTTTTCAACAGAAAAGAATTATCAATTAAGTTTGCCTTGCATGTATAATACAAATCATCTTATTTAAAAAATTCAGATTGTATTCATACAGTTGTATTATTATAATGTAGGAAAAATAGTCATACAGGTATTTTACACGGCAACCCCCTCTCCAAGATGGCGGCGACTGACGCATCGCTGGCTGCCACTCGATGAAGTCATACCGTCGGACGTATGAATTTGCGTCGTGACGGTGGCTGCACGACACTTTTCCCTCCTCGCTCTCAATGCTATCTGGCTCATCCGATGTTTGTCTAAACATTTATGTATTTTAACTCAGTCGCTCCGAAACAAGAGGAAACAGCGGATCTAGAAACCCATCAAGGACAGCAGCGGCTTTAACGGTAACCATCTTAGGAAGTTGTACGTCTCTTTTGTTTGCCTTCGTTTCTTTCGCTAACGTTTGCGTTGTCAGCGGGAGAGCTAGCATGCTAATATTAGCTTAACACACGCAACTTACTAACAACTGTCAAAAGAGAGGAAACGTGATTTTTTGCGAACTTTGGATTTCGTTACCAGCACTAAGTATGCCCTTTTGTTTCTGAATGGATAACGGGGCTGTCCAAAACGTTATTTGTGTCATGAGATAATGAACCTAACATGTTATTAGCCGCCACCGACATAGGGCTAAACCTGTGCCATCCTCAGCGTCACTTCTGGGTTTCTAACTGGTTTTATCTGGATGTGACCTGCTGACAGGCTGGTTTGTTTTGTCTTTAATCTAAACATCCACCTACATAGTAGACGTTGATTGTAAAATGATAATCAGTAGTTTCGTGTTTTTTTTTTTTAAACAGTTCATTCTGATTAGCTGCACGTGTAGCAGGAAGTCTCAGAACGTCTGCTCGGGTTATCGTAATGGCGAATATGTGTAGCTCAAACATGTTAAAAAGAAAATGATACAATAAAACGTCAATTCGTACTTCGACAGATATTTAGTAAATACATACATACCAGACGAAAAGAATACCATAGAATTGCAACACAGTAGATGCTTTATGGTGCATATTCGAGCAAGAGAGGGCAGAAGTGTTACCTTGTTTTTTCCCCATTCCTCCTATATAAATTATTGATGGTTTATTTGTCAGTCAGCTTCCTTGTTAATATCAGTCTATTCATATAAACTTCTGCTTACGTAAGTCATGAATAGATCTTTCACTATTGACAAAAATAGCTACATTTACAAGTTATCAACAAACACTGTCTAGGTCCCTGTGTCCTGTGAAAAACATGTTTTAAACATATTTTCTTGTAAATTCAGTGGGACACTACTTGAACTCCTTGTTCAGACAATCCCATGTTTCACTCCAGAAATAGAAGCATTAAAAACTTTCTTTTTTGTGTGTACAGTCAGATATTTGAAATTAAATGGTCTTCTAAAATTATAACTACAATCTCTTTCAGCGAAATTTTGTACTGTTTGCTGACAATAGATAGTCCTTAGCTTCAAATATGACTTGTGCATTTTGTCATTCCACTTGATCAATCAATCAGTCTTTATTTGTATAGTGCCAATTCATAACAAGTGTTATCTCAAGACACTTTACAATAGAGCACAAAGCTCTTCATTTTATGGATACACATATATGCATAGATACTAGGGGTGAAACAAAATGGTCAACTCACGAAACGATACGAAATACGAAACAGGGCCCACGATACGAAATACTCACGATACGAAATAAAGATGAAGGAAAATCCCCAACAGTAGGAAGTTGTGCAAAAATCTCATTTTCTTTATTTTCTTCCTAATGAAAAAAAAAAAATACAATACAAAAAATATTGCTGCATCAGTACAAAATAAATGTTCTTTGAAAACAAACTAAATTGTAGTTTTTTCCCCCTTATTTAGACTACAGTGCAAATACAAAGATAAAATCTCAATAAAAAGTGCTTTGTTGTTGTAACAATCAGGATAAGTACATTCTTGAATGAAAAGGAAAACAAATAGCAGTCCTCAGAGCTGCAGTTTAGACCTATAAATGTCTGAACTGTGAACTACAATATTTAGCCTATAACAGTGCATATACTTCTGATCTTAAAGTATGATCAAACTCTGTCAGCTCAACAGTAGATGCAAAAATCAAATATTGTTTTTTATCCAGACTTACACAAACATAGTGGAGCAGTTCTACTGTTTGTTATGTGTTCAATATGGATTTTAGTGTTTCCTATGAATTGACGGTCAGTGACTGGACCAGGAGGGCGGGGCGAGCGGGTCAGAGTTCAGTGAGAGTTTTGTGTGTGTTTGAGCGAGGAGGAGGGGAAGGGGGAGAGCCCTTAGCAGGAGGTGTAGAGATTACTACTCACTGTTTTGTTCGTGAATTAAAATTGAAGTTGGCGTTGTCACAGCCCACAGTGACTGTTAAATAAAAGCAGGTATTCCCAAGCTGCAGGTGGTTGTTCTCCCTGCAGTATACGGCGAACTGTAGCGGCATATTTTGCACACGGTTGTTGTTTTGTCCACAATCTTCTCACCGTTCTCTTGTCTTTTACATGGGAAGCCAAAATAGGTCCACACATCGATTTATTTGACGAAGGAGCGTCAGCTAATTCCTCTGCTTCGTCCTCCTCCTTATTGCAGCTGGTGTTTTGTTACGGGAGGCAAGGAGGGTTTATTTCGTCCTTTTATTTCGAGCGTCTTTGAATTTTATTTTGTCATTTTTTATTTCGCGCCCCTAATAGATACATATATACATATAAAAATACACATATACATATATATACAAATATACACATCCAGCACCCAACATGAATCCATATAGCCAATCATGAATCCCTCCATCATGGCGGCAAGAAAAAACCTGTTAAGCAGCAGGAAATCTTGAATGTGGATCCCAGTCTCATGATGAACAGCAAATCCACACGATGCTGTGTCGGATGTGAGGGCGAAGGAAGGGAGGTAGGAGGAGACAAATGGACTAAAGTAAAAACTAAAGTTAGTGACAGATCTATGAACCATAGACCTGTCATCTGATTTATTAGAGGTTAGCCTCTTGAGATGCTACATCTCGTTCTCAGGAGGGTCCTGATCCATACATTTGAGTTATTCTGCTTGTAAAAAGTTTGCCTGGTATCCAGCCTTGTAAATGATTATTGCATCTATGGAATAACCATGTGACTGTGATAAAGTGTTGTAGTTATTGCCACCAGCCTGCTATGAGACATGGAAGAACTAAGCAACAGCACAGAAAGTGGAGTGACTCATGAACCAATACCTGCTCTGCTTAATGTAAGGCTGCAGTACTTTTTGATGATGCTGTCTTCTTAAAACAATATAAATTCATAAGGGTTAAAGCTCATTCAGCCTGGAAGTGGGCTACAATCAAGTACCCCCTTTTGATGCCGTTTGATAAAGTAATTGTAATTTTCTACCCATATCTTATCACAAGTATATAAACATAAATTAGGGATTTATTTAATTGAAATAATTCAGAATATGTTAGTAATCTCTAAAATTAGTTAAGTTCATACTGAATAGGGATGTAGCAATATGAAAATTTCACAAAGCAGTTGTGACCAAAATTATCACAGTTATCATTATTATCATGGTATTGCTGCATTATGCTCAAAATGTTCAAAAACTGCTGTTACACACACCTGGAATCATTCAGACCTTTTAATGTTGGAATTGTACCAGGTCTTGTTGCCTTTTTTGCCAATAAATGTGTCAGAAAATGTCCTTTGAGTAAAAATGTCACCCTTTCTTTCACGGGAAATAAAAGTAAACAATTCTGGGAAGTATCTGTCTTTATTATGTTAGAAATGCTTAAACATTGTGTAAAAGAAAAAAACAGATTTGAACTTTAAACAGGATTCTCCTCATAAACAATTGTAAATTAAGATGTTCAAAGTTCTGAGATGACCAAAACTCGAGAACTTACAGCAGTTTTATCAATGCACGTCTCTTTCTTTTACTGCACCTTCGTGTTTTAGACAGGGTGACTGTCTTCGATCAGTTTCCCCTGTTGATAATCCGACATTGGACAAGACATCAGACTTTGTCTGTTTCGAGGGGGAAAATCTCCTGTATAGTGTCTGTGTGGGCACCAACTGCTGTGGCCATACTTTCGCTTTCAGACGCCAAACATTGCAAAAGCTGTAGGTACAGGGAGCCATAAATGGACACAGAAGCCTGCACTCTTAGTCCTCTGCGTACCTTCTTAAGAATGCTCCACTGGATAGACAGTAAACCCTGTGATTGTTTTGCTGGAAGTCTCAGGTATTTTTAAGTATACTGTTAAGTAGAAAAAACTCGCAGAATACAAACCAAACATGCCAAACTGTATTTCCAGTGTATCATAGGCATATTTCATGTTCGGTAGCCAAACAAAATCTAATATAATCCCTATTATTTATTATGTTGTAATGATTATAGGACAGTCAAGTGCTGCTTTATTTTTTGAAGCGCTTTACAACATGGTTTCAGGCACCGCGGGTTCTTTTTCTCTTCTTCGCAAATAAGCAGAAAGAATGTTAGAATGTGATTTGGTAGAGTATTTCAGAGACGTGAATGTAGTGACATACAAGACTAAATGCTGATGAGTGGCTGCAGAGAAGCTTTAACATTTTAACATAAACCAGACTTTATGCAGCCCTCAGTATAAGTATCAAGAATGTGTGATGGCTCACTCATCAGCATTAGGTCACTCATCAGCAGGCCCTGCTCTAGACGATGGTGATGTGTCTGTGTACAGCATGCAAAAAAATGACAGCAAACAAAACATTGATAATTTAGATATTCTATTTCTAGTTTTGTGGACTTTTGTCTGAGACTCTCCATTTGTTGGAATTAGAATGGTGAGTGTGAGTTGTCCTAAAGTTAGTGTTTCATCTGTAGGTAAATATAAATCTTCATATATCTTCTGTTTATTTTTTAAGTTTTTAAGTCTGAAATGTTAATGCAGAGCATAAAGTTGTTTCTGTTGGAGTGAGCACTAGTAACAGTATATAACATTAATATTGTTTTTTGTCTTTTCATACAGGATACCTATGAGGTCCTGCTAGCAGGATAAGATGTTCAACAAGTCGTTTGGCACTCCCTTTGGTGGGGGGACTGGGGGGTTTGGGACTTCATCAACATTTGGACAGCAAAGTAAGTTTCTTTCTTTCTTTTTTATTTTTTTTAACTTCTTTAAACTGCTGAAAATGTCTATCACTGGCTAAGTGACAATAAAAAGAGCAAATTGACTTCTTTCATAGTCGTCTGTCTGTCTTGTAATATGGCTGAATGGCACACCGGATAAAACATTTAAACTTATCAGATTGATGTACAGCCTTTACCAGGTGAAGTTTTGATGTGTGAAGAAAGTGAAGTGATAGTAAAGAAAATAACATCAAACATTTAAGTCCCATTTGGAGGATTTATAACTGAAAGAAAACTGTAAAATACCTCCTACTGGTTTACTTTCCTGCTAAATACCTTCCAGGCTTATGAAAGGACAAATGAACACTCAGCTACTGCAATGCCTGTCTGTGCTTCTGCTGCCCTCATGCTGATATTGTGGATGGCAGATTGACCTGTTGTCTCTCATAAATAAGTCTTTTCAAACAAATCAGTGTTGTGCAATATTTTTACACTTCAAAGTGTTTCCCCTAGGTTCATTGCCTTGGGGGGGTACTGGTGCTGGAGGGAGCGTGGTGTGTCAAAAATGCTCCGTAATATCATAATTACATTTAGATCTGAATATTAGTAAACACTGGTTTTGGTTCACTTTTTTTGGCAATGAAGCACTTTTTTGTACTATACAACTACAACATTCTCAAAAAAAAAATACACTGCATAAAGTATAAAAAGTATTAAAAAACAGGAAGAATGTAGCATTTAATGTAACCATGTAAGCTCAGCAGGTGGAGAGAAGATGAATCATGCTTAATAAAGTTATAGCAAGTGACTGACAATAAGGAGAAACTACATGCTGAAAGTTTATTACACTGCTAGCTGTGCTTCGCTTCTTAGTAAGGACAGTTGGCTTAAAAAACACTGAGATTTTTGCTTGGAGAGATTGTTTGGTCAGCTTCTGGTCATCCATTAATGTTTGTTTAAATTGTTTTTTATTCATTTATATTTTTTACCGTTATGGTCGCTCCTTTCTCCAGTGTGAGTGTGTGTGTAAGTAAGTATGAAGGGAACCAGGAGAAAAACTGGACTTGGGAAAGCATTTCTACTGAATTGTTTTTAGGGAAGGGAGTGTTGTGAGGCACTTTTAGGTGGCCTCTATTCTGACGTTCGCTGAATCACCGCTACGTCTCGGCCCGCGGGGGGGGATATTGGTTGCCACGCGGCTTATCGGCTTTGTGCGAGAGGAGCAGGGGAGGAGGCGTTCGGCAGAGTGGAGAGGAAAAATGCATTTTATTGAATGTTAGTGAACTATAGCGCCACAGCATTAGACGCTAACGTTAGACTGTCGTTGGCTTTTTTAATTGATATGAATCTCTGTCATAAGAACTTTGATCAAAACAAATGATTTTTTAAAATCTACATCTGTCTGAATCTGTAAGCAGGGCGGGTGTGTCTGTTGGGGGGGCGGGGCGCCCTCCCAAATACACTATAGGGGAAACACTGCTTCATATTTCATTGTTTTATTCAAATGCAGGGATATAATTTATGCCGAAGAAATACTGTGGAAAAATTTGTACCAACCTCTTAAAGACACTGTCTGTCTGTTTCCTGAGACGTCAAGAGTAGCAATGCTGCTACTTGTGTCAAGGTACTATTAAATGTAACTGTGCAGAAATATATTGGTTTTGATATTTTTTGGTCAACGTTCAGAATGTTCTTACTCGGGCCTGACCAATATATCAGCCTACTGATTAAGTCGGCTGCTTATAGCCCTATTTAAAGTATTCCACATTGGCCAGAGTTTTGCCGATGTAACGCAGATATAGGGATGTAACGCTTACCGGTAAAATGGTAAACCGCGATAAAATTTCCCACGATAATCGTTACCGTGTCCAATAGGGATGCAAATTATCGAGTAATTCATTAATTGATAGTTGTTTCATCTTATCGATCGATGATCGATTAATTGATAAGCGGCAGTTTTCCTGCAAAGCTGAATTTCCCTCTGAATCAATAGGTTCCTTTCTACGAAAATACTATCTTTCTTATGAAAGAGAAAATGCAAATCATATTCCTTAATTAAAGATTTATTCTTCACAGCAGGGAACAACACATTCACAAATGGGACAATGCAATAACAAGGCTACTTTGAGGCAACTTGAAACATGAAAATAAATAAGTGTAGATAGAATATGGAGTCACACTTAAATGCAAAGAAAATTTGCTTTGGAAGGATTTTGTTCATGATGCATTGTAGTAAAGTGTAGTGTTTGGCTGTGGGGACAGGCGATAAATGCTCTGTATTAGTGTTTTGGATGCCATTTTAAAATATTAAAAAATTATATATCGGTAATTTCTACAAATATTAATGTGTATGGTGTTTAGTATAATAGTAAAATACAATTTGTAATATTTTACTACTTGTGTTTATACATTTAATATACAACAATATGCTGGGGACCGAAATGTCGCTCTTTTGGCGGAATCGCCCATTTATTGGCAGCATGTCTGTAGTAACCATGTCACATATCCACTGGGTAATGCCCTCTGCCTTCGTGGAGTCACATACTTGTCGTCCCAACGCTGCGGTGATTGTAGGCTGAGAGCTACTCGCTCCTTGCAGCACGGCTGAATGTGACATATTGAGGTGATAATGTAGCTAAGTTGTGGAGGAGTTGTACTTTAAAATACTTCCACAGATTGTGCATTTGGCGTCTTTGTCGTCATTAACCAACTTAAAGTGGTTCTATACCGAACTCCGTCTTGTCCTCTTCATCCTGCCAGCTTACCGCCTCTCGTTTGTCTTGTTGTTGTTGTCGTCCTCTTCTTCTTCTTCTAATAAAGTTCCGACAGGCTAAACGCAATGAAGCGTGATGCTGCCCCCCTCAGGTTGGGTTGTATCGGCTCTATGTTGTCAGAGGCCAGCTTCTCTTGTGTTCCCGCGAGTGTGTCAAGGACGTCTGGCGTCAAGCGCGCCCCCATGCGGGCTTGAGGGGAATTACGGGTTCAAAACGCAATTAATTGCAATTAATACACTTTAATCGAGTAATTTCTTATCAACAATTAATCGATAATCGATTAATTGTTTGCATCCCTAGTGTCCAATTAAAATTACCGTTATATCGTGCTTGATCACCACTCTGCCTCAGTAACGCACGGTGATGCTGCTCTTTGCCTGGAAAAGCAGGAACTATGTATCTGTCCTCGATTAAGGAGCCTCACGCGAGGTGCACATGCGCAGTTTGCATTGTTTTGCCTCTGAGTTTGACACATTTATTGACAAAAAAGACAAAAGAACTGTTATGAATATAATAATAAAGGGGTTAAATCATTTCAATTCTGTGTAAAAGTACTTTTAGAACATTTTGAGCACACTGCAACAATACCGCGATAATAATGATAACCGTGATAATTTTGGTTACAATAACCGTGATACAAAATTTTCATGTCGTTACATCCCTACGCAGATATATCCTTACATTTTCATAAAACAAACACTGTTTGGTGTCCAAGCAGCACACAATGATGATGTTGTGAAAGATGGCGTTGTTGCAACTCTGAACGCTGTACTGACTCTGTGTTAGGGCTGAATGATTTTAGGAAAAGATTGAATTGCGATTTTTCTGGCAGATATTGCGATTTCAATTCGATTCACGATTTTCTTCAAATCAAGCTTTGGGATATTCACAATAGGGCTGAACGATTTTAGGAAAAGATCTAATTTCGATTTTTCTGGCAGATACTGCAATTCACAATTTTCTTCAAATCAGACTTCAGTGCAAAATTCACTTTGTTTACAGTACAGACAACAGTAAGGAAATAAATGATGAAAAACACTTAACACATTATTCACCTTCAGTAGTGATGATAAATAATCTGGTTTCATTAACTTCTACTCCTAAACAGAGGCTTTGTGTTGTTAACCTGCTTACCAGCAGTTTTAACATATAGATTGTCTACAAATTTGTAAAACAGTATGTGTATAATACTTGACACAACAGATCCTGAGTCAGTCAGGAGCGCTGCAAAAAAAATTGCTGCTTTGGCGATCACAAAATTGCATTGTCCAAAATTGCGATTTCGATCTGAAAACGATAAATTGTTCAGCCCTACTCTGTGTGAACGTGTGATGGAGTGTATGGGGCAAAAGTCACTTACACCCACAGAGTTGCTGAATGTTGTTTTTGCCTGCAAGTCCGACATAGTGAGTGACTTTCAGCACTTGCACAATGTAATAAGACCTCCAGGCTCCCTGCTCGGCTACAGAAGCAGCCTCACAGACTGGCACTGCTGAGCTGACCAATGACACATCAGTCGTTCACAAAACGGACTAATTGGACCTTCTGATGGCAGGGTTTTGGATTGTTTGTGACTGTTTTGTGATGATTAGTATGAAAACCTGAGGCCTATATCACAAAGCACGGTCAACTTATCCCTGGTAACTCACATCTATCAAAGGATTGAGTAACCGCAACAATGGCAATCAGGATAATCGATAGCACAACGCAAGTTATCAACACGGTAACTCAACCCAGGATTGTCTCATCAAGAGCTGTGAACGTGCACGTATAAGGGAAGTGCTTAGAGGCAGCTGACCAGTCGTGATTATAGGCAGAAAACATGCTGAGAAGCGCCGGGAATGCACTGACAGAGCTCTGTAAGTCACGTGTGAAGAGAAACGTCTGATAATGTCAAAATGTTAGATGAAAAAGGCCAGTAGGCTATAATGGAGAAAGGAAACACCGTAGCAGCTGTCAATCATAGGCAAATGTGTGGCGGACTGTGAAAATGTGCAAATTACTCTTCATTGGCTAAATCTGACATTCGTGAATCTCATGAATACTGTGAAAGTGTTGCATGTCTGACAATTATCACCCCATTTCCTCAGATGTAATCCCTCTGTCGTGAGGAGGTCGTGGGAGCAGATAAAAAATAAATACAGGGGTGCTGGTTTGGCGGAGTGGTTAGCAACCAGGCACCCCATGTGCTTGCTTCTGCCAGTTCAGGTTCAAATCCCGCCTGTGACCAGTTTGCAGAGTGTCTTCCCCTACTCTCTCCCCCCCTTTCACAAGCCTATCCACTGTCTCTCTCCTATCAATAAAGGCACAAAAAAAACTCCCAAAAATAAAAAATAAAATAAAATAAATAAATACAAAACATAACTGCGTCTGGTAGGTTGGTCTGTTTCATGTCATATCGTGCTGCATTTAAGATTTAAGTCGTCGCCACCATGGAATCATAAAAACATACCGATCTGAAGTCTGACCCAAATTGACAATTTAAAATCAGCAAGAAAAAAAATCCCTCAAACACATGAATAAAGTGCAGGAATGACATGATGGAATAATGTGCTGTTTCACATTAGAATTACATCCCTTTTATTTGTCAGGCACTTTATGGTGCATTTGAATGTATGAAAGGTGCTATAGACGTGAAGTTTATATAGCAGGGCGATGCACAATAACAGCAGGACAGTTAGTGCGCCGCTCCTGCGAGTCACACGGGGAATAAATGGCTCCAATATATCACACATGTAGATGATTCTGGGCCACGAGAATCAGTACGTCTCATAGCGCGTCGTCAGGTTGATCCCGTGGGTCAAATCGGTATTGTGACACTCTCTCATCTTCATGCTCGTCTCAAGAGTTGTTGGCCTCCTCCTACGGGATTCAGGAGAAGAGGGCAGGCCATTGATTCGAAGAAGCTGATTGGCTAGTGCGAGGGACATCATCCAGGATCAGATTCAACCTCCAACTTATCCTGCTCCAGAGCAGGTTAGCCGTTCAGAGTAAGTCACCATGGTGATCTACTCCGATAAGAAATGAACCGGCTTTGTGCTATAGATAAACAAGAGTTAACCCTGAAGTTACCTCACTAAGACATTAATCCTGCTTCGTGATATAGGCCTCTGGCTTCACCCGCTTGTTTCCAATGCTGCACTTAAGAGAGCTAGCTAGATAGCTGTCTTTCCTAGCATTAGCATAGCTCCCCCGGAGCTCTATGATGTCACCAGCCTGCTGCAGAGGACTCATACAGAGGGAATGTTTTTCATAGCTGGGAACTAATCAGGTTTTTGCAATATGTGCAGTGTCCCTTGAAACGTTTGATTTCCTCACACTCTACCTCATGTTTACAATAAAAAAATGGTTTTACCTGAACTAAAACCTACTTCTGCTGCATTAATGAGGACTCTGGGACTGAAAGGTACATGTGACAAGACAGAGTTTATAATTCATCTGTTTACGTTTTAAATAAGGTTGTTTTATTTTGCTGGAATTGACAGCAGTTTTGCCCACTATTTTATTTTGTACTTGAAAGTTGCTGAGTAGATAAGTAAAAGAGGCTTATGAAAAGAATTTCGCTGCTTTCCTCTCGCACTGGCCAGTTTACAACTTTTTAAAAGTTTTTTTTTACCTGTACTATAACCTACCTTCTTTTTTAATCAACAAGAAGTACAAAATAAAGAATGACTCTTTTAAGGGATTATAATTAATTTCCCAGAGGTTTAATGCTTTTCTGAATGTTTTTGTAGGTAAAATTTCCTCTGTGTTGTAATGTTAAATACTTACGGACAAAGAGTTGTTAAACAGTAAATGCTCTGCATGTAATTTATATATTAATTTTAAGTGTTTTGGGACCAATGAAAAAAAGAGTAATTTCACACACACATACACACACATCTCTCAACCCCATCACATCCCTTTAACTGGCTTCTTCTATTAAAAAATATTTTTTAAAAGTCAGGTTTATTCACCATGTATTATGTTATGCTTTATTGATTTGGTGTTATCCATTGATCACTTTTTCACTATTATGTACACATTGGCCTCAGCTGTCCTTGCTTTTTCTGAATCTTTCATAAAACAGAGGTGATAAAATATTCTCAAGTGTTTTTGACCTTGGAGTGAGTGACCACTGTCCTGTTGCATGTATCGGGATTACTTGTACAAAGATATTGCTACACAAAATTATTTTGAGAAGACATCTAAAAAATTAAATGAACAAGCATTTTTGAATGATTTGTTCCATAGTAATATTCATGCTACATCTCGTATTCCAGAGTTGGCCTTGGAATATTTTACTAAAATTGTACAAAAATTATTTTGCTGTTGTAAACAAACATGCACCATTCAAAAAACATAGGGTAAAAAAATCAATCAAAACTCTGGTTTACCAGTGATCTCTCAGATTTATTAATTGAAAAGGTCTTGGGATGCTTGGGTCCTCACCAGACAGTCTGGGGATCATTCATATTGGTTTGCCTTCAGAAAATTAATAAATAATTGTACAACAGTGATGAGGAAAGCAAAATCAGAATATTTTGTCAAGTTAGTTTCTAACTCTTACTGTAATCCTGCAAAATTCCAGAGAATGATTAATTCAAATAGAAATAATAATCACGCTTCCATCCTCTCTCAGATCCTGGTAAATGATCAAGTAATCTCTGAGTATAAACAAATTACCCTAGTCTCAAATAAGCACTTTGATGCCTCTGGTTACCTTCTCCAGCAAAATCCAAAAAATCTAAGTGACAACATGTTATTTAGCTCCGCATCCTCTCAACTGTTGAGCATACATCCAGTCTCCATAAGCATAGTCAGAGATGCTCTGATTGCGTTTGATCCCAAAAAATTCACAGGTGAGGATAATCTCGACCCTTTCTTTCGTCAGCTGTCTGCTCCACTCATCTCAGATCACATAACAAGCTTTATTAACTCCTCAAATTACATCTGGTACTGTTCCTAAGATCTGGACAAGGGCACATGTCATACTCCTTCATAAAGGCAGTGACAAGGAGAAACTTAAAGGAAAAGTTCAGTTTCTACAGCTTTCACATTGTTTATAGAACGAAGTAGAACAATATACTCACCCACAAGGCTTTCCTGATCCAAACAGTGCTTTGGGAGATATTTAGATCCTTAATTGAGCGGCGGACATCTGTATAATGGTAGCACACGGGGCATGTATAGCGCCGCTCTTAAAACTGCATTAATCGTCCAAAAACTCATTAGTTTCACCAATATTCCATCATGGTCCGCTCGGGCTACTCCTCCATTACAGTCTGTGTCGCTCCAGACATGTTTTGTGGCTGTGCTGACCTCTGAACTAAAGAAGAAGAATGTTTGCCTCTACGCCAAAAATAAACTAAACCTATTTTACATATACTCAAACGTTTTTGTTTGCCTACAGCATTAGTGTCCCTGTTACACCTTGTTATATTAGACCATGTCAAGGCTTCTTTTTTTTACTTATGATAGTCCCTGAGGCAGTCCCTATCCAGTTAGCCCTCTTCCATGACTCTCCTCTGGTCTCCCCTCTCCCTGGCAGATCTCCTTGACATTTCCTTCTCCGGTATTCCCAAATTCTGATTGATTACATCCATAAAACACGAACTATAATGGAAAAAGACCACCAATTATGAATTATAGTGAATAAACGACAAAAGAATGGCAAGAACACAGAACAGAATACTAATGCTATTATTTACAACATTTAAACATTATTCACTCAGAAAATACTGGTAAACCACCTCTAATTCACTCAAGTATTGCCCACTGAATGTTCTCACTCTCTCTGACTCAGCCAACTCACTTACATGAGGAGATACAGCAGTTTTAAGCATGCATGTCTTTTGCCACTGGTATAGAGTTTGTGTGGGTACCAACGGCCATACTTTTACTTTTGCTAAACATTGCAAACTGTGCATGTGCACCTCTGTCTGAAGGTTCGCGCCTGCTTAGCTGAGGTTCAGACTTATAGTTCCGGCTTTTCCAGGCAATGAGCAGCATTCCTGTGAGTTATTGACCCGGTGTGGTAATTAAAACAGTTAACGGTGATACTAACTGTCAGATATTTTACCGGGGTTTATCATTTTACCGGTAACCGTTACATCCCTTGTCAGAAAATATTTGTATATTGGGTATCTGCAAAAATCTAATTTTGTGTATTTCTAGCAACAAATAAGGCCTTGACAAGGGAATTGATCACTTACCTCATGTTGAATATTGGTATGTGCCGTTTTTATTGTCCTCTCTTGGTACTCAAGATAATTAAACATGGCTGTTTGTCTCTTGTTAGTGAAATTAAACTCTTGGTTTGAAATTCCCAATGTGTATTCTGTGTTGGTAAAAGATGGGGTATTTAATGGCTTCAGCTCCAGACCCTTTTTTAAGCCTTTTGCTCAGAAACGACACATTCATAAAAAGAGACCACATCTCTGCAACCACAAGATCTGTTTGAATTATTTTGGTGTCATAGTAAAAGTAAAACTTGAAAGATTTGTCCAAGTGTGTAATTATCAGTTTATGCGTCACTGGGACAGAGTAAATGAGATAAGAGTCAGAAAATAATTGAAAACTTCAGCCTTGCCTAGAAATATTTTTTTTTTTATTGTGAATATTGTTGGAATTGATGCTGGAGTCGCTGTAAAACTCTTAAAATGAATATTAAACATTTTTCCATCATTTCTGCAAAGGACTATTGTTATAACGTGATGCAGAGCAGAATTAGAGAGGTTTCATAATAATGTAGTCAGGCGACGATTTGAAAAACTGCACTTTTTCCTTCATTTTTGTTGGCAAGCATTCCAGAAATCAGGTACTTAGGGGCTGAACAGGTTAAGTGTTCACTGTCCTTTCCTCTTGTCATGCTGTCCTCTCCTCGTATGGTCTGTTTTTCAGACACAGGTTTTGGAACGACGGGAGGATTTGGGACGTCTGCGTTTGGGACAACAAGCAATGCTGGAGGACTGTTTGGTGCCACACAGAATAAACCTGGTATGTCTGTTATCTTAAGCCTTAATTATCATGTTTACATGATAACTTTAATTCCCCTTTAATTCTGAATAAAACTTAAAGGAAAAGTTCGGTTCCTGCAGCTTTTACATTGTTTATAGAATGAAGAACAACAATATACTCACCCAGAAGGCTTTCCTGATGCAAACAGTGCTTCGGGAGATATTTAGATCCAAAATCGAGTAGCGGACATCCGTATAATGGTAGCCTGTAGGGCATGGATCGCCGCTCCTGAAAACTGCATTGATCGTCCAAAAACTCCTGTTTTTCACCAATATTCCATCATGATTCGCTCCGAATGGACCGCCATTGCAGCCTGTGTCTCTCCACACAGCGCTGTGTGGCTGTACTAACCTCTGAACTGACGAGTTTGTTTACATGCCTTTCGCGCATGCGCAGTACTCTCTGGAGCGGTGCGATCGCTTCCTCATTTCTATGAGCTCCTTATCTGTATAATCTGACTCCAAACTGTAAGGACGTCCATCATATTCAAAGTCGTCCTCCACAACATCTTCATCCCATAGATATTCGTCCATTTTGCACAAAACTGGAAGAAGAAAGTCGATTTGTAGCTGCCGGTCTTCCCCTGAAACAATGAGCCGCACTGCGCATGCTCAAAGGGCACGTAAACAAACTCGTCAGTTCAGCCACACAGCGCTGTGTGGAGAGACACAGTCTGCAATGGCGGTCCATTTGGAGCGAATCATGATGGAATATTGGTGAAAAACATGAGTTTTTGGACGATTAATGCAGTTTTTAGGAGCTGCGATCTATGCCCTACAGGCTACCATTATATCGGTGTCCGCTGCTCGATTTTGGATGTAAATATCTCCCGAAGCACCATTTGCATCAGGAAAGCCTTCGGGTGAGTATATTGTAGTTCTTCATTCTATAAACAATGTAAAAGCTGCAGGAACCGAAGTTATCCTTTAAATCCTCTTTTAAAAGATTAAAAATGACCATGTAAACACCTAAGTCCAAATGAAAATGATAATTCCGAATAAAAACTAATTCCGAAGTAAGTGGCTGGTTTATTCTGATTTTAAATCTGAATGTCCGATCAGAATCATTCTCAAATGCCAGGCCTTGAATAAAGGCAAATAAACATGATTTCCATGTTAACGTGAAGAAGAAAATGTTAATTCTGAATTATTTAATTCTGAATAATTAATTCAGAATTAAAAACATGTCACAGTGGCCAATGAAAAAAAGCACTCCGTGGAGATTTCAGAAAATTTCAGGGACAATCTGTCCCGGACATCAACAGATACAGCAGGAGCTTTTCCTTAATATTGCCTTCTGTGCTCACACATCCTTAATTATGTGTGGAATTTTTGATTTATTGCTAGAAAAAATATTGAGATTAAGTTTGACTAAAACATTATGGCTGTATGGCTTTGACATATGCAGCTCACCTCAAACTTTTTGGGAAACGTCAAGGACTTGAGTGCATGTGTAGAGATACTCTTCTCTCCCTTTTGTTTTAGATTTTTGCTGATGGCAAAAGGGACAAACTGAAAGATTACAGTCGCAGATAAGGATGGGTACCTTTCACATTTGAACCGATACCATACCGATGCCCGGTACCTGGGAATCAGTATCAGTACTCAATGGTACCAATTTTCGGTACTTTTGCGTGTGTTTATGAGGTAATAAATATTAATTTGTTTAATATTAAGATCTCAAATTTTTTCAGTGTAAATTTATTTTTCAATATATAAAATTTGACAGATATATATCAAAACAACATTGAACTGTTTGCATTGTAACATTGTAGTTGTTCCAAAAATTTCTTCAACATGAAAACCAGTAACTAAAATGAACCACAACTTAATAAATTAGCTGCAGCCCTCACTTTAACTTGAGGGCAGTTTAACAGTGGGTCCGACAGAGCTGTAAATAAAACAAGCATTTACATTAACGTTACAAAGTACAAGGAACCGACTTGATAATGATAACTGACGTTAAAATGCCAAGCTCATACCATCTTAAACACGAGGCTTATTTACCTGGAGTCTGGACCAGGTATCCTCCTTGACGCATTTGCTGCCATCACCAAATGTTAAAGCCATGTCTTTTCCTGTGTTTCTGGCTGCAGATGACTAGTGGCCATTGGACACAGGCATGCTAACAGTGCTGAACGAATCCTTTGTGGTTGTAGATATGAGGCTATCAAAAATTGTACACTCTTCAGCTTTAAAGTGATATTCCGGGATTGAACAAGTTGGGTCCTATCACAAGGGTTAGGGCAGAAATTACCTCTACAGCAGTGTTTATGTGGAGAAGAAACCCAGGGCGCTAGGACCTATCTCCCTCTGACTCCTTCGGCTCTGCTCCTCTGCTGATTTGGCTGGACTCACACGGGGCCATATTTTCCTTGATCAAAAACACAAATAAGCGGACTTCCACCGAAAAAGTCTGATATCGGTCTGCATTCACGCTTTATTTAGAGAATTTTCAGCGCGTTACTTTCACACAAAAACACCGCTAAATAAGGGTCTAGTTCTCGTAGCGCAGTGAAACGGCCTCCGCGGAGGAGCCAGAGCTGCAGCTCTGGCTCTGCAGCCACAGCTAAGTCTCTTCCGCGTTGGCCGTTTCACGGCGCTCGGGCTTCTGTGACACAGAAACACTGCTGTAGGGGTAATTTCTGCTCTTAACCTTGTGATAGGACCCAATTTGTTCCATCCCGGAATATCACTTTAAGGAAAACTTTGTGCGTCACCAGGTGCTTCCTCAGATTTGAAGTATTTGCGCCGCTGGCCTTACACTTGGCATCACAAATATTGCGGCGAGCATAACCTGCATCACATTTAATAAAGCAGAGCCATACTTTCGAGCAATTTCTCTCAGCCATGCTTGCTTTGTTGACTGAGCCCACGACTGCTGATGTCGTTACACTACTGCTGTTCTGCGTTCAAGTCCGGTATGGAAATTCACCTACTCTACCCAATAGTGTGCCTGCTTCTTCCACTCCCTCACAGTCACAAGGATGTGTTTAGGTACCTTAACATGGCACCGTTTGATTTTACCTGAATCGGTACTCGGTAGTACCTACAGAATTTGGTCGGTACCTCTTAAAGTACCGAATTCGGTACCCATCCCTATAAGCAGAGAGTTACCCTCATGATTTCCTCAACCATTGAAGTAACTTTTAGTCATTGTTTTCATTAAGAGTCCCCTGGAGTCCCCAGAACTTACATACTGTTTGTTCAAAGATGGATAAAGCAGTATTTGTGTCAAAAGTCTGTCGGTTTCCTCCAGGAGGTCTTTTTGGATCCAGTACGTTCAGCCAGCCGGCGACGTCCTCCACCAGCACCGGTTTTGGTTTTGGTGCAGCAGGCGGGACATCTACAAATCTGTTTGGGAGCACTGCTACAGGAACCAGTGGTGGACTCTTCTCCCAGCCAAGCAATGCCTTTGGTGCCAACAAACCCACCTCCTTTGGAAGTAAGAACCCCTAAACATCACTTCTGGTGCACATCTTTAAATTTTTTTTTCCGGCCTAATAAAGTTATAAATAACAATTTTCTGAATTTAAGGACTTTTAATTTCCTCAAAACCAATGTTTACCCGAGCCTTTTTGCTCTGAGAAGGGGGTGCCTGGGCTGGAATGAGTGTTGTTTGTTGTTCGGGATCATCTATATTAATCAGTTTGTTTGTTTATTTGTTTATTTATCCATCTGTCTATCTATATTAATCATCTTTTATTTATTAATCACTTTTATTCATTAGTCTTTCACATATCTACCTGTTTATCTATCTACAGTAATACATTTTTTGTTCATTTGTCCGTCTGTCTGTCTAGCTATCTAGCTATCTGTCTAGCTAGCTTTCTATCTAGCTATCTATCTGTCTGTCTGTCTATCTGTCTATCTGTCTGTCTGTCTGCGCTTTCACACAAAAATTGGCAGGTCAACCCAGGATTTGTCAATGCACTTTAGCTCCCTAAGCAAATGACTCCTTTCCCACTGCCAATGGACTCGGGTTGAATCGGCAGCAGACCAGCTGCGTGGCTGTTTATTTTTCCTCTGATGCATCAAGCGGATGTTAATTTGAAAATGTGCTTTTTGAATAATTAACAAAACATTAAATCTTGTTGGACCGTCTTTCTTGTAGATGTTAAAGTGACTTCTTTTTCAGCAAAGGTTTCCAGTTCAGCATCCAAAATGCAGCTCCTATTAACTTTAAAGAGTTATTGATCTAGTGAAATATCTGAAGATCCTGATAAGTTCTTTCTCTCATGTCCTTCAGGCTTTGGAACAAGTACCAGCAGTGGGGGACTGTTCGGCTCCACAAACACCACCTCCAACCCTTTTGGTGGAACCACATCCCTGTTCGGAGGCTCAGGCTTCTCTGCCTCACAGCAGCCGGGAACCACCGTGAAGTTCAATGTGAGTAAGACAGAATGTTGCAGGAAACACTCACACTTTTTTGAGCTCTCGTAAAATGTGTTTCCGGATGGAAAGGCCAGACAGAAACTTGTGGAAAAGAAGCATTTGGAGCATGCGATGTTTGATATGAGCTTCACAAAGGTTAATCTTTTCTTTTTCCTTCAGCCTCCATCAGGAAGTGACACAATGGTAAAAGCAGGTGTGACCACAAACATCAACACCAAGCATCAGTGCATCACTGCCATGAAGGAATATGAGAACAAATCCCTGGAGGTGAGACCTTAAATAAAAATGCAAATGAACAGCTGTTTACAGAGGTCAACCTGCTTTCAAATTTATGAAGTTTTCGAACTTGATCGCTGTGCATAGATGTCAGATAACATTGCATATCTTTGAATAAATATGGCTCCAGATTATGGTTAAGGTGTTATAAAAAAAAATACAATTTTTTTCACTTTATTTAATGCTTTCTTTCAGTTGAAATAACTTATTAAAGGGGCTCATTTGAAATGATCAGCCTGTCTGTGCTCCAGTGGCATGTAGCTGAAAGTATGAATTTAACAATTAAGGAAAAGTTGCACTAAGTCAGTCAAATTCCAAAAACATGCTGCAAAGCTTATTTTTGTAAAAGTTTTTTAGTTTTTGCTGTTGCAGCAAAAGACCCGTTTTGTTTTTGGCTGTCATGTTATGGCTTCTTTCCACTAGCACACCTTGGCCCTACTCTACTCAGCCCTACTCGATTTGCAGCGTGTTTCCACTAGCCTGGTACCTCCAAAAACAAGCTAGTTTTAGTATCGACTCCGCTCTGGTTCCAAGCGAGCAGAGTCGATACTAAAGATGACATCACCAACTGCCGGCTACTGATTGGTCAGACAATGTCATCATCGATGAGTCATGAGCGCGACAACCTTGCATGCTAGCGGTAGCTGCCGTTAGCTTACCCTCATACGTCATTTCTTTGCAGCTCGATTGCTCTCGTCCTCGGTTTCATTCTGTTGTATAGCTTCCAAAACTCTCCCGTGCTTCTCAAGGGGTATTTCTTCTTACCACCAGCCTTCTTCTGCTTTCCATTTTTACTTGGTTTGTGACAAAAAGCCACAGATTGTTGTGTCGCGCTCAAAATGACGTCACCACAGTGCCGCTCAGCGATACTGCTCCCCGTTGGGCAGGCGACTGGGGCTAATGGAAAAGCAGCACAAGGGGAGGAGCGTAGAGTAGGGCTAATGGGGCCATCAGATTTAGTGTTAGTCTTTTTTTGATAGACATGTTTATTAGTTTTAGTCACACTTTAGTCATTTCTGTTCATGATAGGTACCTCTGCCAGGGAGGATATGTTATTTTTAGTGTCTGTTTTTTTGTTTTTTATGTTTGTATGTCTGTTTGTTTGTTTCTCTTTTAGCAACATAACTAAAAAAGTTGTGGACGGATTTCAATGAAATTTTGAGGAAATATCTGGATTGGGACAAGAAATGAATGATTACATTTTGGGAGTGATCCCGATCAGCGTAAAACCGCCATTACGAAATATAATAACTGTTGGACTAAAATGGATATCATTATGTATCCAGTTGCTAATGGTATGTTTTTATGGTCAAGGAATCTAAATATTTCAATGAAATAAAGGTAGGACTAATATTTATGGTGGAAAATCACAAAATGGGTAAGGACTGTGGCGCTGGTGGAGGTTTGCTTTTCTAGTGCTTTACTAGTTTTAGTCTAGTTTTAGTTGAAAAGGGAAGGTATTAGTCTTTAAACAAATTAATTGTTAAATATATTGATGTACAGAACAGAAACATTATTATTTTGGTAATTGTGGCTTTATTTCAGAATTTGCAAAACTGCAGTAAACATACACATGTCCAGAATATGAGCAATGGATAAGAAACTTGATTCTGATCTTGACGTCGTCTGCCAGAGCAATTCAGATGCATATTATTTTTAGAATTGACAATCGTACAAAAGCATTGTGCATCCCTAAGTAACCCCAATATCTTTAACTTATGCAAACATTCTGCAACAAGTTACAGTTGCAACTAATCAAATGGTATTTCTCAGTTTCCCTGAGGAAGTTTTTAAATGGTTTAATTAAATATTATCCAATCTAATTTACCTATGTGCAATGGTGGAAATATTTTTTTTAACTTTTCACTTTGTTTTATTTATCGTGTTCTTGCAGTTTTATTTTTTTCTCCGGTCTGTATCTTGCTTTTTTGTAATCTTTTTAGTTTTGTTATTTTTATATTGTTTTTATTCATGGTCATCTTTTTTTGCTTTACGTTTGCCTTTACTGCTGTAATGATGCTAACTTTCATATTGTGGCTCTAATTTTTCTAATTTAATTTTTAGACCAAAATAACATCATACTTAGATGCAGCATATTTCAACAAGCAAATTCACATTTATTAAATAAATGACAAGATGCCCTACAGCTGTGTCCACTCCGCACAGACCAGATATTAACTGTGGAGGTGCTGCAGCATTGGTGACGTGTTATTATGCTAAGCTAACAATAGACACACTGCACTATAATACACTTCGTTTCACCTTGTAATGATCCCACACTTGTGATACCTTCTGCCGTTTCTTCTACTGTGTCTCTTTCTGCCCCTCTCCTGCACAGTTTCACAGTCCGCAGCACACAGCCATGCTACAGAGGGGTATCAGCAGCGGAAGCTGCTACATTTACCTCCGTCTCCCTCTACAATGCACTCTGTTCCTCTTTCTGCTGGATTATATTTAAAGAATATTTATAGGTCATCTCGTTGTTTCCGACCACCAAACCTCTTTGTTGGCACAGCCGTCGATTTGTGAATTTTTAAGCGTGTCTGTGTGTGACCAGCTGACTGCAGGTGTTGTGTAGAAGGAGCTCTGCATGCCAGGTGGTGGTCGGGACCAAACACAGATATGATACAGCAGCATTACTGACCATTTTTAGCTTTGACAGATGGATTACATGCAAAATAGGCATTGATGTCATGCACTGTTCACGTCTGACAGACTATCCACTGACATTTTAGTCCTGTCTTGTCTCATCACCAAAAATTCACACGTCACGTTATGGTTTGGTAATCAAAGGGCCTTGTTTAACTTGTCGCTGTTATCGTCATGAAAAAAAGGGCGTCAAGGAATAATGTCTGCATTGTCAAAGTTGACAAAAACAACACTGGTAAAGACACTCGTCTGCTCATCATTCAAGATAATGATTCTGATGTAAACTTTGTGACATCATTTGCTAGCTGTTTTTTGTTCTTCAAGCTTTCTAGCTTCTCTCTTTTGTCTCTCTACAGGAGTTGAGGCTTGAGGATTATCAGGCAGGCAGGAAGGGTCCAACCAACCCCATGGCTGCAGGGACAGGCAGCTTATTTGGAGCAGCCACACCCACATCAAGCACTGCTACTGGCCTGTTTGGCTCCTCTGCCCCTAACACCAGCTTCTCCTTTGGACAGAACAAGAGCGCCTTTGGAACAAGTTAGTGATGGCCAATACAGAATGCCATGGTCAGGTTTTGAACTGACAAACGACTGAAGTTTTCTACTTTTTGCAGCTGAAGCATCCATTGGTGACTTATCACCACAAGAATGGGTTACAGTTGCTAGCAACTTCAAAGGCTCATTTGTTCCCTCTTTCATCTCTAATTCTTTTCATTTAGTTTGATTTATATTCACCATGCCACAGACATACAAAGTTGCAACAAGGGTGAATGATGAGACAGGCTGTTTGTTTTTTGTCCAGCACCTGCAGGTGGTTTTGGAACAACAGCTGGTGGTCTCTTCAGCCAGCCGGCACAGCAGCCTGCCGGCAGCCTCTTCAAACCATTTGGTCAGCCCACAACAACGCAGAGCACAGGCTTCTCCTTTGGCAATACCAACACCATGGGACAGGCCAACACTAGCAGCATGGTGAGTTACCGGTTATCCTAGTACTTTTAATCTGCTTGTTTTTTGCTGTACTTTCTGTATTTTTGGGCACAAAATTAACAGCTGTAAACATTTACTTATCCTGATTTATCTCATTGTGTCAACTTGTGAAAAACAATCCTCAGTTTAAGTATTGATGATGATTTAATGTCTTCCTTTCGTCTATTTCAGGGTTTGTTTGGGAACACAGCAGCGTCTCAGTCGGGCAGTTTATTTGGCGCAGCTCAGACAAGTACTGCCACAGGCTTTGGGACAGGCACAGGGCTGTTTGGACAAACTAACACTGGATTTGGAAATGTGGGCACCCAGGTACATGTTATTATTTAATGTCTGTCACATTTTTGTCCAAGTAAGTCAGTTCACCAGAAACAAATGTAAGGAACATATGTAGGGATGGGAATTGATAAGATTTTATCAATATCGATGCTGTTAACGATCCTGCTAATCGATCCAATTCTTTAACGATTCCCTTATCGATTCCTGCAGATTTTCCAGGTGAGCAAATGTTGGTCTGATTTTCAGAAGCAGCAATGTCAAACACATGTCACAGCATTAAAACTGCCTCTGCAAATTGCTGGTGTGTCCACTCACTTAAGGTTGTGCAGTAGGTGCAGTTAGGATTAAGTCACAATTCTGATGCTTCTGAACCCTGTCAGTGGAAGGAATTGATAAGGGAATTGATAAGCAAAAAAATTAATGATATCGATTCTTTGATGGGGCTGTTAACGGTTCTCAACTGGAATTGGTTTTCGATTCCCATCCCTAAACATATGACAAATAATTTTGCTTTTATAGGTTAAAATCAACTGTCAATGCTAAAACAAGATAAATATTGTTGGATTTTTTTGTCTAACAATGTACAGTGTGTTCTTAAAGACGGCTGCTTATCTGCCTTTGACACTGATTAATTTTATCAGTTTGGAGGACAACAGAGGGACTTTTGGGAAATATCCCAAGATGGTAACAAACTGAAAAGACGGAATGAACGAGGGAAATTCTTCAAAAATGCATCAGTAATAATAAGCACAGAAATGGTACATGTTTGATTTTAGACCATGTAAAGGAGTTTTACTGAAATTCAGTGGATATTAAAAACTAGAAATTACCAAATTTTTAGTACCAGTGACTTCTGTTTGAGACTATAATATGATACTGGAATATCATCAGCTACGTTTGCACAAGGGCTTTTTCCCTGAAAGATGTTGTGGGAACTGGTGCTTAAGTCCAATTAATATTTATTGTTTAGATACTTCAAATTTTAAACTGTGCCATTTTAAACCTTCAAAAGTAACTTCAGTCCCTATCACCCTTTCTGCTACAAGCCATATGGGGACAGGGATATCTTTTGGCTTCCTATTTCTGAAGCTGTCAATGACTTCCTACCTCCGCCAAGGAGGTTATGTTTTCGGGAGAGTTTGTTTGTTTGTCCGTCCGTCTGTGAACAAAATAACTCAAAAAGTAATGGATGGATTTTGATGAAATTTTTTAGGAAATGTTCAGCATTGGAAAAGAAAGAAGTGATTCAATTTTGGTGTTGATCTGGATCAGCGTCTGGCCGCCATGACGAAGAATGTGATTTTTGTGAATAACTATTGAACTAAAATAGATATCATTATGAATCCAATTGTAAATGGTACGTTTTCATGGTCAAGGACTCTAAATATTTCGATGAAATAAATGTAGGACTAATATTTATGGTGAAAATCACAATATGGGTGAGGTCTGTGCTCTGAGTGCTTTTCTAGTTTTTGTTTTGTTATTCTCATTGCAACAAGCAAAGGAATAACCAGGGTCCTAATTATCCACAAAATTAGTGCCCGATAAGGGTTCATTTTCTATGTGGCTCATAAATAATAGAGGGTTATGCATCACGTGGTTGGTTAAAATGTTCCTTCATGACTATAGCCCCAGAGGACCAAATTGTTGGGCTCAAGAGCAAAGCTCCTTCACACAACTGCACAAAGTAGTGATCTGTTCCTTTAAGACTAGGCATGTTGCACATCAAGTTAAACAGGAATGACTGAGCCACATGAATATATAAGCCATTATGACATACACCTTACACAATCAAAACACCATGCAAATAAATAATCAAAAATCAAAATCTACAGAGCGCCCCCTGGAAATCCTCTCAATGACACATTTCACCTCTACATCTGGCCTACAGCAAGCTACACACGCAAACGAGCCAGGCTTATTAGGCTTATTTATAGGCTTTTTTTAAAGGAGACATATCATGCTGATGCATGATTTAATAGTTATATATAATATAATAAATTTGAAAACAAGACCTTACACCGCCTTAATTTTCAAAAAATGAGATATTGTATTTTTTCTGATATCCTAGAACGAGATTTGATACCTCTGAAAATAGGTCATTGCGAGATGTCCGCGAGATTTCAAACGTCGTGACGACACGAGGTACCTTTCTGTTTATTGAAGTAATTTGATAAAAACACTTCCTCCTCTGTCCGTTAGCCACAAAACCGTCACCGAGGAACACATCCACCAGCAGGGGTATATAGATCCCTAGCTCACATTCACTCATTACCAGCTCTGGCCTGTAGGGGGACTCAATACGCAGTCGCTGCATTGAGCCTGCCGGAAAATACAGTAGAAGAAGAAGGACAGGCTGGCTCTACCCCCGATAGAATTGACCAATCAGAGCACAAAGGGCTGTGACGTTGCGAGGTAACTTTAGGTCATCCTCAGATCCGAGTGTTTCAACGAGGGCTTGATAATGGCCTAAAATGAAGATATTGAGAACGCTATTGTGGGGCAATGAAGGAACTAAGTGACTTGTACTGAGGGCAGAAATGCTTTACAGGCATCCTAGTCTGGCATAGTGAAAAGGAGAAACAAGCATGATATGTCATCTTTAAGTAGAAGTGTCAAAAAAAATCCCAAAGAGGTTTTATGTGTCTAAAATATAGCATATGCATTTTAGACCCTACATTTAATAAATTTTGCTTTTATTAGACAAAATGTATACATATATTTTTTACCTTTGGCTCAATATGCAGTCTTTTTCAATATTCTCGCCTGACCATTTTGTTAGAAAACCTTTCTACTTTTGCTCTGCATCAGTTTATAAGAATAAAACTTTACAGAGGTGATGTTTTCATATTTTAGTATTCATTTTTAGAGTTTTAAAGCTGTTACTGCATAATTTTTAAGGGATATCTGGTATAAAAAAATTGTTTTTTTCCTTATTTCTTTTAGGCAAGAATGAAATCTTCCAATTATTCTGTGTTCTATCTTCATTCGCCCTGTCCCATTTACACATATACTGATAGTTACACATCTGAACAAATCTCACAAGTGTTACAGTTGGAACCACAGTAATGCCTACTTCCTCATGGGTAAACACAAACAAATACTGTAGATCCTCACAAAACTGAATTTGATGACATTCTAAGGGGCCAAATTGGAATATTTTGGGGTCCTGATGCGGCCCCAGGGTTGCCAGTTGAGATTATGGCTCTGAAGACTTTTGGTCCCTTTGTGCTATAAATGTCTGGATATATTAACCATTAAACTGATTAACTATGTAATTGGCATTTTCTTTGTGATCTGTTGCAGCCAAGTCTTTTTGGTAATAAGACTGCGGGGTTTGGTACCACAACCACCAGTGCTCCGTCGTTTGGCACTGGCACTGGGCTGTTTGGAAACAAGCCGGCGCTCACACTGGGGACAGGAACCAACACATCCACCTTTGGTACATCTGCTGTCTGTGTGTATACTTAATGTACAGCAATGGCGCAGGTCCTTCGAGGTGTGTTATTATGAAACTGTTTTTTCTTAGGATTTGGTGCCAATCCGGCTGCTGGGAGTTTGTTTGGGAATAAGCCAGCTACTGGTGGACTGGGAACTGGACTGGGTACCAGCTTTGGAACAGGTACTATAGGAACAATGACACCAGGATTGAATTGAAACATGAATAAAGACATTTACGGATTATTTTGCCTGATTGATATTGTTATCACAATTATTACGCATGATTACTCACTAACTTTACGGCATTTGTGCAAGAATTCTAAACGAGTAAAAATAAATCAATGCATTGAGATGCAGCCACGGCAAAATATTTTGCATTGTCTTTAAACATGTTTTGAACTAAGCTTTGATGAGTATAATAATAGGGATAAGTGATCTATTAATTTTTTTCAAAGTAAAACACCTAGTCTAAGTTATTTCAAAAACAGTATTGAAATAAATGTTTTAGATGAAAGATTTATGGTTTGTTGGTTGGGGGCCTCTTATTTAGAGGCTGGTTTGAAGAGGAAAAGTCAGGGGTGTTTTTTTTTTTCTGGAAAGTGTTTCATTTTGTGATTTTTATAATCATGAGCCTGTGTATCACTATGAAAAGAACAAACAGTAGACTGGAACACTGTAACAATACACTAATTTACTTGTGACAGGACCTAACATACCTGTGTTTGGCTGGTGGCATGTACCCATCTACTGACAGTGATGATGCAGTGCCATCAAGTTTGTGATGCATGAAATTTGCTATTACTCCATTACAGGAGCACATCAACCAGATTCAGATCAACACTCAGATTGGTTGTTATTATCAATAAAAGTCTAAATTATATAGTACAATTAGTCAAAGTTTCCCTCTCATGGAGGTACTGATCCTAAGATGTGTGTTCAGCAGTGGGTACAGGCCAGACATCTCTCTTTGGCAACAACCAGAACAAACTGGGCACCACGCTGGGAACCATGGGAACGTTTGGAGCAACAGGATTCAATAGTGGAACCAGCACGCTTGGATTTGGAGCTCCACAACAACCTGTTGGTAAGAGAAGACAGCCACCACCAATACAGGAATTTATCAGATGAGTATCCTAGGTTTTGATGATTTATTTTTATGTTCATAAAATTTGACTTTTAAAATAAAATTCTCATTAATTTACATTACCTCAGATGCCTTTACTTGGCATGTTTCCCACAAATTTGTAGCCCAGTGTGCTTCACGGTGAAATGAACAGATCGATAATATCAATAAGTTATGAATATGACCTACAAAATTTAAGTTGCTCACAACTCTGAAGATTTAAACAGTTTAGAAATAAATGTCAGATTGATTTTTTTATCAGTTGAAATTTCACTAAGACAAGTTAATGTCATGTTTCTTGATAGTTTGTTGTTGATTCATGTTCATGATTCCTAATCAGCTCTTACAGATCCAAATGCAGCAGCAGCCCAACAGGCCATTCTTCAGCAACAGCTAAGTGTCTTAGCATACTCGCCATACGGAGACTCGCCGCTGTTTAAAAACCAGCTGTCAGACCCGAAGAAGAAAGAGGAGGTAAGACAGGCAAAGCCGGTCTATAGTGAACTTGAACAGTTTAAAGGGAAACTCCACTTTTTTGACACCTGGACCTTATTTTTAGGTTTGTGCATGCTCATATACTCACTCAGACAAACATCGTGCAGCTCGGAGTCCTTCAGAAGTTATTTAGATCCAACCGATGTAACCGCACTTAGCGGGGGCCACGGCAAGGGAGCTTCAGCGCGGGACATAATCTCTGCAAAATCGCTCGTCTCTACCACAGCCCGGTTTGTCATTGCAGAGAAATCCTCCAGAGTAGTCAGACATATATTCCTGGATAGATCCATACGCTTGTCAGCCGGTTTCAAGTCCCACTCTGAGCAGCTAACACACTCCTCTTCTGTTGCTATAGGCGAACACTGTCCACAAGCGCACCACCCGTTAGCATTGAGTCGTGGACGTGCTCCTGTTTGTTGTTCTCGAGCCAGCTGTTCGTCTCTCTCCCTCCACATTCTTCTTTCATGGAGCTCCTCGTCCGTTTCCTCAGACTCAAACCGGTCGTCGTAGTCTGACTCTTCGGCATCAGATAAATATTCTGCCATGTTGCTCAGAAATGCCGGCTAAAAGTAGGTCAGCTGTACCTTTGTGTCGCGCGGCTATGACGTCATCAAAAGTTTGTTTACCAGGTCAGCTGACCCACCTGAAGAGGGTAGATGAGCTGACTTTATGATAACACTGGTGATGGATGAAAAAATATAGCCGAAATGAGCGATTTTGCCCTATAAGGAGCTTCAGCGCGGAACATAATCTCTGCAAAATCGCTCATTTCAGCTATATTTTTTCATCCATAGTGTTATCATAAAAGCTCATCTACCCTCTTCACTACCTGTCTGTGCTTCTACAGCGTCTGAAACCAACCAATCCGACGGCTCAGAAGGCTCTGACCATGCCCACTCACTACAAGCTGACGCCTCGTCCTGCCACCAGAGTCCGCCCTAAAGCATTAACATCATCAGGATCCTCAAAGACGCAGCTCTTCGACGGGCTGGATGATGACGAGCCCTCACTGACCAATGGAGCCTTCGTTCCCAGGTTTTATTTATTTATTTTACCCTTTTTATCCTCAATTTTAGCAATTAAAGGTGAAAATATACAACTTGAAAAAGGATATTAAAAATACTTCAAGATAAAGATGCTGTAGAGGACACCCTGCATTGCATTATAAAATCTCTCAGGGAAAGGTCTGTTTTTCATTTTCGTCACAAGGAGATATGGTCTGCCTTCTTTACAATAAAGTGTCTTTATTTCTACAATTTTTTAATCATATCTTGCACCTTTAGTTCCCGGTAAGCCTCAAAGAGAAAGTCATTATCATTATTTTGTGCATTTCTGTTTTATTCCCATCCATTGGGATTTGAATGCTCAGGTTTGTTTGCACCTGATCTGTGAGATCCATTGCAAGTTAGTTCATCAGCAGGAGGTGCTGAACAGAGATGAAAATGACATTACTGCTGTCTGATGAGTGTGATGTCACAATACAAACATCTTCAGGTAGATCTGACAGTACGTGTTTGTCTTGTTTCAGAAAGAGCATCAAGAAGCTTGTGTTGAAGAACCTGAACAGCAGTCAGTATAACAGTCCGATCAACAAAGAGCCAGATGACCTTGCCTCCCCATCAGAGTATCCACAGAACGGACATGAGTATGAACACACACACACACACACACACACACACACACACCATTAGTTGGCACAAATGGCACTACAAATAGAGTGGTGCCATTTGATGATGTGGTTTGTCAGGCTACTGGCATTGTGCTTGTTTCTGTTTTTCAAGTGGGTTTTTGGATCATGCTGAAAATAAAATGGGACACACTATTCAAGATAATCTGCCGGATTTTTTGCTAAATCTCACCTCCTAGCAAAGGCCAGAAAAAGGCCCTAATTATTAGCTGGTCCCAAGGATGGGGTTTTGAATTTGAGACTGGGACTGGAGTCGCACTTAAGTCGCACCCAGAAGTGACCTCAGACGTAACTCGCCCCTCTAAGACTTCAGACTTGACTCTGACTCGTGGTGTAAGACACAAGCTCGATCATTTTGTTGAGAATTTCATAGTTTCATAGTAGATTTGAATGGAATTGCATGGCATTTCCTAACACCGTGCGTGATCCTCTTTATCCGACGAGCAAGCGACTAAATTCTAGATTTGAGCATGGCACCTGCAGCTGGGAGAGAAGTGCAGGCTCCAAACTTTTCTGGTACAGATGACTGACTGCGATACTATGCTGAAGGAGAGCCCTGCCTCAGATCCCAAATTAAGGCCTGAATGTTTCGAGGAAGCCAATTGTACAATGTTAGACAGAAGTAGACTCTTGTCAGCTGTCCTCAACTACACTGCTCTGTCTACTGTGGCTCTCACTCAGCCCAGTGCTCATTGTGTAGTGACAAAAACCATAATGGATGGTTGGCATAGGGAAGAGGTTCAAAAAATAGAACAGGATGGAAAAAAGACCAGTGCATTTACTTTGTTAAACCATTTTTTGTGTCTTTTTCCTGATACAAGGTTGTTTTATAACCTAATGCATTTGTCTCTGTGAATATTACAACTTCTAATTTAATTGACATCTGAACAAACATTTGCATCCTGTCAGAGACAGACAGCTCTGTATGATGTTGAAGGAAAGATGAAATAGTGACAGGCACATTGAAGAGTTGCAACACAAAACTGCTTAAACTAAATAAGATGTGTTATTAGTTTATTAGAAATATCTGAGATATTTGTGTTGTTCTTGCAAGTAGATGCCAGCAGACTCTCCGTCTCTGGAACAGACAGTAATGTTTGTAACTGTTAAACGAACCAGGATTTATTTGAAAAACGCTGATTAGAAACTGGCTTTTTTAATGCCTATGGTAATGTGGGTTTTTAATAGTACAAATAATGTAAAAAAAATGAACGGTTGAGTAAAAAAGGACAAACTTGTTTAATCACCCTGCTCATAGTAGAACAATATGTCATGAAAGATGAAGTTGTCCCCCAGTATTTACAATGCTTATCATTTTTCTAGACTGAATTAATTTGTGTGCCATTGTCTTTCTCCCTGTTCCTGACCTCAGTCATGTGGAAGAGGAGGAGGAGCTGAGAGAGCAGCCAGGCCCCAGCAGCCATGCTGAAGAAGACCCAGAAGTCACACAGTTCTACGTCAACCCCATCGCTAAGCCCATCCCTCAGGGCCGCACCCAGACCAGCCTTCAGGACACCATCAGTGACCTTAACATGCACAAAGTGTCCAGAAATGGACTGGAGGTCAGAGATGCTGACATTTCTGTAAACATGATCTACATTTCTGTTTGATGTGTTATAAAATGTGTCATTTTTGATGGGCAGTTAGAATTTACATGAAGCCCTGAGAGTCAACAGAGTGGTTGTTTCCATGTTCTGGTATATTCTGTTTTGAGTCCAGATATTCAGATTATTTGTTTATCACACAAAGCTGTGTTTGTTTTATCAACCAACAATCTGCTGATGTCAGTGTACATGCAGTAGACTGTGTTGAATCAATGAAAAACGGAAAACTAAGTAAGAAGTCGAATCTTCACGGAGATCTGTTTAGGCATAACGTAAAGACTTTTTTAAATGAAGGATAGATCTTTAACACACTTTCTCTGAGTTTATATGACAAGTTTTTGACTCACACTTTTGTTTCTTTCTCCCTCAGCTGAGCAGTGAGGATGTGTCAGCGTCTTTGGGGGAGGAGTCTGTGCAGGAGGAGAGAGATGAGGAGCCACAGGAGTCACAGCAATCTCCTCACCCTGCAGGTCAATAAACAGATCATTCTTTCACCCTGAGTGATTAATACATGGATGCCTCTGGTACCCACAAATAAAGGGCACAACAACACTGCACCAGACAAAATATCTCAATTTCATAATCATCCTGTTTTCATCACACCACCATAAAACCCAAAAAGCCACCTACTTTACTGTTGAAGAGCTTAATAACTTCATTGCCCCAGATCAAAAAATCCTTGTCTGAGAGTCAGTCTGAGTATTTTTATCCTCTAAATGGCATTGTTTAGGTTTTGAAGGATAAGTCATCACCTATTACTTCTGTTTCTAGGCATCGTTCTGAGCCGTGTTGGTTACTACACCATCCCCTCCATGGACGATCTGGTTGAGATGGTTGACGAGAACGGCGAGTGTGTTGTTGAAAACTTCACTGTTGGGAGGAAAGGTAACATAACCTTTTCTGACACAAGCTGCTCATTAAACAGTGATTCGAATACATAAATTATACAAAAAAACAAGTGGAAGACTTTTTCACTTAAGATTACTTCAAACTGCCTGATGTCTGAACTCTTTTCAGACTGAGACTTTGTTCATAAGCTACATTGTGCTGTCAGAATAATGTAATCCAAAGTCATTGGTGTGTTTGGTGATCTTGTTTCATTTGAAGGGGCTCTTTGATTCATTTTAGACTGAACTGAACTGTTGTTGGCTCTTCTTCCAGGCTATGGCTCCATCTTCTTCCCTGGGGAGGTGAACGTGGCAGGACTGAACCTCGATGAGATTGTCCACTTTAGACGCAAAGAAGTCATCGTTTACCCTGATGACAAGAACAAGCCACCAGAAGGGGAGGGCCTGAACAGGTGAGGAATAGCTCATGCAGACCCTCATTCATTTGTTTATTCTGAAGCGTCACCAGGGAGATCAGCTGGAGGAAACTTGTGCCTTCCCCAATCCCTTTTGTGTTTTCTCAGGCGGGCTGAGGTGACACTTGATGGTGTTTGGCCAAATGATAAAACCACCTGCATGCAGATCAGGAGTCCTGAGCGTCTGTCTGACATGAACTATGAGGGCCGGCTAGAGAGAGCATCACGCAAACAAGGAGCCAAATTCCTGGAGTACAGACCTGAGACCGGATCCTGGGTGTTTGAGGTGAGTCGCTTTAAACCTGATTAATACTTTTGCATTGATTTATTCAAGGTGGACATCAAACCCTGTGATTGGTCCCCTTTGGCCTAAATACAAAAGATAAACCAAAAAGTTATATTTTCTTGCTAATTTTCCCCCAACTGGCCACTTTATTAAGGACACCTTGCTATTGCCACCTCTGACCTGCTTTTCAGAACCGCCGTAATTCTTTGTGGCATAGATTTAGGTTCATATTGACATGATAGCATCACAGTTGCTGCAGATTTGTCAGTTGCACATCTATAATGAAAATATGTTACACCATGTCCCAAAGGTGGATTGGATTAAGGGCTGGTGACTGTGGAGGCCAGTAAGCTCATTGTCCTATTAGCAAAACTGATTTGAGATGATCTGAGCTTTGTGTCATTGAGTATTATCCTGCTGGGAGTAGTCACCTAGCCTCTCTCTATTCTGGAAGAGAGGAAGCATTAAAGATGGATGGAGTGGTCACTCAGTGGATAGTTTATATTGTAGCTTAACAGTGGGAGTTTAATTTCAATGATTACATTTTTGCTTCAAAGATAATAGTTGTGTTTCTTGGTGGAGAGGGTTATCTTGACAAATGAAATGTTCTAGAGACAAACAGATCTTATGAGGGTCATGTTCTCAAGTGTTCTCTACTGACTGATAAGCAGTAAGCCGTCATTTGACAAGAAATCTCAAAAGATGGAACAATCACAGACACTGATTAATTCAGTCTGGCAAAATGGTGGAACGTGTCTGATTTTTTTTAGACACAGCAGCAAGCATTCGAATGAAAGCATAGTGTCGCTTATAAATTATAAATTTTGTTTATTCATGTATCTTGATTTCAGTTTTTTAAGGTAGTACATGCAAAGTACTCTTAAGGCCCATTTATGCTCAACATTATTGCAGGTCTAGATATGGACAACGGAGCATTCTGTCTGTGCTCTGTGTTCATTCCGTCTGTATTTCTGCATGTTTCCATTAAGCTTACAGATACAGACTAAATAGAACAGTACCAATGAGAACTGTGAGGCAGTGTTGCTGTTACTACCCAACATCTAGCTCTAGTGAGACACAAAGAAGAAATCGTAATGGCAGAACTTTTTGAAGAGAAACTCTGAATTAGTTAGAATTTACAAACATCCGAATGATGATACTTTGCCTGGACACCAGGACAAACAAATGCAAAAATAAAAACAAAATAAAACAGCTGGGAGGAGACTGGAAATCAATGAAATATCAGTTGGTCGGTAGTGAAGGAGAAGTGGAGGTCTGTGCAAGATAGATTTGTTTGCCCCCCCCCCCCCGTGGATGTATTGGTTAACAGCAATGCCAACGGAATGGATTGGAATGGATGGCATGGCTGTAAGACAGTAATGTTGTCCGTAAAGGGAGAATAAATGGACCTTTATAGAGATGAAGCATGTGCATCATGTTTATGAATTCTGTGTATTATTGCTTTTAAAAACAAGTTTTGATGGCTGTGTCTTTTTAACTATTGCTTGGCCCATGGGTGTGAATTTGGTTCACCAAGTTACTTGCTTTGGTTGGCCACATATCATAAAATTGATCTTTGATAATAAAAATACATGTGTTCAGTGATTCATTGTCATGCAGTCACTTGCCTTTTGCCATTGTGCTGAGAAATTTGGATAAATTAAAAAAAAAAAATCTTAACCAATTCACCAGTGAATCAAAAAGTAATCATTCTCTAGTAAATTGATAACTTGAAACATCTCCAGTTTCAGCCTAAATGTAAACTTCTGTTTTTACCCTCAAATTACAACATTCCTGCAATACTCCACATATTACTGACTCAGTCTTTTCCCCTCTCCTTCAGGTCAGCCATTTCTCCAAATATGGCCTCCAGGACTCAGATGAGGACGATGATGTTCCACTTAAAACGGACCCAAAAAAGCTGAAGACGATGATGCCACTTCCTCCCTCCAAACTGCCGCCACAGCAACTGCCTTCCTCCCAGCAGCAAGTGGTCCCGCAGGCTCAGGTAGAGCAGCCTGCGCCCATCAACATTCATCTTCATCCTCTCATCCTTACTGACAGAGGCACAATTCAGGAGCAGTTCACTTAAGCATGCTTGTTTTTGGCAGACTGTTTTCATTGAAGTTTTAGCTTGTTAGCTAAAACATAATGTTAGCTTTAGCTAGATTATGATGTTTGAGTTTGGTTCCCTTCTATTATGACTGCATTACACTTCACACAACTTTTTGATATTTTACACATTTTTTTCAATGCTTTAATTATTAGCAATAAATATGTTTGAGCTTGATGATAATAGTCTGGTTTTTTATTACAGCATGCTGAAATGCGACTAGAAATGTAGTAAGAATTCAACAATCTTAGCTTGAAATAACCAGCAATACAATTCTCACAGAGGACTGACATTTTAAAAGCATTTAAAATTCAGTTTTTGAAAGATTTTTAATGTCATTGTCAGCTTTGTAAGACTGTAAGTTTTAAATCCTATCTAAGTTTTACTGATATGACATTTTGTAATACATTTTTAAGTTAATTAGCATACCATAACTGAAAAAGTGAAAAAACAAAATTGATATGATGGGAGTATTTGAGAGGAAGTAATCTTAAAGAGCTGTTAATCTTCACTAAGTAAATAAAAGAACATGTGACAAACATATCGTGCTTAGATCATAAATGTATCATTCTAAAAGCACACATACTTTTATACAAGGAGAGACATTTGAATCGTAAAACAATATTGTGAAAATTGACAATAATGAGATTGCACATGATCTTTTGAATATTTCTTGTGTTCTCTGACAAATCTGTTATCTTACTTATTTTTACCATTACTGTGGTAAGCCCGACGGCTTACACAAAGTCTTCTCCTGTTAATAATGAACATTCATGTAAATCACAGTGTTGGGGATAGATTTTCTGACTTCTAACTAAGAGAAAACTAGATGCAGGCTCAAGAAATTTTCCCCTCATATCAGCAGAATATTGGCAAATGTACAAATGTACCATGGTGTACAGTGACTTAATATAGAGTCAGTTGTTGTCTTTCTTATTTTTCAAGTCTGTTTCTAACATAGAGATTCCGTCACAGTGAGAGGAACAGATTGTGGTACGTTGGAGATTTGGTGTATATATACACATACCTTATATAATTTGTGCATATAATGCTGTAAGTGCAAAAAAATAGTACTTGGAAAGTATTGGCATATCCAGTATCAGCAAATATTGAATTTTGTGCATCCCTAAGATGAATGATTACAGGCTGAAATATGTTCAAGAGCTTTAAAACTTTAAGCAGAGGTCACAGAGCCACACAGTTAGGCATGAAGTCCAATAGACATGTGGACAAATAGTGATTTTCTATTTTTTATGTGGATGAGTCAGAAATTTGATATTGAATAGTATGCAGCAACCCTGACACACCCATTATCTTTCAGATGTAATTTTTCTTTGCTACATATTACCCCGTCAAACATTGTTTTCCTATAGTATGTGCCTTGGGCAACTGTTTTGGTTGATGTGTTATCAACAGGTCTGAACATTATTTGATATTTATTATCATATCAAAATTCTGCTTTGTGGTGTTTCCCTTTTGAATGTTAATGTGATTTCAAAGCCTCCCACAGATATTGTACTTTTTTGTTTTGCTTCTAATAAAAGAAATCTAATAAAGTTAATGAAGGTGACATTGAATTTTTGGCTTAATTATTCTCTGTTTGTGGAACCCAATGAAAGTTTTTATTATTCATGTGTTTGCTTGCAGTAAAGCCAGGCTGTTAAAGGTGTTAGGTCTTAGATGGTTTACGGAGAGTTTATTTTCAGCCAGAAGAAGGTTGATAACAGTGCTTCAAGTTAACTGTTAAGTACTACTCATTCAGTCTAAAATCACCAACTGAAGTGTCTGTTATTTTACAGTTTAAATATCTGGGTCAGTTTTAATGTCTGGGTCAGTCATTCAATAAGTGCAGGTCACAAATAAAGTTGCCGTTTGCATTCTTTATAATTGGAAAATAGACCTCCTAGTTTGATAAGTGCTGCACAATCTCATCTGTTCATAAAAGATAAAAAGTTGTGTTTTGAGTTAGCATTGGAGCTGAAAATATCCAGAAGATAAAGTAAAGTTTCCAATAGAAATTTCAATGATATGTTTGTGGCTCAGACCTCATTGCTGTCTTCGTATTCAGTCTACTGTTGTAGTCAATCTCCCGGGTGGCGTTGGTGAACTGGACAGTGACATGGCCGACATCACCCAGGGCTTCCCGACAGAGAGCATGCTGGGAGGAGAGGAGGAGAGCGAGCTTCCTCTGGCGGAGGTGGAGATGATGGGCAGGGAGCTTGTAGGTTCAATCCCCACTGAGCACAACAGCATCTCTGTGTCCGGCCACATTGCTTCATCCCTTGGCATCAACCCGCACACACTGCAGGTAGAGCCACATCCCTTGTCATCCACTTACAGAATGCACATCGTCATTGGGCTGCCGCCATAATAATTGTCCCTCTCCACCCACAGATCATGAAGGCGTCTCTCTTTACTGAGGATGAGGAAGATGGAGACATGTTCCCGGAACCAGCTGCAGTGAAGACCTCTGACATCTCGTCCCCTCGCATTATTGTGCCTGGAACTCAGAGCAGACCCTCGGGTAGGGAACAAACCCTCGCGCTCACATACATTTTTAATGATTAGATATTGCAGGAAAACTCTTTTTCAGTGCAGGGTTTGTATGGGTGCTTAAAATCCTTGAAAGCACTTGGATTTTATTGTTGCTTTTTCCAGGTTTGGAAAGTGCTTATGTTTCGGAAAAGGTGCTTGAATTTTAATGGTGTTCTCTCATCACAGATATCAGACTAAATAGTTTACAAATGTTGGATAGAGAGATAGAAGTCATAGCTGTTTAAACTGAAAGGAGGGAGCTCTGTCCAAGTCTCGCCTGCTCCATGGGTCTGTGGGACAGACACCCTGTGAACATAGTAAAGGAAATGTGAGAACATGTCTGATGGAGAATTATTTTGCCGGATGGACTTTAAGATTTTTCAGCTCTAACCTGAGTTTATTCCTGCAGTTCCTTTTTCCTACTAATGCAGTACAAGTGCAAAGCTTGCTCTCTGAACCCGGTTAATGGAGACAATGAGATTAAAAACCTCATTGCAGATCTGACTAATACCTGGAAGACTCATTACTATACTCTGAGGTTATAATGCAGCAAAAACACAAATCACAATTTTAGTTCATTTGCCCAATGAAGATGCATGTAGTTCTCTCAGATCATATTACGGCTTATCTTATTTGCCAGAATAAATGTTACTGAGTTGTTAAATATTACTGAGCTGAATAATGTCATTGTCAGTTTAAAACAGTTCATAAAAATTCCCAGGTATATCTATTGTAGAATGGACTTTGAACCCATTTTAATTAGACACAATAATGAGATTCTTCTGGGGAAAATTGTTTTTTCTGTTAAACCATCGTCATACAAACAATTTAATTCAGAAATACTGCTGCTAAATCCATGCAGAATTAATAAAGAGAGACTGTGTTGACTATGTAACGTTACACATGTTAACTTTCTGTTGATGACCTCTTTACTACAGGTAAATCTTGTTCTCTGTCATAATATTCCATTTGATGTCTCACTATGGGATGCACGCCCTGCTGCAGACCTCAGAAGCATTTATCTCATTATGCCAATCCTGATTGACCTGTGAAAGGTGACTGTCCACCCAAGGTAGTACCACCTACCTTAGATACCCCATGCGGAAGGTACCACCTCATTCAAACACCTCTTCTCACTAGGGGCTTATCTCGTGTCCTGGGCTAGCTAGATTAACTGTCTACAGATGGATCTTATTTTGCTTCCATCCCGTCACTTCCTAGCTCTGGACTTTTTGTCTTATCGTTCACACCAGATCGATTTTTGTGCTTTCTCGCCTCTCCACAGCCTGCTTAGCGCTGTCCTGGACACCACACCACAGCTTTTTTTGTACTCCGAGCATTAGCACACCAGCTAATCTCTCGGTTGCGTAGCGGTTGGCACATCAACTAATCACCTGGCTTCTTCACAGTTAGCATGCCAGTTAACTGCCTCGAGCTGCACACCAGCTCACGAGGTGTGGAGGTCGGAACTCCCCACACCAGAGGACAAGGAGACTCCGGGGCCTCCCCCTGTCGCTGCGGGAATAAGATATCGAGCAAGGATCCACACCAGGTCTGCTCAGCCTGCCTAGGGCTGAAACACGCCCAACTGTGTTCATGATTAAGTCTCTACAGAGAGCTAGCCCGCCAGGCTACCTTGTTCGTACAGGACCCCTTTCTTGCTGTGGTGGCACCGGAGCCTAGCTCCAGCTGGGGCTCGCAGCTCGACCGAGCTGCAGCTCCACACGAGGAGAACGTCCTGTTACTGGACTATGAAGATTATGAAGGTGCTGCCTCCGAATGCCTCATTTCAGAGGATGAAGAAGAGGAATTTTAATTGTTGAACAGCCCGTGGCCTCCATCGCCTCTCAGGATAGAGATGAGGGCAGCACACCAGCTTCTCCCCTTCCCAGCTTGGACATGCATGGGTCTGTTAGGTGATGTAGAGCGTGGGTCTGCTCCACATGACTCCTATGGAGCCACCCGTTGCGGCACCCCTGCCTGTCAATGTTGTCCTCCGAGAGCCCCAGCCTGCTGTCCAAGTCCAATAGTTTCTGTCAGCCCTGGCTGTGAAGGCATATAAGGCGACAGCCCTTTCGGCCAGAGTGCTCAATGTCTTCTCCCTGCTCACGTCTTATCATGCTGTGCTATGCGAGGCTTTTGCGCAAACTCAGGACCCAGCTGCATGGGAGGAGATACCGGCCATCACCGACCTGTGTCTCAGTGTCGAACGCTTCACGGCCGGGCTACGGGAGAAGCACTGGGGTCTATTGTGCTGCAGGAACGAGCACGGTAGCTCTATCTTGCTAACCTGTCAACAGGGAAAAGGAGGACATCCTGGAAGTACCACCCCCAAACCCAAAGCGCCTGGCACTGTGGGCCTGGCCCCTGAGTGGCTAAATCTGTCAGCATGTAATTTCCACTATACAAAGTGCTTGAGCCTCCCCCACTAGGTCTCTGTAGGACTGGAAGTGGTGAGTGTTTGAGGGATGGTGTCACAGAAAAGGCAACATTCCATTTCATTGTCCAGAAGGAGTGATATTGTCATTCTTGCAGGCTCTGATTGACAAATGAAAGGCTTTCTTCGCAGTGAAGGTTTATTTGGCAGCTGTTGCCACCTGTCACATGGGGTTTGGGTAGCATTCAGTGAGCCACCATCAGCTGGTTTGCTGTTTTATGAAGGGAACATGCAGGCTTCTTCACGTGTCCTAACTGCTGGTACCACCATGGGATCTGGCTGTGGTTCTGGAAGGGCTTACCCCCAATTTCCACCGCACGCGAAAGCGCTGCGCCGCTCCGCTCCGCGGCGCGCCGCGATCTTGCTCCGAATCTCAAAACCCACTGGAAGCGGCGCGCCGTGGTGCGCCGCGGTGCGCCGCGGAGCTCAATCCGGAGGGGGAGGGCTGATCCCCCGAGAGCCACGGCTCTCATGAGAATAGCGATGTCACACGCTCATAAAACATGTTATAGACTGAGAAAAGCAATAAACAACACCTCACTTCACTTCTCTGAGGACCCTCTGCTGGTCCCAGCCACCCAGCTTCGTGAATTATTCAACTTCTGTCCGCCTATATCCATGTAGAAAGACTATGGTGTCATGCATGCAGTGTTATATATTTCTGTACCTCTACAATTCACTTTTCTTCGCCCATGGTGTCGTGGTTGTCTCTGGGACCCTCTGGATCGACTGTTGGCCTGAAGCTTGTGCTTCGGTTTCGACGTAATGACAATTAATTGAGGAAAATTACGTGCAAAAGTCTGTGCATTGTGTTTTATTTTGAAACTTCCGGTCTGACTTCCTGTCTGGGGCTTTCTGAATGACTCTGAATTTACGAGGTTTGAAGCGGCCGCCACGAAAAATAGACCTGAAGCGATCTTCGCGCCAGGCGCCGGCGCTTCAGGATCGCGGCGCGGCGCTTTCGCATGCAGTTGAAATTGCCTGATAGACTACAATAGGAGCGAAGTGCTCCGCAGGACGCGGCGCGGCGCTTTCGCGTCCGGTGGAAATTGGGGGTTAAGGGCCATCCTTTTGAGCCACTGGAGGGATCAGCCTTGAAACACGTGTCTCGTGTCTACGTGTCTATATGTATATATATATGGGCCATTCTACCGAATTTGTCCAAACTGTGGTCCCACACTAAAAAAACTATGTAACAAAACAATTAAGAATTCAGACTTTACATATTTACTAAGATTGTTATGATCTATTTAACACACAAGACAGCAAATAGATAGTAATAAGCTAAATATATACAAAATCATCATTTATAGTGTACTTTCTATTGGGGAATGGTTGTCTCAACCCCTAAGCCCTAAACTTCGACCTATAAAAATAATACTTAAAACAATTTTGTATTTTTTTACAATGATGTTTTTTAAAATATCTTGTTGATTTCTTTTACACAGAATTGAAAAGATTTTGATGTATTGTGGGTTTATTTTTTTAATTTAAAAAGATCATTCAAAAAATGCTGTCCCACGCTTTCTTGTCACGCCCGAAACACAGATAGTTTTACCACATAGATTGAGCCTGTTTTTAGCCACACCCCTGCATTTTTGATCTGGCAGAGACTCAGCATCCCTCTACCTCATGGCATCATGGTGTGTAGTTACCTCTCATCAGTTTGGAGTAAATGTGTTCCAAAATCTGAAAATCTGTCGGGAACATTTTTAATTGTCACTACCAAACACATATTCTCTGTAATTAGCGAAACTTTTGGAGGTTTAATGAAACATATTATGTTTTTATGGGTGTACACCTGTTCAAACATCCATTTGCTGGCCATGTGGTTGGTAGCATTTTTAGTTATTAGCTAAAATAAGCAAGAAAGCAAACACAAGAAAGAAAACGCACACAAGAAAGAAAGCAAACACAAAAAAGAAAACGCACACAAAAAAGAAAACGCACACAAAAAAAGCGCACACAAGAAAAGAAATCATAAAATGGAAGTGTTACCTCACCTTTACCTTTTGAACATATAACATTTAACATAACTTCATAATGTCTTTATCTCAAATACTAAAGTAGAGGCACATACGAACATTTTTTTTTTGCAGCACAAACGATAAAGTATTTTTAAAAGGTTAGCTTTTGTAGAATTGCTGAGGAAGGGCTGAAAAGAGACGCAAATTAATGCTGCTAATTTAATGTCACAAGTACAACACCCACAGGTAGCACAAAAATCCCTTGCTTGATGGCCTTGCACTCTGATACCATCATCTGCATCTTGCAGCCTCTTCCCACAATTTCTGCAGTAGTTGGGTTTTCCCGGGAGCTCTTTCCCACCTCAGCCCTCCTGCACTCACACTGTAATCTGTTTTCTTGGTAACACTTCTATTTTATGATTTCTTTTCTTGTGTGCGCTTTCTTTTTTGTGTTTGCTTTCTTTTTTGTGTGCGTTTTCTTTTTTGTGTGCGCTTTCTTTTTTGTGTGCGCTTTCTTTTTTGTGTTTGCTTTCTTTTTTGTGTGCGCTTTCGTTTTTTTGTGTGCGCTTTCTTTTTTGTGTGCGTTTACTTTTTGTGTGCACTTTTTTGTGTGCGCCTTCTTTCTTGTGTGCGCTTTCTTTTTTGTTTGCTTTCTTTTTTGTGTGCGCTTTCTTTTTTGTGTTTGCTTTCTTTTTTGTGTGTGCGTTTTCTTTTTTGTGTGTGTTTTGTTTTTGCGGTTGCGTTTTGCACTTCAGGGCCACCATACAAGGGTGTCGACCACGTTATTCTTAAGAAGTTGTTTGTTTTGTTTTAAGTTCATTAAAGTTCTTGCATAACACTTTCTGGTGTGTGTATTTTTTAAAATAAGATGTTTTAAAGGGACTGTGAGGAGTTTCTAAGTGATTACAAAAAAGTCTGACTTTTAGACGTATGCCTGATGGAAATACACACTTTAAGATGAGTTTTATAGCATCAAAATAGGTTAGCTATAAATGCTATTCCTTAGCCTTCAGATCAGATCGGACAGGGCTGGACTGGCCTGGATACTCAACTTCGGGAACAAGACCAATAAAACTAGAGCAAATTTATATTATTCAGACACGTCTCAGAGCACCAGGCTGTAAGTAGTGATATATGGCCAGCTACAAAACTACGATACTAAGTTTTCTAAAAATTGCTTGTTGTCACACATCAAAAACTACCGCTACGTAACTAGAAAGAGATACATAACCTCGTCACTTTGCATCCTGAAAGTTGTTGAAAAAAGAAGTTGTAAAGCAATGCAGAGTTCTGATGAAGGTCCGATTTTCATTCATTTAGCATCACAACAAACACACGCTTTGGCTTGTGGTGCGAGTTGTAGTCGGAAGTTGGAATTTCTGAGTTCCAAGTAGGAGACTACAACTGAAACGTCCCCCGAAGAGGGAATTTCCTGCTGGGAACTCGGTGAAACCTCGCCACCCCCGAGTTGACAATCAAAGGTGGATGCCCCCAGTGTGAACAATTATTTAGCTCCTGTAATAATCAATTTATTTGCACTTCTGACTGGGGTGTGTCGCTCTAGATCAGCTGTATACATCGTATTGTTAGACTTATATTTACAAAAATGCTGCCATAGTCATAATCACATTCCTCATGTGATATTTGTGAACAACAATGCAAGGCGTGCTAACAACAGCTAACAATCGCCTGGTAGATAGACATGTTTTTTTCCGACTTCAACTGGAACGCCGATTAGTCAGAGATGATGTCACTCCTAGTTCCGAGGTTACTGGAACGCAGCATTACAACAGCCCCCGCGCGTGCTCATGGGTAGCAGAGTCTTTATGTCGCCGGTAATAGATTCTCCTCATAGCACCTTTAAGTAATGTTACAGTAGATGCGTTGTGATGTTTGAGTAGGCTAATGCTGGCCTTCAAAGTTAATGTCATTTGACTGATTATAAACATTTGTGTTCATAATATTCCCAATGTAAGACATGTTTGAAGTTAATATTAAGCAATAAGGTGGAGGAAATATGATACAACCTTGCAAACAATAGTAATTGTGGTCACTACCAAAATAGTGCAGTCACAACCGAAACGGTGCAGTCACAACCGAAACACTGGGTGTTTTGTAAAAAATAAAAGATGTTGAGTCATCAACTAACATTTTATGATGACTATTCTTTGAATGTATGTTCAACTTCATAACTCATTAACTCTGAGATCTATATAATCAGTGGAATTCATTTTACAGGAAAAGATTGGATTTTGATTTTGATGAGTCTTAGAAATTGAACTTTGAAAAATGTTTAAAATATCATTTTTATTGATTTTGTTGTAAAACCCTTCAAGAAAAATTTGTAAAAATATTCTTTAGAGGGGGCATGGAAGCACAATAAGAACAGATTAATATAATACCTTTTAATGCAGTGTGTTGCTATGTTTCAGTTGTGACACATTTTGGGAGTAGAAAAAACATTTCAAGAAGAAGCAGAAATTAAAATATGAATATTGATGCACTATACAAGATATATGTACCTTTGATATGGTAGAACATATGTATGGACAAAGTTTTGGGAAAAAAACACTTGGAACAAAAAAATTCCAACCCTGCACTTTGGACAAATTCGGTAGAATGGCCCATATATATATATATATATACACACACATATATATACACACACATATATATACACACACATATATATATATATACACACATATATATATATATATACACACACACATATATATATATATATATATATATATATATATATACATACATATATATATATATATATATATATATATATATATAGATAGATAGATAGATATAGATAGATAGATATATATATATATATATTAGGGCTGGGACAATTCACTTTTCTCCCGATTCGATTTTTTACAATTTTTTTAGGTGCCGATTCGATTTAAAGTGCGATTCTACGATATTGCTGATTTTTGCAATCTTTAGTTAGCTTTTATCACACCAGTGAAAAGGATGAACAATGATGATGCCTACAGACTATATCAGGAAGAATACACATCACATGTGAGTCAGTTTTTAGGATTTATTCAGCAATATTTTTTAACCAGCTGTTTATACTCTCTCTTTTCAAAAGCCTGGATTGAATTTAAAAGTGGCTTATTGACCCTTTAGGCACCAGAGTTTTTTCAAGGAATAATGCATTTTTGCTATTAAGATTTAAAAAGGCTTTAGTTCCAAAGTGGTCATTTTTCCCACCCATCTTCATCACTGTAATTTATGGGCCGAGCATGAACGCCTCTTTTGGAATGCGTTCTTGCCGTGCTTTTGACATGTATTTGCCATATTTTGAAATAGATCGTCTTTTTCTGTCAAAGTTCATGTTTTATGCATTGAATCAGTGCAGAAAATATTAAAGAAGGAGATGTCGAGGTGATCTGTCAGGGAGAGGGGAGACCGGAGGAGAGTCACAAAGGGGGCTAACTGCTTCAGGAACTATTGTCACTAAAACAAAAATAAATAAATAAAAAGACCTGGACATGTTCAATATAACGAGCTGTAACATGGACACTAATGCTGCTGGCAAACAAAAATGTGCGAGTGTTTGCAAAATAGGTTAGATTTATTTTTGGCTGTCTCAAAACTTTGAACATGTTCATTTACAATTGTTTCTAAAGAGAATCCTGTTTAAATTTCATGTTTTTTTTCTTTACTCGACTTGTTTACTTTTATTTGTCATGAAAGAAGGGCAAAAAATGTACTCAAAGGGCATTTCTTGACACATTTATTGATAAAAAACAAAAAAGAAGTGTTATGATTATAATATTAAAGGGGTTAAATGATTTCAATTCTGTGTTAAAGTTTTTGAACATTTGCCAGGAAAGGGATCCAGACCTACAATGAAATGTTATGTGATGCAGTTATGCCCCCCGTGGTGGGTTTAGGGGTTTCATTAGACCTAAAACCCCTTTCCCTTTATTTTGAATAAAGATGCTTAGATTTATTAGGTATTCATGGGGGAAATATTTCAAGATGTAAGGATGTCAGTATATCAACAATATATGGTTATAATGGAAGTCAAATGGGACCAAATCCGTTGTGTGGCCCCATTTGACCTTTGATGACATGAACTTGAAACACACTCACAACCACACACACACACGCACACATACTCACACACATCATTCCAACGTTCCAAGTACTTTTTTGTGGAGTTCAGAGGTAGAACTTCATCCCAGGTTAAAATTTACCCAACCACCTGTTTGTAAGGGGTTGTCTAAAATCAGATGTCAGATACCTTGGTGTTGTTTTACTCACTGAGTCTAAACAAAACTTTCCAAAAAAATCCTCACACTGATAACAAGCTTGAAGACACCTGTGATGCTAATAATAGAACAGGACTTAGTTAAACATGTCCCTATGGACAAATCATTTTCAATCTTTTCGAGGGGTACCGTCATTTTAATCCAGGCCAGTTTCATTATTTTCTTTTGAAATATTTCTTTTCGACCAAAATTCAAAAGCAATGTCTGGTTTTCATTAGTTATTTTTCAGTACATTTTTATCTGTTATTTTTGTAAGTTTCTAGTTTTTTCATTATCAAATTTGGATTTTTCTTTCTGTCAAGGGTATCAGCATTTTTGTCCGCTTCTGTGTGTGTGTGTGTGTGTGTGTGTGTGTGTGTATATGTATATATATATTTAAATATATTATTCGGTATGCCATTGATTGACAAAAAAACAGTTCTATGAATCAAATAGAAATTATTACATTCTACTTTGGCAGCGTCAGAATCAAATTGAATTGGTGATGGATGAAGAGGCCTTTCTCTCAGGGGTCATGAAAACTTTAAATCCTTGAAAAACACTTGCGGTTTAATGCTGTTTTTTTAATATTTAACTTTAGTTTTGTTATTGAATCTTAGATGAAGTGCTTTAAAGTGCTTTAAAGTGAACCTAACACTGGAGAGAAATTACAAACCTGATCAACGCAAGCTTTGTTTAACAATTATATCTTTGCCTTTTTCCCTCTCTGTCTCTCTCGCTCTTTCTGTCTCCACAGTTGGCGGTCTACTTCAGGCCCGGTTCACCTCTGGTCTCCTCTCTCAGATGTCAGACTCCTCCTCTCATGCACTGCTTCTTCCTCCTCATCTGTCTCTGGCGTCTCCTGCAGCAGTTGAATGTTCTCGGCCGATGGAGTGGGCCAAGTCTGGCCCTTCGTCCTTCCTGCTGCCCCCTCGAGCTCCTGAGCCAAAAGTCAGGACTGTTGGTGTGCGCCGGCTGGGCGGCCCCGTGCCCATGAAAGAGTCGATCACTCAGGGGAAGGTTGGTTTGATTTCTGCACTCGTCATCTCTGATAACAAACACAGACATATGACTGTGACTTGGGTAAATTTGATATATTTCAGGGCCATCTGTTGATGGATGCCGGGCTGTTTGCTGGTCGTTCCTTCAGGGTGGGGTGGGGTCCTGGCTGGACACTGGCACACTGCGGCCATCAGCTGAGCTCACCATCAAAGAAACTTGACCAAGAACTGATGACCAAAACAGACTTCAGCTTCCTGCCAAAGCCCGCCAAAAGCAAACCGTAAGACAGAGATGTTCAGAGTGTTTGATTTTGTTTTACAACTTATGACTGAAGATCTTCATGTTCTGTTCAGGTTTTAAGAAAATAAACCCTCTATAAACCTTTAAGCACTAGCCTTTAACTGGATTTTGTTTTTTCTCTGTCATTGTACTTCTCTTTCCACTTTCCATTCTTATAATCTGTCTTAACTTCAAAAACTACAGCCTACAATTGCAGAGTCACAGGGACATCTTCAATTGGTTGAATGTGATGTTGCGGTAGAATTTCACCTGTCTGTTGCTTTTGCTGAGGATACTGACACTGGAAAAACTGGTATTATTCTGTCACTCTGTGGTGAACATGGTGGACACACCAATGGTCATCAGGCTCCAGAGATCAACCACTACTAACAGTTAAGCCCTGTAGCCTGTTGGTGGTGCAGTTGTATGGTATATTTGAAACACAATTTGTAGGATGTTTATACTGTGGAGAGAAACGTCAAGATTTGGACCATAACTGATTAACAGTACATCAAAATTTTCTTTACATAGGTTTTTTAAGATATTAGATTTTAGTTACTCTAAAACATGTCTTTTTGTGTTTTTGTGAATTGCTATGAAACAGCATTTTCTTAATCCATTGAACCTATTTTTATATCCTAGAACTGACCTTTTTAAACTTGTTTTATTATTTATTGTTTATTCTTTCTTTTGTCTTCTACAGGTTGGTAGAGAGTCCCTATAAGGTTTTTTTGGAGCAGCTGGTCAGCCTGGAGCCTCCTGCGGTTAAGAGTAGTGAAGGAGAAGAGAGCCAGGCTGTGTTCCTGCGCCCCCTGGAGATTTGTTTAAAGCACAGCAGTGTCAACACAGATGCCTCTGCCTGCCCGCTTATACAACCACAGCCAGGTGTGGCAGCGCTGCATGAGTACGCGGAGTGGATCAATGAAATCAATGACCAACGCAGGGAATCAAACTGTAAGTGTTGTCAGTGATACAAAGAGGATTAACATTAATCAACACAGTAATGATGGATCAAAACATGTTTTTGATCTTAAAGGCCAAAAGTCAGCCTCACCCCTAAAATCGGCCTCTGTCTCTCTGGCACTCCCCACAGCTGTGCTAGGGTACTGGTCTGAGGTCTGGACGCTCTGTGAGGCCCTCTGGGGTCGATTAGGTCCAGTAGATCAAGAACCAGAGATAGAGACACCTGGCGAATATGAGCAACAGCTGGAAAGGAGGCGGAGCTTCACGGCCTGGCTTGCCCGCAGTGCCTCCTGCAGGGTGGAGGAGGAGGTCACTAAGTCAAAAAAAGGTCATCACACAGACGCTATCTTCAGTTACCTGACTGGAAACCGCATCAGTGATGCCTGTCGACTCGCTCAGAAAGAAGGTGAGGACAAGGGCTATTTTAGTGTCTGGTTTAATGAATTTGATTTGTGAAAGTACTGCTATTTGTTTAAGTTTAGTAGTTTTAAATGTCCATATTTGAAATAATAAAGTCATATAGTAAAATGTAGTTTATCTGACAAATCAGATATTGGCAAAAATATAAAATTGTGCATTCTAGTGAAAGCTACAGCCATTTTAACCTTCAGCTGTACATCCACAGGAGACCACCGACTGTCCATGTTGCTGTCTCAGGCCATGGGCTCTCAGTATACCAGAGATTTGCTTGCCATGCAGCTTACCGACTGGAATCGCATGCAGACTGACTGCTACCTGCCTGAGGAACGACTCCGCATCTTCACACTACTTGCTGGGAAACCAGTAAGGCCTTACATTTACTTAATTAAGCTTGAGGAGGTTCACTTATGAAAGATTCATTTATATAGGGGTATCCAAACAATGGCCAGGGAGCCAGGGGGACTGGAACTGGAACTGGAAACAGGAAACAGGACCCGCGAGGGACACAAAGTTGGGAGGTTGGCCGTGGCGTGGAGGCAGAGACAGCTGCTCAACTAGCTCATCCCTAAGTACATGAGAAGGCTTAAGACGATCTAAAATTGATCTGAAATTTACTCCAGATGGCCACAATGTCCACGACTAAGTTATTTGATCACACTTCCAGAACACGGAAGGATCCATCGCAAGGGGCCCGCAGGGGGGAAGGATGGGTGTCGTGGCGGACAAAAACATAGCTGGTTGAGGTGTGTCAGATGCTACTTAGCAGAAGTACTGGCCACCAGAATGTCATCCAAGTACACCAACAGCAAAGGCATGTCCTACAGAACAGAGTCTGTCAGCCGCTGGAACATCTTGCCGAAACATCCACCAACAGCCTGTGTGCACATCATTCATCTACACCCAGTATAGGCACCAACACAAAAGCAAACACAAAGCCTCATCCAATCTGGCGCCCATTGAAACGCAGTTACAAACCTGGTGCAGAAGGTAGGAATAGGGGTGCCGTTAGCCACCTCTAGTGGGGATCCTTATCCATTACCCAGGGCCTCCTTGACCGATGCCAGTAGGATACTCCACTGTGCTCCTGAGTCCACCAGTAGGCGCCGACCTGACAATGAATAAACAGCAGTTAATCAGCATTGCTATCACAGCCTCTAACGAGCGCCGGCCCTCCTGTTTCACTGGGCAGCAAAAGAGCATGGCTGGTCACACTGCTTCGCTTCCTAGCCAAAACGGCAATGATATTAGCATAGTCTGTTGTCCTCTCTCCGCCAATCTGATACAGAAGCTTGTTTAGGGACAACAGACACTCTGCTCGTTCTGTGTACGAAAGCGGGAACAACCGTAGGAGCTGTGCCTTGAGAGCTTTGAATTTCCCAGCAGCTGGTGGCTCCCTCAGGAATTCCAAGACTCTGCAGGCAACTGGGGAGTCCAAGACTGCTATCGTGGAAATACTTTGTTTCATCCACCGAGATACAACAAGGTTAAACTGTGCCTCAATATGCTGAAACCACGGCTCCGAATCATGCTGCCAAAGCTCTGGCAGTTTGATTGAGGCAGCGAACGCTGCCAGGGAAACAGCAGGAGCTACTACCAAACCTCTCATCGTCACCAGCATCAACAGTCATGCCCATGTTGGGGTCACCAATGTAGAGGGCGATAAGAGAAAGACGAGCAGACGGGAGTATGGAGGCTCTGAAGTTTACTCTTCAACTTCCAACATTACACAACAGCTCAGCCAGCAATGCTAGTTGTCAACCGGCTCTGACGTCATTACTTAACTCCATTCAATTCACCTTGTCTGTCTGTCTGTGAGATTCCCCCTCGAGTGTACTACACTGTTTTTATTAACTGTTTTACATCTAAGGTGTTTAAGTCCGTGTGCTTGTAAAATTCCTAACATTTTTTATATGTGACCATTGATGAAAAGTTTGATCATCTTTGTTGTAAGACATTGAATGTGATGCCATATTTTCTTACGTAGTGGTGCTTTTGTACTTGTTCTGCCCAAGTGGGGTTAGAAGAGGTGCACTCACTGCTAAATAATTTGTCTCTGCTCAACTTCAAGCCTTGTAACTCATTCTGTTTGTACAAGAGTTATTCTGTGTTTGTCTGGCAACAACAGTGAATATTTTGTGTTTGTAGGTTTGGCAGTCATCAGACTCTGTGGTGAATGTGTGCTCAGGGTTGGATTGGAAGCGCTGTGTTGCTGTTCACCTGTGGTACATGCTGCCCCCAATAGCCTCTGTTGCAGACTCCCTCACCAAGTATGAAGCCGCCTTTCAGGTGAGTTACAATATCATGATGTGAGTTACAATATCATGATGTGAGTTACAATATCATGAATGTAGTTACAATATCATGAATGTAGTTACAATATCATGTTTAAGCATCTTTACAAGATGCGTAAACATCTTGACAAGGACTTGAAAAGTTTGTATTAAAGTAGTGGATTTAACCATAACAAAAACTGTGGTTTGGTTTTCAGTTTGAAAGTCATTGATCTATATTTTTTCAGCTCAGTGAATAAACTAAATAATACTTCCATCTAGTACTAATAGTTCTTTGGGAAATTAAGGATTTTTAAATATGTTCTATTAAAAATAAAGGCTTTAAGCGTAAGCTTTTCTTTCAAAAGACCCAATGTTCACTGACACTTGAGTTTCTTGCGTTCATCTCTTTTTCCTTACTGACCTTCGAAACCCCAAATGAACCTAAAAAAAACATCCTAAAGACGGCACAGTGAATGTCCATCTGTCAGTCACAAGTGCTGTAGTTGATGTTTTGGTAAAGTGGTGCACATCAGCAGCTTTTGCTCATTTACATAGGCCTGGTATTACTTCATTGCCAAGGACACTAACACATACCAGCCACTTTATTAGGTACACCTTGACAATACCAGGCTGTACCCCCTTTTGTCTTCAGAGCTGCCTTAATTCTTGGTGGCATAGATTCAACAATGTGCTGAAAACATTCCTTCGAAATTTTGGTCCGTATTGACATGATAGCATCTCACAGTTTCTGCAGATTAGTTGTCTGCACATCCATGAGGAGAATCTACATCACATTCCTAAGGTGCTCTATTGAGATTGAGTGACTGTGGAGGCCACTGGACTACAGTGGACTCATTTTCATGTTGAAGAAACCAGTTTAAAAGTAACTGAGCTTTGTGACATGAAACTCTGTCCTGTATAAACAAAAGGCAATGCTCAACAAGTAATCATTCATGGAACACAATCATGCATGAATGATAATTTTGTCTCCATCCTGCAGGGCTTGTGTGAGGGAGGGAAATACGCCTGTGCTCCCCTGCCTCCATACATGGATGAGGAACAGCTGTACATGGAGGATGAAGAGGAGGCGGAGTCTAAACGACCACTCTATGACCTCTGCTACCACCTGCTCAAACTCTACAGCGACAGGTAAACCAGTACTAGCTGATGGTGTGAATTATTTTATCATTTTACTTAATCTTAACATGATGTCTCCTCATCATAAAAACATCACCAGCTCTAACTGTGTCTCTGTTTGTGGTCATGCAGACACTACAGTTTGCAGCAGCTGTTGGACCCCCTGACTGTCACCTGGGAGCGTCTGGATTACCGTCTGAGCTGGCACCTGTGGGGGGTCTTGCAGGCACTGCATTACAGCCACCTTGGCGCCTCGCGGCAGGGGCTCCTCCACACCAGCTATGCTGCACAGCTGGAGGGCGCTGGTCTTTGGCACATGGCCATCTTCATCCTGCTGCACATTCCAGACCACTTGTAAGAACAGCTCAGATATACTGTATGTTCTTCTCTTTTTGCTGCATCATGTGCTCTTCCAAAATCATATTAGAATGTTATCCCAAGAATTAGAAACCAATTGAACAATTGCATTCATAGACTTGATCTGAGATTTTTCTCATTAGATTGATATGTAGTGACAAGCTTTGAGCCAGGGTTTCTGGGGATCCCAAAGCCTTAGAAAGGCTCATTGATGAACATGAGATTTCTCTCATTCGAATGCCAGTTGTCAATGTTTGGCTTCATCAACTTTGTCTGGAGAATAACTTATCCAAAATAGTCAGTTCTGTCTCTTTCTCCTCAGCTAAGAAGATTTTGTTTTTGCTGGCATATGTCTGTCTTTCTGTCTGTGAGCAAGATCATTCAAAACGTTTTCAACAGATCTTATTAAATTCTGAGTGAATGTTAGTCATGGCACAAGCGAGAAGTGATTTGATTTTGGTGGTGGTTTCTTATTTGATCCAAATCTGTAGGCAGCTCCTTGAATTTTTAAGGATTTTGTTAGCAGTGTGAGATAAAGTTTCCCCATTTTAATAATAACTCGGTTAACAATACCAGGACTGTTTCGGCAGAGGTCTTCCTCTCCACCTCACAATGTTAAAGGTGTTATGAGGGGAATCTATTTCCAGCAACATGCTACCCATGAGCACGCGTGGCGACTGTCATAAAGATGCGACCCAAGCGAAAGCGTGCATTTGTTGTGATGCTAATGAATGCAGCCCGGACCTTCCTCAGAACTGTGCATTGCTTTACAACTTCTTTTTTCAACAACTTACAGGATGCAAAGCGACGAGGTTATGTATCTCTTTCTAGTTATATAGCGGTACTTTTTGATGTGTGACTACAAGCACTTTTTTTTGAAAACTTAGTATCGTAGTTTTGTAGCCAGCTATATATCGCTACTTACAGCCCGCTGCTCTAAGACGTGTCTGAATAATATAAATTTGCTCTAGTTTTAATTGTCTTGTTCCCGAAGTTGAGTATCCAGGCCAGTCCAGCCCTGTCCAACCCAACTGGGAAGCTAAGGAATAGCATTTATAGATAACCTATTTTGGAAAACTCATCTTAAAGTATGTATTTTGATCAGGCATATATCTAAAAGTGAGACTTTTTTGTAATTACTTAGAAACTCCTCATAGCATCTTTAAGAAAAAATCCTGGCTCCACATCCTCATTTAGATCATCAAAATTTAATCAGTTCCCTCATATGCCATGCCCAGCATGCCCTGAAAAATTCATCAAAATACACTGGTAATTTGTTTTTGTCATCTCGCTCACAGGTGGACTAACAAGCAGACAGTGATGGTAAAAACAGAACCTCCTTAGTTTGGAGTTTAATTTATATACACAACTAAAGGCTGCCGAGATAGATATTATAGGAGCCACAAAAGGTCACATCTGTTAATGGGAAAGCTTTTTTTTTTTTTTTTTTCTGGAAGTTTGGTTGTGTGGGGTCACCACATGAGCCTGAATTTGTCCCACAGCGTAGCGGTTCTGTTTTCTCTGATCAGAAATCTCACAATAGATGCTAATGCTTTTCACTGCTGTCCTCTTTGCACTCTTTCAGTCAGCGAGAGCGAGCGGTGCGGGAGATGCTGACCCTCCACTGCCCCCTGCAGGACACAGAAGAGTCTATGCAGAGGGAGCGCTTCCTGACTGAGAGGCTTCTGATCCCGGAACAGTGGATCCACGAGGCCAAGGCCACCCGAGCACGCAGAGACAACAACACCCATCTGGAGGCTCTGCACCTTTACCGAGCTGGATACTGGAGCCAGTGTCACCGTCTGCTTATTCAACACCTGGCCTCAGGTAAACACCCTCTGACTGACTTGCTGTCTGATGTGAAAACATTTTTACTGCAAAATAGTTTGTTCTCAAAAAGACAATTGATTTTAAAATATTTAAGGACTGGGTTTGATTCCATTTTTGAAACTGAAATTAGTTTACAGGACCAGTAGAGGGTTTAAAACATACAGAAGTAGAGAATTATTTTTTTGAGGAAGTTGTGAATTTTTATGATGGTTTAAGTAAAGATTTTCTTTTTTCCCTCCTGTCTTGCCATAGACTGCATAATTAATGACAACCACGACTATCTGCTTGAGTTTCTGGAGGGACTGGCCGTTCCAGAGCACAGCGCAACAATTCAGGACTGGGACACGGCAGGCGGAGTTTACCTGGACTACATCCGAGTCATCAAGACTCTGCAGGACATCCAGCAGGTACATTCTTGTTTCTGCTCTGGTTTCTAACACTACAGAACCTTCTATTTGAACAGTTTATTCACATGCCAGTTTCCTAAATCTGTATATTTACCAAAATATTAGTTTAAACTTTGTTTCAGCCTGAATAAACCATAGGGTACATTTTAGGGCTCAACAGTGTTTGGAAATAATGATAATGCTATATCATACATATACAGTCATGGAAAAAATTATTAGACCACCCTTGTTTTCTTCAATTTCTTGTTAATTTTAATGCCTGGCTCAACTAAAGGTACATTTGTTTGGACAATTATAATGATAACAACAAAAATAGCTCATGAGAGTTTAATTTAAGAACTAAGAACTATTCATTTTCCATGGTTTTCTTGATAATAACCAGAATTACTTAAATTCTTACATCAATAGCTATGGCATTGTACCGCCAAAAACACTACTTTTAAGCATTCCATGTTTTCTTTTCTGTTTGCTTTAAACACATGATACACACAAGAGTTAATACTTGATTGCATAACCATTGTTTTTGATGACTGCAGCCATGCGTCTTGGCATGCTCTCCACCAGCTTCTGACATTATTCTGCTGTCACAGCAGCCCATTCCTGTTGGACAAATTCAAACAAATTTTCTTTGTTTTTGGGCTTGTGGTTCTCCATTTTGAGTTTGATGATTTTCCACAGGTTTTCAATTGGATTAAGATCTGGTGATTGAGCAGGCCAAGGCATGGTGCGAATGTTGTGGTTCTCCATCCAGGCTTTAACTGACCTTGCCGTGTGGCAAGGGGCATTGTCTTGTTGGAAAATCCAGTCATTCAAGCAGGAAAGAGTTTTCCAGCTGATGGAAGAAGACTGTTTTCAAGGGTAGTCCTGTACATGACCTGGTTCATTCGGCCTTCACACAATTGCATTTGCCCTGTTCCACTCAGACTGAAACAACCCCAGATCATGACTGATCCACCCCCATGTTTTACTGTAGGGCAAGACAGTCTGGGTTGTAAGCTTCTCCAGGCTTCCTCCTAACCAGTAAGTTGGCTGGAGTGGGCATCAATTCAAAATTGGATTCATCACTGAAGAGAACCTTAGCCCAATCATCAACAGTCCAATCCTTGTGGTCTCGAGCAAAGAGTAACCGGCCTTCCTCTGCCTTTCATTGATGAAGGGCTTCTTGCGTGCTCTGTGTGACTTCAAACCAGCTTCAACAAGTCGGTTTCGAACTGTCCTTGCTGAACAAGTCACATTTCTCGACAGTGCCCACTCATTTTAAGGTCCCTGGAGGTCTGACGACGATTCCTGACACAGGAACGGATGAGTGCACGGTCATCTCGTGGGGTAGAAAGACGCTTTCCTGCCACGGCCAGGTAGCAATTTGGTAGTGCCATGTTCAGCTTGTTTTTTTTTGTTGTAATGAACGGCTGTCTTGGAGATCTTCAGTTTTTTCGCTACCTGTCTCTCACTCATGCCAATTTCCAGCGGTGCCAAGATGGCTGCCTTTGTGGCTTCACATAATTCTTTTGTTTTAGGCATTATGTGAGAGCTGACAACTTCTGAGTTGTGCTACGGCTTGAATGTAAGCAGGAAACCACTCTAGGCCTTTGCATGTGCAGTGCTGCTTGTGACATGAAATGGCCTCTTATATACCCTGGGAATCAATTAAGCTTAAGAATGTCAAATAGGACATAAAGTATTATGTGACCAGCTGCATTTTTTGTTGTGTTCATTGTATTATACGTTTAGTGGTACCAGATATTAGAATGAACAAGAAATTGAAGAAAACAAGGGTGGTCTAATAATTTTTTCCATGACTGTATGCCCTTTGTTCTTCCTGAGGTAACATCGCAGATAAATGTTGAGCTTCATATTCAGACCAGCTTGTCTGGCCCCAACAAACTTGCTACATTCAAAGTCGTTTAAATCACCTTCCTTTTCCATTCTGATGCTCAGATTGAACTTCAGTAGTTCCATGTCTAATTGCTATACCTTAAAAAGTGGCCAGTGAGTATATTTAGAACCATAGACACATTGGCAAAGTGTAGAACTTCAAAAGATTAAAACACATGGGCAAATAAAAACCTTCCTGCAGGGTTCTTACTGACTGTGAAGTCTTCAGGAACTACATTCTATTTTTCCTTTGTTTCCTCCAGTGTGTTTAACATGTCTTCTCCACATGACAGAGTGCTCCTTTAATTAGGATGCATGGTGCCAACAGGTGCCTCTGAAGTCTTTTTCTACCATTCTTCCTTATCAGTTGAAGCCCATTGGCTCATGGTGGCAAGCTCTTTACAGAGCAGAGAAGTTAAAATAAATGCAGAGTTGTTTCCCTGGATCAGGGGTACTCTGTAAACTAGAAGGTTTTACATATATTTGTATGTCCTTATCACTGTCGGAGTCTGACACCTATTTTTCCATCCTTGCTGTCAGATGGAAAATGCCGGTTATGAGCTGGAGCGTCTCTATACTGATGTGACGTCTCTGTGCAGCAGGATCGAGCTGCTGCCCTGCAGCACTGCCAGAGACCGGCTCGCACAATCAGGTGAGAGCTCTGCTGTTACTTGGGTATTATGGGTATATGGGAAGGAGAGTGTGCTGCTTATCCTCCGACTGGAAACAACAACCGGTCGATTCACAGTGAAATCAGTCATCTGATTGACTGATGTTAAATGCTTCTCTTGTTTCATTGATAATTAAGCTTTGTTGATCAGAGCCTGACATTAGTGGGGTATTCCAAACCACGTACTAAAGGATACTTGCAGGGATTTTTGTGTCAAGTACATTAGTATTGTGCTAAACCTGACATATTTGTCAATCTTGTAAAGACCCCCAAGACATTGCACATTCACCGTAATTCCCCAACCAGGCACCCCAGATGGACCATTCGAAATATTACACTAGTCCATCTGGGAAAGAGCCCATAGGAAGTGTTTGGGAAGGGCAGAACTAGGGCTGAACAATTTTAGGAAAAGATTGAATTGTGATTTTTCTGGCAGATATTGCGATTTCAATTCGATTCACGATTTTCTTCAAATCAAGCTTTGGGATATTCACAATAGGGCTGAATGATTTTAGAAAAAGATCTAGTTTCGATTTTTCTGGCAGATATTGCAATTCACAATTTTCTTCAAATCAGACTTCAGTGCAAAATTCACTTTGTTTACAGTACAGACAACAGTAAGGAAATAAATGATGAAAAACACTTAACACATTATTCACCTTCAATAGTGATGATAAATAATCTGGTTTCATTAACTTCTACTCCTAAACAGAGGCTTTGTGTTGTTGACCTGCTTACCAGCAGTCTTAACATATAGATTGTCTACAAATTTGTAAAACAGTATGTGTATAATACTTGACACAACAGATCCTGAGTCAGTCAGGAGCGCTGCAAAAAAAATTGCTGCTTTGGCGATCACAAAATTGCATTGTCTAAAATTGCGATTTCGATCTGAAAACGATAAATTGTTCAGCCCTAAGCAGAACCTTTTAGAAAAATATCCAACAGGTGATTGGACAATTGCTCCATCAATCAACATTTATTGCAGGCCAATCAGATTATGTCCTAGACCAGAGCTACTGTGCTGCAGAAAGCTTTGTTTGTTTTGTGTATAATAAAGAAATTTAGTCCAGTTCTGATAAAACTGCTACTGAAGATATATGCTAATCTCTGTATGAGCAGTCACTTCGTGTTGTCGCCTTGCCTTTTCCTTCACCAAAGGACTTTGATTGGGCTGTCCAGCAATAGGCTGCTCACAATCTACAATTGTAGATAATACAATCATATATTACAGATTGGAGCTTGGCAAGATGGATCTGCCTGTTAACAGACATGGAATCAGGCAGATCCAGCTGCTGTGCAAGGCTAGATATGCACATCCAAATGTAACGAAAAAAAGATTGATAAATAAAGTGAAAGGTAAAACTTAACTGGTTGTCTTGAAAGCTTTTGGACAAGGAGTCCTTTGATAACTCAAAATTCTTCACCCCCCTAATGGTAAAGCTGGATTTACACTGTTTCCACTGTATGACAAGTGGGTTAACACTTTAACACAATTTAAACTGGTCTTTGACTGATTTTAAATAGTAGTAACTGCCTTTAGACTGGTTTATTCGGCCTCAATCCTGATCAGAATTTTCAATTCGTCATATTAGACATTCTCGTAGAAAACATATCTGCACACTGTTTATTATGTCTGTTTGTTTGTTATTCATTTGTTTGTTTACATAACTAAGTAAACAAAGTAAGAGGAAGTCCTTGTTTAATTACACTGGGCTAAGTCCAAATAGCATTATTGTAAAATAATGCTTGTATACTTGAAATGGTGAATGTGACTAGTAAATACTTGGTGTATTTGCCACATTCTGTTTTACATGATTTTATGTGGTTATAATTGGGGTACACTGGTTTTATGAGAGAGGTGGTATAATTAGATCCCCAGGTCGGCCAGGGCCACTGTTTGTAGAGTTTGCCTGTTCTCCACTTGTAGTCGTGGGTTCTCTTCAGGAACTCCAGCTTCCTCCCACAGATCAAAAAAGGTCCCTAAGGTTGATTGGTGACTCCAAATTGCCCTTAGATGCGAGTGTGTAGTGTGAATGATTGTCGGTCTCTCTATGTGGCCCTGCAGTTGGCTGGTATGGATAATGGATGGGCAGTGTTTTTGGAATCACAACTGGGTTTTCACTGGTTTCGTACACAGTCTCATCATGAATGAAGGAGGGATACATAAGTGGCTCTGTAGATTAAAATAAAAAAAAACTTTCTTGATTAACTTTGCTGTTGTTATGAAGCCAGAAGTGATTTTATTTATTTTTTTAAAAACCCAAAATAAATTCTGGCCTAACAAAGTGTCCACCTCCCCCCTTCAACTGCCTCCCCCCACCCTTCATGCAGAAATGGCGAAGCGTGTGGCGAACATCCTACGCGTGGTGCTGAGCCTGCAGCAGAGCGAAGCGGCACCTGACTCCTTCAATGTTCCGCTGACCCAGTTGGCACCACACATCACCCGCCTGCCAATGCCTGAGGACTACACCTTGGAGGAGCTGCGGGGCCTCACGCAGTCATACCTTAGGCAGCTCATCGTCAGCCAGTGAGAGAGTAAGAAACACAGCTACAAGTGAGGACGGATCCACGTCGCAGCTGCTCGGATATCTTCAGATTCAGGATATTTTTTAAGAGGACCACTGAGCAAAAAAGCAATCCTAGAACTTGATTCCAGAGCTTTTTCCCTTTGGTTGTGGATGCTGTCTTTGTCAGTTTATTCAGTTTTAAAATGGACAAAAGCTCCTCCATTGTTTTTTCTTAGTTTGAGCATTTAGGGGATGATCAACAGTAAGTGACATGAAATGACTCCTAAGTTCAAGCACACCAGCAAGATCTTAATGTTTTAATTTATGCAGATCACACATGGTTATTATCACAGCTAAACAATGGTTGTCATTTAGTCACATGGTCTTCGCTCTGAATTAAACTGCAGGAGGCTTAGTTTGAAAGGTCACACGGTTCACAGCACAGCAATTTGCCTGATTACCTTGTGTTACAGATGATGGTGAGTAAGATTTACCTTCAAAGTCTTTGAATAAAATAATCAAGCACATTGATGCTGCATAACAGGATTTGAAGACATTTTGAAGAACACTTGAATGCGTCTCCAGACCAAAGTCAAAGGTAATTTTCACTGATCAATAAGGTTTAATGATCAAGTTTTCAAATAAACTATTAGTTTCTTCTAATCAACATTTTTTTTTATTTCCACAGCAGTTATGCTTTGATTACTCAAAAACGATCTATTGGAGATGGCTTTTGTTCCCAACAAAAGATTCACGCTCATTCAATGTTTTAAGTACAGCCGCTGTAAACACTTTTAAATTCAAGTAAGAATAATTAAGGCAGGCGGACCCAAGCAGTGCCATCATGGGGTGTTCAGGGAGAAGAGACTGCACCATTAGGCAAGCATCAATAATATGCGTACAGATATACCCGCCATGCTGTTAGCATCTAAGGTCCTAAAATCACTAAAGAAGCTTTTAAATTTCCAAAGCAAACATGAATTTTAAAAACCCTCATTTACTAAAATCAAAACTCATCAGTCAACAAAAGAAATGATCAGGAGTTTGTTGCTGAGCAGGAATCGTAAACTGGAGGCCCCAGGGGCCACGTCAGGCCCCCCTCCAAATGTGTGTTTTGATTTCATTTGTTTTCTTGGTTAAATACTTACAGCCATTTCTGCAACCACAAAGACCATGAGAAACAACTTTCAGAAACATCTGTGTGTTTGATTGATTATACAGAAATCCACCTGTCCGCCATGGCACGAAAAATATTGAGACATGCTAATATATGAGCGTAAAACACAGAGGTGAATAGCAGGACAGTCTGAGGAATTAGCAGACATAATAGCTTGAATGACAGCGGCTGGTGTGATAGGGAGTAGCTCTCACTTTGTTCTTAATTTTGAGTCATTTCAAAGATCTGCTGTTGGTGTTTCTCATCTAAAACCCATAAAAATCTGTGTTCCGAGTCTGGTTCACTGTGCAAATATCTATAAAAGAATGCATAATGTGTCTGATTTTGTGATGTTAGGAGAAAATGATTGAACAGTTGGTGTGTTCACTGAAAGATTGTAAATGCAAGAGTCATGAGCTCAGAACCATCTGAAAATTTGTGATTGAAAATGACATTACTGATACACAGAGTGCTGATGTCATTCAAACGGGTCTGATGTGCACACATTTTTTGGAGAAAACATGCAAACACGTGATGGTCTATTTTTATAGAGTCTTCTTGTTTTTCTGTTTGTATGAAAGTCAGATGTGTGTTGTGTGTGCATGTAAACCAGAACTGAACAACTTCAGACATACAAATATTTTTATAAATATATATTCACTTCATTTCAGTTTGTCTACAGTGAAGAGTTTCCTTCCAAAACAAGAGGCCAGCCAGAGATTTCATTATGTGTAAACTGTATAAATATTGTATATTTTTGAGAAATCAAACGGGGAGCATCAGGTCATTCATACCTTCAACCTTTAATTATTGAACAAATTGGATGCAAAATGTTTTGGAATGAAGCCTTTCACTCATCAATAGATTATTGGGGTCATGTTTTGTTGTAGAGTAACTGTCGGCACGATACATTTTTTTCCACAGTTTTTTTTAGTTTGTTGTTTTCAGATAACAGGAGTCTTGGATATCTGTGTATTCTCCTGTTTAACAGAATGTGTGTCGTGTACATGGATTCATTGTGTGAGAGTGAGCATGTTTCCTGACGGGTTTGTTGATAATATTTTTTAATAAAGTCAAGCTGAAATAAATTCACCTGTGCTGTTTCTTATTTTCTCCAGTTTTGGCCGTGGTAGGATAGGTAACAATTGCTCTATTTTATGGGACGCACCTTGTTAATGCCTCGGACTCCATTTGCCTCCAGAACAAAGTGCAGGAGACATGGAGACATTCCTCTGAGATTTTGGTCTATGTTGACCTGATGGCGTCATGAAGTTACTGCAGATTAGTTTGCTGCACATCCACGATCTCTTGGGTTTAAAGAGAATGGTCCAAAGAAAAACAGAAAATATAGTGTAAACGATAATTCCCCTGGCTTAAATGTCGTGTTGATGTCAGAGGTGAATGATCAGTATGTAGACAAGCATGGCACCTGCAGCAGGCACGGACACGAGCACATTAAGTATTACAAGTACAGGTGACAGGTGCCACACTGAAGAGGGGATCTGCCTTAAACCTAGTTTTTTCACCCTCAGTGTTGAAAGAAGACCATCGTGCAATGTTGTGGACTAAAAAAACATTTCTGCAGCTCACTCAGTCCGCTGCCCTTCTACAAACAAACTTGACAGGTATTAATGATCCTTATCAAACAAATGTCAACTGTTGCATTATGATGTGTTCACTGATGGCTGAGAAAAAGAATAAACAAGAAATAGTCATGTTTAAATGTACATTTAAAAGAAACATTTTTTGATTTTCTGAAAAAGTAGATCCATTTTGAGAGGACAAAAAGTTCTGTCCCTGTAAAACTGTCCCAAACACCTCAGACGGAGATGAAAAAAAACTTACAATTGCTAAGCTGTTAAAACCATACAGAAAGCAGACCAAAAAACAAGGTACTGTTTCTACGAGGCTCTGCGATCTGCTGGGGGAATAAGATGTTTTGGGCTGCTCCTGGTGCTGTAAAGAGGCGAGAGGGAGAATAAGCCATGGACTTGTTTTGTTCATAGAGGTACTCTTAACATGCCAAGGAGACATACTGTATTTACTGTAGTGCATATGAAACTCAAAAAAGCAAAAGTTGACCTTTGAATAGGTCCAAAAAGTGGACACAGAGTCACAGATGGGGCTTTTTTCATATGGAAGCCTGTTAGACCTTATATAACTAATATCATTAAAATGTAAGTAAAATGTATACATATGTGAAAACTGAATACTAAAACAATAATTTAGAAAAGAAATCAACAAAATAAGTTTGGTCGTGTCCAAAAAGTGGACATGGGGCATGTAAGGGTTAAAATGACATGTGGTTCATCCAGTTATAACAATTATGTCCTAACATTTCAACAAAAATGAAGACAATGATGTACAATCTGTGCAATAATATTCAGTGCAATAGGGGTTGGTGCAATAGAAGTTGCATTTGCTAAATGCTTGATGGACTCCGTGTGATGATAATGATATTCGTAAGAATATCATTGGTTATACTTCTATAAAATGATCACCACAACCATTCAGACATGAGGACCCTCCTGAAAATGAGATGTAGCATCTCAAGAGGCTAACCTCTGATAAATCAGATGACAGGTCTGTGTTCATGAACCTGTCCCTAACTTTAGTTCTTATTCTAGTCCACTTGTCTCCCCTTTTCTCCCTTCCTTTGCCCACACACACAACACAGCATCGTGTGGATTTGCTGTTCATCATGAGACTGGGATCCACATTCAAGATTTCCTGCTGCTTAACAGAAGGTTTTTTCTTGCTGCCATGATGGAGGGATTCATGATTGGCTATATGGATTCATGTTGGGTGTTGGATGTATATATTTGTATATAAATGTAAATGTGTACCTTTATATGTATATATGTATCTATGCATATATGTGTATCCACATTGTAAAGTGTCTTGAGATAACACTTGTTATGAATTGGCGCTATACAAATAAAGATTAATTGATTGATTGATTGATTGATGGGAGGATGTGCAATATATATGTTTGTTTCTTTTTTATACTTGTCTACTGTCCTTGGGTTTGTCCTACTGTATTTAGTGTCTTGTATGTATATGTTACCATCAACCTGCCAGGGGGTCTGCAGATGGAAATTAGCCCAAGGCTATAATCTGGCATATTTACATTTGTAAAAATGTTCATTAATATGCGCTGTTCCCTCTTTAAATAAATAAATAAATAAATGATGTTCTGGTTTCCACACACACTTTATTGCAAGATTAACCACTATGACAATTTTGTAACATTAATCTGTTTGTAGTTTTTTTTTTTTCAGTAATAACATCAAAATCTTCCTTTTGACTTTGTTTGAATTCATCTACCGGTAAATAGGTTTGTTTCAGCCAAACATATAGACCATAGAAAAACAAATTGTGACTGACAGCATTGTTTCCAGTAAAATGAGTTGCCCTTATTACTCATTGAGCTAACAGAGAATCTGACATTTACTTCAGCTTTGTTAGTTTTTTTGTTATTTTCAGTTTGTTGATTTAAATCAAGTTCAGTAACATATAAATATAACATGCAGGACAAGGGTCACTTTCTCTAAAAATAACCCCCTTGAAGGAATGATGTAACATTTCATACAACAAACATCACAACAGACAACAAACACATCCAAGGTTTAACTCTGAAATAAATAACGCAGGTAGCTCCCGACCCCTCAACCTCATAGAACGTTTATAAAACACTCCAGCTGCTGATTGGTCTGCTGTACAGGAGGTGGCGTGAGGAGGGGCAGGAAGTTGCCTCCAGCTGCTGATGTTGTCCCAGCCTTGGCTATTTATGTGACCATGTACTCCTGACGTTTGTTCAGTCGCACCTGGCACAGAGACACAGCGCCCACTGCCACGTAGATGGCGGCGGCAATGAAGCAGTTGATGCCGACCTGGTTGTAGAGACTGTAGATGTTCTGTGGAGGGTTACTACTGCAGAGGGGATGAAGAGGAGAGAAAGGTTGAGGCACTGTAACACAACACATAAGCCAAATTTAATATATTCCAAACCCGGTCATTTTAGTCATATACAGTCCTGTCTGGAGGTTTGAGGCAGGTGTGAAAGATGCCATAAAGAACCCTTTCAACTTAATACATTTGAATCATTCGTTTCTATCAATTATTAAAGACAAATGATCAAACAGAAGACATATCTAAGATCAATACTTAACATGACCACACTTTACCTTCAAACTAACATTAGCTCTTCCAGACACACTTATACAAAGTCTGAGATTTAGTAGGATGATAGTCAGATATGTGATTAGCGAGTGACACCTGTCAGGTGCTAATAATCATCATTTATATATGTAGGTTGAACAGTCATCAGGTGAAAAAGAAACACCCAGAGTACATCAGCCAAACTACCAAACTACCACTGAGGTTGTGGAGGACAGATTCATGTCATAGGTCATACACCATGGCAAGACTGAGCACAGCAACAAGACACAAGGTAGTTACTCTACGTCAGCAAGGCTCGCCCAGGCAAATAATTCAAATCAGATTGAGGCCTTCAGATGTGCTGTTTAAGCTCTATAGAAGAACAAAGAAAAGGGAAATGTTGAGGAATGTGAATGCAGACAAGTAAACTCCATGCTGCAGGCTACAGACACATAGGGCTCTAATTTCGTAGAGCAGGCGCACCTGCCCTGCGCCGGCCTTCGCCTCGCGGACAGGGTGTGACCAGCGCACTTTGCAAGTTTCCTGCAGTTCCAAGAGAGGCGCACTCCAGGAGCAGAGAGGCGCAGAGAGGCGCAGACACGCCTCCGTCCCTGCCCCTCAGTGCAAGTGGCAGAGAGGGAGGACAAAAGGCGTGAGTGGGTTTAACACAGCTGAGTGCTGTCTTCACCAATCAAATGACCACCCCTCCTTGCCTTTAAATGCGCTGCAGCCGAGGCGCAGCATCTGATTGGTCTGAATGATCCCCTCCACCGCAGAAAAAGTGTGCTGGAAAGACCAGGTATAGCGGAGACGGTCAGAGCCGCTGTCCCTTCAGAAGGAGAATGGACAGCGGGGCGCGCATCGGAGGCCACGGAGCACGTCACCATGGGCCAGCTCCCGGGACAGATGTAATCTGTTCCTTTGTCATTAAAGGTGTAGTCAGCGATGTGGGAGAAAATGAGAGGAGGGTTTGTTAATATTCGAATTTAGACCCGCCTCCCGAAAGCTGATGGACGTGCATCGTTATGGAAACGGCCATAGAAACTGCGTATTTGACGTAGCTAAGGAAACCCCGACTGGTCAGATAACTCGACTGCCAATATTGAAAACATCACAACAACAGTACATTTTGGCAGATTAGACAATAAGATGAATGCCTGACGGCTGCTACTGTTATGTGAAGCACCACAAAGCTAATGTTGCTTAGCCTACCTATCCATCAGACGGACGGCGACATCCGCGTCCGTTTTCAGGTCTTTCAATTGGCGGAGTTTCCCCCACCGTCAGAAAGCAACACCAATGTTGACCCGGGTCTTTGCTCTTTTGATCATAGCCCTTTTTTTCCACTTTTCACTCCTCTGACCTCTTTCTTTGGGCTGTTTTCAGCCATTGCTACCGCAACTACTGTATCTCTCTCTTACGCTAACTGCGCACGCTACGCAAACTACGACTGTGACGGTACCCTAGACAGACAGTTATTCATCTGGACTAAAGAGTAACAATCCATGTCCGTGTGGGAAACATTAGTCAGTGAGGCCTTAGTTCCGCCCAGACGGACCACAGAAAACTCACAGATGCTGCTGCTGCAGGACATCAGCTGCAGTGTTTTGTGGTTGATAAGTGGATGAAAAGGATACAGCCTGAATTGTCCGCTTATACTTCCTATTATATGATATATGATATGATTGCGACGGCCGACGGCAACGCTGACCAAAATGAGGTATTTATGGACATGTGATGATGTGTCAGTGGGCGACGCGATTTTGACTTTGTCAGCATTAGACTTAAAAGTGTTATAATCTCAAATTGGTTTAAACCAAATTTTAGCTAAATTCTTTCCAGAGTTTCAGTATAGTTAACGGTTCATTTATTATAAACATACACTCACTCACCATCTTTTCAAGTTTTCTGATTTTACCGCTATTCTCAATCAAACATCATTTCATTGCAATTTTATTCATATTCCTCACAATTTATTTTATGCATTTTAATACTACTCATTTTAATAAATTACTGATTATTGCTTGACATTCATTGTCTTTTAGTGTTCTTCAGAAGCCAGCGTCCCTGAAGTGAGAACTCTGTCTTAAGATTTGAGATTAACTTGATTTGATTAATTAACCTTGTTTAAGGGAGTTAGTGGGTAATTAATTAATTAAATTAAGATTTTCCTTATTAAAGAAGGCTAGTGCCCCAATGAGAGTAATATAGTGAATTATTAATTGACCATAATTAATGCCAAATTTCAGATTGCTACAGTGCCATCAGCTCACAATTGGCAGAAACCAGAGGGACTTGGATAAAACTGTCTTAACTGTCCAGTCGACCTGGGAGTTAAATTGATTTTTTTTTTTTTTTAAATGTATTTTTTGGGCATTTTGTGCCTTTATTAATAGGAGAAAGACAGTGGATAGGCTTGTGAAAGGGGGTGAGAGAGTAGGGGAAGACACTCTGCAAACTGGTCACAGGCGGGATTCGAACCTGGACCGGCAGAAGCATATACATGGGGTGCCTGGTTGCTAACCACTCCGCCAAACCAGCACCCCGGAGTTAAATTGATTTAATGGAATTTTGAGTGATGAGGTTGTGGTGTACATATGATTACATGGATTACATGAGAAGACAGTAACTGTGTTGGCCTACACCCTGGGTCACCCACCTGCTGAGGTCGTTCAAAACCTTAGAGCAAGTGTCCAGAAGAACTGATGTTGGGTTAAAGAAGGGTGGTCATAACAAACATTGATTTGATCAAGACTCCTCTCGTGTTTGTTCACTTGACTTTGTTAAGTGATTAAAATCAATTACTAACACTTCCATCAATGAGAACACACTTACATTACAACATTTTTGACATCTAAAACTTCTGCACATGAACATCTTCTTAAACTTTCATGCTGATCCTCCAGAAGTTCAGATTTGAGCCACTGAAACCCAGAAGTTGGCCCAGAGTGATTATACTCCTGAATAAACCCAAAGCTGTGATAAATACACTTAATTGTAACTGCTAGTAAGCAAGATTGTTTTAGTTTTTAATCACAAGAACCTCAACTTCTTGACTAAGGTATGATCATTTGATGAAAAGTATTAAACTCTGCATTAATCAGAGATTGATCTGATGAGGACTTTTTTATGAAACTCATCTTTAATTAACACATTTAAACAAAAAAAAATCTTATAATAAAACAGATGTGTAAAATCATTCATCTTTTTTTTCCTTAACAAATGTATCCAAACTTACTCTCCACGGATGTCCTCCTCGGTGAATGGGACGTCCTCAATCAATACGGCTGACTTCGCACTGAAGAAGATTCCCAGCATCGCCTGCAGGAACAAAGGTGCACAATATGTGGCTTGTGGACTTGGAATGTTCAAACACCAAACAAATTACAAATTGAATAGTTTACAGTCTGTTAGCAAATCACCTCTGATGAAATAAACATGTCTCATGTTCCCAAATGGATCACTTTTGATATCCTCCCACCCCCACCTGATCACTGTGACTTAATTTCCTGTCACCCGACCTAATCAATATCAGGAAGGCTGTGTACAAGTCGCTCTTCCTTTATACATAGATGCTACCATGCGATCTCATCATTCTGTTATGAAAATTAAAGTTTTCTCATAATCTTGTTGTTTCAGGCTGCTCGGGCTGTGCTCTGCCGTGCAGTGTGTTGAATACACTTCCAGTGGGCGAGGACAGGCGCTGTTGGGGGGCAATTCTGGTGGACTATGTGAAAACTGCAGGTCAGTATGATACCTTTATTTGTGTTTGTGTTTGAAAGTGCCCGAACTGGGCCCAAAGTGTCAATATTTTGTGTGACCAGCATTATTTTTCAGAACTGTCTTAACTCTCTTGGGCTTAGAGCTCACCAGAGCTTCACATTTTGCCACTGGAATCCTTTTGGACTCCCCAATGACCACACCATGGAGCTGGTGCATGTTAGAGACATTTTCACTTGGGGTGTACTCCCAAGTAAAAATGTCTCAATTAACTAACTTTCAAGAGGAAAAATTATGCAAAAGAAGCTCAACATACAAATACCTATGTAAAAAAATATATATAAAAATTACAATTACATTTTTTTAAAGGGAAGAAAACAAAGCCCTTAGCCCCTCGTTGCCCTTGTTAGCCGTTAGCCATAGTGGCTAACGGCTAACTATCGCAAATATCATTCATTCCCGCTGGGTAGAGTTTTGCAAGTTTCGTTTTACGATGGAGAATTCTGTGAAAAACTTTAAATTGGAAACGATTAAGTTTAGAGCAACTGGAGGAGGAGTTAACAGCTAGCAGTGTATTTCTCCAGAAATTATCTGATAAGGCTATGTCGAGCACTACTTCCCAATCAGCTCTGGTTTTAAAAAGGTCAGGGTCCTTGAAAGGTGTCAGTAAATTGTAAAGACAGGAGATTTGGCCTTTGGGTAGTCTGTCAGCCTCAAGTCAGAGGTCCGTGCCGTTAGGGGATGGCAAGTGTGAGAATGAGGGAGAGAGGGCTTTTGCAAAATTTCTTAACTGGAAATATATGAAGAGGCCAGATTGGTTTAAATTAAATATGGATATCAGTTGATTAAAATTAGCAAAGCCACCTTTGATATACAAGTCTCTTAGACAATGGAGGCCTCTGTGTTCTAAGACAGCATAGCAGGGATCTATTTCTGCTAAAGCAAACGGGGTTGTTACAGAATGGGGTAGTAAGCGGAGGAGAGAGCCACCAAAGACAGCACCTTATCTGTGCCCATATTTTTTTCCAGAGATTTTCTAACGATTGAATTACTAGTGTATTGGGCTAAAGACAGAGGTATGGTACTACACACAAGGGCTTGAAGTGAAGAAAATAGAGACTTTGAGGAGAGGTAAACCAGAACATAATCTTTTGGTCATTTGTGACCCAATAGTAGCTCAGACGCTACAACTGGGCCACTGAATTTCCTGTATAGTTCACAGGGCATCAAGCATTCGCTGGTCCCTTTCTGAGATCTTAGGTATCCTTGATTTTTTAAGTTGGATCTATCACACAGTTCATGTCGCCACCTAGTATGAGGTAGTGGGTGTTTCAATTAGGGATAGAGGCGAATGGTGATTCAATAAACTGTTGGTTGTCCCAGTTTAGGGCGTTAACTCACACCAGGATGATGAGTTTATAATAAAGTGCACCAGAGACAATTGCAAAATGGCCATTAGGATCTGAATTAAATTCGTTGGGAATTAAATCAATATTTTTCCGGAGAAAGATAGCAGTACCCCTTGCTTTAAGATTGGATTTTGAGTTGAAAATCAGTGATCCAAGGTCTATAAAGTTTTCACTGGTCTGACATGTTTTAGTGTGTCTTTTGGAGAAACATTTTGTCTGCATTGAAGTAAAAGTAAAAATAATTTTTAAAATGTATGTGCATCTACACATGCATATACATGTACATGATACACATTTACGTACATACATACATACACACAAACACACAACCATAAACATATAAACATTCACATTCCCATATAGATATCCATATACACCCACACAGTCATACCTAAATGTTTGGCATTAGGAGGGTATCCAAGTTTAAATATTTATCTATAAATAATATAGAAATACGAAAAGTATATTTCTAAGCATTTACAAAAAATATGACCATATTCATGTGGAAGCCCGTATACATACATATCTACACTATACTGCCAAAAGTATTTGCTCACCTGCCTTGACTGGCATATGAACTTAAGTGCCATCCCATTCCTAATTCATAGGGTTCAATCTGACATTGGTCCACCCTTTGCAGCTGTAACAGCTTCAACTCTTCTGGGAAGGCTGTTCACAAGTTTTAGGAGTGTTTATGGGAATTTTTGACCATTCTTCCAGAAGAGCATTTGTGAGGTCACACACTGATGCTGGACGAGAAGGCCTGGCTCTCAGTCTCTGCTCTAATTCATCCCAAAGGTGTTCTATCAGGTTGAGGTCAGGACTCCATGCAGGCCAGTCAAGTTCATCCACACCAGACTCTGTCATCCATGTCTTTATGAACCTGCTTTGTGCTCTGGTGCACAGTCATGTTGGAAGAGGAAGGGGCGAGCTCCAAACTGTTCCCACAAAGTTGGAGCATGGAATTGTCTAAAATGTCCTGGTATGCTGAAGCATTCAGAGTTCCTTTCACTGGAACTAAGGGGCCAAGCCCAGGTCCTAAAAATCACCCCCACACCATAATCCCCCCTCCACCCCCTTGGCACAATGCAGTCTAACAAGTATCATTCTCCTGGCAATCGCCAGATCCATATCTTCACAAAGAGGAGTGGAGATTTAAACATGGTGGGGTTTTGTGTTGTTCCACTGTCGCACGGGAGGTGACCAATCAACAGACTATAGTGTTTCTAGCTCCACCTTCAGGGGTCGGATCGGTATGCTTGGCACCCCAACAGAAGGGTCCCAAAAAGTAGGATGGAACGGTTTGCTTATAAGGGCTCCTGTCCCAGTTTTAGGCTATGGAAATGCCACAAAAAGCGAGCCGTACCACGGCGAACCAAACTGAACCCTCTAGTGGAAATGGGGCATTTTGTTTCAACATTCGCTGATCAGCTCTGTCAGTTTACGTGGCCTTCCACTTCGTGGCTGAGACGCTGTCATTCCCAAACACTTCTATGTTCTTATAATACAGCTGACAGTTGACTGTGGAATATTTAGGAGCAAAAATTTTACAACTGGATTTGTTGCACAGGTGGCCTCCTAACACAGTTCTACGTTGGAATTCACTGAGCTCCTGAGAGTGACCCATTCTTTCACAAATGTTTGTAAAAGCCAGTGGCGATTGCTCTAAGACTGCAAGGGAAGCTCAGCTTCCCCTAAAATGTCCCCCAAGAAAGTGGTGATATGTACTGCTGTATGTACATTTCATTGACTAAATATGCGCTAGAATACCTTCATCTTTTGTTCAGAATCAGCTACTTATCACAGGTAACTGGCACGACTTCCTTCTCATTCATTCCCCGCAGCGTCTCTATGCTGCGCTCACACCGCAAACGACCCAGCTACCAAAGTCGCATCGCCCACTGACGTAGCGTTGCGCGTCCATAAATACCTCATTTTGGTAACCGCTGCCGTCAGCCGTCGCTCGGTGACGTCACATCCGCTCGAGTTTCACCGCGATCATTTCATATATCATATAATAGGATGTATAAGCGGACATTATTCCAGCTGTATCCTTTTCATTCACTTATCAACCACAAAACACTGCAGCAGCAGCATTATCTGTGAGTTTACCGCGGTCCGTCTAGGCGGAACTAATGTCCTCACTGACATTAGTTCCGCCTAGACAGAACTCATCCGCCCTGTAGTCCGGATGAATAACTGTCTGTCTGTTGCCGCACAGCCACACACGACATCGCCTGAATAGATCAACTTTTTTTTACTTTGACCGTGCGACGAGTGAAGTGATCGTCTTGTACGCGGCTGTCGCATTGCGGGAGGGATAGCCCCGCCCCATCGCGGCTGTACATTGACTATGAATGGAGAGTGATCGCCGAGGTAGTACAAGTAGCGTCCAGTGTGAATGCACCACACAGTCGGATGCTGAGCGTCTTCTGACTTCGATGGGGAAGCGTAGAGTGGGTTGTTCCACTGTGGAAACTGGACAGTCATTGGATAAACGCTGGGCTTTGTCCCGCCCATCGGACGCTCAGCGTCTCTGGGGGTCTATGAGGCAGTGGGCTGGCCTTGACGCTCAACTTCTGCATGATGATTGTATGATCTGTCTGAGGCCGAATCCCTTTTTGATTGACAGTGAAATGAGCCAATCAGCGATCTTGAAGTATAACCCTCCACCAGAGCATCTACTAAGTTTTACAGTCAGTTGTTCTGGACTGATCCGGAGGCTTTATCGATCTCCAGTGACTACGACTAGTGTTGTGTTTGAAGATTCTATCCTGTCACTTTTTCTTTTCACCAACGAGCAACTGCAGCTAGGGAGCTTCTACCCCTGTCACTCACACTCACAGCCTGTCAACCAGTAGTCTCACGTAGCAGCTCCAGCTGCTAGCAAGCTGCACATCATGGCAGAATTTACATTTAAATAAATAAACAAATTTATGATGTAGGCCGGAAAAAAATGAGCTTCCCCTCCTTGACTGACCAGCTGCCGCCACTGGTAAAAGCAGTCTGCCTGCCTAGGTGCATAATAGGTACCTGATTATGATTATTTGGATGGGTAGCAAATACTTTTGGTAATATAGTGTACCTTCCCGTGAGTGAAATTGTACTCTAAATGATGTGCCCTTGCTAATTTCAAACCACTTTGACAAAACAGCCAGCTAAACATTGGCTGACTGAGGTGGGGTCAGTTGTAACAAATGTTTTAAAATATGTTACAGCACATATTCATGTGTTGACTGTTTTGTGCATTTTATAAAACAACCTACAAAGAAACATCTCATATCCAGCAGACAAAGGGGGTAAATTGTACTCTTCAGTAAATGTACAATAATGTGGGCACGTCACATCAAAGTTCGAGAATTCCAACTCAAACTTAGGGGGTTGCAGGGGCTGAAGCAAAGAGTGATACCCATACAGTCTCCCCTTCTCCAGTTACTTCCTTCAGATCAAAAACAAGGTCAATTGGTGACTCGAAAGAGAAAACATGTTAAGTTAATGGATGGATATCAACAGTATCCGTTATTTTGAAGATCAGTAGAATCCATACAGAATAATAGACATATAATCCAAGCAAATAAGAGTGTCAATAAATTCTATTTACATCGGTGATCGAATCAGCAGCCCGTATCGTTGGATGTTTAGCAGAATTGTGACAATTTTCCGTGATACTATTCATTACTCTGTGGTATAGTGAGTGATCAATCGATTTGCAGCAACAATATCAGATACATTTCGAGCTTGCCCTGCTTTGTCTCCGTCTACTTACTGAAACGAACACTGTAGTCCATGGTTGCCTTCATTCACAACAAAATTGGTCATGACGACTACAGTTCGAGGAAACGTGTTAAGATATTGGTCATTGTAGTAAACGCCATCCACTCCAAAACGGTCAAAAGTATGACCTTTTAATTCCAGGAAATAGTCTGATTCCTCCCATGTATCTTACCAGCATTATGACCCCCCAGATACTGATCACGATCCCGCACGCAGCCATCTTCGGACCGCAGAACAGAAGCGACGGCATGTTGGTGTTCAATGTGATCGATTAACAGGAATTTATTCTACTCTTGATTTACTCAATTAACAAGAAGTATTCCATCGAAGGACGACAGAGCCCTGCAGTCAGCTGATCCTCGTCATTCGACGGAAATCGGCCACTGCCGTGACCAGTATTGAGCTGTTCGAGGACGAGTTGGTTCTTTAGTGTAGAGTATGGGAAAAAGAGTTTATTTTTTTACAACCCCGTCTTTGTAGATATTTGCAGGGGCGCTGCCAGCACATTGGGCTCCACGAAAAGGACAGATGTGCTCAGTATCTCAGACCAAGCATCTGTTTAGAAAAGTGACAAATGAATATAATATGTATTTTCGAATTGAACACTTACAAATAAAACAGACAACTTATTCTGTTTTAAGGTCCCATGTCCTGCCAAATCAGCTTTCTTTGCTTGTGAATGTTTTGAGAAGGGGCATGAACATGAACCAAACTCTATGTTCAGAAAATTAACCCCTTCCCTTTTAAAGAAAATGAGCTTTTTGAAGTTACTTTCGAAAAAGTGCAAAATTGTATTCAGCGGTCTGATAGTGACTGACATAAGGTATAGGGTTTAGATGGGTTAAAAACCGGGTGCAAGGCTGTGTAATAGGGCGTAACTACACATTAAGCCAAAGAATCCAAATCACAAAAAAATCTGAAATTCACATCTGTTTATCATTCGGCTTCATTCGGTTTCGCTCGACTCGGAGCTCAAGTGTCCAATAAAAATGCTCATGCTTAGAGTCCCCGCCTTTTCCTTTGAGATTGACCAATGACGTTCAAGATACGAAGTAGCGCAACATTTCCCTTATCCAGCCTGCTCTCGTTGTCGTAAATTCGAGTGAATAACTGACTTTTTACTTATTCACTATTAATCTCGCATTGTTAATGAATGTCTAATTTTAAATCTCTCAAAAAAATCTTCGTGTTTGAATAGCGAACGAGGTCATTATGGAGGCCCGCTAACGAGGCAGAGCTAGCTAACGTTACAGGAGCTAACTTTGGCTAGCAGCTAGCCTCATTCTTCATTGTTTTGATTTAAGTTTATTTTTTAACTGCTGTAAAACGATGACGTCAGCATCTGCAAAGGTAAGACACCTGAAATGTATTGGAGCAGGAGCAGTGTGCTGTAAGCGATGGTATTTTGGTAAATAGAGCAGATAACACTACTGTAAACAAAATAACACAGAGAGATCAAGACTGTTTGACTCTTCTAAAAAATATATGAAAGAACATTCAGCAAAAGCAGGCAGGCCTCGTGCTCCTAGGGGCCTCAAGATACATTCATGGTAAGAGAGCATCGGATCTGACGATATTTTTTATTGCAAATTTGAATGACTAGGTTTTGCTGGTCATGTGTTCTTGTGCCCGTTTCGTCCCCATCAGAATGAATTTGGTGCTGCAGTCCAGCAGCAGCCCCTGCCTCTGCACCCATGCACAAACATCTACGTCTGCACCGCAGTGAAGCGGTTATTGTATAATTCTTGACACCATGAATAACCAATATTGCATGGAGAGGACCGATTTGGTTTCCATGGCAGTATTGCTTCGCTGCTTTTTAGTGAAATATAGAGTGAGAGCTGAAATATGTATTGCATTGCACTGTGGTAAATGTCAGTCTCATGACTCAAGAAACCATGCATATCATCACCATCATCATCATCACAAGGCTTATTCTTAGACTATGGAGTAAGCTGTCTGTGTGTATACTTAAAATAAAAAGTGCAGACCACATTTGTCTCAGATACGTTACAGTTCAAAGAGTGTCTGTGTTAAATGCAGACTTCACTTAATCAAAAGAAAAATACTCATTTCGTGTTTATTGCAAACATCTAAATAAAAAAATACAACATCCACAGCACTGCCCAGTAGTGGAATACTGTGAGTTTAAAGAGGTCCAAACATGAGGCTCCTCAAGGAAAGGTTATTTGAAACAAAGTCGTAAACACATCTGCGACAGCTCACACAATGGCAGTCATGTAGAAAGTAAATCTGTAAAAAAAACCAAACAAACAAAAAAACGTGATAGATACATTGCTGGATATTCAATGCATTTCCCCAATATTGTACAGCCCTATTTAGGGATTTTTAATTTAAAGAGTTTAAATAATTATTTAAGTATTTTTATTTTGTTGCAGGAGATTTAGAATATGAAAACCACTTTTTTCCCCCTTGCCTTACTCTATCACTTATTTTATCCCTCTGGACTCCTGCAGTGAAAACCTTTACCCATGATTCCAACAGTGACACAAAGATATTTTTTAAGTTGTGGCCATGTTTGAGGATGGTAATGCTGAGGATTTCCACTGTTTTGACAATGGAAGACCATGACATTTTTTGCTAAAGGAGTTGTTTTTTTTTTTAATTGCATCAGACACAAATAAGAAAGTTCCATACTATTGTGAAAATAGTGCTGCTCTCACAGTCAGTATAGAGGAGGCTGCCTATGTCCAAACTACATAATAAACCTTTGATAATGAAATAACAGCATGCACTTAATTAAAAAGAAAAAATGTTTCTTTTATTTTACTCAACTGAAATATGATCATAGTAAGATCTTTCTGTAATAGGAACCAACGACATGATGTAAACAGTCAAACTCGCCAGGACCTTAAAGTATCAAAAATGTCATCAACCGTAGCTCTCTACCACAGTGTAGTTCTCTTTGACTCCCATCTTTAACGTGAACCTTCAAACCCAACCATCATTTCTCCTCTGCTCTGCAGGTCGGGGAGATCTTCTCAGCAGCTGGAGCTGCTTTCACCAAACTGGGAGAGCTGACCATGCAGCTGCACCCGGTGTCTGACTCTAGTCCTGCGGGGTGAGGCAGTAGTCCCAATCAAATGCATCATCTGCAGTGCTGAATCTCCTTTTCTTAAAGGATTAAACATACAACTAAATTGTTTTGAAAAATGCTTTATTTCCAAAAGACATCAGTCTTTCCACTAAGTACTGTTGAAGGAGGTTACTCTTGTGTCTGTACAATGTGATTTCCATTTTCCTCAGCTCTTCCCTATTAATCTAAACCCTCTGAATGTCCCTTTAAACCCCACTTTGATAAAAAAAAATACTGATGTAGGTCATGTTTTCTTTTAGTAAAAGTGTTTGTGTGTGTCCTTAGAGCTAAGTGGACAGAAACAGAGATCGAGATGCTTCGTTTGGCAGTTCGTCGGTTTGGAGACGACCTGAACAACATCAGTACGGTGATCAAGGAAAGGACAGTGTGCGTGCCTTTAAACTCCGTTTATGTTTGTTCTTTGTCTAAATATTAAAGGTATGCTTATTTAAAAGTTTTTTAAAAAGATGGAATATCTGGAAAGGCTTGCTTTATTTAATGATTTACAAGGAGTCCATACTATATACACATATAAAAAACAAATTAATTCATGTTTAAATATTCTTGTTGGAGAGGGGAGCAGTTGTCTGAGTCAGGCTAGCAGGTTCCCTTTGTTTCAAGTCTCTGTGCTAAACTAAGATGTCCATGGTTCCTCAAACAGCGCTCAGATTAAAAGCACAGTGAAAAGGAAGCTGTACGAAGACAGCCGAGTCCCCATCTCCTCCGAGTCCCCAAAGAAGACCATAAAGAAAACCACTGTCACCATGACAACAGCTCCACCTCCAGCTGCCCCGGCCATGATTGCTGTTCCAACCTCGCAGGTCATTGTCGCAACAGGCATGCAGAACAGTCCCTCTTTGGCCCCGCCAATCAAGAAACAGAAGACTGCTGATGTGACGCTGAGCGCGCTGAATGATTCAGACGTGAACAGCGACCTGGTGGACATTGAGGGACTCGGAGACGGATCAACCAGCAAGAAGCTCAACTTTGACCAGGGTAAAGAGGAATAATAACTTTATTTATTAGGGATGCAGCACTTAGCCCACAGTTCAATACGTATTATTTGATATGAACTGCTTCATCCCTTGTTTATATACATACTGGTTGGTACCCCCTGGTTAATAAAAGAAAAACATGCAATGGTCACAGAAATAACCTGAATCTGGCAAAAGCAATAATTAATAAAAATTAAACGAAAATTAACCAATGAAAATCAGACACTGCTTTTGAACTGTGGTTCAACAGAATTATTAATTATTATGGTACCCTTAACTCAGTGTTTTGTTGCACAACCTTTTGAGTCAGTCACTGCAACCAGGCAATTTCTGTAACTCTCAATGAGACTTCTGCACCTGTCCACTGGTATTTTGGCCCACTCCTCCTGAGAAACTGCTCCTGCTGTCTCAGGTTTTAAGGGTGTCTTCTCCAGACTGCATGTTTCAGCTCCTTCCACGAATGTTCAGTAGGATTTAGATCAGGGCTCATAGAAGGCCACTTCAGAATAGTCCAGTGTTTTGTTCTGATCCATTCTTGGGTGTTTTTAGCTGTGTGTTTTGGCTCATTATCCTGTTGGAGGGCCAATGACCTGTGAGTGAGACCAAGCTTTCTGACACTGGGCAGCACATTTCCCCCCAGAATGTCTTGGTAGTCTTGAGATTTCATTTTTCCCTGCACAGATTTAGGACATCCTGTGTCAGATTCAGCAAAGCAGCCCCAGAACATAACTGAGCCTCCTCCATGTTTCACAGTAGCTACAGTGTTTTTTCTTTGTAAGCTTCATTTTTGTGTCTGTGAACATAGAGCTGATGTGTCTTGCCAAAAAGCTCCAGTTTTGTCTCATCTGTCCAAAGAACATTCTCCCAGAAGCTTTGTGGCTTGTTTATATGCATTATGGCAAATTCTAGCCTCACTTTTGTATCATTTGCTTTTAACAGTGGTGTCCTCTATTCAGCCCATTTTGGCTCAAACAGTGGTGAGGTGCAATCTGATACTGATGAACCTCGACTTTGGAGTTCTCCTCTAATCTCTTTGGAAGTTGTTCTGAACTCTTTGATTACTATTCTTATTATCAGTCTCTTTAATTTGTCATCAATTTCCTCTTGCGTCCACATCCAGGGAGGTTGGCTACAGTCCTGTGGACCTTAAACTTCTGAATAATCTGTGCAGCTCACAGGAACATCAAGCTGCTTGGAGATGGTCTTATAGCCTTTACCTTTAACATGCTTGTCTATAGTTTTCTTTCTAATATCCTGAGACAGCTCTCTCCTTAGCTTTCTGTGGTCCATGTTCAGTGTGGTACACACCATGATACCATCAATCAATCAATCAATCAATCAATCTTTATTTGAATAGCGCCAATTCATAACAAGTGTTATCTCAAGACACTTTACAGTAGAACAGCACAGTGACCACTTTTCAGCCTTTTAATTGGCAGCCTGACTGATAAGTACTTTGAAGACACCTGTGATGCTGATCCCAGGACACACCTTAGTTTATCATGTCCCTATGGTCAAATTATTTTCAAAATTAATCGAGGTACCATCATTTTTGTCCAAGCCATTTTCATTATATTTTTTTAAATAATTCTGTTGACCACAATTCAAAAGCATTGCCTGATTTTCATTAGTTGGCTTTCAGCATTGTGGGTTTTTCTTTCATCAACCGAGGAGTAACAACAATTTTTGTCTACGTATATGTAGTAATCAGCGTAGTGCCCATGAGGTCCTGGTAGCCCACAGGAAACCGCTGAAGTGCCCACAGGGACGTTCCAAAAACAACATGTTACCACCAAAGAGCTTGAATAAAGAAGCTTTTTATTTTGATTTTACAAACATATTGTACTTATATTAATACAAAAAACTGCAAATTTAATGTGTCTACAATACTAAAACTACGCTATTTTAAACTTTGACCTGTGAGGAATCTAAGTTTACATCGATGCACCTACATCACCACTGATGCAAGCTAGAGCCCTAATAGTGCCACCTGCACAAAAATCACAAATGTAACTTGTACAGGTCAGTCAAGATTAAGGGGTAAATAAAGCATCAAAGATGCATGTGGTATCATGATCTCATATTATTAATTGTTTGTCATAATTATTGTGAAGAACCATTAAAAGTAAAAATGTAAACATTCAGTGTCATATGTAGCCTATTAAATGCATAGTATCAATCATGTAAGGCTAAACTATATCCATGTATATTAGGCCGAAACATTAAACGGGGCCTCTTTAGTACGCCTCACCTTTTGGGTAGCTCTCAGGCTCAAAGATGTAACCTACAAATATCCAAGAGAAAGATTAAACATTAAAGATCTTCAATTATATTTGATACAGGGCAAAACGATGTCTTCAGCAAGTCTCAAAGAAAACTTTTTAATCTTATCTAATTTTTAGAAAATATTCTAAAAAAATGTCATTTCTTTGAGAAAATGAATCTTAAATGTCTCATTGAACAAATAACACTTGTCTACATAATGCACAGCTTTTCATTGGCACTTTTCATGTTCAGGGACTTGGCTTGAATTGATCTATGATTTTTGTGGCTTTCTTTTGTCCTCAGAGAGTTTGAACCTGGACTCCAGCCTCATCATGAACTCCAGTGACCTCCCACTGCTGTCTCGCTGACCTTTGACCTGTGATATGTCAAGAAAATACAAACTGTAATTTTTGATTTTATTATTTCATCCCTGTGTCCTGATGCTCATCTGTCAATATTTATCAAGACGTTTTTTCTTTTTTAGGTTAAAGTTCGACTGGAAACTTCAGGTGTCAAAAGAAAAGTTTTCATTCATTTTAGTTAAAATTACAGGTTAACGTTTCAGCTTTGACACATTTATTTTAATGTAAAGGTAAATATTCACCATGATCACTAAAACAGAATTAAAAATTGAATTTTAAGTGCTGTTACGTTACAGAAAACAAAGATTATGCTGTGATTATGTTAAAAGTTTGTCAGTGTTTAAAATCAATGCTAAATCCATAAAACAGCAAAAGTCAACAGACTGACTCATCGTTTGTGATCATGTAGCTGCATAAATTTCATTCGATCATAAAATGCGTCATTGATGGATGTTAAAATATGTTTGACCTCGTTAAGTAAAATGGAAAAGTAAGTTACTGTTCTCTGTTTTTATTGATTTATTTTTTCATATTTGCTTCAAATGTGTGATTTAACTGACTTGAGTCTGGCAAGGCCTGTGTAACTTTTTGCTTCTCCCTGATGGCAAATGACTAAACCAGGCATGAACATTTTTTAATGCCCTTATTAAGCAAGGATTTGACAAAATGTTGTCTCTGCTGTCTCTTTTTCTCTCCTATTTGGAAATACTTGGATCTGAGGAGGCAGGGAGGCAAGAGAAGACTATGATAAACTCTGTGCCGATCAATGTCTGATTTGTTTGCTGCCTCTGACCAGCAAAAAACACATGCTCGTGGAGGCTGTATAATAATAATAATAAACCCCAGGAAGTAAAAGCCAGAGTGTTTTGAGGGGTATTGTCTTTAGAGGTATAGCACATTTCTCAGTGAACTGAGAGTTTAGTGAAAGGTTTTAAATTCTTCTGCTCCTGGAGCCCCTTCTCACATTAAAAGCAAAGGAAATCGACCATGCAGGACATGGGACCTTTAATTTTGGAAGAAAAATAGCTGTACTAGCTTTAAAATATGGTTAGGGTCCTGCACAGTTTCTACAGTCAAATTCAAAACTGAATACGAGCAAATAAAATCACGGCAGTTTGTTGTAAGAGCAGGAGAAAGATGCAGACATAGAAAAGTGCTTGCACGTACACAAAGACCTTTTCATTGCAGAACAACACAATGATGCTGCCATTGTTAATTTGTGCGTCATTTTTTCAGGACTTAAAAAATACTTGACTAAACCTTATCTTATTCATGCTGCCAGCAGATGTAAGACTCCTTAGGAATAAACTGATTTTATGACTAAGTCCCTAAATATTAAAATTAAATGAAAGACCTTTTAGGTAACTGTAGGAACCCCGGATATTTCAGCAGTAAAGTCCCTCCCAGGCAAAGATTTCAAAGCAGGCTGGGGTTTAAGATTTCATGTCTGGCACAAAGCTATCTCCAAAACTGCTACAGATGAGAGGCACATTGTGCTTACTTTACCTCAGAGTCAGAAGTTGACCAACAGGGCTGTCAGCTCAGACATGACAGAAACTAGGGAGACTCAGGTGCACTCATCTGCTGTCCAGTACAGCAGATGGTACGTCTGTCAATATGTGGTCTTCATGGAAGAATCGTGGCTAAAAAGCCATAACTGTCAGAGAAACAAGGTCAACAGTCTTGACTCAGAATGACAACATAAGGACTGTAGTGCAGAAAACTGTCGGCAGGCGCTCCAGGCTGATGGGTCCAAACCTGAAATATTTGTCTGTAGCAGCTGTTTGTGCTGTGAGGGTCTGAAGAGCGGGACAATGAGTGTTTGCAGGCAACAGTGAAGCATGGTGAAGGTTCTTGGAGGTTTGAGGCTGGGTTAATGGTGTCCTCAATGCTGAGGAATACAGGAGGTCATACACAGTTCTCTACAGTAAATGGAATAATCATAACGATTGGTAATCAGTTATCTCATGATATTTCAAAACTTCAGATAGGTATGCACCAGGACATGAAAATCAAACGTTTAAAGGAGAAATGGAGAAAACTTTGATTTTTTGATCAGAAAAGACTCAAACATTTTTGATATGATACATATTTTCTTTTATTGATATTTTTCATATACAATATAATATTCATTTATGACGTGTAGATGATAAAACTAATGGTCACTCTTTACAGCCGTCAGATCATCAGGAGGGAATGAATATGAGAATATAAACTTTGATTTTACATTTGCATAAAAATACATCATCTCATTTTTTTATGTTGAGAATTTGACAAAAAAAAAAGGAAAAATATTTACAGTGAAAATACTTGAGTGAATGTTTGTGTAAATGTGCTTCAAGTTCCCTTTTCAGCTTACGTCAAACTCCAGCAGCCCTTAGAACAGATTCAAAAAGTCACTCTGGAAAAATGCCAAGCATGAAAATGAAAAAGTCTGCTGCTGAAAGACAATTCAAAAATGACAAATATGAGAAAAGAAAAGATAAAACCTGTTTGCAGCTCTTCTAAAATTGAACAATAATGATACTTGTTTGATGCCTCATGGCAAACAAACGTTCAGTATAACATAACTTTGAGTTATAAAAAAAAAAATCCACCAAATATCTTGAACATTGCCTAAATTTGGCAAACAGATTTTGGATTGCTCCCTCTAAAGTACATGTTCACTGTTTATTTCACTGACATTAAAGATGGGATTGTGTTACCTTGAGCTCACAGTGAGCGTCTGTACCCGTGCTGAGAGATGATGGTTTTTTTACAGAGTGACTCTTTGTTTTAATACTGAAAAATTTGACCGGTTCCTCGCTACATTTTCAAACTTCTGAGTCATGACAACAGTAAAACTTGCTGAGATTGACAAAAACTTCCAAAGATTCTTTTAAACATCATGAAGGGAAAATAAAAAACCAACACAAAGACAAGAAAAGCTTTAACATATAAAGACTTAATCAACATGTTTGTTCAGAAAAAAAAAGAAATCAAGCTGCTGAAATCAATGACTGAATATTTAGGATGAAAGTTTTTGAAACACAAGTTATCAAAATGTTTGACAACCATAAAAGACAGCAACACAAAAGCATGACTGAAAACATTTGTCTTCTGATGCAGCAGTTGATTAACAAAGAAAATAAAAATTTGTATTTTGCTGATGATTCTTTTTTTGGCTTAAAAAATTAATTGAAGCAGAAATTTGTGCAAACTGTCGAGTCCACATCAAATTTAGATCCAACTAAATTAAAACTTCTCACTTCATTCTTCTAAACAAGTTTATGATGAGAGTGTGCAAAGTTCAGGGCAATAAAGTAGTTCAAATAAAAACAAACAACTTAAAGCTACAGACTGTACTGAAATTTGATTTGGCAGCGTTAAGTGTGAGGAGAGTCTGTCCTGTTTCTTCAAGCTCAAAAGAATGAAAATCATTCAAAATCATTCAAAATTACCATCAAAGTATGACTCAAAAGTTTAAGTGGCTTAAATTTATGGTGGCTCCTAGATTATTTTTGGATTTTCAATATTTTTGCCCATTTAAATCCATGACAGCAAAGATGCAGTGTGAAGAAACTTTAAATTCTACAGTGACATTTATGCAGCTGGAGGCGCAACAGCAAAACTCAGTTATGTTTGTGCTAATCTATTTTTTAGTGTATTCTTCCTCTATCATGGTGATGCCATGTATTCATAAATAAACATGCCTAATTAATTTACTGTTGATGTGTTCACCTTTTCTTATTATTCAGACATAAACCTTCATGAGATACGACTTTTGTATTTCGGAGAGTTTAATGTCATTTTTGTGTCTGATCATAAATCAAACTGTGGTTTATTAACAATCATTAAGGATGCTACATGAATGTAAATAAGACAAGGGTCGTCACTAAAGCTAACTGGAAATGCATAGTGAGATTGTTCACACTTGAGGGCAGTCAGCTTGGTATCTAAATGAGGAAAATGGATGCTAATCTGTGATAAACTGTGTCGAAAACAGGACTCAGAATAGTATGTCCATGTTTATTCAGAGATGCCAATTATCTACTGAAATCATCAAGAACAAACTGAAAACAACTTGCATGTGAGCACTGGCTAGCATGTCTTGATTGTTTTTCCTTCAATTACCCACATTTTCTGCAAACATGAAACAGATCTATTAAGTGGAAACAGAACTAAACTCCAATCTTTAATTTCCACCCATACTTGCAATCATATAAATACCTGAATTATAATATTTTCTTTTCCCAGATCCTAAATAATTATAATTATTTGACATGTTAAAGCTAAATTCCCCACAGGAACTGACAAGAATTTACCTAATTCAATTAACCTTTCTTGAAAAAGGACAGACTCTCATTGACAGTAACAAGTAAACAAAAGTAAAGCAAAGATAACAGAAAAGGCAGCAAAGTTTAACAGCACATCTTAATGAGGATATGTTTCTTTGACCATGTTAAAGAAAATTAAAGAAAGTGATTGACCTAGAAGTGTGCAAAGTTGTGACAGCATAAATAAACATCACAATAAGATTTGGAAACATTTTGAAGAAACTGATGCAGATATTCTTTGAAGGAGAAACTTCTTCAGAACAGCTTCTCGAGACATTCTGTACAAACACATCTACCAGGGGAGTCAGGCATGATAGATGCACATGATAAACGTCCCATTGTTACATCGGATAAGATGAAAAAAAACAACAACAACCTGACAGTCACTCCTCAAAATATAAAGATGTGTTTAGGCACGATGATGAGTGAACATACAAAATTACAACCCCGTGCAAGTGCAAACGTTGGAAGCAAACTGCAGCTCATTCAAGTACCCCAACCCCTCAAAAAACACAAACCAACTCTCCTAAAGAAACGTCCATGTCTGAATGTCTGAAACCAACAGAGTAGTGCAGTGATGACTGACTTTTGTAAACCAACCTGAAGTGGTCATCACGCTGGTTTCATTTCAAAAAGCCTTTGGGATTTTTTCCAAGGGTTTTGGATCTTTGATAAAAGAATTCGCTCCAAAGTGATACAAAATACCACTTGGCCTCGTCCTCATAAACAGGGGCTATTCTTAGACATATAGCTTTTTGGGGTGATTTGGCCTTTTTTATAATTGAACTATGTTTTAGGTCACAGAAAACACTTTTTTTTAGCATTAAGTACAAACATTAACCATTTCAATAGTAAATTCTTGCCAAAGCATGCCAGAAGTGAAGTCAAATATTTTCAATAAAGAAATGTTCATTTTTTTCTTCATTTGATATATAAATGTCTAGATCTGACAAAACTGCTAACTCACGCATCAAGCTCCCTTATCTTCCCTTTTAAGGATGCTGATTGGTTGCAACCTCTGCAGACAAAGCTCAGTATTTCCAGCTTGAAGTTTTGCAAAAAGCATCTGCCTGAATCAGGTTGATCCAGCTGCACTGCAAGGTTAATTATCCCTACTGAAAAACAAAATAACTTAGGGTAAGTTGAGTCATGCCAATACCAAGTGGTATAAATGTTCCACGTGTTTACTTGTTCAGTCCATTTATCTCATAGCCAGAAAAGTCAAGTTAAAACCTGACACGTCGCTAAAGTTGCATGATTGTCGTTAAACTCGAGCTTAAAAGCCTGCAACTGGAAAACAGTCAACTTGTGGGGGGTTGACGGGCTTAAGATCTCATAGTGTGCTTAATTTACTTCCCAGTAGGAAAGGAGATGGTCCCAGTGATTTATCAAAGTTATCACTCAGAGAATTTCCCCTCCATCATGAACCAGAATGCACCATAAGATCTAAGGTAAATGGACTGACACGTTCTGTAGTCTTCGTTGGTCACAGCCTTTGTACGATGTGAAAAAGCTTGAAAATCCTCAGGTTGGGCATTTCTAGATGTATTTAATGCTGATAAAAAAAAAGGTATTTTAGATTTGTTTATGTCACAGACCATATTTCTGCCATCCATCAAAAAAAATCCCAAAGACTTGGAGATAAAGAAAAAAGGTGCTAAAATGATTAATTTCTTTATTTCAAGTCTTAAACTTCTGTGTCAAAGCTATGCTGTAGCCTATGCTTTAGGTCCCTGTAGCACAATAATGGCGCTGAGAGCTATGTGCTTGGCCTGATGTACAAATCCCCAAAAAGGAGACTGCAAGTCAGACAACAAACATCAAACTTTGTTTGGTCTTTCTGAACTCACCTCAGGCAGCATTTTGTGTGTAATCATGAAATAAATTGACTGCAGAGTGTTGAGGGTGTAGAACATATACAACACATACAATTCATTTGCTGATAGATCAGAAGTGTATTTCTTTATTCATGTCTCATTCAGAGGTCTAATGAGTGCTGAATATTCAGCCCCCTGCCTCAACTACTTCAGGGGTCTCTCTTTGCTTTCTTTTTTGCAATAATTGCATTGCAGTCAACTGCAGCTCATTATTTTTGTCTATTTACTCCAACACTAAATGCTCAGTTTTGGTCACCATGGTTTCTGTATGAAAATAAGCAAAGAGTCTGTCAGGAACAGAGGACTAATTGCACTGCCAACTGGTGTTTTGCCGGAGTATTTCAAAGCATAATGGACACGACAAGGCACAAGTACAAAGGTCAAGATGGCATGTGCCGCTTAGGCATAGGAATAGCATACCTTCGGTGCAGAAATATAGACCAGGCTTTAGTCCTCATACTGCAACACTATTAAACCACAAACATAAACCAAAGCAAACAAAAGCGAGGCAGAATTGTGCATGTTGTTATTGTGCTATTAAAATTGATATTATCCTTATATTTTATTGTGATATGGACTGTTTATGTACAGCCAAATAAAACAATATTTAATTATTGCCAAGACCACAGATTGACTAAAAACGTTTAAAACCAAATCTTCTGTTTCTCTTCTACCATCACCAAAATGTCTTTAACAAACTTCAGGGATGAACTTCATGAACAACCCAACTGAGTGGCAGATTTTAAGTAGAAAAGGCTGAAAAGACTTCACTCAGAGAGAAAACAAAACATAAATAAAACAAAGATTAAAAAAATGCTCTCGAAAGAGGGCAGAGCATGACCACTTCCTGCAGATTTTATATTTACAATCAAACCCTGCAGGTTGGCTAAAAGTGAACAAGAATCAGCTGCTCAGACTGTCAATATTCACATATAGATACATAATAAACAAAACACACCCATGTACTTCCACTGAGCGGAGGCTATCATCAAACCAGGCTCTCAAACAGAGGAGGAGCTGACAAAGCGAACAAACGTATCAGCCATTACTGACTTCTTTTTTTTCATCAGAAAAACAGAAGTTTGATTTTGACTTTTTTAATTTTATAAACATCTTTTTGAGTGAAACTTTGATCAGTGGCTGAATTTCAGGTGTTTAAGCTGTAGAAATATCAGACACAAGCTTAAGTGGTGTATTTCCAACAAGCAGTTCAGATCAGTTTGATTAAGTTTGGGAGAGTTGGGGCTTGTGTCCACTGCCACTCTCTGCATGAAGTGAACTAAACCTCCATTTTATTATACTTCTCACTATGCTTTTTTGTAAAAACCCTCTATGGGCTTCATATTTGCCCATGGAAATTATTTTTAGTCTTGGAATTATCACCCAGAAAACTAAAACTGGGAATCATCTCCTACTACAGATGGCAGCTGAAATACCTGGAAACAGTTGAGAAAACGAGTCAGATCAGTTCCTTCTCTGCCATTGTTGTCTACACAGGAGACATCTGTTCTGTTTTAACTGATGTTTTTACACTACTACTATTGATCTTTATTTAAGCCCCAGTTATCTCTAAAGTTCAGACAGTAGAAGACAAAATACTGTGCATCACATATAAATGTTTAGCCTAAGTTTTGTTTTTAATTCTGCTGAGGTGAAGTGATCTTGTTTGATTTCAGTAGACAAGGAAAGGATCCTACAGAGCGTATGCAGACTACTGCCTGTTCAAAATACTACATATATAAAGGAAACTTTGAAATGAGCATCTGAGACTTTCAACAGTATTTCTGTTCAAACTAAAACCAATCCCAACCCCGACCCAAAACCGAGGTGCAAGCTGAACTGTGAGCTCTGTGAACCAATAAACCCCAAGTTTGAATTAAAAACAAGAGCTACCAGTGCAAAAGAAAAAAAAACACTACAGCAGTCTTTCCCCTGCTCTGTATCCAACCTCCACGCAAGCATAGCACAAAAGGTCTCATATCTGAAAGCCTCTTTTACTTCAAGGAGTGCGGTGTGTAAAGCCCCACCCTTCAAGGTTGGAAGAATATAATTGGTACCGCAGAAAACTGGGGGCTAGAAATATTAGGGCAGATGGATCTGGATCTGTCATTTTAATGTTTTCCAAACTGAATCAGTAATGCTTGGTCGGAGGCACCAAAAGACAACTGGTTTTGGCTTTGCATAAAGCTTTAACCCCTTTGTTTTCATTTGGGCATAGACTGTTGTGCCATTTTTCATGAGATATTTGCAGATTTGCTGATTTTTTTTTATTGATGGAAGATGCATATTTGTCATCAATACCAGGTCACTCATTTGAATAAGTGCTTGCAGGGTTTTAATGATTTTTTTCCATTAGAAATGGGTTCTGGTGCTTTCAGCTTGAAATCGTTTCCATCAAATCAGATGTTTTAACACCTTCCTCACAGAAACAGCGATAAATACATAATGTTCCAATAACTCCAGGTCAACATTCGGGCACTTCCTGAAGTTTCCTCGTCTGGTTTAGTTCTTGTCCATGTCAATTGATTCACTGTACCTGGAAGCAGAAGTACCTCAACACTTCAAATGTTCTTTTTTGTATGTCTGAGTTTGTGAGATTTATGTTCTATCCTTTTTGTTAAGGTGTTTAGAGAGGTGTGCATGATTTCCATCTGCACCACACAGCCTCCTCAGCGTGCTCCTCTTTAAGTCTTAACCAATCTTCTGCCCAATGACACAACCAGCGTGTCCTTGGTTCATGTTTATTATCTTTCAAACATGCTGATGAAGAGTCCTTCCTGAGCCTCTCTGCGATCCATAACTTCAATCACATGCTGAACTAAATGACCACACTTTCTTTAGAGGTAGGGCTAAAAATGTAACATAGGCTGGCTACACACTAGACCATTTCAGAGCCAATTTTGAGGAAAATATCCCCTCTCATAGACTCATTCTTTGTCCAGAAAACCCTCATGCATGGTTGGTTTAATCCAATTATTCAACTGCTCAATTCATGGCATTATCAATACCAAATGTGATTGCTATTTATGAAAGAGCAATGAGAGTGAGCAGACTCAGAGTTGTCATAAACCAACTCCAGTATACTTTTACAGCTCACAAACATGAAAGCACATATAAAACATGACAGTGCGCCAAGCAAAGAGGAAGACTAAAAAAAGACAAGCTTTTGTAATTAATGAGTGCCTCTGTAAAACCTTATTCAAATACACACAGCCACCTGAGAAAACTGATGTCCTTTATATATTTTGTATTTATTCATCTTGAAGTTGTTACTGTAATGTCGTCTTGGCCTCTTTTGGGGGTGTAATTGTTGTAAACTGTTTCAAAACTGTCCTACTGATTGTGGTCTCACACATTTTTGAAATTGGTCAAGGCTAACAGCACACTAGATCAAATCAGAGCAGATATTTACCTCCGCCAGGAGGTTATGCTTTCGGGAGAGTCTGTTTGTCTGTCTGTCTGTGAACAAAATAACTCAAAAAGTAATGGATGGATTTTGATGAAAATTTCAGGACATGTTCAGCATGGGAAAAGGAAGAACTGATTCAATTTTGGTGTTGATCCGGATCACCGTCTGGATCCGCCATGACGAAAAATGTGATTTTCGTGAATAACCACTGAACTAAAATAGATATCACTAGAAAAGCACTCAGAGGGCGCAGACCTCCGCCAAGCAGCACAGTTCCCTATGTCCCAATGATAAAGAGTCCTTTGAACAATTTCTGGATCCAGACGGTGATCTGGATCAACACCAAAATTGAATCACTTCTTCCTTTTCCCATGATAACCATTTCCTGAAAATGTTATCAAAATCCATCCATAACTTTTTGAGTTATTTTGTTCACAGACAGACAAACAAACAAACTCTCCCGAAAACATAACTTCCTTGACGGAGGTAATCGTGAAACCAATTGCTAATGGTATATTTTCATGGTCAAGGAATCTAACTATTGACATGAAATAAAGGTAGGACTAATATTTATGGTAAAAATCACAATATGGGAGAGGACTGTGGTGCCAGCGGAAGTCTGCGCTCTCCGAGTGCTTTTCTAATTTGATCATTTTTACCCTTCTCAGTGATTGGGGAGGAAGAACCAGATTTGAGGTTTGTTGCAACAGCATATCTGTTCAAAATATCCTTTAGTGCAGGGATGGTCAACTTTATTTTGAAAGAGGGCCACATTAATTTTTCCTCATAATAAGAGGGCAAAATAGTTGCAATTTGTCGGATATTCTGAACTTTACATTCTCAGTTACCATTAATTATACAAAAGGGAAGGATAAACATTAGATGTATAAACCTAACTAAAATGTAACAGTAAAACTTGATTTTAACATGCTTAGAACAAGTCCATTTTAGCTGATTTTAAGTGCAATTACAGAGCATTTACTGGTTAGGAAAATATATTTCAATTACACACATTCTTACATGTATTCTTCTTAAAATTTAGTAATGAATAATATGTAGTTTTAAAAAACAATGGCAGCCAACAAGGACTTTATTTCCTCTCAAGTGTTGCTATTTTGTCACATCTTCTTATTTTAACTTGGTGTCTCACAGCTTGGCTCAATCATCTAGTGTGCATTTTGAGCATAGTAATGTTAAAATCAGTTTAATCTTTACTCGTGTCTTTGGTCTACAAAGTTTTTTAAAAAATTGGCAAGATTTAAAAATAGCTCTGTGTGTAACCGGCCAAAGCAAATATGAGACTTCTTCTGCCAGGGCATGTTCTATCACCAAATCTGAGGGTTAAAGCTGAAGTAAAGCCACAGTTAATAAACTACAAGTGATGTTTCAGTTTGTTCTCAAACCAGCCAAAAGAAAGAATCCAAAAACCAATCAGGAGCCTAAGGAGGATTTCAGGAAGAATCTTCTCACCAAAAAAGTATCCATGGACCCAGAACAAGGCCTCCCCAGGAGCAGAACAGCAGACTTCATTTCTTGTGATCCTGTAGTCTGTCCAATGTGGTCAGACGCAGGAAGAGGCGGGACTTAAAGTGGCTCTGTTGAGGGACTGGAACCATAAACAGGTGCTACCGAGGTCTATATACTTTGTGGTACCTGGAGCTGCTTGCTGATGGTGAGTCAATGCCCAAAGTGGAGTTCGAGGAGGGTTTAGTGTCCTGGATGCTGGTGGGAGGTGAATGGTGTGAAGGAAGGAGGAGGAGACAGAGACAGAGGGGTGGACTGAGGACTGACGTCCCCTGCAGGAGGAGAACCAGCCACTGTCTGCGAAACACTGAGGAAGAGGCAAGAAGGAGACATTTGATTCAGGATTTCAGGAATAGTTTTGAGTAGTAGAAATAGTTTGATAAAAGGATTACTGAAATTTATTAGAGGTGGGGTTGCAACAATACCAACATTTTACATTTAAGTATGAATCCACTAAAAAACAAACAATATGACTCTATGTTTGAAACCATGACAACTAAGGATGGGAATTGATAATATTTTATGGATACAAGTGCCATTAACTATCCTGTAAATTGATCCAATTCTTAAACGATCCCCTTACTGATTCCTGCAGATTGTCCTTGTGGGCAAATGTTGGCCTGTAGATTTTTAGTGTCAACAATGTCAAACACACATGCCACAGCATAGATAACTGCTTCTGCAAGTTGCTGGTATTTCTACTCACTTAAGGTTGTAGATGCCTTTTGTAAAAAGATAAGACACAATTCTGATGCTTCTGAACCCTGTCAGTGGAAGGAATTGATAAGGGAATTGATTAGCAAAGAGACCCATGATATCAATTCTTCGATGGAGCTGTTAACGATTCTCAACTGGAACTGGTTTTCGATTTCCATCCCTAATGACAACAGAAGTCCTTTGGAACACCTAATTTGCAAAATGTCTTGTTTTATATCACCAAAAATGACAAACTCCAGCACATTATCTACACATTGACACTATACATATATAGCAGATAAGCAGATATCAGACGTGTTTGTAGTTAGTCAGTATGGCACTATTTCCCTCAACCAAAAGCCTGTGGGATTATTCACTGTGATCTTGGATCATTGCTGATTGTAAGAGCTGTCAAGAACTCAAGTTCATGAAACCCTAATGTTTTGTTAATCATGATAATCTTCATGGACAAATCCATTCTTCACAATTGTTATGCTGACTGGCAAAAGTAAAAAGTGATTATCAGACCATTAAAGAACTACAACGAGGCAGTTCAGCCTAAAAGCAGCCATCACACTTCCAGCGTATGAGTGTATGAATTAATGATCATCGAAAAACATCAAATGCTATTGCCGTCCCGGCCACTTTTGAAGTCCTTGTTTGCAGCTTGTTAGCAACTGTCCTTTTAAAACACAATAAGCTTCAAAATTTAAAAGCAGGCATCATCAGGAGCATTTAATGTTGCAGAATGAAACATCCTGCATTTGTTCGTCACAGACTTTATATCAGGAGATACCATTCATTATGAACTGATGCTATACAAATACTGATCAACAGAATGGTTGACGTTAGTCAAAAACTTTTGCAAGCTTTTTTTTAATATGCATGAATGGGCAACTTTGATTACCAAGAGGGCTGAATAAAACCTTTTTATGATGCCTGAGGGCCACTCTGTTACCAATTGTCGAGAACTGTCAATGAGGAAAAAATGCCAGATAAACAAAAATAAAAAAGGAGAGATTAAAAAAAAAGACTAGTACAAAAATTTTAACTCAAACACAAATAAATATGCATGTTTTTACAACTATTACAGACAGAAGAGAACTGTAAGCATCTTTATATGCACTAAAACAATGAGTGTTTTCCAGTTTTTGAAGCACAAATATATTGTCTTTACCATTTCTTTATTTAATGTTTGATTACACTTTATCTTATGTTTTCATTCAATATAAATAAATTTGGAGGCATAATTATAGCAATAAAAATTCTTGCAAAAAGACAGAACATTTCACATCAATTAAAGATTATATAGGACTATTTCTATTACATAGCCTAATTGCATGGTGTATTAGTATCTTATTTTCAATCATATTTGACAGTTTCTGTCACGGTTTTTTATGATCACAATTTGTTGATTTCCAGAAATGACTGAAGGGCAACACTGAGTAAGGTGAAGGGCAGCATGTGACCCCTGGGCTACCAGCTGACCATCCCTGCTTTAACAGGATCCTCGGGAAGTCTTTAGAATTAAAACAGGAGCAAAACGCCGATCCTCACCTGACTGTGTAGCTGCTGCGATGAGCAGGGTCTGTAACTCCAGCAACAAAGAGCTTCTTTGGAGGGCCATCAGACTCCACCCCTCCTGAGGAACATAGTTTTGTGAATTACTGTATTAAATAACATTTTCAGAAATTCTCCGAAATAGACAAAGGGTCTGTGTCCAAATGCTCTGTTTTTCTTTGGGCTGGTAGTCCCCGGCATCCACAACACAAAATCATCCAGGGTCAGCTGTTTGTTGTCACGGTATTCAAGGTGCTCTAAGCAAAGAAACTGTCTAGCTTTGAACACCATAGGTAGCCTTTTTCAATGTTACTGCTCCCATACCAACCAATCAAATCAGCAGGGGCAGGTCATTAGTTTATTTAGGCAGTGGCAAAATCATTTGTGATGTAAAGACATAAAGTCAGCCCTGGCCAAAGCCGTGTGTGCTTTGGACCTCCTTTACAATGCAGTGAGAACAAGAAGCAATCAAATAGAAGAATGCAAAAATAAAAAAAAACATTTTATCATCGGAATCAGAACAAAGTTAACAAAGTGAAGATATGAAAGCACCTCCATAGGTGCTGCCAGCACAACAAGCAAAGTTACCGTGAAAAGCTCTACACACTGGTTACAGGATTCAAAATAGAACTAAGGGAAAACAGGACAAAAATACGTTTCAGATGAATTAAAAAGGTAGCTAATTGTGATCAACCACTAAAACTTCCTAATTCAACATAATCTAAAAAATTGGTCCTCAGACAGCCCTACTATGTGAGTCATAGTCATAGTAATATTGTTCTTACCCTTCCTCTTCAGTGGAGTTAAAGCCGGCCACCTCACAGTTGCACTGACTGCCGGTCTGTCGGACATTAAAAAGGATTATCAGATAAAACTGTCAAACAGAAAACACATTTTCAAACAACCCAAAAACTCAGAAAAGGATTTTTGTCCCTTTTATTGTACCTGAACCTTCTGGTGGGGCTCGGGGAGGAGTTTGGGGTGACACCGCTATCTTGTGACGTACACCACTAAAAGAAAAGATGAAAAAATGAACAAACGAAAACAAAATAAGAGAGTCTAAATCATATGAGAAACCCAAATATCAAATTCTCAATTATTGTAATACTAGAGAAAGTTAAATGTTTGCAGTTTGATTGGAAATTCCGTTGGATTAGGTAAGAGGGGCTGTTTGCACCCAGAACATTTTCAACCTCAACGTGTCCTTTTACATATTTTTCTGTTTCTGAATTTTAATACCTCTGCAGGATTTTTCTAAAGTTGGAGCCAAAAAAAATCATTTGTATTTTTGAAACATGCATGGTGACGTAATGACAGAAGTAAATGTAAATGTAAGGAGAGGAGTTTCTCACCACTGCTGAATGGTCATGCCATTGACTAACGGGAGGAAGTGGGATCAGACTGGAAGCACTGGGAGAAAGAGAGAGACGAGGTATGTTTACTGGATTTAAATTAAAGAGTAGCAAAAACATGTGTATTTGCTTTTTGTGTATACCTTATTCTCTGCAAACTCCCTATGAGAGTCATCTCCATGTTCTCCTCCTGCAACACAAACATCTGTCAGTGCAGTCTGTGCTGCTTTAAGTTTAAGATAAACTATTGTATTACAAAACAGACCTCTAATCATGTATTGAATCTAAATTCTACTTTATTATTGATATATCCGTTTGTTTTTTTTATGTTTATATGCACAGGGGAAGTGACGGCACCGTGGCGCAGTAGGTAATGACTTGCCTCACAGTAAGAATGTTGCCAGTAAGACCCTCAGGTCGGTCAGGGTGTGGGGTTTCCATGTTCTCCCCATGCATGCATGGGTTCTCTTCAGGCACTCTGGCTTCCTCCCACAGACCAAAATCATGCTCATTAGGTTGATTGGTGACTCCAAAAACTATCTGTCTCTCTATCTGGCCCGGTGAGCAGTTCAAGGTGCATCCTGCCTTTTGCTCAATGTGCCCGAAAGTGATAAGCAGAATAGATAATGGATGGATGTGCAGGGAAAGTAAGAAGCAAGGGAATGGTGCCACACAACAGCTAATTAATAAAGCCTGATCTAATTTGCAATTCCCATCCCTCAAATGTGCCTTTCAACACATAAAACTAAAAAAAAAAATACTAAGAATACTAACAGTAGAAGTTAATACTGTCTTAAAATCTAGGATCAGATTTTGGTCTGAATTTAAAAAATCAACCTTGGCTTTATTCTAGGCGTTGCTTAAACTATGCATTTCTCAGATCTCCATCCTTACCTGCCTCTTGTGGTCCGGTCTGTCTGCAGTCAGAGAGAAGGGAGAGAGAGGGCTGAGCTGTAGGAGAAAAAGACAAATTAAATGATGAATGAGAGTCAGCAGAGTTGATGATAGAGCAGAGACATGATCAGTGTGACCCACTGACCTGTGAGGGGGCACTGGGGTTGATGGACACACTGCTGCGCCTGTACCGAGCAGACATCACAGGACTGAAGACTGTCATCCCATCACTGTCAGAGACACAATGTGTTAAGGTGATTAAAGATGAGTCTTTTTGATAGCACTGATCATTAAAAGTCTAAACCAGATCAATATTTGGTGTGACCACCCTTTGCCTTCAAACCAGCCTCAGGTCCTCTGGGGACAACCTGGACAAAGTCTAAGGTTTAACAGGATTACACTTGTGCGTGTGATTAACCAGTGAGACCTAAAAGGCGATGATTGGCATCGTTTTTAAGTGTAGGCCGAACTATAGTTATCAACTCAAACACAAAAAGCTGAGTAGGAGGATGAAAAGTGGGGGATGAACAGCCAAACTCTGCTACCAAGGAGGCAGCTCTGTGTCACAGGTCTACATCATGGACAAACTGACTACAGCAACTACAAGGTAGTTACGGTACATCAGCAAGGTCTCTCCCAGGCAAAGCATTTAAAGGAGGCTAGATTTGTACTACTAGCTCTTGAAAAAGACAAAGAAATGGGCAGTGTAGAGGACAGTAGATGAAGTGGTCAGGTATGGAAGCTTAGTGCAGCAGATGAAAGACACACCATAATTACTTCTCCTGAAAACCTGATATTAAGCAGCGCAATCAGCTTTAAACTGACAGAAACCAGTGTGACTTAAGTGCAGCCTTCTACTGTCCAGGAAAGTCTGGCCAGCAGGTCTTCATTATAGAACTGAAGCCAATATGCCATACCTCTGATGAGGAAACAATGGACTTGACCATGCATGTAAGAATAAGAACAGGGGTCAGAGAAATGTCAGCAGGTGCTCTAGACTTATGAGTCCAGAATGTAAAATATCTGTCAACAGCAGAAGGCAGTTGGCTTTCTAAAGGTCCAGAGAGTGTAAATAATGAGTGTCTGCAGGCAACAGTATGGTGAAGGATCATGCAAGTCTGGGGCTACATTTTTGCCAATGGAGTTTGTTCAGAATAAATGCTTTTCTTGATGCTAAGAAACACGAGCAAATACTTGTCCATCACGGAGAATTATCAGAGAGTAATCTGATTGGCCCCAAATTTATTCTGCAGCAGGAAAACGACCCAAAACATACAACCACAATGTCATTGAGAACTATATTCTCAGTAAAGAAGAACAAGAAGTCTTGGAAGTGATGTATAGCCCCCACAGAGCCCTGATTTCAACCCAATGAAGTGTGTCTGAGATTAGATGAAGAGCCGGGCTACATCCACAAAAGGTCTGGGGTGAGACCTCCAAGATGTTAAGCATCAGAAACGGTGTGCTGGGGTGATCTGATGCTGCATTCCAGACAATGATTTGTCATACCAAATATCAATTTGGATTATGTTTGTCTTCTGTTCAGTCGCTCTGACTTTGATCATTAATAAAATTAAGTATTAAAAGGGAAAAACAGAAAGTTTTATTTATTTTACCTGCGCCTTGTTTTTCTAGACAGGATTTTATATGGACATCTTGGGTGCAGTTACACTGACCTGACGCCGGTAATCATGGGTGCGCTGTTAGATCTGCGGAGAGCCCCGCCTCCTGCCCCACCAGCTGCGCCTGCGCACTGGTCGACTTCCATCCGTTCCATTCTTCGGTGCGAAGACCCGGCGGAGGCAGCGCGAGCTGCCGGCCTTCCACCTCCTGAAGGCGGCGTCGAACTCTACTCAAGCTTGGTGGAAGCCTGACCCGCAGGCCTCGGGAGCAGCAAAGGCCAGAGCCGCCGAGTCACCGTGCTTTGACACCGATGCTGCCTACCTGCTACCGCATTGTAACCTCATAAATACACCTAAATCCAAGTTAAACTTCCGATTATTATTTCATTTATTCCCCGATGATACGCTCCACTTGTCGCAGTCTCTCGGTAAAATTAACAATGACTCAAAATGAACCCCGTGCAAAAATACCCGAAGCTCTCCTTTTTGAGGAAACAGGTTTAGGACTCCCCGAAGTGTCCTGGCTTTACGGTGAAACTTTTAATTTGAGTCTACATATGTGACGTGACTTTTCGGATTAGCTGTTGAGCTAACTTGGCTCGCAGTGAAAGCTGCAGTCAGGGAGCAGAAAACCGCTAAGCAGCAGTCCGAGAGAGGCACCCCGCGGTCGGCCACACTGTCCTCACACTGCCCGGTCATATGGTCCCTCCAAGAACGACAAGACACCAAAAAAAGGCCAAAAACCACCGAAAACAGACAGTTTGAAAGATTTTTACAACATAGTCCAACACCAAATAGAGGTAGTTCACCAACCGTGAAAATAGCGCCGCGGTCTGGTCACTGAAAGAACTGCAGCAGAAGAGCAACAAGAGGAGTTTAAAGCAGCAATATGATTTAAGATAGTAAAATACTTTATGTAAAAAACAGATCTGGGCTTTTTCTTGCTATCTTGAAAGTTGATTGAATAAAGCTATAGATTGTATACTGATGTAACAACATTTAAAATTTGTACAATCAGGCTCGTATTCTCATTTTCCCAAAGATTCTGTGTTATGAGCCTGTTTTGTGACTGCTTGGGGGAGGTACGCCCTTTCAGGAGCACCAGTCATTCACACAGATCACTTCAAGTATTGTGAATTGAAAGATACTAATTATTATTAGAGTAAAAAGACGTGTTTGAAGTTATATCGATTTAAAGAATTATGTGCAAAGACCCTCTTGTATTATCATTTTTGAAAATGATGTAATTGTATTAGTAATTATTTTATGAAGTGTTTGGTCTACTCTTGCTCTTTTATTTATCCTCTTGTCTTGAGATAAAATATAAACTATGTAGGCCTACTAGAAAAATAAAAATTGATATTTTGATCACACAATGGTACACATTGATTTTGTTTAAAAAATATAGTTTGTTTCTGCTGAATTGTCTATGTATCAGTTTTTATAATACATTTCAGTTTGTTTGTTTTTTTTTTTTTTTTTTTTTCAAAAAAATGCAAATGATACACAGTCTAGAGCTCGTGCCTCACTGGGATTATTCTCTGAGTCAGTGAGGGCCTCTCTGTGTTGTGTTTACATTAGATGTTTTTTTTTTTCAGTGCAACTGCTCATGTTTATTGGAGACTCTGAATTGCTCTAGGTGTGAGTTGGTGTGTGTGGATGGTTGCCTGTCTCTACATGTTGGCCTTGTGATAAGCTGGCAACTAGTCCCAGATGTACCCCACTTCTCATCCAGTATGAGCTTGGACAGGCACTCATTGAGAGTGGATGGATATTCTACAGCAGTGGTGACCAAACTTTTTCTGACAAGGGCAAAATCCAAAAAAATGTATGTGTGGCTGGGCCACATCAACATACCATGAGTGTAATAGAAATAAAACTGATCAAGTGAGGGTCAAGCTATCCTTAGATATTAAAAATGCTGAAAGAAAAATACGATCTTCATTACAGTTTACATTGATGACTTATCAAGCAGTCCCTCGTTGCAGAATATTAGATGACCAGTCAGATTTCAGGGGCCCTGGTTCATCCAGGCTACTGCTATGGACTTTAAAATGTTTAAAATGAGAATGATTGTCTAAGCAGCTGAGAGGGATGTTGGTGGCACATCACCACTTTCAGACTCAAAACGAATGAACTGCAAAAAGCTGACATAGGGGAGTTTGTAAGGTGCTTGAAAATGACCAACACAATAATCTTAGTAAATCAGACCTTGAGATTGAGAAGACAGTGAAACAAACAAGGGCAGTTCATGCTGCGTTAAAATTCTGTCATCGGTCATCAAAAGAGATCTGCTGATCTCAGTGGGACTAACCTGGTTAAATAAAGGTTAAATAGAAAATTAATTCATGAGTCAAGCACAATCTTTGTATTCTGTTGTGGGCCAAATACCAATTAGTTTTGCAAGCTTGCTGAGGGCCAACTAAAATTAACTTTCCCCCCAGGCCATAGTTGAGGCCCTGTCCAACAGTCACTGGAGGAAAATGTTCCTTATGTGATTAGATACCAACAGCAGTGAGGGTTTCTGGCTAAAACCAGCAGAATTACTTAGTTATGGTCAGGAGAAAGTCAACAAATAGAGCAACTTAAAAAATCTGTAAGCCTTTATTTCTAAGGCACATAAACCTCAGCCATAGCATTTATCACATTCTTCGTTAATTTTTTTTTTTTGTTCTAAAAATGTAACTCAACTCAACATTATTTACATATTACTTATCATACTTAAAATCCAGTCCTAAGTGTGTTACAGAGAGATGACAGACAGAAAATAAAAACAGAAGTAAACAGCCATGGACTAAAACAGTCAGAAAGGAAATAAAACAATAAAATGATAACAGTTCAATAAAGCCTACAAGAAAAATTAAGTTATAAAATACAAAAAGTACAATCAAATGGGTCAAAATACATTTACACCTTAAAAATGAAATAAAACTCAGCAAAATTACGCTAAAACACTTGAAAAGCTAATAGAAAAAAACAAAATAAATCGACAATTAAAACAGAATTTACTAGTGCTATTGAATGAAACCAAATTAAAAGCCAGATGAACACAGTGGGTCTTGAGTTTACTTTTGAAAATAACCATAGAGCTTACATTTTAATATAAAGGTTCAACAAGATCCTAAGTTTAGGGGCATGAAATCAGAGAGCTTTCTCCAGTTATGAGAGAAACACGATGAACAGTTAAGTTAGGACTTAGTTGATCTAAGAACATGAAATGAACAGTCGGAAATGTATGGAGAAGTAAGGCGGTTACAAAAATGGATCTGCATGTGTATTAAAATCACCCCAAAAATTCTTGAGCCATGACCAACATAGCCTGAATTTTTTTGTCGAGATTCAATGAGCGCTTTTTGAGGTATCTTGCTCACAGACAGATGGAAGGACTAACAAACAAAATGACAAACGGTAATGAAAACACAACATCCATGGCAGGAGTTATCTCAATACTCTTCATGAAAGGAAAGGTCAAATCCATATACAAAAAAATATAATATTTTTATATATAATTATAAATAAATATCTATTAAAAATAATGTATAATAATTTATATAATTATTTTGTTGATACAAGCTCAACATGAATCCACCATGAGTACAGCACTGCAGAGTTCAGTAACAGATACAGCATAAATATAACCCCCGCCCCCTAGACAGGCAGGAAATCTTGGCCAGACAGCCAATACGATGGATGAATATTTTGATGCACAGAGCATGCCTAGCTTAATGGAGGAATAGAACTAACAAATGCAAAAATACTGGAAATGACAGGTCAAACAAAGTTAAACAAGATTTGCTCAGAGAGGGTAGACCTCTTCCAAGGCATTTCTGACATTGTAAGCCAAGTTTTTATTGAAAATTTGTCCTGCTCTTCTGGGGGCAGGGCGTTACCTTGACCCCACTGCACGCCCATATCCCGCCCCACCTGGCCCTGCTGCGGCTGTTTCCCGGAGCCTTTAGAGACACTGGACTGATCTGTGAGTTTAAGTTTCTTGTCAGAGAACAAATGACTGGTGTAAGGATGTTGCTGTTTTTTTTTTTTAATCACAACTACTGCACTTTGACATTATGTAATAATTTGTATTCTATGCTATAAAGGACCTCTTTCACAATACATGTAATTTTGCCCACAGCCCAATTTTTTGTTTATTGTGTGGTATTTGTATTACACCCAGAGACTCCCAAGAATATACCTTTAGAAAATCCAAAAGTCATCCAGGGCCTGTACTATGACCTATTTTATGATCATTGCCATAGGTGTGAGCCAGGGTGCACACTTTAGCCCAAAACTTACTCAAACACAAATAATAAATCATCAAATTGGGTCAAATCACCTTCACTGAAGTCTGGTGCATCTTTTGAAATCAAATGTAAAGCTAAGTATTACAATTGAAAGAAGTTATTGAGTTTTAACTGGAAAAAAAGTAGTTTTTTTAAATGATTTTTTTCAACAAATTCAATTCTTTAGAGATGTGTCTGACCAACTTACAGTTGCTGTACAACTAAAATACTTACAAATTATTTGGCCACATATATATTCTCAAAGTGGGAAAAAAATCATCAAATTCTGAGACCGGTAAAGTTGTTCAATTAACAGGTTGGGTTACTGTGGAAGAATCAGGATACTGTTCCATGTCTTGTATTATATCAAGGGTAATGTTTTATTTCATGCAATTTGCAGCAAATGGATGTTAACTTCAATTTAGTATTGTGCATTCAATTGAATTATATTTTATTTTATATATTCTATATATGAAGTATATAGGCTATATTATATAGCCTATATTCTACATGAAGTATCCAAACATGAGACATCACTCAAACTGAAGTTTGAAACCTTGTCAGATTCTGACTGCCACGCATGGACTGGCTGGACATTGGTGCAATTTCAGAACATGTATGACATGTGTGAGTCTGATCTTGTTTCAGGTTCAAGTGATAGTTCCAGAGCAATAGATTTGCTTCTTTACTTTTGGGCAAAACTGAAAACAAACCTTTCATGGAATCAAATGACCATGTTTACTAATCTTTCCCAAGCTACACTGTCAAGATATTTTCATACAATTGCAGATATTTTGAACACAATAGTTGTTCCCAAATACCTTGGCACAAATCATATTTCACGCCACGATGCCATAACTCACAACACTGTCTTTACTAAAGCTTTTTATGGTGACCAGGTCACTCTTATCTTAGATGGTACATATATCTACCTCAACAAATGCAGTGATCATCAGTTTCAAAGGGCATCTTACAGAGGACAGAAAAAACGAAATTACCTAAAATTCATGTCAGTTGTACTGCCTGATGGATATGTTTTAGACACTATTGGCCCCCACCATGGTAACGTAAATGATGCAACAATAACTCGGCTCATCATGGGAAAAATTGAAATATTGAAATCTTGGTTAGAAGCAAATGACAATATGATTGTAGAACGCGGTTTCAGGGATGCCTTAGATCTTCCTGCTAAGTTGGGGTATGATGCTAGAAAGTGGAAGCTGCTTCTCGCGCGCGCGTAGTGTGTGCACCGCGAGCGCAGAAACAACCCTCGAGCAAGCAAAGCTTCTTCTCTGCGAGCGAGAGCGGAACCTCTTGAGCTCGCGGGATTCAAATCTACGCGCGGTAGTCAAATACCGCGCGTGTGGAATCATATACATATACATATATATATATACATCGCTCGTGAGGCGTTATTTTGTGCGTGTGAGACTTTATTTTGTACGTGGGTTTTTTGTCCCCATATTGACTCCATACTGCATGTCTCAATGCCTTCAGAGGACCAATATATGTTTCAGATCCAGATCGAGAGGAACGAGATACTAAGATGGCTCAGCGTATGCTTTCACTTTTAAAAAAAGACAATGTTTTGGCAAAATGAGTTGCAGAAGACCCAAATATGTCACGTAGAGCTCGTAGTGAATGGCAGAAGCTTGAAGCATCTGATATCTCGTTCCCTCATGTGGATCTGGAATACCTTGAGACCATAACATGCGGTACATACCAAATCAAACAGTCCCCTGGCTACATTGCTGAGCATCAAAAAAATGATGGTGACTATGAGATTTGGGTTTACCAGCATGATGCTGATCTCATTAGGGGACAGATTCATTCTCGTCACAGATCTCAAATAAAATACAATGTTTGGATTCAATTTGACAAGAATGCATCAGATGATCCTGTGAAGGCATATTATTGTCTCTGTCCTGCTGGAAAGAGAACCTCTGGCATGTGTGCACATGTTGCATCTGTAATCTATTATTTGGGATATTATAAACATTTTCAAAATCAGAACCCCTCCAACCATACACAAGCAAATTCAAAGACTCCATTCTATGAAATAACCAGCCAATCATACATCTTATGGATTTCTCAGATCCCCTTTCCCTCACTATAGTTCCAGTCTACAAATTAAAATTGTCCAAGCCGTTGCTATGCAAAAAGACACGAAGGCCATAAAACAGATTACATGTATATATAAGTACTAGAAACAGATATTGACAGAAGTAATGTTTATGTATTGCTGTCATTGTAGATATATACAATCTGATTACAACAATCCAAAACTGCATTGGTTTTTACTTGTATCAATGGCTCATTATTATCTCATCACAAAGGCATAATATACAGGCCCTTTGTGGCTGTTCAATATTAAAATGAATAACATTTCATGTGAAATGTTTGTTTTGAATCTAGCATTCAAATTCTAAAAGAAATCATACTTAAAGGATGAATTCTGAACAAATCTTTAAAGGTTCCCTGATATACAAGATATGGAACAGTATCCTGATTCTTCCACAGTAACCCAACCTGTTAATTGGACAACTTTACCGGTCTCAGAATTTGATGATTTTTTTCCCACTTTGAGAATATATATGTGACCAAATAATTTGTAAGTATTTTAGTTGTACAGCAACTGTAAGTTGGTCAGACACATCTCTAAAGAATTGAATTTGTTGAAAAAATCATAAAAAAAACTTTTTTTTTTTCCAGTTAAAATTCAATAACTTCTTTCAGTTGTAATACTTAGCTTTACATTTGATTTCAAAAGATGCACCAGACTTCAGTGAAGGTGATTTGACCCAATTTGATGATTTATTATTTGTGTTTGAGTAAGTTTTGGGCTAAAGTGTGCACCCTGGCTCACACCTATGGCAATGATCATAAAATAGGTCATAGTACAGGCCCTGGATGACTTTTGGATTTTCTAAAGGTATATTCTTGGGAGTCTCTGGGTGTAATACAAATACCACACAATAAACAAAAAATTGTGCTGTGGCCAAAATTACATGTATTGTGAAAGAGGTCCTTTTGGTCTTCTCTCAAAACACACTTTAAACACTACAAAAATAATGAATGTGACAAGTAGGTCAATACCCAGTGCAATGAGTATTACACTTTTATGAGATAAATAAACAACTGTCATAATATACTTACATTTCCAGTTAAAACAAATAATGTCCCTAAACTACTGTTCCAGAACTAATTAAACAACTGGCACAAAAGACTTAATCCAAGGACACAATTGTTTTTCTAAAAATAAAGGCACAACAACTACCAAAATGGGGACACAAGTTCTTAAATTTAGAACACACCAAGAACTTTAAGCATTTTTTAAAAGTATGGACACAGCAAATAATTAAGTAATGATGAAACAAATATTTAAACTTAAGATATAGGAAGTGTTTCAACTAAGGACTACACAAGTTTTTCAGACTACAGACAAAACGTGTTTTTAAACTGAGATACAACAACTAGGTTAATTGCAGACACAACTAATACTCAAACAGAAAACACGACAAAGTATTACATCTCAGGAAACAGCAAGTGCTCATGCAAAGGACCCGAGAACCTCAACTAAAAACAGCCTCCATTTAAATCAATGGCAAAACAAGATCTTTCATAAAGGACACAGTAAGTTCTTCAAATAGGGAAACAAGTACTTTGCACTGATAGTATTTCATATGAAGGACATAAGTACAAACTGCAGAAACAAAAAAATACTTCAAGTACACACAAGTAGACTGCAGACTCAACAAGTTCTTAACTTTGAACACACTCAATACTTAAACAAAGACACAACTATTGGTCTGAACTATGAACACAAAAAAGCTTAAATAAGGAAAATAAAAATTAAAAAGGCATGAAAAGTACTTAAAACAAGGGTGCAAAAAGTTCTTTAACTACAAGTACTCTAACAGAGAACAGAACAGAAATTTTAACACTTAAGCTCCTAAACAGTTTAGAACACAATTAGCATCTTTACAAAAGACACAGCAAGCTTTTAAGCTTACAGATTGAATTTAAGAAACAAGTTAAACTAAGGACACAAGTACTTATACCAAAAAAGAAACAAGTACTTTAACTCAGTGCATAACCAGCCCTAGAACAAGGTATTGTAAATTAAAACATTACAAACTCTTAAAATTGAGGACACAGATATTTTGTTGTGTTATGCAATTTCAAGCTACTTAATGAAAATCATTTCAAGAAAGTACTATTTGATTCTTCTGACTATGTTTCAGAATTCTGATCTTGATTACAGAATTGTGACCAGATTCTCACAACTCCTGCTTTAATGTCAGAGGTCTGACTTTTATTATAAGATTCTGATTGATTCTTAGCATTCTTAGATGTTTCACACTTTCTATTCTTATAGTTCTGCCATTTACAAAAGAAATGTTACATTAATATCAGAAATCTGAATTTGGTCTTAGAACTTTAACATACATCTTTCAATTCTGACTTCACTCTTAGAATTTTTACTTTCATCTCAGGATTCTGACTTTTTTTTCTCAAAGTTGTATTGAATCTCAGACTTTAATGCTAACTTAGATCTCAGAAATTTTAATTTTTCACACATTTTTGAGATTACGGTCAGAATTCAGATTTTTTTCCCTTAAAGAATTTATTTTTTTTTTTTTTACAGATTAAAAAAAATCTTAACATTGTCCTGAAGGCTCTCATCCATTGCATTCTAAAGGGGTGTAGGTGGTACTTTTGGTCAGTGATTGGGAGGTTGCAGGTTCAAGCCCAGCTCTGGGCGACACATGGCAGTGTTTCCTTGGGCAAGACACTTAACCCAAAGTTGCTCCCACTGCTGCGTCAGTGGCGTGTAAATGGGCATGTAAGGGCGTGAATGTGTTAGAGATACTAATAGATAACTAACATAGAAAATCAAAATCATCAGTGAGTAAATGTGAGAGTGAATGGGTGTGAATGGGTGTGAATGGGTAAATGTGACCAGCTTTAGTCAAAAGACTAGAAAGTCATTAAACAAGCTCAAGTCTATTTACCATTTACCAACCACAGTGTATGCAATACTAGTCTATAGGCCCTGTGTGCTTTAATTCTTGGACAAAAATATGTAGGCTAATAATAAAAATAATGATGATGATGATTATTATTATTATTATCAACAACAACAAAAACAACAACTATAATAATAATAATAATGATGATGATGATTATTATAATTATTATTATCATCGTCAACAACAACAACAACAACAAAAATAATAATAATTGGTTTAAATAGCCCTTAAAATAGGCTACCTTAAAACATGTTGTTTACAGGCTTTAAACACTTTCAGCTCTGAACGGCAGGACCTCATAGGACCTCTGAATAACTCAGGGCACCCCTAACTCTAACATAGCTGACCACCGTGAGCAAGTCCCAGGGACTCGGGTCCAGGTGGCTGTGTCCGCCGTCTGCAGGTCCCGGGGACACGGTTGTTCTGCTCGTTCCGGATCATCAGATAACCGTAAAGTCTTCTTTGTCCCCCCTCCGTAGGAGTTCAGGAGGAAGAGCGGAACGGGGGAGGAAGAAGGACAGGGAAGGTCCGTCCCCCTTCAGACTAAAGCTTGACTTCTTTAAAACACTTTCTTGAACTTTTCCGTCGATGTTACAGCAAACATGTGCGTAGTTCTTCACCGCGGGCCCCTTCCTCTGTGAAGCCGGGCAGGCTGCAGGGATCCACGGGCGACGGACAGCGACATGTCGGAGGGATCCGAGGCCGTGTGGATGTGACTGTGAGGTGGGTAGAACCCCTTCGAGTCCCCGCTGATGGTAAACAAACCAGCGGACACAGCGGGGAACTCCAACTCTATACCGAAGATTGAAGTTCAAAATATCAGGAGTTTGTGGCCATGTTGCTTTAGTCAAACATCATTTCAGTTGAGCCTAGCTGTGACAGAGTTCTTAAACCAGAACTTGGATAGAAAGGAAGTGTTGCGAAGGTTGACAAAATGTAGGCTATGCCACCCTGTACGTTCTCGATATCAAGCATGATTAATGACATGTTTTTATAGATTGAATCAAGGTTTTGAAACACTGTAAAGCATTTACTTTTTGAGACATTCTGGAAAAACGTAATCTATCAGTAAGTAGTCATCTGAACCAGTCTACATTGCACATATATTGGTAATATGCAGTTGAGTTCAAGTTATTTTGGATAATCTAAAAATACCAAAAATGGATGCCTTTTTTACATACAGACCTTTATATGTTAGTTTGGTGTCAAAGTAGATTTATTTATTTTTTTCACTAGAATTGCACTGATTGTGAAAGTCATACGGTACAGATGTTTACTGATGTTTAAAATGAACCATTTTCATGTTGATACACAGTGGTGATGTACTTTGTTACTCTGTCTTCTAGAGCCTGGGATTGATACAGGGCCTCAGAGGAGCAAAAGTAATTCATTTGATTTCCCGTATTTTAATAGTTGAGACTTTGTAAGAATGACCATATCCTAGCATATAGGGCAGGACAATTAATTGGATTTTGATCATGATTTCAATTTTGCCATCTGACAATCATAAAAACATTATAATCGAGTGCCGTATTTGCAAGTTCCTGCGCTTCATAGCGCTTAGTGTTCCACGTGCAGCCACAGCGAGTGTGTGTGACTTATGTGGATCAATAATACTGTGCGTGCCACTCGCTGGTTCTTTAAAGTTGTGTTAAATCAATACTGAAGTTTTTAAATAATGAATAATTGTGTATATTAACTGTGATTTCAATATCAATTAAAATAATCAGGATTCTTATTTTGACCATAATCGTCCAGCCCTACTAGCATATCAATCTGTGTAGCTGTGTGTGCAGACCTTAGACTCAGACTCCCATCACCATGAACACTGTCTTATCAGCATTTTCCTCCAAATTCAGTTGATGTCGCAGTTTAACTAGTTTGCACATTAGCAGGTGACTTTCAGCCGTCTGCGTTTCTAAATGTCATTGTTTAATTAGCTAATAAAGAGAAAGTGAGTGCTCATAAATGAATAGGGAAAATTCTAAGGGGGCAGTTCACTTGGGTGAAGGACAGTTCACTGTTAACCTTGAGCACAAACAGTGACAGAGGCAGAGAGCCTGGGTGTAAAGTCTGCACAGTCAGATACACGGGTGGATATGCAATGATATGATCACCCTTTCAAATTAAAATACCCAGCTGTTTCAGTGACGAGTCAGCCTTTTGATTAGTCTAAACGCAACATTCTTTAGCAGTCAATCTCACTCACTGTTTTCTAAATGATAAATTCATCCCGAAGTGCCATGGATCACTAAATCCCCATGATGTAAAAACAATCTGTAAAGGATCAAGTTTCAAACACAATCAACTAGTGCAGTGGTTCTCAACCTGTGGCGGGAGGTCCGTGAGTGGGTCCTAGAGCTGTTTTCAGTGGACGGTGCTTAAATCAGGTAAACTGTTCAAAAAATGTCTTCAGTGTGTGGAGAACTAAGCCGACAAAAATCCATCAGAGTATGTCAGAATTTACCCGCTAGAATAAACCAGACTACATCACTGGTTGTGTCCCCCCTTCCATAAAGTTGTCCCCCCAAAAACCCCCATTGTAACCACAAAAGTTTTCCAATACTATAGTTGCGTTTGATGACTGTAAAATACAAGGCATGCCACTTATAAACACATTATTTGACAATTTTAACTATTGAAGGATTCCATTTCCCACTCCCTGTGATCCTCAGTTAATAAGTTCCTGATTACTCCACTTGTTCAACAGCACACTCAGAACATGAAAAGCAACATTTTAACTCCTGCCGACATGTTTTAAATACACACAGCATGGTACTTAAGCTAATTAACAGGCTGTTAATTGTAAAATAAAAATAAAATTTGCATTGTTAGCTGTTATAGCACAGTTTATCTGTTCATCTTGGTTTGCAGTGAATCTGTGAATTGTCCATAGTTTTTCACTGCTGCTCCAAACAGCCTCTCCTCTGCCTGGCTGGTACATCAGATGGCCTGACATCCACATCCTCTCATTTATGACACAAATATTACACTGTTTTAGATTTCTCTAGAGGGATATCCCTGTCCAGATTTAAAACTTTATTTATGTAGGCTATTATTACTTTGAGTTTGATGTTCCATTATAGATTTATTGATGTAAAAAGAAAGTAATGATTAATCAATTAATTACATTAATTTCAGGTTTTTTGATGCACTGGTTGTGCATCAAAACACCTGTTGACAGATAGGACATAGACTTATAAGAAACAATGATATAATTACGGTTATTGTTAATATAGCTATGTTGGACATTTGAGGACGTATCAGACATCACTGCAAAAAAATGAAGCATTTATTTTTTATTTTTATTCTTACCTTCACCTGAGTTGATTGCACTTGAACTATTTTGTTACTTCTGAGTGCTATATAGTCTGATTTAAACTACACAGAATGAGACATTCTGTGTGGAATGTTGTCCCACTTTGTATACAGCAAAATTTTGGTTGGCTTCACCAATCTCACTACTGGGTTTTTAGAAAAGTTGGAAGCCCTGTAGCTAGGAGGGAACTATGTTTGGTAACTGATCCACAATAGAATTCTAACTTTTGTCATTCTTGTTTGTCATCTAAGAGGATGGAGGAGGAGAAAGAGACATCAGAGGAGAAAGAAGAAGAGGAGGAGGAGGACTACGAGCCTCATCATTACATTGCGGCGACCTCCTCTGTGGAATACCCAGACCTTCCCATCATGCACTGGGAAGATTTGAGCCAAAGGATAGCTGAGCTGGAGAAACAGGAACTGGAGAGGAGGGAAAGGTCAAAGGTCAGACATGAAGACATGAGTGTTGTTGGTGCTTGAAGTGGTCCTGTTTGGTTGTGCTAAATCTTTTAGCACGTATGTTACTCTAAAGACTACCTTTCCCATGATTCTTTCTCCATCCTGTTGGAGAGCCACATGAGAATATTCAAGGTGTTTTTTTACACCCATGGTTTCTTAGCTTTGGTCAAAATCATTAATGAATGTGAATATTATGGAGTGAAACTGCAGCTTGAATTTGGCTTTTGTGCCATGTTTATTTTCTTTGTAACATTTCTTATATTATCAGGAGCCTGCTGATTTTTTTTTTTTTCAAAAAGTGCCCTTTTTTGTAGTTCACTAAAGCTGAGGTCAGCTCCTCTTTTATAAATCAGTCAACCAATTAGTTAATTTACAAAGTAAAAACAGGTACAAACAGTAGTTGTTCCTCAGAAAACAGTCATTTGTGAAAAGGGACTTCCTAAAAGCTAAACAGGGGTCCAGACACTGCAAACCAACTGCACCAGAATGTGGATTAAAGCAGACAAAGACCTTTTTCAGTGGTCTTAGGGCCTGATCTACTAAAGGTTTGCGTGTATAAAAACACGTGCAAACTTGATAGCACATGCTAAGCTGATCCACGAACTGGCTGCACCGAGGAGTGCATCTTCCAAATCAGCAGAACAGCACACACCACCCAGTGTGTTTGCCTTCAAGAATATGCAGAATTCATGCAGAAGATCAGTTCAGACAATAAATCTGCCCGGATGGTTTTGTCTGGATTACAAACCGAGTATGGTAAGCGGCACACACGTTTCTCGGTAGACGGGTGAAGCTGTTATTGTTCCTGGTATGCGCGCACAGCCTTCATATAAAAGAGTACCATGCACGTTATGACGTCAGCATTTCACCTTGAAACACTCTGATATGGGTTTACACGGCGCTGTATGGAGAGTGTATTGAAAACTCTTCACTCTGGAGCCTGGTTTCAAAGGTTTACGGAATTGGGCAATCCGCAAAGAGTTCTCATGTAAATGCAAGGCCGAAATGCAATGAAAACGTATTGGATCTGACCGTATTCAGCCTAGTTTAAACAGCCCCTTAATTTAGCATGTTTGGAAAGCACTTGGTATTAGGGGTCCTTGTAGATCAGGCCCACAGTGTGCTCAGTCACTGCACTCCAGAGTTTGATTGACAACTTTCACACTAAGCAAACAAACCACATCCCCTTGGAAAGTTCACTGTTAACAGCATCAAACACTTAAAGATGCTATGAGGAGTTTCTAAGTAATTACAAAAAAGTCTTGCTTTTAAATATATGCCTGATCAAAATACACACTTTAAAATGAGTTTTATAGCATCAAAATAGGTTATCTATAAATACTATTCCTTAGCTTTGCGGTCGGGTCGGACAGGGCTAGACTGGCCTGGATACTCAACTTTGGGAACAGGACAATTAAAACTCGAGCAAATTTATATTATTCTGACGTGTCTTAGAGCACCGGGCTGTAAGTAGCCATATATAGCTACAAAACCATGATACTAAGTTTTCCAAAAATTGCTTGTTGTCACACATCAAAAACTACCGCTGCATAACTAGAAACAGATACATAACCTCGTCGCTTTGCATCCTGTAAGTTGTTGAAAAAAGAAGTTGTAAAGCAATGCAGAGTTCTGAGGAAGGTCAGAGCTGCATTTATTAGCATCACAACAAACACATGCTTTCGCTTGGGTCACGTCTTTTGGTGCGTTCCAATTGTAGTCAGAAGTAGGAATTTCCGAGTTCCGAGTAGGAAACTGCAACTGGAACGTCCCCCGAAGTCAGAACTTCCTACTAGGAACTCGGTGAAACCTCGCCCCCCCCCGAGTTGACAATTGAAGATGGATGCCCCCAGTGTGAACAGTTATTTAGCTCCTGTAATAATCAATTTATTTGCACTTCTGACTGGGGTGTGTCGCTCTAGATCAGCTGTATACATCGTACTGTTAGACTTATATTTACAAAAATGCTGCCATAGTGATCACATTCTTCATTTGATATTTGTGAACAACAACACAGGGCGTGCTAACAGCAGCTAACAATAGCCTGGTAGATCGGCATGTTTTTTTCCGACTTCAACTGGAACATTGATAAGTCGGAGATGATGTCACTCCCAGTTCCGAGGTTACTGGAACGCAGCATTACGACAGTCACCGCATGCTCATGGGTAGCAGAGTCTTTATGTCGCTGGGAATAGATTCTCCTTATAGCACCTTGAAGGTTTGAAGGCTCTCTTGAATAGAGAATAATGCCTCACAGTCAGAAAACTACCATGGCGCTTTACCTCTGCATTCTTTTTGTGTACTTTCAAAGACAATGAAAAAGAAGTTGACAGTTCACCAAGATGAAAGGAGGCCAAAGGCGATGTTGCTTTAATTAGCGTTGATGTGTAGGTAATATGTAGCAGCTGCCATCACAAAAATGTTATGAGTGCCTACATTTCTGTTTATATACAGTTAGGGTCAACATTAAGACATGCAAAGCCACAATTGCTTGTAATTTTTTGCCTTGGGTCTAATTCCTAAAGGGTTAGATGCCATAGGATGGGTAGTTGTCAGGTTCAAACACATGCCTTTTAAAATACATTTTTCGATACTGCTTTATTTTTTGTTTTGATCAAATGATCTCTATGGCCAAATTAAAATGATCAAATGTCCTGAAACATGTAAGTGGAAAAAACATGCAATCTGTAACTTTGCTAGGAAAATATAAACCTTGGCTTGTGATTATTTTTTCTACCCTCCACCTTATCTGATGAATTAAATGTCAGTTTCAGAACTTGTATATAAATCTAATTCAATCCATGTCTCATCCCTCGCTGCAGTTTTTGCTTTTATTTTCATTTGACTCACATAACATTGTTAAAATAAATCCCCGAAAGATCTCCCAGCTGTTCCCCCTCCTCTTTTCTTTATTATCTCCCTCTCCGTCAGATAACATTCCTTCCAGCATGAGAACATGCCTGTTATGGCTGTAAATGCAGTTTTTGTTTCACTCTGAGGATGGAGCTTAACTGAGATGGGGCAGAGCAAACTCAAACATTGCAGGGACAGTGTGTAGTCTCTCAGAGCATATTTTCACTTCTCTGGAGTAGCTATGATAACAATGCTTTAAAAAAAACTTCCTAAAACTGTTTCAGACAGAAGATCTGATCTCTGGAGGCTTAAAAAGGCATTGCTCCTCTGCTTAAACGGGTAGTTAAGTATTTTTGAAGTGGGGTTGTATGAGCTCAATTTGCCCACTATGTACATTAGATGCAGTAGAAAGTTCTCTCCTCTCCCTCTGTAAGCCACAATCTGTAATGGCCCTTTTCCAGTAGCCCTACTCTACTCTACTCTACTGTACTCTACTCTACTCTACTCTACTCTACTTTACTCAACTCTACCCGACTCTACCCAGCTCTACTGTACTCGCCTTGTGCTGCTTTCCATTAGCCCCAGTCGCCTGCCCAACGGCGTGCAGTGTAGCTGTAAACAGCTGAGCGGCTCTGCGGTGACGTCATTTTGAGCACGACACAACAACCTATGGCTTTCTGTCACAAACCAATTAAAAAGGAAAGCAGGAGAAGGCTGCAGGTGTCAGGAAGAAATACCCCTTGAGAAGCACGGGAGAGTTTTGGAAGATACACAACAGAATGAAGCCAAGGACGAGAGCAATCAAGCTGCCAAGAAAAGACGTATGAGGGTAAGCTAATGGTAGCTACCGCTAGCATGCTAGGTCGTCGCACTCATGACTCATCGATGATGACAATGTCTGACCAAACAGTATCCGGCAGTCTGTGACGTCATCTTTTAGTATCGACTCCGCTCGCTTGGAACCAGAGCGGAGTAGGTATTAAAACTAGCTTGTTTTAGGAGGTACCGGGCTAGTGGAAACACGCTGCAAATTGAGTAGAGCCGAGTAGAGTAGGGCTAAGTCGTGCAAGTGGAAAAGGGCCATAAGAGTCTGTTACGCAGAACTAGCCGCAAACAGGGAAGTATTGTACCAAGAAAAATGGTATTTTCTCCACCTACAAGAATTCCAATGAAAAATACCACAGTTTAAGAGGATGCTACCTAGAAATGTTTTTCATTACATTTTTAGGAAATATAAAGTTTATCTGGATCTAGTCAACTCACATCATGTATACCTCCACGCAGCCCTGCTGTGAGCTGCTGAATCACTCCCCCTCACTCTCAGCTGATGTACACACAACAAGCTAGCAGCTTCAGATGCTGCTTGTAGACTAATTGATAGCAAATTGTTATATGACAGAATAATTCTGAGATGGGTTTTTTGTGATGCTCCCCTTGATACAGAAACAGATGCCCATCATAGAACTTTTATAGCCTTCACTGTATCACATCTCTTGTTACCTGTTTGTGAGGTTTTGCTTGGGGAAAATAACCTCTTAACCAGGATGAAGCCAGCACGAGTGAAAGAAGGAATGTACAGGGTCAGACAGCAGGTTCAGAGCTCTGATTATTGTTTATTATGTCCATGTTTCATTAAAAAAAGTCCCCAACCCAATCCTCCTCTGAGCAGCAGCCTGCAGGGAACCAAACACACCTCAACTCACACAGTTGCCCTTCATTTAAAGCCAAGCAGCAGCTCCTCACCACTTCCCCCCTCCCTTCTCCTTTCACCTACAGGCTGCGGTCGAAAAGTCATTTTTGCTTAGGAAGGTTCCTAACGGAGTGAAACGAACCGGAAGTAGTTTGTGATTAGAGCTGTTCGAATAGTTTAAATGCATAGGAAAGGTGGCTCAATGCTTCCTTTATTATCTCCTATAGCATAGGATACACCGGACCATCCTTTACGAAAGGAGAGGAGATTATTCTGTCCCACAATTCACCGCGGCAACAGCTTTCATAAACAGCGCGTATTCCGACTGCTTCCGAATTCAACCGAATAATGACGAACAAATCACACAGACCATGTGAGTTCCCTCTGCTGTTCATCCTTTCTAAAGTTTACCAAAACCTGCCTTAACTTTCCAGTAGTCTGATTCTTTGAAGAGAGCAGGATATGAGACATTTGATGTTGATTATGTTTTAAACATGGTTCAATATTAATCATTTGTCCACCATTAGATTGTGGTCAACAGTTTCTGCCTTTCTTTCATTCAGTTCATTTATTTTCATGCACTGATTGGTGTTCATGATGATAATGAGAGGACAGATTTATTTAAATCCTCACTTCCAACATCGGTTATGCAGATGCAATTTTTACCAGGTTATTATGTTCAATGTTGTCTGAAAGGAACAACATTGTCATGATACGTGATGCATGATGTGTCTTTTGTAGTCCACCTTCAGAAAATTGTAGTTTAACCGCAGCAGTAACATCCGCTGTCACATGATGACGAAGCGTAGTGAAAGTGTAGTCGGATTCTCTCTGCACGGCAGTATTCCTTTCCTAATCCTTCTGAATTCTCCTTTCTCCTTTCCTTAACCTCATGACGTTTTCCATCAGGGTTAAGGAAAAGTAGATAGGAAAGGGCTTAGGAGGTGACTATTCGACTGCAGCCACATATTCACCTCACTTTCCCCTCTCCAGTTACAAACCTGCACCAATTACCCCAAATACAAGTAAATAAATCCCTAACAAAAGACTAAACACATGGGGTGCTGGTTTGGCAGAGTGGTTAGCAACCAGGCACCCCATGTACTTACTTCTGCCAGTCCAGGTTCGAATCCCACCTGTGACCAGTTTGCAGAGTGTCTTCCCCTACTCTCTCACCCCCTTTCACAAGCCTATCCACTGTCTCTCTGCAATCAATAAAGGCACAAAATGCCCAAAAAATACATTTAAAAAAAAAAAAAGACTAAACACATACACATTAACCAGAAGAACTAAATAACCCAAAATATCCAAAACTAAAGCTAAACATAACTAAATAACTCTCCCCCTCCCCCTCCTCTCTCCTCTCTGATCATCAGCCCAGCCTAACAAGATGGTTTGCCACTGCTGGAACCCGTTTGCTGCATCCCCATGTGTGCACTCCATGTGAACGTGCCCACCAGATGATGACCTCGAACAGAGGAGATATTAGTAGGGTTCTTGAAGATAAAATAAACAAAAATCATATCCTAATAACAATCAACTTAAGCACAACATGACACAGACTTTTGTCACCTCAGTGAGGGGGGTGTTTTCTAGCTCCCTCACACTGTTACCAGACAGATTGTGTGAACATATCTGTACATCTATATATAGAGGCTAATACACATTAATCGTTGCTTGTGTGTGCATGTGTGTGTGTGAGAGAAACACGGACACACATAGTCTGCTTTGTTTTGGTTAACAGCTTCCTTTACTCTGCTTGTTTGTCTATCACTGACTTACTTTGAGGAGAAACTGTCATTAGATCCTTCAGGTTGAGACATTTTCCAGTTTATCTTCAGGAAATTGAAGAATGGCTGCAAAACTCCAGGATTCAGAAGAGCAGGATAGTCTGTTTGATGAGTGATACAGACGGTGTTCGAGTCACCAGTATGCTCTGACTCCTTCTCGTTCATACACTCTCACCACTGTGTACCGTGATTTCTCATAATAACACACATTTTTTTGCTCTTAAATAAGGTCTAATTTTCGGGTGCATTGTACACACGCACAAGAAAAATGCATAAAATATTTTGTCTTACAAACATTGCGGTTACAACACATCTGATAAAAAAGCTGAAATAATATTTCTCTTCAAAACATTTTTAATACTTGCAACACTGACTGTTCTAATCCAGTATTTTGGGTCTTAATTTGTTTAGCTTTGTGTAATGATTGTGTAACTCTCTGTGTTACAGTACTGATTACATGTAAACACATAGGGCGCTGCCATCTTTGAAGCGAGGGGACCAAAATAGCCACACTCTGATTGGTAGAGGACATCCCCATGTTGATAGCTGCACTCTGATTGGTCGGCACACTACAACTGAGCATGCTGAGATATGTGAAATATGATACAACATTGATGTCGCTGCTTCAAGTACTTTAAGACCGTCAGAAGATGTCGTCTCGAGACAATAATTGTACAACAGTAAAATACCATCAAAAATGTTCAAAAAGAAATAGTTACCCATCAGCATTCAAAAGAAAGGTGACTGAAGTGGCTGAGGCAGTGGGCAACAGAGAAGCTGGTAGGAAATTTGGTGTGTGAGTGAGAATTTTTGCGTGTGTTTATGGGGTAAAAATATTATAAATAATAACTATTAATTTGTTTAATATTAAAGAGACTGTGAGGAGTTTCTAAGTGATTACAAAAAAGTCTCACTTTTAGATATATGGCTGATCGAAATACACACTTTAAGATGAGTTTTATAGCATCAAAGTAGGTTATCTATAAATGCTATTCCTTAGCCTTCCGTTCGGGTCGGACAGGGCTGGATTGGCCTGGATACTCAACTTCAGGAACAAGACAATTAAAACTAGAGCAAATTTTGTATTACTTTATTATTTATATTACACGTCTTAGAGCACTGGGCTGTAAGTAGCGATAAATAGCCGGCTACAACTACGATAACAAGTTTTCCAAAAATTGCTTGTTGTCACACATCAAAAACTACCGCTACATAACTAGAAAGAGATACATTACCTCGTTGCTTTGCATCCTGTAAATTGTTGAAAAAACGAAGTTGTAAAGCAATGCAGAGTTCTGAGGAAGGTCCTTATTGCATCCATTAGCCTCAAACAAGCACACGCTGTGGATTGTACAAGTCGGTGGTGCGTTCCAGTCAGTGTTGGGCACATTACTTCAAAAAAGTAATTAGTTATAGTTACTAGTTACTTTCCCAAAAAAGTAACTGAATTACTAATGGAATTACTCCTTCATAAATGTAATTAGTTACCAGGTAAAGTAATTGATGCGTTACTTTTTAAAAAAATCTTTTTCTGCTTGAACTGTGTGTCTCTGTCTCTGTGTCCTTCCTTGTTGTTACCTGCTGCAGCAGCTCTGACATCAACAGTTCTCCAACAGCGCGTGCAGTGGAATTTGCCTGATAGACTAGAATGGGAGCGAAGTGCTCCGCAGTAGGCTTCACCAATGCAGCGTTGCGCGCCATGGCGCTGGAGATTCGCTTCAGATCTATTTTTTGCGCGGAGAAGTAAAATAAATCACGAAGCTGTGTGGTTGGGACCAGCCACGGGACCTTAGGGAAGCGAAGTGAGGTGTTGTTTATTTCTTTTCTCAGTCTATAACATGCTTCATGAGTGTGTGACATCGCTGTGCTCATCATGAGAGCCTGTGGCTCTCCGGGGATCAGCCCTCCCCCTGCACGCCGCAGTGCTGCTCGGTGCGCACTTTCAATGGGTTTTGTCTGTCAGGGCAAGACCGCGGCACGGCGCTTCCGTGTGCCGTGGAATTTGGGGGTGAGGCAGGTCGGATAACAGTTGCTTGACATCGGTGCAAAGTAACGTGCCACATTTCCCTGTTAGTAATGGTAACGGCGTTGTAACGCATGAAAAGGTAATTAATTTGGGGCTCGGGCTTTGCAACGAGCCACTCTCCCCATAGCAAAGCTATGGGGAGAGTGGCTCGTGGCGTTCGTTAATTGTATTTTTCTTCATCTTGCAACCGCAAATTTTGATGTGTATCTAGTCCCAGGGCTTTGAGAAAACCCCCACAAATCATACATCAAAACGTGCGGCTCGGTCCCGATCGGTGTGCTATGACTTTTATAAGAATTTCGCAAAAAATATGGCCGACTTATTCGCGAAAAACTGCGAAAAAAGTCCCTTTGAAAATGAATGTGTTTTAATGATTGTTTTATTCATCATAAATAAGCATATAAGAAAAGGATTAGTAAATGTTTTACTCATTATTAATAAGCATATATGTGAAGGATTAGTGAATGTTTTACTCATCATTAATAATCATATTAGTAAAGGATTAGTCAATACTGAATTCATCATTAATAGAGCATTTTTCTGACATAAATAATCAGTAATAACTCATTTATAGACACACTTATAAATGTGTTACTCATCATTAATCAGCATATTAGTAAAGGATTAGTCAATACTGAATTCATCATTAATAGAGCATTTTTCTGATATAAACAATCAGTCATGACTCATTTTTAGACACACTTATAAATGTTTTCGAATGAAAGTTTTTTGATTTGCTACTAGTCATAGGGTTTTGAGAAAAGCCCCACAAATTATATATAGTCAGCAAGTACTCAAATCTCCCCTGCGTCGACCCAAAGTCTCTGATCAGAGTGAAGGAATCAATAGAAATTCAAACGATTTCTGCCTGGCAGACCTGATTTCTTAACTCCCAAAAGGTGCTGTCACTTAGCTAATCAAGCCACACAGGACCAAAACTCATGAATAAAGTCAATTGCAATCTTTACAGTGTTACCTCATTACTTACCAGTGTCACTGTCCCAGCTACATAGTGTAGCTAAAATTTGACTTCAATTAGCCCAGAATGAGGTTGGGCGCATGAAGCACAAATATGTGCATGTGTGTATTTGGGTTAAAAGGAAATAATCTTCACACAGAATCTCCACCAATAAACACATAGTGTGTGTTTATGTGTTTAACTGCATGCAAAGCGTGCATGTCTTTGTGTGTTTGTATGTTTATAAAGACCATTGGAGCTCAGTTTAAACAAGTTCCCCACTCATAAAGTGCATGGTGACATCAGTCTGTTAGGGAAGGCAAACACCTACAGGTATATCAAGAACACAGCTCAAGTTCAGGTGCCAGGTGTTGATCATCAGCTAATCAGGACACACATGATTAAACACATGAATAAAGTCTCCTGCCATCTCCAGAACTATCCCAGCATGTCATCCAACTGAAATGCTGCTTGAGGCTGGCCTGTATTTAAAAGATACAGCCCGGCAGCGGCCCGAGCCCCACTCACGATTCCCGCGGTAATTGTCTAGTTAGATTACCAGTTACTGAAAAAAATAACACCGTTAGTAACGCCGTTATACTCTAACGCCGTTATTACCAACACTGGTTCCAGTTGTAGTCAGAAGTAGGAATTTTGAGCTCCAAGCAGGGAACTGCAACTGGAACGTCCCTCAAAGTCAGAATTTCCTACTGAGAACTCGGTGAAACCTCGCCACCCTCAGGTTGACAATCAAAGATGGATTCCCCCAGTGTTAACAGTTGTTTAGCTCCTGTGATAATCAATTTATTTGCACTTTTGACTGGGGTGTGTTGCTCTAGATCAGCTGTATTGTATTGTTAGACTTATATTTACAAAAATGCTGCCATAGTGATAATCACATTCTTCATGTGATATTTGTGAACAACAACGCAGGGCGTGCTAACAACAGCTATCAATTGCCTGGTAGATCGGCATGTTTTTTTCCGACTTCAACTGTAATGCTGATAACTCTGAGATGATGTCACTCCCAGTTCCGCGGTTACTGGAACGCAGCATTACGACAGTCGCCGCGCGGGCTCATGGGTAGCAGTGTTTTACGTTGCCGGTAATAGATTCTCCTCACAGTCCCTTTAAGATCTCAAATTTTTTCAATGTAAAGTTATTTCTCAATATATGAAATTTGACAGATATATATCAAAACAACATTCAACTGTTTGTATTGTAACATTGTAGTTGTTCCATAAATTTCCTCAGCATGAAAACCCGTAAATAAAATGAACCACAACTTAATAAATTCCATAAATTGGGTTATTCAGCCCTCACTTTAACTTTAGGGCAGTTTAACAATGGGTTCGACAGAGCTGTAAATAAAAAAGAAAGCATTTACATTAAAGGGAAACTCCGGTATTTTGACACCTGGACCTTATTTTTAGGTTTGTGCATGCTCATATACTCACTCGGACAAACATCGTGCAGCTCGGAGACTTTATGATAACACTGGCGATGGATGAAAAAATATAGCCAAAATGAGCGATTTTGCAGAGATTATGTTCCGCGCTGAAGCTCCTTATAGGGCAAAATCGCTCATTTTGGCTATATTTTTTCATCCATCACCAGTGTTATCATAAAGTCAGCTCATCTACCCTCTTCAGGTGGGTCAGCTGACCTGGTAAACAAACTTTTGATGACGTCATAGCCGCGCGACACAAAGGTACAGCTGACCTACTTTTAGCCGGCATTGCTGAGCAACATGGCAGAATATTTATCTGATGCCGAAGAGTCAGACTACGACGACCGGTTTGAGTCTGAGTACACGGACGAGGAGCTCCATGAGAGAAGAATGGAGAGGGAGAGAGACGAACAGCTGGCTCGAGAACAACAAACAGGAGCACGTCCACGACTCAATGCTAACTGGCATTGCGCTTGTGGACAGTGTTCGCCTATAGCAACAGAAGAGGAGTGTGTTAGCTGCTCAGAGTGGGAATTGAAACTGGCTGACACGCGTATGGATCTATCCAGGAATATATGTCTGACTACTCTGGAGGATTTCTCTGCAATGACAAACCGGGCTGTGGTAGAGACGAGCGATTTTGCAGAGATTACGTCCCGCTGAAGTTCGTTGCCGTGGCCCCGGCTAAGTGCGGCTACAACGGTTGGATCTAAATAACTTCTGAAGGACTCCGAGCTGCACGATGTTTGTCTGAGTGAGTATATGAGCATGCACAAACCTAAAAATAAGGTCCAGGTGTCAAAATACTGGAGTTTCCCTTTAACGTTACAAAGTACGAGGAACCGACCTGATAATGATAACTGACGCACATTAAAATGTCAAGCTAATACCATCTTAAACACAAGGCTTATTTACCTGGACCAGGTATCCTCCTTGTCGCATTTGCTGCCATCACCAAATGTTAAAGCCATTTCTTTTCCTGTGTTTCTGGCTGCAGATGACTAGTAGCCATTGGACACAGGCGTGCTAACAGTGCTGAATGAATCCTTTGTGGTTGTAGATATGAGGCTATCAAAAATTGTACACTCTTCAGCTTTAAGAAAAATTTTGTGCGTCACCAGGTGCTTCCTCAGATTTGAAGTATTTCTGCCACTGGCCTTACACTTGGCGTCACAAATATTGCAGCGAGCATAATCTGCATCACATTTAATAAAGCAGAGCCATACTTTCGAGCAATTTCTCTCAGCCATGCTTGCTTTGTTGACTGAGCCCACAGCTACTGACGTCATTGCGCTATTGCTGTGCTGCGTTCAAGTCTGGTATGGAAATTCACCTACTCTACCCAATAGTATGCCTGCTTCTTCCACTCCCTCACAGTCACAAGATGTGTTTAGGTACCTAAACATGACACCGTTTGATTTTACGTGAATCGGTACTCGGTAGTACCTACAGAATTCGGTCGGTACCCCTGAAAGTACTGAATTCGGTACCCATTCCTACTAGAAGCCCGACCGATATGGGATTTTTGGGGCCGATGCCGATACAGATACTGGGGGCAAAAAAAAGCCGATTTCCAATATATCGGCCGATTTCCAATATATCGACCGATATCCGATATATCGGCTGATATATATAATAAATTCATTGATATACACAGGATATATACTGTATATCAACACAAATTTTTATAATACCCATATGATTCAAGACAGAGACTGAGCACTATAAATTAAAACAAGGAACTTTAATTATAAAACTGTCAACATAAGAACTGTAGTGTAAACCAATGATAAATAAGAACAAGCTGTAAACACACTAATAAATAAAGAAGTCAAACTTTAAACACAGTAAGTAGAAAAAAAGTCAAACTGTAAACAAACAATGATAAATAAAAAAGTCAAACTTTAAACACAATGATAAATTCAAAAAAGTCAAACTGTAAACACAAGCCCTGGCTGAAACTCGCGCCACAGATGTTGCGTCCAACACCCGAGGAGTCCTTGGCAAAATGGCTCCACACCTTACTCTTCCCCTCTGCCTGTGTAATGAAAACATACATTTAATGCATTTTAATAATAAGCATAGAATTTGATATCATAGTTGACAATTTTAAAATAAAAACAAGTATCTGCATTCAACTGAAAGTGATAAAACACAGGCTAATGGGAGGTGTTGTTATACTAATACATTGTTTTTAAAAGGCTCGGAAACATTTTAGCAATATCAATTAATCATATTTACTAGCTATTGAAAAGTTCCATCTTCCATTTAATGCATGGGACTAAACTAGATTTTAAGTAACAATGTAGCTGCTTTCAAAGCATGCAATAAATGCAATTAACACAAAAAACATTGAAACATTTTCAAAAATTATTTCAATGAAGACAGTAACTTTTGAATTTATAAGCCCAGGTTAATCCTGCATGGCATTATGAAATGAGACACTGTGTGCCTTATAGTATATAACGTGTGAATTAACAGTAGCATTTAGCCTATCTCTGTTTATTTAATAAAAAAGCAACCAACAAGACGTTAAAACGCCGTATTAAAGTCTTACATTAGATAATGGTGGACGTGTGTATTAACAGTAGCATTTATCCCTGTTTATTTCACAAACAAAGGAACTTTCGCGATGTTAAAACGCCGTATTATAGTCTTACATTAGATAATGGTGGACGTATGTATTTGCATTTATCTCTGTTCATTTCATAAAAAAGTAACTAACACGATGTTAAAATGCCATATTGTAGTCTCACCTTAGATAACGGTGGACGTGTGTATTGACAGTAGCACTTATCTCTGTTCATTTCACAAAAAAGCAACTAACACGACGTTAAAACGCCGTATTATAGTCTTATATCAGATAATGCTGGACGTGTGTATGTACTGTTACATACATCTTTTTTTATTTCACAAAGATGCAACTTACACGACGTTAAACATTGTTGCACACTCTTTAAAACTTCCGTGAAAGAAAACTTGAATGCTCTCCTTCGCATGTCTTAACAGCGTGATTTTGTCATGGAGCACTAAAGTGTAGAGTTATTTTGTTTTGCAAAGTCACAGCTTACCATGAAGTAAATGAAATTGTTGCCGTCCTCTTCACTGTAGCTGTCTGACTGAGTGAGGGAGAGGAGAGGCTGCATGGTCTGCGTGTGAGGGGGAGGGGCCGGGCACTCGAGCAGCGTGAGGCCCAGCATACAGTCTCACAGGAGCAGGAACGACAGAATCTCCGCGGATTAAAAACTTACATACAGGACTGAAGCCTCAGGTGTAAGTTCAGGGTCTGGCTCTGGGGGTTCAGATTCAGCTCTCCACAGCAGATGCATGGAACTGCAAACAGCATTACAAGAGAAGGAGGAGCTTAACAACAAGCTTGTAGATCTCCTGAGTATGGCAGAGAAAGCCATTGAAGGCCAAGAAAAGAGTACTGAGAACAGTGAATTATGTTCTAAGTTTGAGACATTTACATATAATTGTACATTTTGGCCGATGTTGATTAATCGGTGACAGGCTATAATCGGCCCAATTAATCGGCCCGCCGATCAATCGGTCGGGCTCTAATTCCTACTATAGGTGTATCAACCATGGATATGGAGATCATGCTAATATCTACATTAACAGCTATAATGATAATGGGAATGAGATGTTCCTAATGCAATGGCCAAATATGTGTCATGTTTGTAATTGTAGTAATTGAGGCTTCGTGGCTCCACAGCAGCAGGAAGTCTCCACAGCAGCAGGAAGTCTCCACCAAGGATCCCAGGCCACCTATAAGACAAGAGCCAGAGACGAGTACAGGAGCAAACAAAAGGGGCAAAAGCAGATATTGAGAGAGAGTGAGAACACCTGCAGTCAAAGGGGAAAGGTCAAGGTCTTTTAGCCATACAAACATCCCTTATTTGTGACTATAGAAGAAAACTGATTTACGTTGAACTTTACACAGAAATCTTCAAGACCTTTTTCGGAGGTCTTGAGGCAAAGATCAGGAAGCCCCATGTACATCCTTTGGCTGCAAATGCAGTACCTTAAGAAGGCGGTATAGGATTTTATTTCATTCATACAACATTACAACATTTCCTCTCTTTAACTTTTTGAAGAGTAATCCTTTTATATATTCTCTAAAGTGAAAATTTCTTGATGATGAACCCCCATGTTGTAAAGGAAGTTATCAACATTATGACATAGAAATGCTAAAACAACAATAATAAATCATTTAAAAATGTATATTCTACTTCATTATCATGTTCTTGTTATTTCTACCTCTTCCAAGGAGGCTATGTTTTTGCAGGTGTTTGTCCATTTGTTTATCTGTCTGTAAAATAACTCAAAAAATTCATTCAAGGTTTTTATTCAATTTTCAGGGAGTGTTGGTCATGGCACAAGAACAAACTGATTATATTATTGCAGTGAGCTGAATAGGGATGTGGATCTAGGATTTTGTCAAGGATTTTTTCTAACATTGCAAGACAGGGCAGTTACCCACATTTTTAAATAATAACTAATTACAGTGTCAGAAATGTAGTGGCAAGGGTTTCTGCTCTCGGACCACTTCTAGTTTAATTTATTTGAACAAAGAAAATCGTTGAAACAGTTGTACAGTCTTTAGCAGAGGAAAAATAGATTTTCTGTTTGAAAAATAACTCCACCTTGAATAACTTTTTGAAATGTATTAAAATAATATGTTAGCATCTTTTCCTGAACCTGCAGGTCCCTAAAGCTGTGCATTTAAGAACATGTGTTTTTAAGAGACTATTATTTATTTTATTAGAATTTTTAGTTGTGGTACCAAAGCAGGTATTGAATTTCAAAGTTCATTACTTGTATTGTACCAAAATAAAGAACAGATGTAGTAGCATGGCAACTTTGACAAGAACAGAGTACAAGCTACTAATAGTTAACTTTGTCAGTAAGGCTCCTCCCTTAATAATACATCACCACTGTGTCCAAACATAAAGGTGGTCAAATGTGTCTTCATGTCATTTCCAGAAATGTGGGACAGGGGAGAGTCCAGTGGGAGTGTGGAGTGATATTTGGGAGGAAGAGGAGGAGGACTCAAGGAGGTGTCGAGTTGTTACTGTTGCATCACGGTAAGTCTAAAGATTAGCCAAAAATATAAGCTTAAAAACCTTAAATGATTGACTTTACTTTGTGCTAGCTAGACACTGTAAATCATCAGGAAGTTCTGAAAATTGTAAATATATTTAGGGTTTCCTCAGTATTATGACTTCATATGTTTGGTGTTTGGTAGACACAAGCACAAAAACATGAGCAAATCAGCCTTGGATGTGTGCAGGTATTAGATGTTTCCTGTTGCAGCTTCAGCATGTTTATTGTCTGTTACAGATTTCACAACCACAGAAACCTGCAGCTGTGTTTCATCAACAATAGTGAAAGTGAAGACGAGGAGGAGGCAACCAAAAAGGTCATTCACTATTCCGATACATGACTATGCTTTTGACTTCTGCACTACACAGTTGGTGTGTGGTTTTAGATGCAACCAGCATCTGTGTTGTCTGAGTAGACTTTACTCTGACTCTGTCACTCTTTTAAACAAGTACTGGTAAAAACCCAGTTATGACTCTGTTCAACTGGGAAAAAACTATTATTTCTCTGTGTACAATCTTCCCCAGAAAACTTTTGTTTTCTTTTTATTAAGTAAAAAAAAAATCCTTTGTAGTTATGTACTGCTTTACTCCCCTTTGTGGAGGTTTTGGGGACAAAAAGAGCGAAATGCGATTTTTGAATAGGCGTCTACGAAAGTTTACAAAACCTGTATTCATTATCTTAACTGACCTACCGTACTGCACCATCTCCTCCAGCTTATCCATAGTCAGGTCATGGGGGCAGCAGCCTAAGCAGGGAAGCCCAGACCTCCCTCTCTCCAGCCACCTCGTCCAGCTCTTCCCTGGGGATCCCGAGGCGGTCCCAGGGCAGCTGCGAGACATAGTCTCTCCATCATGTCCTGGGTCTTCCCCGGGGCCGCCTGCCAGTGGGACTTGCCCGGAACACCTCACCAGGGAAGCGTCTAGGAGGCATCCTAATGAGATGCCCGAGCCACCTCATCTGGCTCCTCTGAACGCGGAGGAGCAGTGGCTCTACTCAGAGCCCCTCTGGGATCACCAGGCTTCTCACCCTGTCTCTAAGGGAGAGCCTGGACACCTGCGGAGAAAACTTATTTCAGCCCATTGTACTCACGATCTTGTTTTCACGACCCACAGCTCGTTACAGTATGTGAGGATAGGAAGGAAGATCGACTGGTAAATCGTTAGCTTCACCTCCCGGCTAAGCTCCCTTTTACAACGACAGACTGGTGTTGAGCCCGCATCACTGCCGACGCCGCACTGATCGGCCTGTTGATCCCCCGATCCATCCTTCCTCCGCTCGTGAACAAGAACCAGAGGTACTTGAACTCCTCCACTAGGGGTAGGATCTCGTCCCCGACCTGGAGAGGGCACTTCACCCTCTACCGGGCGAGGACCATGGATTTGGATTTGGAGGTGCTGATTCTCATCCCAGCTGCTTCACACTCAGCTGCCCCTCGAGGGAAATGGTCGAATGCCTTCTCCAGGTCCACAAAACACATGTAGACTGGTGTGGCAAACTCCCACACGCCCTCGAGCACCTGATAGAGGGTATAGAGCTGGGTCACTGATCCACAACCAGGACGAAAACCACATTACTCCTCCTGAATCCGAGGTTCGACAATCCGACTGACCCTTGTCTCTAGTACTCTTGAATAGACCTCATCGGGGAGGCTGAGGAGTGTGATCCCCCTGTGATCCCCCTCTAACCCCCAATTTCCACCGCACGCGAAAGAGCTGCACTGCGCCGCGGCCGCGATCTTGCTCCGAATCTCAAAACCCACTGGAAGCGGTGCGCCGCGGTGCGCCACGGAGCGCCACGGAGCGCCGCGGAGCTCAATCCGGAGGGGGAGGGCTGATCCCCGGAGAGCCCTGGCTCTCATGAGAATAGCGATGTCACACGCTCATAAAACATGTTATAGACTGAGAAAAGCAATAAACAACACCTCACTTCACTTCTCTAAGGTCCCTCTGCTGGTCCCAACCACACAGCTTCGTCAATTTTTCAACTTCTGTCCGCCTATATCCGTGTAGAAAGACTATGGTGTCATGCATGCAGTGTTATATATTGCTGTACCTCTACAATTCACTTTTCTTCGTCCATGGTGTCGTGTTGTCTCTGGGACCCTCTGACCGACTGCTGACCTGAAGCTCATGCTTCCGGTTTCGACGTAATGACAATTAATTGAGGAAAATTACGTGCAAAAGTCCGTGCATTGTGTTTTATTATGAAACTTCCGGTTACTCCACACGGTGACTTCCGGCCAGGTGCTTTCTTAATGACTCTGAATTTACGAGGTTTGGAAGCGGCCGCGCAGAAAATAGACCTGAAGAGGGCGCCAGGCGCCGGCGCTTCAGGATCCCGGCGCGGCGCTTTAGCGTGCAGTGGAAATTGCCTGATAGACTACAATGGGAGCGAAGTGCTCTGCAGGACGCTGCGCTGCGCGGCGCGGTGCTTTCGCGTCCGGTGGGAATTGGGGGTAAGTTGGAGCACATCCTCCAGTCCCCTTTCTTGAAAAGGGGGTCCACCACTCCGGTCTGCCAATCCAGTGGCACTGTCCCCGATGTCCATGCGATGTTACAATGTCGTGTCAGCCATGACAGCCCTGCCATGGCTGACACGGGGCCCTGCCACCGAGAAGCTTCTTGACCACCTCGGCAACCTCAGCTCCAGAGATAGAAGAGCCCACCACAGAGTCCCCCAGGTCTGCTTTCACACAGGAAGATGTGCTGGTGGAATTAAGGAGGTCTTTGAAGGAGGGGCACTCGTGTGTAGTAATGGAGTAGACGTGTTTCGGGACGGCTCTGCACTCTTCCTTATATTTGATGCTTTAAAAAACGTATCCAGATTCATTTCATCTCTGTTTAAGAAAGTGGAATGTAGGTCAACTTCCAGACAGTGTTTTTTGCATCATGCCTCCCAAGAAAGACCGCAGCCTGAGGGTGGCGTCTCAGTCTAATCCATCGGCCGCTAGTAACGAGGCTATATTAATCACCACTGCTAATCAAGGCCCTGAACTGGAGAAAGTTTGCCATCTCATGACCGACTTAAAGAAGTTCATGGAAGGTCACCTTGACCCTTTCAACACTTCAGAAGGAACACCGTGAAACTAAACAGCATATGGACGACATGGATGAAGCATTAACAACAAATGGCACTCGGATCACGGCGCTGGAAGCTACTTGCAACGATTTACAGGTGGCTAACGGTACTTTAAGGGCCAAGCTGAACGATTTGGAGGGACGTTCTCGAAGATTGAATATTAGGATCGTCGGCATCAAAGAGGGGCAAGAAAATGGTCATCCTTCTGAATTTATGTCACGTCTTATCCCGCAACTTCTCGGGGATAACAATTCAGCACAATTTCAGCAAACCTGTCAAAGTAGATTGTGCACAACGCTCTTTGAGACCTAAACCATCCCCTAATGAGCGTCCACGAGTTATCATTGCCAAGGTGCATAATGACCGCGACGTAGGGAACATCCTTTGGCTCGCTCATCTACATGCACAGCTGCAATACCAGGGGCAGAGAGTCTCCATATACCCGGACTACACCACCGTGGTTTCATCCCAGCACCAGTCCTTCAACGCTGTGAGGAAAAGGCTTACTGACGCTGGCACCAAATGCACTCTCTGCTTCCTAACCAAACTCCATGTGATCTACAACAACAAGACCACCATCTTTAAATCTCCATCTGATGCCGAACAGTTTGCCAACTCTCTAAACTCTGTTCAAGACACTTAACCTGTGGCTGTGATTCTTAGCCTTCTCAGGATCATTAAAAATGTCTCATGCAACAAATTTTCTGTTATCACAATTAAAACTATATAAACCTAAACTATTTAGTTGACTGTCTCATCACATACCCCAGTATGTCTTGTAAGCTGTTCAGTCCAAAAAAATTTAAGAGGGTTTTTTCGAGATACTTTTTTTTTTTTTTTTTCCTGCAAATACCTTGTAAATATCAGTGATTTGTGCTCAGAAGTGTTGCTTTATGTTATGTGAAGGTATTAACACCAGCACTTTAAGTTGACTTAAAATATTCAAACTTGCATATCATTTTTATCTGGTGTGTATTTCATTTATTTTGGTTAGCTAACCACTCAACCTTCTCATTTGCCCTTAAGTTCTGGGACATGTTATGACCACCATCAGCTTCCCCTTTGGGTACTGTTAAATATATTTTCCCTTCTATTCTGGAGGAGTAGCGGTGTTGGCTGTATAGTTTTATTAGCAGACTATGTTTTTTGGGCTCTGTTACCCAGCAGCCTCCTGAGTAATTAGTGGGACGCACAGCCTGTTCATGTGCTGCTTTTTTGGGTATGGTTTGGGTTATTGTTTTGCTTGGATGTATGCCACACTGCCAGCTGTATAGCTTACCATGTCAGCCATGATCCATTGTATCGCTTACTTTTTAAATGCTGGATGATAAATCCAGGACAGGTGTAAGTCCTATTACCATAACTTCTTTGAACTTTAGAGGCCAAAATGAGATAGGGTGGAGAACAAAAACTGCCACTCCACCCTATCAAAAGCCTTCTCCGCATCCCGAGAGATGGCAGCAATGGGAACATTTTGGGACTGGCTCAGCCACATTAAGTGCAGCAGGAGTCTGACATTATCAGTTGAAGTTCTATCTTTCATGAAACCAACCTGATTGTGGTGAATGATACCTGGTAAAACACTAAAATTTTGGTGAAAACCTTACAGTCTAGACTGGGTAGACTTATAGGTCTAAAATTGGAGGGGTCTGCTTCCTCTTTCCCTGATTCTGGAATTAGTGAAATTATAGCTTCATTGAAAGTTGGAGCAACAAGACCCTTGTCAAACATCTCTTGGTATACCCTCTGTATACTGGTACAACAATATCTGCAAAAGCTTTATAATATTCTGATGGGAGTCATAGTCATAGCCCGGTGACTTCCCATTTTTTGTGGAAGAGTTTGCCTTCCTTATTTCAGACTCATTTATAGGTGATTCCAGTCCGGCTGCCTCTTGCTGTTGAAACTTGGGTACATCTATTTTAAGGAGAAACTGCTCTGATTCTTCTCGTGAGGTGTTGAGAGCTATGGATGATGTATGTAACTTTTCTTAGTATTTTTGGAATATCCTATTTATATCATTGGCTGCAAAAAATGTTTATCCCCCTGTTTTATCACTGGTATAGTATTATTTGAGATTTTTTCCCTCAAATGTTTAGCTAATAATTTCCCCATTTTCCCCCACCCTCATAAAAGTTTGATTATAACCTAAAAAGGCCATATTCTGCTTTTCTATTATATACCTCATGTAGTGAGTATGTAAGTTTACAGAGTTCCTGATTTTACCATCAGAGAAGTTTTTAGACAAATTTTAAACAAGTTTTAAACTTCAGTGCTACCAATGTTTACTTCAAAAAGGACTTTTAAATCCTCTTCTATTGTCTTTCTAAAGTCGAGTCTGACAGTAATCCAACATTTAGTCTCCATCTACCTTTCATCCGGGCCTTTAGATTAGTGTTAATAGTTAATTCAACTGCCGCATGATCTGTTATGGAAATGGCCTTTATATCACAATGAGCCACACTGTCTGCTAGGGAAGAACTTCGAAAAAAATCAATCCGAGAAAATGTTTTACAGCAGTGGGAGAAAAAGGTAAAATCCTTAACATTTGGGTTTATCAATCTCCATATATCTATTAGTCCTACATCTCTGTTCAACATACTGTATGCGAGGCCTCTCTCCTTTGTTAGGGGGTCTGAATGAACTTTTATCCAATACTGGATCCATTACTTCATTAAAGTCCGCAGCTAGGATAATTTTTCCCTCTGTCTCCCAGAATTCTATTAACCTCATGATAAAAACTGGGGTCACCCTTGTTGGGTGCATAGATGTTACATAAAACCAGGGGCACTCCCTCTAATACAGCTTCAGCACAAATCAACCTTCCCTCTGAGTCCTTAGTTTGCTTTAACAAAGCAAAACTTAAGTTTTTAAGAACCAGAATCAGGACACCATTACGTTTGCTTGAAAATGAGCAATGGAACATTTGTTCCACCGAGTCCCACCTTTTAGCTGTCAGTCCTATATCAGCTATTGTGGCTTGTAGGGGATAATTAATTATTTTAAACATGGAAGAGATATACTTTCTTTTTCTTTTCTTAACTGTAAAACATTAAATCGTATCCTAGGTTTCTTTCCTTGACAGATAAAGCAAGAAATGTATTTACCCCACTCCCTAAATTGGTCCTCATTAACCTCAACTGGTAATGTTCAAAAAATGTATAATAACCTGGGGAGGAAGTTCATTTTTATAGCACTTATCCTAGAACTCAGTTCTAGGTAGGGGATGAGGCTCCACCTTTGAATATCTGATTTGATTTTTGAAGATATAGGCTCATAATTATCTTAAAATCAATTTGGAATGTATGTTGTTTGTGTAATTCCTAAATAATTCATTTCATTAGCTTCCCATTTAGGGTTGTATTTGTTCATTAAGTTTTTTGAGGCAGAAAAATTTAAAGTCATAGCCTGTGTTTGTAATATATTGAGTTTGTAGCCTGATAGTTTGCAGTATTCTGTCAAGATGGTCATCAAACTTTCAAACAAGGACTCTGGTTCTTCCAGACAGATTAGCACATCATCAGCAAAAGTGCCACTTTCTGTTCCATCCCTGCCACATTAATACCCTTTATTAAATTACTAGAGCTCAAATGAAGAGTGCAAAAAGGACCTGCGTGAAGCTGGCCCCCCACCCCACGCAAAATTTCGGGAAAATAGTCCATTTCGTTAGTGCTTCGTTTGTGCTGGTTTGTGCTGTAAAAATTGTCGTTTGTGCTGCTATGGTTTTTAAGTTATTACGTATTATTTTATAGGTCATCCAGAGTTCACCCAGCTTCCCATTTCCTCCAAATGGACCCGAAATGGTGCCGTTTGTTAGTGCTTCGTTTGTGCTGGTTTGTGCCGTAGAAAGTTTTGTTTGTGCTGCTACAGTTTTACAGATATTACACATTTTATTTTCTGGTGATGACGTCATCCAGCCCCCCATTTCCTCCAAATGGACCCAAAATGGTGCCGTTCGTTAGTGCTTCATTTGTGCTGGTTTGTGCCGTCAAAACTTTTTTTTTGTGCTGCTACGGTTTTATAGATATTACACACTTTATTTTCCAACGATGAAGTCACGACCGGAAATGCTCTCGTGCTGCTGCTCTTCATTTGTTTTGGTTGCGCTCACACAAGGATCGGCTCGCGCGGCCACGCCGAGTGGATCGCTCATCTGGATTTTAATTCCATGTACCTTTGTATGTTTCTGTGCATTTTTCAAACTCAGAGCAGCTGGGGTAGCACGTAAAAAAACTTTTGTACTACGGCCAAACAGCATGAATATTGTCCCGTATTTCGAAACGTTACTATTGAATATGACACGGAGGTGAAACAAAACAGTCAAATCAACAAATACAGACCTTCACATTTAAAGCTGTTTGTCCAAAAAGTTTTTAACATATTACTACTTTCAGTCCGGTCAAATATCAAGGAGAGCTTTGATATTTTTCTCATTTCTGATTAAAAAAAACCAAACCTGTGATAGGTGACAAAAATCTCCCACAGGATTCTCTCTCTGGTGTCTGACTGTCATCCTGGAGATTTTCACTAGATTTTACCGAACAGTTTCTAAGTAGTTAAAGGTTAATTCTGATCAAATTTTTCATGTTTACTATTATTATTTTAATCTGTGATAGAAAAAGGTCCGGATTGTATTTCCCCTGCACCTTGACTGTCGTCCTGGAACTTTTGAATAAATTTCATATATATATATATATATATATATATATATATATATATATATATATATATATATATATATATATGTGTGTGTGTATATATATATATATATATATATGTATATGTATATGTATATGTATATGTATGTATGTATATATATGTATATATATGTATGTATGTATATATATATATATGTATATATATATGTATGTATGTATATATGTATATTTATATGTATATACATACATACATATATATATACATATATATGTATATACAGTTGTGCCCAAAAGTTTACACCCCCCATCAGAATTTCAGATTTTTTGGCCTTTTCTCAGAAAATATGAATGGTAACACAAAAACCTTTCTGTCACTCATGGTTAGTGGTTGAGTGAAGACATTTATTGAAAAAAAGATTAGTTTACTCTTTTTAAATCATAATGACAACAGAAACTTCCAAATTGACCCTGTTCAAAAGTTGACACCCCCCAGTTTTTAATACCTTGTATTTCCCTCTTTAACATCTATAACAGCTTGAAGTCTTTTGTGGTAGTTGTGGATGAGGGTCTTTATTTTCTCAGATGGTAAAACTGCCCATTCCTCTTGGCAAAAAGTAAATTCTTGGGCTGTCTTGCATGAACTGCACGTTTGAGATCTCCCCAGAGTGGCTCAATGATATTGAGGTCAGGAGACTGAGATGGCCACGTTAAAACCTTCACTTTATTCTGCTGTAGCCAGTGGCAGGTTGATTAGGCTTTGTGTTTTGGATCATGTCGTGTCGGAATGTCCAAGAACGTCCCATGCGCAGCTTCTGGGCCGATGAGTGTAAATTTTACTCCAGTATTTTCTGATAACATGCTGCATTCATCCTTCCATCAATTTTGACCAATTTTCCTGTGCCTTTGTAGCTCACACATCCCCAAAACATCAATGATCCACCTCCGTGTTTCACAGTAGGAATGGTGTACCTTTCATCATGGGCCTTGTTGACTCCTCTCCAAATGTAACGTTTATGGTTGTGGCCAAAAAGTTCAATTTTGGTCTCATCACTCCAAACATCTTTGTTCCAGAAGTTCTGAGGCTTGTTTCTGTGCTGTTTGGCGTATTGTAAACGGGATATTTTGTGGCATTTGCGTAGAAATGTCTTTCTTCTGGCGACTCGACCATGCAGCCCATGTTTCTTCAAGTGTTTCCTTATTGTGGATCTTGAAACATCCACCCCAATTTTTTTCAGAGAGTCCTGTATTTCAGCAGAAGTTATTTGAGGGTTTTTCTTTGCATCTCCAACAATTTTCCTTGCAGTTGGAGCTGAAATTTTTGTTGGTCTGCCTGACCGTGGTTTGATTTCAACAGAATCCCTCTCTCTCCCCTTCTTAATTAGAGTTTTAACAGTGCTTCTTGGCATTCTCAGTTCCTTAGATATCTTGTAAAATCATTTTCCTGTTTTATACAGTTGAAATATCTTTTCTCGCAGATCTTTTTGACAATTCTTTTGCTTTACCCATGACGCAAAAACCAGAAACTTCAACGTAGCACTGAGTGAAAGATGCACGTGTCTGTCAGGAGCTCTGAAACTCACACACAGATTACAAGCTAATAGATCACGGGTGAGGATGGTTACCTTTAGTAGACATTCAAACCCATTTGTGTCAAATTTTGTGCATGTTATCAGGCCAAAACTGCCAGGGGGTGTAAACTTTTGAACAGGGTCATTTTTGAAGTTTCTGTTGTCATTATGATTTAAAAAGAGTAAACTTAAATTTTTTTCAATAAATGTCTTCACCCAACCACTAACCATGAGTGACAGAAAGGTTTTTGTGTTACCATTCATATTTTCTGAGAAAAGGCGAAAAAATCTGAAATTCTGCTGGGGGGTGTAAACTTTTGGGCACACACACACACACACACACATATATATATATATATATATATATATATATAGATATAGATATATGTATGTATGTATATATACATGTATATATATATATATATATATATATATATAAATATATATATATATATATATATATATATATATATATATATATATATATATATATATATATACACATATATATACACATAAAGTTTTTGTTAGTATTTAATCAAATCAAAACAAATTGCCATGCTTTCATGTATAAGTCATATTTCATGATAAAATAAAATCGATTATAGGTGGCAAAAGATATTAGACCGGATCCTTCTTTCTCTGGTCCCAGACTGTCATCCTGGAGATTAACTATGAAACATGACTAAAATAATCAGGCATCTCAATGCAATTTGAACATATTACACCTAAAATAATGATTAAAAAAAAACTATAACTTTAATGCTGTTAAAAAGTTCAGAGACGACTGTCAAGAGAGCGGGGGTGCTAGAATCCAGTTTAAGACCCTTGTCACCTATCACAGATCCTTTCAAGCATATAACCTTTAACTACTTAGAAACTGTTCGGTAAAATCTAGTGAAAATCTCCAGGATGACAGTCAGACACCAGAGAGAGAATCCTGTGGGAGATTTTTGTCACCTATCACAGGTTTGGTTTTTTTTTATCAGAAATGAGAAAAATATCAAAGCTCTCCTTGATATTTGACCGGACTGAAAGTAGTAATATGTTAAAAACTTTTTGGACAAACAGCTTTAAATGTGAAGGTCTGTATTTGTTGATTTGACTGTTTTGTTTCACCTCCGTGTCATATTCAATAGTAACGTTTCGAAATACGGGACAATATTCATGCTGTTTGGCCGTAGTACAAAAGTTTTTTTACGTGCTACCCCAGCTGCTCTGAGTATGAAAAATGCACAGAAACATACAAAGGTACATGGAATTAAAATCCAGATGAGCGATCCACTCGGCGTGGCCGCGCGAGCCGATCCTTGTGTGAGCGCAGCCAAAACAAATGAAGAGCAGCGGCACGAGAGCATTTCCGGTCGTGACGTTATTGTTGGAAAATAAAGTGTATAATATCTATAAAACCGTAGCAGCACAAAAAAAGTTTTGACGGCACAAACCAGCACAAATGAAGCACTAAGGAACGGCACCATTTCGGGTCCAATCGGAGCAAATGGGGGGCTGGATGACGTCATCGCCAGAAAATAAAATGTGTAATATCTGTAAAACTGTAGCAGCACAAACAAAACTTTCTACGGCACAAACCAGCACAAACGAAGCACTAACAAACGGCACCATTTCGGGTCCATTTGGAGGAAATGGGGGGCTGGGTGAACTCTGGATGACCTATAAAATAATATGTAATAACTTAAAAACCATAGCAGCACAAACGACATTTTTTACAGCACAAACCAGCACAAACAAAGCACTAACGAAATGGACTATTTTCCCGAAATTTTGCGTGGGGTGGGGGGCCAGCTTCACGCAGGTGCTGTAGGCCTATCATACAGACACTAAATAATTTGAACAAATTTTTTGTGAAATTTAAATTTTTCAAGGACTTTATACAGAAACACCCACTGAACTGAGTCAAAGACTTTCTCTGCGTCTAATCCCACTATCATTGCCTAGTTTTTTCTTTTACTACCCGTTGTGTAATATGTGAAGTCCTTATATTTTCCAGAGCTTGCCTTTGTTGAATAAACGTGGTCTGGTCTAAATGTGGAAGGTCAGGTAAAAAATGTTAAAGTCTACGAGCTAGGATGGCTGTAAATAATTTATAGTCTAGATTGAGAACACTGACAGGATGATAGTTACCACACTCTAATTTATCTTTGTCTTCTTTGGGAATAGTAGAAATAACTGCCTCTCTCCAAGAGGGTGGTATTTCTCCACTTTGTAAGACTCAGTTAAAAGTATTGAGTAGCAACGAAGACAGTTGTTCTTTAAGATGCTTGTATCACTCAGTGGTAAACCCATCTGAGCCTGGAGACTTTCCAGTCTTTAATTTAGTAATGGCTGCGTTCAAATCTTGGATTGATATTGGCTTTATTAAGTATTCATTTTGTGTGTTGGTTATTGCTGGTAACTCCAGAGTGTTTAAAAAAGTGTCAATCGAGGATTCATCAGAGGCAAGTGGTTGTGAGTACAACTCTCTGTAGAAATGTTTTCTAATATTTTTTTAACTTTACATTCAGCAACTTTTGTTTGAGGATTTTTTTAATGAGTTCTTAAGAAATACACAACATAAAAATAAAAACAGATCAATCATGAAAATGAAAAAAGACAAAAAAAATTGTTCAGGTCAGTAAGTTACATGTGTTTTTTTTTTTTTACAATATTAATTATGTTCTATACATTTGCTGACATTATGTAAGTTCATACACATGCATATATAGATACATACATTTCAATGCATTCATACATATATGCACATGCCTATATCCAATTCATTTGAATCAGTTCATATGCCTAAGAACTAAATGTCATCATCTGTTTATTTAATATCCTCTCTTTTGTGATCTTGTTTTGTGTGTAATTCTGATAGTTGTGTTATGTTAAAAGGCCTCTTTTTTAGCATAACTGTTCTATTTCCTCCATTGCTTCATAAATATGTCCATACATGAATTTAGGGAAAAGGTTAGTCTCTCCATGTTATATATCTCATTCACAGTGTTAATCCATTTCTACTTTGTTGGGGGTTGTTTTAAAAACCACCTTCTTGTTAGCTCTTTTTTACTGGCTGCCAACATTAGTTTAATCAAGTACATGTCATTAGTATTAATTGTAGATGGGATATTTCCAAGTTATATTGTACTGAAATCATGTTTAAGCCTAAAACCCAGGATACGGTTAATATTTTCTACTATTTCTAGCCAGTAGGTCTGGATAATGGGGCAATCCTGGAAAATGTGGAAATGATCTGCCAGCAGGTTTCCACCTTGCCTCCAGCATTGTCCACTTCTTGGCTGATTTTTCTGTGGTGATTTCATTTTCAGAGTAATAAAAAAACAAATAATGTTTTTCCATGTAAATTCTCTCAGCTATCTGAGCTGAAGGTAGTTAATTGTGTTTTACATATTTTTAGCCAGTCCTCTTCCAGGATAATTATTCCAGCTTCTTTTTTCAATTTACATTTAATATACAGTGTAGAGGTTTTATTGTATGATTGCAAGCTGGCATAAGTCTTAGCTATCAATTTATTAGTCAGTTTATTTTTATATGCATCATTCATAATATTAATCAGGTCTGTGTTACAGTAGTCCAAACATTTAATCTTGCAATTGAAATAAGTTCTGATCTGAAGGAACCTGAAAAAGTCTAACTGATACTTGAACTTAAGATTCTGAAAAGTATTGATTTTTCCTCGATCAGAAATTAAGCTGTACGTTGTAATGCCTTCAGATAGCCAATGTTTATATCTACCATCCATCTGGGCAGATTTAAAATCTCTATCAAATGCAAACCATCGTAGTGCTTTAGTTTGATTTTCTAATTTTAATTCACGACAAACAGCAAACCAAACACTAAATGATGTTTTTGTTCAACAGTTTAAACTCTGTTTTTGTGTTAAATAAAGATTTCTATTTCCAAGTAGTGTCTGGAGGGGTATAACTAGTTGGCTTAAATCTAGGTGTTTCCATTTAGCACAGTAACAGGGGTTGCACCAATAAATTAAATATCTCAGCTGAGCTGAGTTGTAATATTTCTCCATGTTTGATAGAAATAATCCGCCCTTTTCTTTGGGAAGTTCTAATATATTATATCTTAAAGATACAGAGAAACGAAAATTTGTGGCCGAAGCCGAGTAAATATAAACGCTTGGCTGAATACCGAATACCGAATATCCAATGCGGAGGCAAAGTAGTTCACTATATTTTTTAATAGTGCATTAATAGCTTGGAGTACATTTTTAGACATGTCTTCAAAAGAAAGGAATTGTTTATTGAATATTATGACATTTTTTAATATTCCAGTAGCCTTTGCTTTTCAATTAAAGCCCTACAAAGTTTTTCATTCATATTAATCCTTCAAACAAAACAAAACATGCATTAAAAAAATACTAATGCATTGCAGTGGATAAACCAATAAACCGATAATACAATTAATAATTGTCCTTTTGACACAAGACAGCTTTAAGGCTGTCACTTTATATTCCATATTTGAATAACCGATCAAGTGTGGGAATAAATATCCGTAACAGAATTTAAAAAAGTATTTGAATGTAAAATTTTGAGTGTGGCGACAAATCAGGGCGCCTGGAGCAGTGGACCGTTCTGTCCAACAGAGGGCGCTGTGAGCGCAGCTTGACCGTCAGTCACATCCGGTGCTCTCTTGACCTCAGTAAACAAAGAGTTTCCACTCCAAGTGGACATTAACAGCTCTGAATAATCAAAGGCCGAATATGACTTTTTTTGCATTATTCGGCCGAATATATTCGGCCACCGAATATTCGGTGCATCCTTATTATATCTTACCTTTGGTTTGAGGCCTTTCCAAATAAATGAGGAGAACATTCTTTTCCACTCTATGAATTGTTTTGGTGGTATTTCTACGGGTATTGATTGGAAAAGGAAAATTACTCTTGGCAAAATGTTCAATTTAATTATGTTAATCCGATCAATTATACCAAATGGTAATAAAGTAAATCTATTTAAATCAGCCTTTATTTCTTTGGTAATTGTTAAAAAGTTAATGTCATAAATCTTACTTAAATCTTTTGGGATATTAATACCTAGGTATTTAATAATTTCATGGTCCCAACTAAATGTACAGATGTTATATGTTTGTATCATGGGTCTGTAGTTGTATAAGATAAATTGTGTTTTATGTATATTTAGTTTGTAGCCTGAATAATAGCCAAAAATATTGAGAATGGACAATAATTTAGGTTGGCTTAAATCAGGGTGAGACAGAGTGACCAATATGTCGTCTGCTTATAGGCAAGTCTTATGCTCTGTCTTACCAATCCATATTCCTGTTATTTCTTTATCTTCCCTAATTGCCTGCACTAATGGCTCAATGTACAAAGCGAACAGAGCCGGACTTAAGGGACATCCCTGCCTGCAGCCTCTTTCAAGTAACACAGCGTTAGATAAATGACCATTAATTTTTATTCTAGCTGTAGGTGAGTGATTTGTGTTTTTTGAAAGAAAGATTACTGAACTGCTAAATCCAAATCATTGCATTATTAAGCATAGATATTCCAAACGTACTGAATCAAATGCTTTTTCAGCATCAAGGCTGAGGACAACCGATTTATTCTTGCTTTTACTCATATATTACATTTTATGTAAAGCCCTTCTTATGATATCCTGTGTTTGTCTATTTTTAACGAATCCTGTTTGGTCTTCGTCCATTAAGTCTGGAATTATGTTTTCTAATCTTTTTGCAATTATTGAGGCATAAAGTCTGTAATAAAAAAATAAAATAAAATCTAAATTGAGAACAGATATTGGTCTGTGAAACTGCAGACTGTCTTATCTTTGCCCATTTTTGGAAAAAACTTAAATTATTGCTTGTTTCCAGGATAAAGGTATTGCACCCCCTTTCAGTGTGAAATTGAAACATTTTAAAAGAATAGGTGATAATATTGTTTTAAACTGTTTGTACCATTCTGCCGGGAATCCATCAGTACCTGGCATTTTTTTTGTTTAAGTTTTGATATAACATCATCTAGTTCTTTTTCTGTTATCTCACAAGACCTGACGTTGTTCTGTTTGGTATCGATTGTTGGCAGGTCTAATGAATTTAAAAAATTGACTATATTTGAGGGGTCATCTGCATCTGGTTGTGTTTAGAGGGCTTTGTGGTAGTCTTCAAAACAATTATGTATTTCTTTTAGTGTGAAACACATTCTACCAGAGTTTATATCTTTATCTTTCATTCTGTTGTTTCTTAATCTTCCAAGCTAATAGTTTCTTGCCTCTTGGTCCGGTGTCGTAATATTTTTGTTTGAGAAGTTTGGCCTTTAAAACCTCCCGACTATCAAATAGTTGATTTAGACTTTGTTTTGTCCATTTTATCTGATCTAGTAGTTAGGGTCATTACATTCCATGTGTTTTATTTCAAGACTTTTTCATTTCTGTGTTAACTCCTCTAATTTCTTCTGCCTTTTTTTTTTTTTTAGCTGAGGACACATAATGGGCTCTAATTTCGTAGACCAGGCGCAAGCGCAGGCGCACCTGCCCTGCACCGGTCTTCGCCGCGCGGACAGGGTGTGACCAGTGCACTTTGCAAGTTTCCTGCAGTGCCAACAGAGGCGCACTCAAGGTGCAGAGGAGCGCAGAGGAGAGCAGAGGAGCGCGTCCACGCCCACGTCTCTGCCTCTCTGCGCAAATGTCAGAGTAGGAGGAGAATAGACGTGAGTGGTTTTAACACAGCCGAGTGTTGTCTCCACCAATCAAATGAGCGCCTCTCTTGCCTTTAAATGCGCTGCGGCCGAGGCGCAGCGTCTGATTGGTCTGAATGATCGCTGCTGGAGACGGTCAGAGCTGCTGTCATTCAGCAGTTGAGAGAACAGACTGGCCATTGGGGCACGCATCGGAGGCCCGAAGTGCGTCACCGTGTGGGCCAGCTCCCAGGACAGATGTAATCTGTTCCTTTGTCATTATAGGAGTACAAAATTAAGAGACAGATATATACTCAGTATCAGATCTTAAGGGTGTTTATTGTTGACTTGTAAGATGTGCATCAAACTTCCAGCTGCCGTCAGGTTAAGTTTCCATAATGACAAACGGCTTTAATCCAACATCAGATGTGACGGGACAATTAATATAGATACAAATGTATATGCTGGTTCAGACGGTTACATGAAATAGTGATTGCTGTGATTGTTTATTGCATTAAAATGTGCCTGACACTCTGGAAACCTGCCTCTGACTCTGAGGCTTTGTTGACGTGTGCGCACATGTGCGCCTGTCACCAACTTACAGCTGTGGAGGGTGCGCTCCGCTTTGCGCAGAGAATAGACCAGGTTGGAGCTGGCGAGCTTTCAGCGCACTTTCTGCACTGTTTTTGGCACAAAATTGTCACTGCGCCAACATGAATCTGCCGACACCTCCCCCTGGAGCGCCGTCACACCCATCTCTGCACAGACGGTCTACCAAATTGTGAAATTGGCAGCGCAAGGCGGTGCGCCGCACGAAATTAACTCTGCGCTGGGTGCGCCAGGCTTGCGCCACCAAATTAGAGATTACCGCCTTGGCTGCATCCAATAGGTTACCTGTAGATACTGTATCATTATCGTTGTTTTCTATGTAATCTTTCAGTTCTTTTTCAATGAAACTTTTACACATTGGGTCATTCAATAAACTTGTATTCAACCTCCAGGTAGTATTTTGGACTAATGTATCCAGATGTAAGGACAGGTATACACCTGCATGGTCTGAAATTTCTTTTAATCCTATTTCACATTTTATTATTCTATGTCTCTCTAATTTGGGAATGAAAAAATAATCAATTCGCAAATGTACACAATGAGGGTGGGAAAAAAAAGTATACTCTCTCTTTGTTGCGTGCATTTCCCTCCAAATATCCATCAAACCTACTTCGAGAAGAAGTTTTTTGACAGTTAAGGTGTCTTTATCTTCTTTGTCAAGTTTGTAGTCAAGTGAAGGTTGTAATTGATATTCCAGTCCCCCCCACAGATGAGAACTCCCGAAGTCTCCTCAGCTATTAAATGAAACATTTTCTTAATAAATGTTTTATCATTACCAGGGGGTCTGTACACATTTAAACGTGTCACCATTTTCTGATCAATATACCCTTTTACCAGAAGATACCTTCCCTCGGGGTCTGTTATCTGTTTGGAGAGTTGGAACATTATTTTATTCGAGATCATTGCTACTCCTCTGGTTCGATCATGTTTATTAGGAGAATAAGTGTTCTTAAAACCTAAATGTTTTAATTTGTCGTGCTCCTTGTTGCATATATGAGTCTCCTGCCAAAAAAATATATGTTGGTTTTCCCTTTTCATTTTAGATAATAACTTGTTTCTTTTAATGGGATTATTAATGCCGTTAACATTCAAAGTGATTACGTTATATTCCTTATTTAACATTCTGTCCTTTGAATTTAATATTAATATGAATCTCTCTGATAGACCTAAGCACATAATAAAAGAATATTTGTGCAACATTACAAAACAAGAAAACACAAGTGACCTCCAAAAAAGAAGAAAACGAATATCTTCTATATGGGGAGGGGAGGCCTCTAAATAAGGGCCCCTCCAAGTGGGTGCCAACATTCTCATATGAGTAATATCAGAACACGCAGTAGTTGGAAAACAGCAGATTATATGTCCAAGCGTACAAGGTCTGAAGGGTTTTACATATGGTGATGGAAACTCAAAACACCTTAGATCTGATATCAGACTTAAGGAAACAGTCAAAATGAACATGCTGTCGGATTTAGTTCTATTTTATTTCTCTAAGTCAAACATTTTTGTCTGTGACTATCTACTCACGCTGCAGCTCAGACTTTACTCTCATTCATTATGTGCTGGAGTTCTTGTAATTTCTGTCGGGCTTGGTCCATGTTTACGGTCCAGTTCTGATTTCTCGTGGAGCCACTGGTCCCCCACGAATCCTCTCCAAATGTATGCGGGATTACAGGCGCTGCACTTGCCTGGAGTGTACCTAGGGATGTCCCCCAGAAGTTCTTCGTCGGCCACTCTTCCTTTCCTCTCCTCTGTCACCTTTTTAGCATTAATAAATGTTATGTTTTGTCTTCATAAAAAACTTGGAGTTTTGCAGGTGCCAAAGTTTGAAATCTAAGTCCCTTTTCTTTCAGCGTTTTCCTCAGCGGAGCATATTCTTTTCTTTTCTCAATTATTTCAGGTGGGTAATCATGATCGAAGTAGATAGAATATAGGTCTCCTTCAGAGGTGGAAAAAGTACTGAAAAATTGTAATTGAGTAAAAGTATCTTTACTTTGCTTAAATCCTACTCAAAGTAAAAGTAAAAGTACCCATCTATAAATTTACTCGAGTAAAAGTACAAAAGTACATCATTTAAAATGGAATTTGAGTAAAAGTTACTTAGTTACTTTCAGTTATTTAATGCAAAAAAAGGATGAGCCATAAATCAAATCCAGCACAAGTTGTTTTAATCAACTTTGAGGCATATTAAAGTACACATCCACACTTGTAAAAGCTCGGCTGAGCTCAGTAACATGATCCTCTTACTTCCTCACAATACAAGGACAACAAGGACAGTCACAACCTGTACTGTAAAGTGCAAACTATTTTCAGTCATATTATCCAACTGACAACACTCCAATTAGAATAAAGAAAATTAAACCAGAATCAAAGTATTCAAAACACAAAATGCACACAAAATAAAGTGCCCGCAGGATCCTGCTATAATTGACTTTCACTTCCGGGACACAGGGGTTTTCCGCCTGTATTTAATTTTTTTCACTATCAATATTGTACTCAGTAACAATAGGGGGTTCAAATGTAGTGAAGTAAAATACTTTGGTCAAAATGTAATTGAGTAAAAGTAAAAATTACATATTTCAAAAACTACTTAGAAAATTACAAATTACTCATAAAAAGTACTCAATTACAGTAATATGAGTAAATGTAATTCGTTACTTTCCACCCCTGGTCTCCTTTTTCCTCCATGCAGTGTTCAGCACAAGCTCCTTAGTTTTATAGGGGAGAAAAGAGGCAATTATGGATCTCAGAGTAACCTGAGGTGTTGGTTTTTCGGCCAGGTGATCTGTGGCAGCATTGTATTTTAAGATTGATGTCCGTGGATATTAGCTCTGATTTATTAAACTTCTCTAGAAACCCACAGGCATCGCTCCCTTCCGAAGATGCTGATATTATTCCTGTGTGTGCGTGTTTCCAAGTCTGTTAAGTTTGCCTGCATGTGCTTCTGTTGCTGCAGAGATTGGAGAAGCACGTCATTTGTGGTAGTATTCCAGTCTTCCACCTCTGCCACTCTGTGTTCAACTTCATCAAGCCTGCCTTGTGTGTTTCTCATCTCTGCCCCGATGTCTTTCAGCTTCTGATTAATTTCTTCTCTAAAACCTCGTAGCTCTTCCTTCATGTCTCTTTTGATTGTCTCACACACATCATGTAGTTCCTTTTTCATATCCGCGCGTCCTGCGCTGATTTCAACGTGTAGGCTCTGGCGGTGATACTGACGTGCAGGGTGGATAAATTAATCTGTCCATCAGTTTCACCTATGTTAGTAATTTCCCCAGTTTTGTAACCATTTCGTCACTGGCTGTGTTCTGAGTTTTCTGTTTCCCCATGCGATTTTTAGTAAAACAAACGGGCGGTGTTTACAAAAGTGGGAGAAATATCAGACCTTGTCTGGGAGCACACCGGTTACTCGTGTCGGCACCATGGCCGGAAGTCCAGGATTCTTTATTTTACAAATTGTATTTTCCTCTTGCTGTTCACGTAGTTTATATGCTAGCCACTTTGCTGATTTACCGCCAGCTTCATACAGTTTTTGTTTAAGGTAGATATTTCTTTGCTGTGTTTCTTCTAAGTAAAATTGCATTAATTATGTTGAAATGCTGAGTCAGCATTTCAACATATTGTTCTTCCTAAAATTTATTCTTTTTTTTTTTCTTCTTCTTCTTTTTCTTCTTCTTCCTTCAGATTTTGGCACCTTTCACAGGCTTCAAATTTGCACAGATTTTCACAGAAAAAAATTGACATATACGGCATGTTAAGGAGAAGTGCGCTTGTATTTTTCACAGATTTAAGAGTTATACTTTTTACAGTAATTTCTGCATGTACTTTTACATTGAAATCAATAGGACATTTCCGCAGGTCTGCTGAAAACTTCAGCAACTTTGAAGCTCCACAGATTGGGCATGCTTCCACCTACAGACTTCATTCATGCTTTAAAAGCTGCACTGACTTCCCAACTATTTTTACATATCTTCAGCTTTTTGCTGGCTTCTACAGTTTTTTAGCGTGTCACGTGACTTCAGACCGAAGCCTCGGACAGCCGAGTGCTGCAGTTTGAAGCGCGTTTTTAACTCGTCACTGTGTTAACATTTTGAACAGTACAGATATGAGAATTATATTACACGTTTTAGCAGGTTCTTGGGATGCTCATGGTGAAATCCTTTTCCTGATATCTATTCCGGTTTAGACACAGCGAGCGTTTGTTTACCCGGAAGTACCGAGCGTCATTAGAGTGCCCTATGAGACAAACAGGAGAAATACTGTGCTTTCCATGACTCAGCAATTTAGCCCTGTGGTCGAAAGATTAGAGCTGCAGCCTATGGAGCAAGAGGCCCGGGTTCAAATCCAGGCTGAGGCAGATGTATTTTTCTTTCCATCTAGTACAGATTCTTCATTACAATAGCGTAATCATGCTTGTCTTTACACTCTCAACCTTACTTTGGACGTATTACACTGACTGGCCACTTTATTAGGTACATCTACAAATATCAACACATTTAACCATGTTGCAAAACAGTCATTCATTTTCTGCTTTCCTTCACAACTGCAAACAGTTTTTAGTGCACTTTTCACTATCTGCTACAGTTTCTGAGATATGGCAGTTGAAGCTGCATTAACTTTTGCACTTTTCTTTGAAGTTAGAGCATGGTCACGTGACCTGTGGACCTGAGCTCCAGTATGTATAATTTTCTGCGAACATTTTTATTGCACATTTCACACATTTGCAGCCCTGATTTACTGCTTACAACTATTCATGTCACATTTTCAACTTTCTTTGCATTACTTTTAGCAATTTCATTTCACAGTTTCAGCAGTCACACTCAGCATTTCAACGCATTTCAACGCATGGAAATGCAAATTCTCTAGTTTTTCCTTGTAGTTCTTAATTTTATGCCTTAACTCCGGGTTTATTTTTTGCTGTCTGTAAGTTGTGGCTGTTTTAATCTTCCCTATAAATCAGCTAATTTTTGTCTTTTTGGTTTTTCAGATGAGTAGTGAGGGAAATAATCTTTCGTCTTAATACTGCCTCCATGGTGTCCTACAACATTATTGGCGATATTTCCCTCGTATCATTGCATTCTAGGTTGTTGTTGATTTCTCCTTTTAGTTCCTCTACTATTTTGGGGTCATTTATCATAGATGAGTTAAGTTTCCAATGTGATCTTCTTGTTTTCCTGTTTAAAAACAGGGACAGGGATACTAGACTGTGATTAGGCAGATCAATTGCAGCAACATTACAATCCTTAGTTTTAAACTTGTCTGTACCCAGTTCTTTAAATATATTATCGTGTAAATTCAGTTAAGTAAGTTTTAAAATATCCAGTTTTTATACTTAAAATCAATTGTATGAATGGTTCTTCGTGTTCTGATGCAGTGCACTTACATCTCTGATAGATCTCTCTGAGGGCTGGGGGAAATGGTTGCCATGCCAGCGGGCTGAAGAAGGAAGTGATCATTGCTTTAAGGACGCTAAGGGACAAAGTGCTGGCTGAACAGAAGGAGGAGGTAAAACATGACAGAAAGTATGACACACACTGAGAACTATTACCAATAGAGGAGAATAATGTGTGTGTGCATGTGTGTGTTGCAGCATCTGGCTAGCTGCAGCGTCGTCACCAAGAGAAAACATCTGGAGCGCAGGGAGCTGCAGGAGTGTACGGAGAAACAGCTGAACAGCCTCAGAGTGACAATTCAACAGGAAGTACATGGTATGAACACACTTACACATGTTTATTTTATTTTATTATTTGGCTTACATTGGCAGCACTGGTTTAACTGAACTGCAGCAGAGTTAGCTAGTAGTTAACCTGAATGATAAATTGGCTTTCCATCACAAATGCAACTTGAGCATGATCAATAGTCACATTGGAGGACACGTGATGTTGATAATCTGTTCTAAAGAGCATCATCCAGCCACTTCAGTGTTCGTTTATAAAGACCTGAAGTGCTTTTTTTACTCTTTTTATGACTAATAATCAATGAAAGTCTGTCTAATATCAGTCTCAGTTGTCAGAGAACAGAATTTGTGTCTCCTGTATACCAACATGTTTAACAACAACTCTAATCCATTCACAGACACAATGATCTGACACACAAAGCAAACACTCCATAACATATGTTAAGGTCTCTATTCAGTCTTCTGCTATTAACAGTACATTGTCCTGCAACTCTGAACAAATATACAACTGTTAATAGCACAGTGGTTCATGCCACTGTGATTGTCTATCAATCAGCTGTCGATGTGCGCTGGTGTGTAGATCAACACCGCTCGCTCTTTCATTTCAAGTTTCCGTCATGTCGATCAGTACAAATTTTGACATTGTGAAAAATGTTTAGAGACTCTTATGGGGTGGGTATTGGCAAGAACCTCATGATACGATACATATCACCATACTTGGGTCATGATACGATAATATCACAACATTGTCATAAATTGCGATATTCTACAGTTAACTAAGAAAGAACTACAGATGGTGTATATGTAGATCACACAATATTCCTCAAAACTACAACTTTTCCATTTTATTGTTTTTGAATTATGTTAAATGCAGTGTTACGTACATACACTTATCTTGAAACACAGAGTGCTTTAAGTCACTGAAACTAATGTTGCAAAGAAATTATTATTTTTTCCCCCTTTAATAATGTATTGAAAGCATCCTAACCAGCAGTGGAGCTCGAACTGTAATTGGACTCATGAGGAACACAACAGCAAGTAAAAAGAAAATCACATTTTTCTCTTGTCTGTCTGAACTGAATAGACTGCATGAAGAAAATCTGTACATGAGTATATATAAGTCGTACATTATTTCCAATTCTGATAAAATATGAGTTTTTGTTTTTACAAAAAAAAACACAAAAAGATTGGAAATATTGATATTGTATCCGTGGTCAAAATATCGGGATATATTGCTGTATCTGTATTTGTTCACACCTCTAGACTCTTAAGTGACTCACTAAATAGAAACAAGATTTATTAACAGGCTCATTTTTTATTTTTTGATTGAAAGACATTTATTTTTCAACTAGATGCACAAATTATTAGGAGACAAGCCTGAATATTCTTCACCAGAGCCTCATTTTATGAGGGAAAAACTATATAGAAGCTAAATGTGGATTAATGCTGTCACAAAGACCGAACAGACTCCTGCAAAGATTGTTGTGTTTGATTATAATATTATTTTATGTATCAAGTAGACTTATACAGAACATTGGCTGTCATCGACAGCTGATGGTGATCTTGAGCCTATCAATGAACAGTGAATGAATTAATGAATTAACAAACTAATGCCAGCTTATTACTTGCAAATGTTTTCATGATGAAAAATGGTCTTGTTCCTAAGTTATCAATGGTAGACTTATCAACCTAAACTTATAAACAATACATTAAACCCCAGCTATATGCAGACTTGTGTCCTGGCAGTGGTGTAAAGAGACAAATCTCCAGTATTATTGTAGTCTTATGTGAAATTCTAGTAAAGACTTTGCTGGTTTCATGATATAAGGAATGTCCTAGATGCTGCATTTGAATCCAGAAAGCCCAAAATTTTGAGTTTATGACAATCTTTGTTTTACAGTGTCTTTTAATGTACAGCAAACATGCCCCTTTGGAGAGATGGAAATTTAAAAGCCTTAGCTGCAGCTCCACGCAGTGGCTAATGCTAGCTGACACTTTCAGCCCTCTAACCCTTTGTGCTTGTCACATGACTGAAAGCTAAACTGATGTTTCACAGAATATTTAATTGAAGCAGAGATTTCTTGGGCGATGATCACCTTTAATTTTTCATCTCACTTGCAGCTTTGAGCTCTGAGCTGGTGGCTCACCTGTTGGTACGAGACCAGCTGAGAACAAAACAGGATGCCATGCTGCTTGATGTGCAGGACCTGACCTAACACAGGGACCACAGTTTGGACCACCATGTACAAGAGATAAATCCATATAAATGTGAACATTGACTGGGATGGGCTGCTTGTTCATGTCAGTGTGAGAGTCTTCTATTTTGATAACGTGCTATGTGAATCATTGATCCAAACTGACCAACCAGCAGAATATAGGGAGACTAACAGGTATGATAAAGTGGTTCAGGATTGAAGGAAGATGGAAATCCAAACGAGTAATTGTTTTCCTGACATTAAAACAGACAAAAGGACTCAAAAAAGGAAAACACTTTGCACGTGACTGTGTGGTTGCGTAAACAGTGAGAAGAACAAAGAAACAAAGATCTCTGATTTTTGGGAGAAGGTATGAAATCACAAAGACGTCCGATGTGCTTCCTGCACCTCCTGAAGTCTGTGTTGAACTTGTCAGGTCTCAAAAAGGTTGCTGGTTTGATCCCGGAGTCTGTGAAGTGTGTGAATTTTGCATGTTCTTCCCGGCCATGCGTGGGTTCTCTATGGACACTCTGGTCTCTTCCCACAGACCAAAAACATGCTGATTAGGTTGACTGGTCACGCTAAATTACCTTTAGGTATGGGTGTGAGTGTGAATGGTCGTCTGTCTGTCTATGTGGCCCTGCGGTCAAGTGGCGACCAGTTCAAGATGCACCCCGTCTCTCGCTCAATGGCGGCTGGGATAGGCTCCAGCCTCAACATGACAAAGGGATAAATAGTATAGACAGTGGATGAATGCATTGGGTGGAATATTGTCAAAACTTTGGGGATTTTTTTGCCCTAAAAATAACATGAATGTTCCTGACAATTTGCATTAAACTTGCCAAACTGAAAAAGTCATGCAACCATTGACCTTCTGAAGGAACCTTTAATGCATATAATCAATTGTAGATTTGTAGATTTGTTTATTTTTAAAAGATGGGACAATACATGTTAATGAACATATCAGTGTTCACATGTGAGATTATAGCCGTGTGGCTAATTTCCATCTTTAGTCCCATTGGCAGGTTGGTGTTGTATGAAACATTTATACACAATAAAAGCAAAACAAGACAAAACAAAACAAAGACAAAGCGAAACACACAATATGAAACAAAGCAAACATAGTTGATCATCAAAAAAAAAAAAACATTTAGGCTAAGAGGCTGGTTAAAGTGCAGAGTGCTAAAGTGTAAAGTGGATCATTGTATTGCAAATCGCCCAAAAAATATAAAGTGCTAATGTGATTGCCTAATGCTCAATTGCATAATACAATAATCAAATACCAGTGATGGTAATTTGTGGTACCTAGAGTACCTGGGAATATGAAGTGCTAGTTGCATTGCACATTGCTCAGTAGAAATTGGAGATGGAGCCCTTGACAAAATAGATACATAGGACAAATACACAAATTTAGGCCTGTTTATGGGAGCAGTGTTGGTTTTCCAGTAGCCAAGCTTTAAGCTGTTTGGTAAAAGAGGTCAGGGTTGGAAGTTCACGTATTGTACTTGGAACTGAGTTCCAGGTGTGAGATGCGCGGGCAGAAAAAGTGGCTTGACTATAGGCACTTTTTCTAAGAGGAACAACACAGTCACCTCTGGAACCAGCTCTTGTTGACCAATTTGAGTTTTTTTTTTTTTTAACAAATTCTTGGAACGGAGGTGGTGCTTGGCCATGGAAAATTTTGTATATGAAGATAGCATCAGTGTGTTTGATAGTGTTGTCCCAGTTGAAGCGCTCATGCAGTGTAGTTGTATAAACAGATGCATGCAGATGATTCATCCACAGAGGTTCGACATTTTCCCGAAAAATTAACAAACAAATTTATGGATTCCAGAATTATTTTGATATAAATTAATTTATCTGTAAGTTTGGACTTCATTAACTCTTAACATGACAATGTTAAAAGTAAGTCCACATGCTGTGTTACCTTCTTTAATCTCTGACAAGCTATCCAACTGAAAAGATGGGACTTAACAGTGCCTCTTTACAGAAATCAACATTAAAATGCAAAAAAGAAGTTCTAACTAATCTTATTTATTTTATTGTGTGTTGTTTACTTTTCATTTTTCTATTATTTCAAAAAGGGAACATAACACTCAGCATGTGTAGCAGAATACAAATGACACAGTAGTATTTATTTTTAATGCTCTGTTTAATATTTAAAAGTTAAACATGTTTAAAAATACTTAAAAATATGATTCAAACTCAAATTAAAATGACTTAATTACAAAATAAATAAAACTGAGGACGTTAAGAATTAGAGCAGACAGTTTTGTGAGAAACAAAGCCTAATGATTTTGTTGTAAAGTAAAGTATAATTTTAAAACAATTACGTTATATTTAAAATAATGCTTTTTTCCTCATGAAGCCGTGGATTTATAACCTCTAAGTGTAAATTTTGGTAAGTTCACGACATTTTTTTAGAAAAAAATAACATTGAACATCTGAATAACATTTCAGAGTTAATTAACGCAAAAAAACTTAAACTCGGCAACTTTTGTCAAGCTCATAGTCTCAAATTTATTAGTTTTCCATTGAATAATTAAATTTTTTTCATTTGGCCCACGGAATTCATTTTTTAAAATAAAAAAACCCTTAATTTCTCCGCAGAAATTAGAAATGCAAAATCTTAAAAAGCGGTTTTAATTCTCATAACTTTATAACTTTTTGATGACTAGCATTTTAAGTTCAGTTTACTGGAAATTTGTGCAAGTTTTTCATATCATATAGAATTCATATGTGTCCTTATCTTAAAGACGGAAAATAAAATTGTTACAGATTTTTCAGTGAAAAAAACCTTTTCAATTTTGTTTGAAATAAATGTACAACCATATGATCTCACAAATTTGGAGTTTGGTTTCTTGTGAATGATGTTTTTTATATTAAAAAAATGAATTTATTCAACACAGATATATGATTTCGTTAGGCTACAAATTCTCTCTTTTTGTCTTGCAGATTAATGCTAAGTGTTCTTATGTTTAACATTTAACATTTCACAGGATTGTTATTGTGATTCTATGGCTTCATCTAAAAAGGTTTGATTTGTAAATTTACAGACTTGTTGTCTTGTGCATAGAATAACACTATCAAATGAAGGAGACGTGTTAAACTCACTTAATGGCAAATAAAACTCAACTAAGCAAAATTTGCTCTTTAATTTTTGGTTGTTCACATTTTCTGTATGATTCTATCACTAATTTCTCAGATTATCATCCTCACTGGAGAAGAAACAGAAATTAGTTCTTGGGTAATATAACCTAGAGAAACATGGCTGTCCGTTTGTGTGCTGAAACTAAAGACATAGTTCAAGTTTTTTTTTTATCAGAAGTGTTAATTTGTTCATGATTTTTGTGCTCAGATGATTTTGATATTGATTTCATATACCTCTTACCCCTGCTTAACTCTTCAGGTACATTCAGTAATTATCATGTAATAATTATAACAGAATAATGCTCTCCATAAGGGAAGTGTATGCAATGACATTATAGTTCAGTGATTGTTTTTTAAAAAAACACAGTTTATTAAGTCTGGAGTTTTTAACCTTCTTTTATGTAAGAGAAGTTAATGCATAGAAAATATGACTTATTTTTAATGTAAAATTATTGATGGCATTCACAGAATGTGCAAGGGAGATGAATTTAGAGGTCTAGAAAAGTCTGAGTGAAACTTTGTGGTTTCGGTTGTGAGAATCAGCCACTTAGGAAGCTAACAATGTGAACAGATGTATTCATTGCTGTATATCAGAGATGTATTATGAAATGTACATATGATCCATTTAAAATATATTTGTACATGTAAGCATTAACTCTGAAATATATCTGATGTTCTTGAAAATGGGTGTCTTTGAGAACTTTATTGCTTCAGTGACTGTGACTAAAGAATCCTAAATGTAAACTCATCCTAAAACTGAATGAGTTTGTGTTTTGGTCAAGAGAAAATACATGTGCAAAGTTTGCCACAAATCCTTCAAAACATTTCTGAGAGATTGACTTCATGAGCAGAGGCTGACCACAAGACTTGGTACAAGTGTCATGGTGTAAACAGTTTGAAGGAACCCTTTAAGCATATTTATGACTCCATATTTTCAAGGTTACGTTCATAAGCAAATAAAAATAATGGGGCTCCATGACCCTGATTGACCTTTGATTCATGGGCTGAAAACTGAACAATAAACATTATTTATTTATTGATCACTTTTTGGTCAAGTATGTCCCTCCTTTTGATCTTGCTGACACGAGACCACCAGGCAGCATTTCCAATCCAATGAATGAACTTTGTTTTACCTGTTTTACACTCCAGAGTTTTTTCTACTCCTGTTGAAGTGAGCTTTGATTTTTTAAACACACGCCATTACAAGTTCAATCTAACCATCATTTGGAGAGGATAATTTTGGTGAGTAGAGGCTAAGGAGGAGGAGCTGATTTACCCACTTTGTTCTTCAAAAGCTTCAGAGAAGTGGGCGCAGGGGGATGAAAAGAAGACAAGACAACTCTAAATATTCAACAGCTTCTCTGGAGAAAATCGTAAGTGATCTTGGGTCCCTTTTTTTGCTAATATTCACCTGATAGCAAGTAGTTATTAAAAAACTACAGTTCAGCACTTATTAAGACAAATATTTGCTTATTCTTTTGAATTGACAATGTTTAGGTTTTATTGATCTGTAAAAGCATTAACTATGAAGTCTTTTAGTGGAATATGATCTTGATATACGTCGTTTCATATTCATTTTTTCTTTGAGAATTTATGCCTTAGTGTAAATTTGATTATTTGTTATTCAAGGTATTAGAACAAATTAAAAACATGCTTTGGCATGGGTTTACATCAATAAGGAAGGAAAACATTTATTTTAATAAATAAAAAAGGGAAGACTATTGAGTGCCTGCCTCTTCACAAAGAATTGATAGCTAAATTTTTGACTTCATGTTCATGTCTGTTTGCAGCAACATGACCATTCTGCTTCACATATACATATATATATATATATATATATATATATATATATATATATATATATATATATATATATATATATAAAGAAATACATATATATATATATATATATATATATATATATATATATATATATATATATATATATATATATATATATATATATATATATATATATATATATATATATATATATATATATATATATATATATATATATACATATATATATATATACAAGTCATGGAAAAAATTATTAGACCACCCTTGTTTTCTTCAATTTCTTGTTAATTTTAATGCCTGGCTCAACTAAAGGTACATTTGTTTGGACAATTATAATGATAACAGCAAAAATAGCTCATGAGAGTTTAATTTAAGAACTAAGAACTATTCATTTTCCATGGTTTTCTTGATAATAACCAAAATTACTTAAATTCTTACATCAATAGCTATGGCATTGTACCGCCAAAAACACTACTTTTAAGCATTCCATGTTTTTCTGTTTGTTTTTAAACACATGATACACACAAGAGTTAATACTTGATTGCATAACCATTGTTTTTGATGACTGCAGCCATGCGTCTTGGCATGCTCTCCACCAGCTTCTGACATTGTTCTGCTGTCACAGCAGCCCATTCCTGTTGGACAAATTCAAACAAATTTTCTTTGTTTTTGGGCTTGTGGTTCTCCATTTTGAGTTTGATGATTTTCCACAGGTTTTCAATTGGATTAAGATCTGGTGATTGAGCAGGCCAAGGCATGGTGCGAATGTTGTGGTTCTCCATCCAGGCTTTAACTGACCTTGCCGTGTGGCAAGGGGCATTGTCTTGTTGGAAAATCCAGTCATTCGAGGCAGGAAAGAGTTTTCCAGCTGATGGAAGAAGACTGTTTTCAAGGGTAGTCCTGTACATGACCTGGTTCATTTGGCCTTCACACAATTGCATTTGCCCTGTTCCACCCAGACTGAAACAACCCCAGATCATGACTGATCCACCCCCATGTTTTACTGTAGGGGCAAGACAGTCTGGGTTGTAAGCTTCTCCAGGCTTCCTCCTAACCAGTAAGTTGGCTGGAGTGGGCATCAATTCAAAATTGGATTCATCACTGAAGAGAACCTTAGCCCAATCATCAACAGTCCAATCCTTGTGGTCTCGAGCAAAGAGTAACCGGGCCTTCCTCTGCCTTTCATTGATGAAGGGCTTCTTGCGTGCTCTGTGTGACTTCAAACCAGCTTCAACAAGTCGGTTTCGAACTGTCCTTGCTGAACAAGTCACATTTCTCGACAGTGCCCACTCATTTTTAAGGTCCCTGGAGGTCTGATGACGATTCCTGACACAGGAACGGATGAGTGCACGGTCATCTCGTGGGGTAGAATGACGCTTCTGCCACGGCCAGGTAGCAATTTGGTAGTGCCATGTTCAGCTTGTTGTTGTAATGAACGGCTGTCTTGGAGATCTTCAGTTTTTTCGCTACCTGTCTCTCACTCATGCCAATTTCCAGCAGTGCCAAGATGGCTGCCTTTGTGGCTTCACATAATTCTTTTGTTTTAGGCATTATGTGAGAGCTGACAACTTCTGAGTTGTGCTACGGCTTGAATGTAAGCAGGAAACCACTCTAGGCCTTTGCATGTGCAGTGCTGCTTGTGACATGAAATGGCCTCTTATATACCCTGGGAATCAATTAAGCTTAAGAATGTCAAATAGGACATAAAGTATTATGTGACCAGCTGCATTTTTTGTTGTGTTCATTGTATTATACGTTTAGTGGTACCAGATATTAGAATGAACAAGAAATTGAAGAAAACAAGGGTGGTCTAATAATTTTTTCCATGACTGTATATATGTATATGTATATATATATGTATATTTATATATACATATATATATATATATATATATGTGTGTATATATGTGTGTGTGTGTTTGAAATGTTTTTAGATCAAGTATTTTGCATTTAAATATTCAAAGAAAAGCTTAGTTCAGCAATTTCTGTTTTATTTTGTTAATCTCAGCCCTCATAGTGATCCAGGTTGTTGCAATGAAACCAGTTTGTCTCTGTACTGGGAGCGCCTCCTCTTCCTCTGCAGTCCTTGTATTGGGTTTCATTCCTGCAGTTCTGACTGAATGAATGCTGATCAATTATTTACAGAGAAACTGAAGGTCAGGGCACAAACCCAGAGAGACCCTTCAGCCCAAAAACAGAACTCCTCTGAGCAACAAATCCTGTGAGATACTGGACGAGACAAGAGTGAGAGGACAACCGAAGGTAAAACCGAACATTTTTTAGCATTATTATCCAACAGACTGAATCTGATACATGCCACACTCTAAATGAGACACTTACTGAGATGTTTGCGTTTGTTTCTCTGGAATACTTTATTCAGATTTAATGTGAATATTCTATTTGATAGGTGGCTGCATACTTTTTAAAATCAAGTCTTCTAGTTCGTCAGAGGCTCCTTTGCATATCTTGCAATAATTACCTAAGAAACATGCATTGTAGACTGACTCCAGGTGACACCTGTGATGGATAAATGGAAGCACAAATCTCAATCAAATAGAATTCCAGAATTTCTTACAGAGGTGCTTGGTGCCAGGATGATGCCATCTCAGGCAGTCATATTCATCAGACAAGGTTTCTCCGAGTTGTTGTCAACCAAGCATAATCATATCTGTCCTGTAAGAGTTAAGAAGAAATTTCTCTCCATTCAGATCCTAATGTCATTTTAGACATGTTTCTAGTCAACTGAACTGGTTTGGCTTCATTGAGAAGTACAGTTGAATATCATTGGTACAACAATGAAAACTGACATCACCAAGGGGAAGCACACAGTATATGAAGAAAAGAGAAAAGGAGAAAAGAATGTTGAGGAACTCTACAGCTAACTTAGGTGTGCACAGAAGACTATGAACTTGTATAAACTGGTTTCCAATCTGATTAGTTAGACTTAAACCAATCTGAAGCTATCCCTGAAGTGCTTCCTCTAATCTTTGTAGACAAAAATGATGCACTAAGATTTAACAAAACAAGTACAAAGAAAAGTCACTACCTGAAGCTGACAGAAAGTCATTTGTTACTTTAACTAGTGCAGTCTCTGTGCTTTGGTGAGCTCTGCCTGAAAGTCCCCAAACACAGTGTTGTTTTGTAGAGAGTATCATAGCTGATTTGCTACTACTTTCTTGATGATCTTTGCAGCAAATGTAAGATTTAATATAGGGCTGAAGACCACTGACATAAATAGTAGGGCTTTTTTTTAAGAAAAGAAGAGGTTTGATTACAGCTACTTTAAAGGAATGTGGCACTTAGCCTGTCAATAAAGATATATAGATTGTCTCCAACAAGGATAAACAAACAAAAGGACAGACTTCCTTAAACAACTTAATTTTGATTGAGTCTAAAAGGCAGGATGATGGTTTGTAAGACGAGACTACAAAATACATTTCCTGAAAGTAAATTGGAGAAAAGCAGTCTAAATCAAGTTTAGCAATATTTGGAGGCACATCAGGCCCAGGGGAGGGCAGAGGGTTGCTCAGTTTAGCTATGATTTTAAGAACGTTGTTACAGAAGCTCATAAATTCCTTACAGCTGATGGCTAGTGGATAGAGGGCTTAATAGGTCTGACCCTCTGTCAGTCCAGCTACAGTGCTAAAAACATACCTTCCACTATTTTTATTTTCCTCTATATGTGCTGGGTAGTATGCAGCTTGAACATGCCATAAGGCTGTCAAGCATTTATTATGACAATCTTGCCAAAGTACACGCAACTCTTCCCTTTTATTGGAGTGCCACATTCTCTCAGTTTGTTTTTGCACATTGTGGAATGCTTGTTTAAATAATTGAGCTAAATCCTCTGACATTTAATAAATAATGATAATGACATTAATTTAAGTCCATTTCATTATTTATCCATCCATCATCATCATTCATTCGTCATTTTTCAAGTCAGTCTAGCTGACTATCCATCTTTATACATACTCCATCTATGACCCTTAGGTCCATATATTTTCTCTTGTGCATACACTCTTTCATTGTATGCCGTCTCACTATCCATTTTTCTTTCATTAGTCTATCCTTTCATTCATCTATACATTAACCATCTCTTATGGCTCTAGTTGTGTCTAGTCATTCCCTCATTCAATCAAGGATGTAGTGCACTATATAGTGTGTTTGCCATTATGTAGTGTTGTTCGATTTCTCAGTGGTTAATTCACTCACTATTAAGTGCACTATATTGCACTACAATGTGCGAAAAATGTGTGTACATACCATGTACCCTACATCATACTCCCATATACCACAGTGCAGTGCAGTCATGTTTTTTCCAGAGGTGAAGAAGAAGAAAAGAGATTACTGCTACGGCAAAAATTGGCACTACTTTCATTTATTTATTAACAGGGGTGCTAACTCATAGCTTATAAGCTCACTACAATCAACCGTTACTTTGCTAGCTTGCTGTAAGTAGCTTGTGAACTATCGTGGGCCGTTACAGCTCGCAACCAAGACACAAAACTGTAGATGACAAAATCAAACATCCACATCACTGACATTTCAACAATTTATTGAAATCATTGTTGTCCTCTTGAGTGCCCAGTTTGTTTATGTGATCCTTGGCGCATCCACTTGCATCACAGGTGTATCAGGCACATCAACTGATGCAATGATGTTTCGAAAATTTAAGTGTAGGTCTGAAATCTTGTTCTGTCATTTCCTATGTAGTTCACTATTTCATTAACACTATATAGGGAATAGTGAGTGAGTAAATGGGTGAACGGTTTTGAACACAGTGGCCCTTTGTCAAGCCCTGCACTTGACAGGAAGTGATCCTCAATCAAGCCCCACTCTCCTTAGGACTATTACGAGGCCAGACAAAAATCTGTTGTTGCTGGCTTGAAATAATTGAAATAATTCACATATTGACAAAACTTAATTTGTTTCTAAGTTGTTGGATTCTTTTTAAATGTGTTTAAGTGAAAGAATAAAGACAGAACTACAGTATGGTGTATAAAGAAAATTAAAAATCTTTATGAATAAGTTAGAATAATTCAGTTATTGGTAAATGACTTTGGAGATGCCATCTAGCACCGCCTCTCCAATTCAACAAAATGCTATTAATATTTTCACCCAACATTTGATGAACACCAAAAAGTATAAGGTCTGATTTGTGATTTTAAATGTCGAATGAACGAAGTTAGGATAACAATTCCACCGGAATGCATTAAAAAAGAGTACTAACATACTGGTTGGTTGGTGAACCACTCAAAGAGCAAATAAAGGGTCAGTTATTCTGTTTGTGGATGCAGTGGTCTTAAGCTTCCACTTTTCAAGCCATTATACCCATTATGCAGTCCTTTGAAATATTTTAACAATCACAACAAAATTCAAATGGTGTCTCTTTTTCATTATCACTTTGGAAAGAAAATTCCAGTGACATGAAGATAAACTGGCATACCAAAGACATGTCCACATCATGTAAATAAGATTCTGAACATTCTGGAACATTTTGTTCTCTGAATTATTAATCATTAAGTGGCACCACTTTTTAAACCCCTCAACTCATCCTATGACAACAGGAACCATCTGTTGTGACATCTTTATGACACTGGCGTTCCAAAACATCGGCTCTGATATAAACCCTGAACACCAAAAAAAAGGACAGCATAACTTCCTCCTGTCATTTAGTAAGGAGAGCTGCATGAATGGAGAGGTGTTTCCGGAAGGTTCTTGTTAATGATTGAGGGGCTAATTGTGCGAAACAAAAACTACATCAGCAAAACACTGGCAGAACATGGTGAACAAGCTTTTTCTACTAATGATCCAGCGTTTCCTTTCTCCTCTTTGTCACAGACTCCTTCTAAAGGCCATGGACATGGAACAGACCAAGGAGCAGACTGACTAGACCGACTGATTAGAGAGATGAGCTGAGATGAAGCCAGAAGAACCTGAATTGATCCAGAAATAACCTCCATCATGGGACTGAGCCAAGCCTCCAGTGTTACCCCAAACATCGGCTTGGTAGTGGCAAAGGTGGCAGTGGCAGTAGAAAGCAACCACCCCAACACTTCCAGCATCCTCCCCACCTCCTCCCAGCCTCAGTCTTCCTGCAGCATTGACGAGTCCTACAAGTATGTCTTTCTGCCGGTCTGCTACTCTCTGACCTTCCTCTTTAGCCTCACCCTCAACTCTGTGGTGCTGTTGCGCTCCTGCCGACACTATGGTGGCGGCTGCTGTGGTGGTGGGCGGCGCTGGAACACCTCGCTCATCTACATGGTGAATCTGGCCACCACTGATCTGATGTACGGCTTGTCACTGCCCTTCCTTGTGGCGAGCTATGTGCTGAGGGACCACTGGGTGTTTGGGGACTTCATGTGCCGCCTTGTTCGCTTCCTGTTCTACTTCAACCTCTACTGCTCCATCTTTTTCCTTACCTGCATCTCCGTGCACAGGTAGGACGCTCACATAACTTGGTAGAACTAAGAGGAAGAAGGCGAGCAGATGTACTTTTAACTCATTCTACTAATACAGACATGTCTTAAATTTAGGGACTTGAGGAATAAGAAGTTCCTAGAGGTTTTGCCTTTGTTAATCCAACAGTTGCCTTTAGTTTGTACACCAAGGGTTTGGTTATTGTCTTAGAGACAGTTTCTCTAAGACTTTCTCTAAGACTCACACCTGTTCTGTGTTCGCAAAGGAAACTGCTGCACATGCTCTTTTCTGCTAATGTTAATTTTTGAACTGACCTTTTAAACTTTGGCTCAACAGAAAAAGTAGCACACTTGATTCTCCTGACTATCAACAACAGAGCTATAGATTGAGTTAAACTTTGGAGAGGAGTTAGCAGAGTTCATAACCCCAAAGCTGCTGACTGGTCTACAGGACTGTCTCCTTTATCAGTGATACGATATATTTTATCATGTATCCCATCGTTGTCTGCATTTCCACAGAGGCGTGGAGTCCAAAGAAGATTATCCAATCAGGCTAATGATACATGGATGTTACACCAGATCAGGAAGGCCCAGAATGCCTTCTTTTAATGGTTCCCCATGTTGCCTACACAAGCACTTTTTTGTGCTTGGCATTATTGCTGGCCGAATAAACCTCAAAAATGACATGTGAGCATTTGCAGATATTTCTATGTTACCCCCTAAACATTTACCTTTATCACAAGGACATATTGGCATGAAAACAAAAAAGCAATGTCCTCTTTGTTTTCTTTTTAGTTGTGTCATAAAATGTACAGCCTAAAGAAGAAAATAAAAAAAAAGCAGTTTGGATGATTTAGTAATATTTATTTGAGTTATGAGTCAAGAATTGTAGCCATAACCTTGAAATTAAAAAGCATTACTGTTAATGTTTCATTTTAGCCTCTCGACCTTTAAAACACAACTAAAGACGTACTTGTTCAGCTTGGCCTTTGGTGGAGTATAGCCACTTTTATTTTTATTATTGGTTTTACTGGGCAGTATGCATATCTATACTGTACTGTCCCTGTTCTTATTGCTTTTATTAGTTTTTTTTACTTGTATTGGTTTTTATTGTTTTATTGTTTTTATCATGTCTGCCTTTTCTACTGTAAAGCACTTTGGTAGGCTGCTGGCTGTTTAAATGTGCTATATAAATAAAGCTGACATTGACATTGACATTTTCAAATTTGACAGTTCAGATTGAATTTCGGTTACTTTTTGCTGGGGCCTTTTGAAAATTCTTTTTCATTTTAATTAAGTCACAGAATGAGCAGTCTTGAACAAGAAAATGAAAATACAGATTGGATGACTTATTAATTTTACTTAAGAGACAGAAATTGCAGCCATTATCTTGAAATGAAAAAGCATTAGCCCTTATATTTTTTAATTTTCAGGTTCGACAATTAAAATTGAATTTTGGTAATTATTTGCTGGGGCATCATTTGAAAATTAAATCTTGAACGTCTTTTGTTTTTTCATTTTCATTATGCCACAGAATGAGCAGTCTTGAACAAGAAAATAAAAAATACAGTTTGAAAAATGTAGTATTAATACTTTTTATGAGGGTAAAACAGCTTTATTCTGACAATGAAAAAGCATTTCTATTAATCCATTTTAATTTGGATTCTGTTCCTTGGGCCCTAATTTCTTGGCACAGCACAGGGTGTGCGGAGCCTGGTGCACCCCGCGCAGTGTTAATTTCGTTCGCCCACCGCCGTGCGCTGCCAAGTTGACAATTTGGTAGACCGTCTGCACAGAGATGGGTCTGACGGCACACTAGGGGGAGTTGCCGACAGATTCATGTTGGCGCAGCGACAATTTTGTGCCAAAAAACTCTGCAGAAGGTGCGCTGAAAGCTTGCCAGCTCCAACCTGGTCTATTCCCGGCGCAGGCGAAGCGCACCCTCCACAGCTGTAATTTGGTGACAGGCGCACATGTGCGCACACATCACCAAACCCTCAGAGGCAGGTTTCCAGAGTGTTAGGCATATTTTAATGCCATTAACAATCACAGCAATCACTATTTAATGTAACAGTCTGAACCAGCATATACATTTGTATCCATATTAATTGTCCCGTAACATCTGGTGTCGGATTAAAGTCGTTTGTCATAATGGAAACTTAACCTGACTGAGTATCAGATGTTAAGGCTGGCTTCTCTCATTCATGAATTTCAAAGAAAAGAGGGAGAAAAAAGACGGAGAATTTACCATATTCCTCTGTTTTAGCCTTTATTTTTAACGTGATCTAAAAAGATGGAGTAGGCTACATTTTTGCAAGGAGGATGAGGAAGAGACACCGGGAGAATATACATATATCACTAAAGGCTCTGCTATTTGGCGATGACAAACCAGGAGTGCAGGTGGATCACAAGCATGAATGGATAAGCCAGTTGCTGTGTAACTGTCTCTTATTTTTTTACTCCTATTAATGACAAAGGAACAGATTACATCTGTCCCAGGAGCTCTCCCACACGGTGATGCGCTAAGTGGCCTCCGATGTGCGCCCCAATGTCCAGTCCATTCTCCCGGTTGCTGAAGGGACAGCGGCTCTGACCGTCTGAGACCGGGTCTTTCCAGCACAGTAACTGCGGTGGTGGGGAACATTCAGACCAATCAGACACTGCGCCTTGCCCTCAGCGCATTTAAAGGCAATGAGGGGCGTTCATCTGATTGATGAAGACAACACTCGTCTGTGTTAAACCCACTCATGCCTTTTCTCCTCCCTCTCTGGTACTTGCGCGGAGGGGCAGGGACGGAGGCGTGGATGGGCCCCTCTGCGCCTGGAGTGCGCCTCTCTGCACACTGCAGGAAACTTGCAAAGAGCGCTTGACACACCCCCTCAGCCAGGTGCAGATACAGTGCAGGGCAGGTGCGCCGCATCTGTGCCTGGTCTACAAAATTAGAGCCCCTTATTCGCTTCCATACAAATTAGGCAAGCCGACCAAAAAGCAGTGAATCTTGACTTGAATTTTGTTGAATACAACAGGGATTTTTTTGAGAATTAACTGAGTATGCCTAAGTCACACATTCCCGTTTCTCATGGCGATTGTGCACGGCTGTACACGATTGACGAGGCTGGTGTGATCGCTATGATACAGGATGAAATGACTGTCTCACTCCTGGACACACCCCGTAAATACACCATCAGCAGCGCTTCTACAGTGCTTCGGGGGCATTCGTCACGCTCCAGCTAGGTCAATACAGCGATATGACAAGGAGTCCATGAGTTTTCATCCCGCTGACACAACGTCAGCCCCGCTCAAGCTCAGTCCACGTCACGTAAGCCCCGACTGAGCCCCGTCGCTTGCGTCGTCTTGAACGGGACACAGTCGGGGCACAAACAGATACATCCTTGTCAGTCGTCCTCATAAAGCTTTCAGGATTGAGCCACGATCAGCCCGACTGAACTCTGTACATGCCACGCTAGTACTGTTCACCTTAGGACTGCATTAGGCTTCCACCCAGCTGTACTGAGAGCGGCGATTCTCCACGACAGTTTTGAACAGTTCAAAACTGTCGGGACCCTTCCACGTTCCCCGCCGTTCATCCACGACTATACAAGGCTGATCCAGACCAAGTAGCGCATGCAGCACGACCAAAGCACGTTTTATCAGGATTATGACAATCCTGCACAATCGCCATAAGAAACGGGAATGTGTGACTGGGGCTTTAGATGTTGAAGATTATGGGCTGAAGATCAAGTGAAATGGCCCCATCATCATCCTGTGTATGTGAAAGCAATTTCTTAGATAAAGAATCACAGGAATATTAATGGGGATAGAGATTCAACAATCATTTCAGAGTATAGTAAGAATTTGAAAATCAGAGGTCAAGGTCACAGAGTAATTTGGTCACTCTTCCGTCAAGGCCACTTTTTCTTTGAAACCCTTCAAATAATTTTCAGCGAACAGAGCACAAATTTTATGTCTTATGCTTGGATGAAATTGTTGGATTTTGGTCAGAGATCAAAGGTCAAAGTCATGAGGATTTATGATCTGCATTGTTGGGGACAAAGAAAGAAGAAAACAAAGGATCTTCGTCAAATCTTCACAGTGACATTAAAAACATGACAACTTAAGTTTAGAAGTGACAGGCAAAGGTCATAGAGAGTTTTGTTGACCAGTGACCGTGATAACTGCAAAACACTGGAGGGCATGACCTTCAAACTTTGCACAAATATTCAGTGTTGCTAATTGATGAAATCATTCAATTTTTGAGGTCAGGGGTCAAGTCACAGAGCTGTACAGTTTAACATTTTTTCTTGAAGGTTAAAATTGGTATGAAGCGATCAGAAGAATGCTCTCAGAGGTTTTTCCAAACTCTGCTCACGTTTATATGATCAAACAGGAAAAGCCTCTTAGTCCCCCTTTACTTTGATCCCTAAGATCTGAAGAATGCCTGGAAGAATTTTAATCAAACTTGGCTCAAATGTTTACTTTGTTTTGAGAATCAACTGATTAGATTTGGAAGCCATGGGTCATGGGCTTGTAGATAGCAGATCACAAATCTGGGTTTGTAATTAAGTCCATGTCACTTAGTCTGACTTCTGCCTGTCTCACTCTTGGTCATCTTTAGGTATCTGGGAATCTGCCATCCCATGAGGACAATCACACTGGAGAGTAAGCGTGTGGTGAAGGGGACATGTGCGTTGGTGTGGATGGTGGTCTTCATCCTCACCTGCCCTATCTTCAGGTTTGCTCAGACGGGATTCGTCCATCGTGGTGGTGGGACCATTGGTCCTGAGGAACTGGTTGCAGGCAGGAACAGAAGTGGACCTCAGCTTGAGGAGAAGGAGGGATACATGAACTGCTGGGATGATGCCATTGATAAGGAGTTTGCTGATTATGTCCCATATGGCATTGTCCTCCACCTACTGGGCTTCTTCGTGCCCTTTGTCATTATTGCCTGGTGCTACTCCCAGGTGGTCAGAACAATATTTCAGACTCTGCGCTCCCCTCCCAGCTCCATAGAGGGCGGCGAGGATGGTCCCGTGGGTGAATGGGCGACAGAGGGCATCAGAGAGCGTGAAAGAACCTCAGTATCTATCTCTGGATCACAGTACTCTCACTACATCAGACGGAGACGAAAATCCATCAAAACCATCGTCACCATCACGCTCCTGTTTGCGCTCTGCTTCCTGCCATTCCATGTTACTCGGACGCTCTTCCTGCTCCTACGGCGGGGACAGCTAGGTGGCTGCAATGCCATGAAGGCTGTCTCGATCTGCTACAAAGTCACTCGGCCGCTCGCCTCCTGTAACGCATGGCTCAACGCCCTTCTTTACTTCCTGACAGGGGACAAGGGTGCCCCCTGCTGCTGGTCTGTAGAACCCACTGTCCGCATGGACCGGCGCAATGGCTCTGTATGGTGGCCACTAAAGATACTGAAAAAAGAAGGGGCAGGGGAGGAGGACCAGGAAGCAGCAGAGAAGGTTGAGAGGGAGGTGCACTTGGAGAATGAGTCCAAGTCTTCAAGGGTCATCTTCTGAAAAACATTACTGCAGCCTTCTCATTGTTAAAAACTGATGACAGTACACGATTCAACATGAAATATGTCCAACAGTAAACTGACTATTCAAGGATATGCTACTGCCTTTTCTTTTTCAAAGAACTAACTACCCCTGAATATGACAGAACATGAAATAAATCCAGATATTTAAGAGATCTTGGAGATTATTTGATGGAGGGCAAAAATACAAGAAATGTAAACTTGGTTATGAATATAGCAACTATAATAATGTTGATACCACAGCATTAAAAAGCAAAGTTCATAACACTGGAGGTGGTCACATCACAGACCATGCAACGTCAGTTTTGTTACTAAAAGCAAGCCGTGCTCTTTGATGAAAACCAAAAGCTTGAATTCTCCTGTTTTCTCGAGTATGAACTATAAAAGTCTGCCTGACATCATCACCAGAAGGCTTACATTAATGGAGACTTGCAGATGATGTTTTTGTTCTTTAGACTTCTTTATCATATAAAATAAATACAATTTTAGGGTCTCTATTTTAATGTTGTGAAGTGGATTGTCCAAAGCATGTGGCATTCGATGGTTTGAGGTGAGTTAGTGTCTTATTTTTTCTATTTTGGGGGTGCAGATTCTCAGTGCAAAGGCAGGCACAGGGCTCAAAAGTAATGTATTAGGTGCCTTGATTATATGTGGTTGTGTATTGGGTGAAACATAGATTAATTGTTTACTCTGATTTTTGGCTGGAGTATTTAATTCCCCTTATTTTATTGTGCCAATATAATCAACAAACACATGCAGGACACTGTGTAAAACTGTCAATGCTCAGATACAATGCTCATTTTTTTTCACTGAGAATTCATTCCAGAACAAGAAACGAACAGGAAGAGCGTAAAAACTGAACCTCAATAATCCTTAATCCCCAGTTAAATCTGGCAGCACCAGACTCTATGTATTTATGATACTCTGTTACTAAAAAGTTGTCTTAAGTCAATTTATCTACTCTATTTTTCCAACAGGAATCCTTGGCCCTGTTTGCTACTGCGTGCATAAAACAAAGTATAGACTGTTTAATTATATGAAAGCATTCATAAGTAAACAAATATTATACATGAAGCATAGATGTTATGTGAAAATGTAGGGAAAAAAAAGAGGGATCACCCCTGTGTTTCACACAAAAACACTGCACCAGGCAAACAAAGGGCCCCAAGGTGTCTTAAGTGAATGTTTTCCGAAAGAGACATTTGTATGGACACTTTACATATCAAAAAAGTCTAAATGTCAATGACCAAAACTCAGTCTGCTTTAGAAAGTAAAACAAGAACTATACAATGAACACTTACTTTTACATCATCAGAAGTGATTAGGAATGTAAGCTACATTTTTACTTGTAAATTCTCTGAAGAAACATGTCCTCATCAAAATTCCAACATGTAGGAGGAGGAAAAGATAATGCAATATTGTTTTTTTTCCCAACATTCTTCAGTACTATTGACCACACTTCATTATCCTAACAAGTGCAATCCAATTTCATTCATGCACTGGCTTTAAGAATGGACAATTAAGTACAGACTTAATCAGGAAGAAGCTTAACTCAGAGAGATTGGGAATAGTTGTTAGGGTTGCTGAGGACCATCGCACTAGTGGAGGCTCGTTACTAAACAAGTTCAAGGGGGATTTGTGCAAAAGTCTCATATATACAAATATAATACAAAATTAGTAAGTATTTTCAGTCAGCAGTAGGTAATGCTGCAAGATATATTACAAAAATTCACGTGTTAAGTGTGACCCTGCTAATATTCTGTGAATTGTGTGCACTCCAAAAACTCATGGATTCTTCCTTGGAGCCACCCCTGAATTTTTTTGAAATTGCAAATTCAACTTAGATACATAGATTTTTTTCTCAGATGAGGAGTTTGTTGGCCGAAACTTGTCTGCAATTTGAAACACTTTCCATACTGGGAGGCAGTGCTATTATTTTCACAGGTAATTCCAGGCCTGGATTTTTTCATGTGCACAAAGTTTGACAGATATGATTTTGCATGGCTGAGAAATGTCTCCTGGTGAGAGGAGTGATTTATGATTTTCATATTTATCAGACTATATCTGGCATGTCAGGTTAGTGTGGAGGGGTTTGCCCTAAATTCATGATAGCTAAAAACAGTGAAGTGACAATTTTCAGCTGTGGAGGACTTCTTAAATGTTCCTGTTGTATTTTCTTGACATGAGTATCATGGGACTTGTACTAAACTGCTCTGTAAACAAAACAAGGAAAAATGTACAAAATTTCAGTTTTAATCATGTGGTTAAACATTTTACTGTTAGAGTTTCTCTCTGTAAGCAGTCATTTACAGAACATTTGGCATGTCTTTTTTCCATAATAAAGTACTTTGTTTCAGTCACCTGTGGTTAAATGAAGTCAGACGGAATTGCATGATGTTATCTTAGAAAAACAAGCTGTATGATGTTCTGATATTAATATCTACGGGAGAGTATCAGGGTCAGGAACGAGAAAAATAACATGAGGAAAGAATATCTTATCATGATGCACTAATGGAAAAAGAAACTCAAAATGTCTTAAAGAGGACATATCATGCTTGTTTCTCCTTTTCACTATGCCAGCCTTCTCATTTTGTAAGCATTTTCTTCTTTTGTACATGTCATTTAGTTCCTTCATTTGACCCCACAATAGCTTCGAGGAAAGAATATCTTATCATGATGCACTAATGGAAAAAGAAACTCAAAATGTCTTAAAGAGGACATATCATGCTTGTTTCTCCTTTTCACTATGCCAGCCTAGGATGCCTGTAAAGCATTTCTGCCTTCAGTACAAGTCATTTAGTTCCTTCATTGCCCCACAATAGCGTTCTCAATATTCTCATTTTAGGCCATTATGAAGTGCTTGTTGAAACGCTTCGTCTCAAGGATGACCTATAGTTACCTCGCAATGTCACAGCCCTTTGTGCTCTGATTGGTCAGTTCTATCGGGGGTAGAGCCAGCTTGTCCTTCTTCTTCTACTGTATTTTCCAGCAGGCTCAAAGCAGCGACTGCGTATTGAGTCCCCCTACAGGTCAGAGCTGGTAATGAGGAAGAGTGAGCGAGGGAGCTTTATACCCCTGCTGCTGGATGTGTTCCTCGGTGAGGGTTTGGGGCTAACGGACATCACAGAGGAGGAAGTGTTTTATCAGATTACTCTGATAAAAAGAAAGGTACCTCGTGTCGTCATGATGTTTGAAATCTCGCGGACATCTCGCAATGACCCATTTTCAGAGGCATCAAATCTCGTTCTAGGATATCAGAAAAAATACAATATCTAATTTTTTTTGAGAATTAAGGGGGTGTAAGGTCTTGTTTTCAAATTTATTCTATTATATGTAAGTATTAAATCATGCATCAGCATATGTCTCCTTTAAAATCTGGAATTAAATATTGAAAAAAAAAGCCAATAGAAGTCAGACACCAGAAGATCATATAAATATATACATTAGAATAATGTTGACCTTTATATTTCACATTTTCCCACATTTCATGTGATCTTTACATTTTTAGTTTTTCTAAAATTGCAATACAAAGTCTAGTCTGCTCTCACTCTTTCTATCTGATTGGTTCTTAAACTCTTTGACAAACATTTGCCTCCAAAACCCAAAGCAAGTTTCTGAAACTATCACAAAAAATAAACTTTGATTGATGCGTGAATATATTAGTCTGTTTTGTGCTTGTTGGGAGTTATAATGACAGCAGTTAGAGCTAATTCTTCTGTTAGTGCCATTAATGTAATGAAGAAGTTTACACTATAAGAAATTATAAAGTGAGACATATGCTCAAGAAATGAAAAAAAACAAAAGACAAGACAATAAACACATGCTTTCTTGTTTGTTCAATGTAGAAATGAGATGAAGGTTCTCAAGCCACTGATTAGAGCTGGGCAACTTATAGTGTTGAGGCCACAGATGGCCCCCCACCTCTCTATATGCTCCAACCACACTTTCAACTAATTACATAAAGCAAACAATACTAAAATATAAAAAATGTAGAAATGTGCAACTAAAGTTTACACTTGAGTTTTTGCAGCTGTACCAAACATAGATGCCAAAGTATCAGAAGATGCTGCTACAAAATGTGTATATATTTTCATGCCAGCATCTCTGTAAATTATAATATTCGATTTATTATATGAATATAATTTTAAAAATAACTACAATTAAATCACACCCAATATCTGGCAAGTTTTTTTTCATAGCATGGAAACAAAGCTCATTCCTATGTTTCCTTCCTATGCTAAGTAGTATGTAATATGATAAAGTTTCTGTTCCTCTGAAGAAGTGCTTCCTTAATTGTGCGCCAGTGCCCTCTAGTGGGCTGTAATTGATTCTTAACAGTTAAAACATAACATTAATTAAATTGATGAATTGTAAAATATCAAATCAATAAATCAACTAAGTTGATCATTTAAATCATAAAGACATTGAGGGTCACAGTTTCACTGATGTTGAACACACTGGTGACATGTAATTTCAGAAATGACTGCTGTTTACGTTCTGATTTCAAGAATTTATTTGTGATTTTGAAGACAATGCACTGGAGAAGAGTTTGTGTTGACACTAAGTAAGTTCAAAGACAGAAAGTTGTTAGAAGTAGCAGCAAAACCTGTGAAGTGCTACCACTGAACCTTTCTTTTAGGAAAAAAGAACCAAATCAAAAACAAGATTTATTTTGAACCAGGATGTTTTCTGACGGGTTTTGTTGGCCCCAGATGAATTTGAGGTTTTAAAATGCAGAAGTTTGGGAAAGGCTGCTTTAAAGTGTCTTTCTGAAAGAGTTCAAACATTTGTTTACTCTCTCTGTTTGCTTTAAGCGAACTCAAGGATTATATCTTATTTTTCTTTGCCATGCAGAGGCCCTCACATAACCAAAACTGCACCTAAGCAAACCATCCTTTAATCCAGTGGTTCCCAAACTTTTTCTGCAGGGCCCCCCTTTGGCCAATCAAAGTTACCTCAGGCCCCCCTAACCCTGACCATACGCATCAATATGTAAAATGTATAACAAACCCACTGCCAGTCACAAACTGCTATTGTTTATGAAGCTCAATGAAACTTCAAACTTTTGTAGAAATAACAATAGCCACAGCTTTTAACACATTTTTAAAGTTCTTAATGTCTGAGTATGAACAATTTCCTGTGAATAAAATATTATGAAACATCTTTTATATGTTTTCTTCCAGCCCTTCAATAAGTCAGTGGAGTGGGCTTGTTTCATGCCACAGACTCGTGTCACAGACTCAGTCTTGGTTGTTTCATCAATCATAGTCGAAACCATATCAATAGCTGCAGGCAATATCAATTCCTCAGCGATGGTGTGTGGTTTTTTACATTTTGCAACTCTGTAGGCTACTTTATAAGAGGCAAGTTGCGCATTTGATGTAGAAACAGTAGCGTTTGTAAACGTGCTCTGTTGTGCTCGACAGCTGAGAAGTTTCTTCCTGAAGAACTCCACAGGCTTGTGTGTGTGCGCAGGATGCTATGACTCGTGGCGCTTTAGCTTGTTTGGCTTCATGCTGTCCGAAGCTAGCACTTTCAGGCACAGCACACACTGTGGCCACTCTTCGTGGCCACTCTTCGTTGTACAGGTGAAGCCAAGGGCGAGATATGAGTCATCATATTTTCTTGACTTTTCCTTAGTACTGTCTGTTGTAGCGTCACTGTCGCCCTTATGTTTCCCCGGAGCTCTGCTGTTATTTGCCATGGTTTGCCAGCAGTGCAACACAAAGGACATTGTTTTTATTTAGCCTCGCGCCCCCCCTGCAATGGCGCTACGCCTCCCCAGGGGGGCACACGGCCCACTTTGGGAACCACTGCTTTAATCCATGCTTGAATCGATGACTATTTAGTTTTTTTTATTAAGAGAATATCTGCATGGTTGTCTGAATGTAAGTCTCCACCTTGGATAAACTCTGTGTTCTTGATTTTCTTGTTTTTAACTCAGGTCTGTCTGAAGTCACCCCTCACACCAGTATTTTGCCTGAAACGATTTCTGTATTAAAGATTGATGTTGACATTCGCTCAGTCAGTGTGCCGGTCTTGTTGATGGTTAACTCTGCAACCTTTTGTCCTTGAAATGATTAATTAGCTGAGTGACAGTGTCACTGCTGAGCTGAAAAAACTGCTGATCACAGTTTTTAGACCAAACATTGATATGAATCCCACTCTTTATTATATAACATCCATGTTCATATTTGTTTTGCAAGCAGAGGCTTGTCAATTGGCAGAGCAGTAACATTCAGATATTAAAATCACAGTGGATTCTAGAATGACCAAGTTTTGCAGTGACAGAAGCACCTCATTCATACTCTTAGGGCCTGATCTACTAAGGTCCAAAATAACAGGTGCTAAATTGCGTGTGCAAACTAAAAAAAGTGCACGTGCCATTTGTGGGCGTGTTGCGGGTGATCACTGCGTGCAATTGATAGCAGGAGCAAAAGTGGTGGGACCTCCCTCTTTAAATGAGGATTTTGTGTGTGCTTCCGGCGGTCACCATGGAGAGTTTGGGAGAGCAGAGAGGCCATAAATGAAAATAGAAGTTTGAAGCAAACACACATGCCTACGCAAAGCGTGTTTGCTTTTTTTCGCTGCATGTCCTTTTGACGGACAAGGTTGTCAGTTTTCCCTCGAGCCATAGCCTGTTTCTATCCGTCATTTCTAATTTTCCTTTTCTGATTTCAATGAAACATAATCTAAATGGCAGCATTTACATAGTTGTAAGACTGCATCATCAATAACCTCTCATTTGAAGAGCAGTCACACACACACAAACCGCGGGAGGAACTGTTGCCTCTTTACGCGCTGACAGCCTCGAAACTCGCTTTCAGTGCGTGGAGTATGATGCAGTCTGCTCTGAGTGGCAAACGCAGTGATAATGGCTAAGAAGTTTTTTTTTTTGTTTTACATAGATTAAATGACCTCCTCCATGATGTAGAGCACAAAGCAGAGAGGGTTTGCTTTACGCGTGTGTCTGCATGAGTGTGAGGGCACACCGAATTGTCACGCTTTTTCCAGTCCATCATAATGACTGACAGCCTCCAAGTCTTTCAGTTTTCCATTTAAAAAATAGTAAGTGATGGAAAATATTCGGTCCATGTGACCCCTGTTTGCTACCATGATCACAGCCTCCCATTCGTAACACTGTGCCCTTTTTTGAACCTGCTTTTCAAACGTACTGAATTCAGACACAAATACACCGTGTGCAATCACTTGAGACTTAATAAAGCCCATTGCGGGTGTTAAATGATTACATTTGCATCTCCTTCTCCCTGTATTTTGCACGTTTTGATGATCTGCATGTATTCTGCATATTCATGAGGGCAAACACGCTAAATGGATTGCGCTTGATATGCTCATCTGACAGACGCAATCCTTAGTGCACCCTGTTAGTAGATCAGATTTGCACTTGTTTTAATACACCCAAACCTTTAGTAGATCGGGCCCCTGGTTGGCCCAAAATTGTACTAAAACCAAAATCTGTGTATGAAAAAAAAATAAAATAAGGGACCATGTGTTTGGGAATAAAATAGAAAAAATATGATTAGCCTACATATCAAAATAAAAACCAAAATCTAGACTTAAATATACTAAGGGAAAACCTGTATAACACTCATAACTGTGAATTCTTATGTTTCATCATGGACCCCACTCAGACTCTATCACCATGGATTAAAATAGTCAAGAGCACAGCTCAACAAAAGTACACTACGGTCTAATTGTAATCCAGTGTTTCCTCCTCCATTTATTTGGGGTGGTGGCTCTGGTTTATAGGTAAACTCTGTGGTAATTGGTCAGGTCAACGCTGCTCAGTGCCATAATTTCAACAGTTCTACATTTATTCTACTGTCTTTGCTCTGCTATTCTTAGTCACTGGGCTTAAACTGGGGAAAAAGCAATGGTCTATTACAGGGGCTGGAGTATTGACATTTTACAGGCAGCTGTAATACTGCAAACAGCAGTTGAAGTAGAAACCCTGATGCCAAAGACTTTTTGTCGTGGTGATTAGAAGTGCTCCATCACACAGAGGAGGCATGTTAAACACACTAAGGGACAAGGAAAACTGAAGAGAATACAGGCCCTTTAAAAGTGATATCTGTTAAAGTCTTTTCGCAAGATATTTGCAAATAGGGCCACAAATGACATTAAACTGATGTATCTGTGTAACCCTTATATGAAACTTGAGTTATTTATGTTTTACATAGCTTCATAATTTTTCATCAAAGTACTCATATACTTTCTGTTCTCTGGTTTTAGGATGGAAGAGAACTCAGTTTAATATGTCTGTGGGTTGTTGATTAGGTTATTTGAGTAATCATTTGTGCTTTTGTTCTGATGGTTTTGTTAGTTTGATGTGTTTGTGGATGGAAGGACATAAGAGAAGATTAATGGATTTTACCATGAAGCCAAGACCACACTGAGAATAACTTGTCTGTGTTTAAGATCCCACAATGAAAGTCATTTTTCTGAGACATTGTCACTTTTGATATTGTGATAGATCCTCTCTCCTCATGCCACAGCAGCAGAGTTTTTCTGTTTTGTTTTTAATGACTAATTTGTGGTTCTGAGGCTAATGAGGGGCAAAATGCTGTGGAACTGGTAGTTAAATAATGAGTAAAGAAGGCTTTTCTATTGACATTCATGGGGTAGTCATTGGTACCTTTGATTAAAGTTTATGCTGAGAATAGTCAGCACTTAATATATGGGTGCAATTTATTTAAATGTCAATAAGGAACCAATGTGAAATTTCATTAAAATAATTCATTTTCAATGCATTTCCATTTAATTTCCAATTTAGTGAAACATTTATGACATTACAATTCGTTCTCAAGAATAAATGTCCCAAATACCTTCAATCATTAGCCATGTAGTGCATGTGGAGATGATCTGAGTTTAATATTATGCATTTGAAACAAAATGTCAGAGGATCTCTAACTCCAGGAGGAAACATTCTATGATTATAACTGTGCAAATTTTCATCAAATGGATTAAACATTGGACTGTATGATATCCGTACAAAGCTGGTTCTTCATTTCCCTCTCATTATCTGAAGACGCCTTAAACCAGGGTTTTCCTTCTTTCACAGTTTTAAAAGGAGCATGATTCATATCTTGCTCTTAAGACATAAATGTTACTGAGAGGTGTTGAGCACTACTAAAGGAAATTTAAGTCTTCATCAGCACAGCTTTATGGACTTTTGGAAGACTTCTGATCAAACATTCAACCTTCTAAATGAGCATATACGTAAATCAAAATGTCTGCCAGTCAAAACAGAGAGAGAACCCAAGGAGGATCCAGATTCATTACCTGTTAGATTTCTCTTTTTTTAAATACGTTTATAAAATAACTTTGGTGTCACTGTTTGTGAGTTCCCAAATTCATGTTCAACGTTTCATGATTGTCCTTTAATCCCTCACTGGATCACTTCCCACTCTGACTCATTGATCAGCCTGTAGTTTAATTTCCGGTAGTCTTGAGGATGATCTCGACGTTGTCTCCAGACCTCCTCATACAGGCTGCGGATGGCTGGGGGCAGCATTTGGAAGCCAGCGGTGCAAGCCAGCGTGTGGCAGTAGTCCCACTGCTCCAGCTGCATCATCAGCAAGTGGCGCTGTTCCACTCCTTTCTCCAACTTTGCCTGTATCTCTTGTCTGACCTCGTCCTCCATCCGAGCCCGAGACGGTACAGAGACTGTGCCGTCCAACACAGCTAGAGCATACTGGACCTGCAGGGATCAGATAAATACATATAAAAGATACCAACATCACGTGGTACTCTGATTTCATTATGGGACAAAACTGTGGCACAGGCTGCAAATCACATCCAGTCTAGGAAGTACCCAAGGGTAACATTATTTCTGGTGTTTTGCTGATTGGTGAAGATGTGTAGTTAATAATTTTGAGATAAATCTAAGAAGTACCACTTTATTTACTTCTCATACTAAAAGCACTCCCAAATATGGTGTTCAGTATGCAGTATATACTAAATAATGTATTTGGACCTTCGACCTTCTGAACAGATGAAGCATTGTTTAATCTTGAATCCAAGTATATATTGTGCAAAAGCGGAATAAAATGTTTAAGAAGTTGTTAAATATGTTAAAAATATTGTTAAAAGATGGACTAAAGCTGCTGTAATCAGTTCATCCATGAGCCACCTTACAAAGTTTAAGGAGAATGACTCAAAAGTATTTTTGAGATACTGCATTCACAACATCCAAGAGGCTCTGTTACTTTGACTTTTTGACCTATTACTTCCAAAATCGAATCCCCGAGTTATCAGGACACTTGTTCAAAGTTAACCCCAATTTCCACATGGTCTACCTGTGAAGCATTCTATACACATTGCCCACTCTGCAGCAAATCGGCCTCAGTCAGTTTGTTTCTACATCCTGCACCTCTATCTTTCCTCACAGCGTGGCAGCAGTGCAGCTACATGCTAGTTAATTTAAAATACACTGCAGGTCTGTTTTCAGTGGAAGGTGTTTGAACCCTGCATCTGTCTCTACCAAGCACTCAAAACAGGAAACAGGCCCTGAGAGTTTCTTAATATTCTCAAAATACAGCAAAAACAATGTAATACTAGAAAAGCACTCGGAGAGCGCAGACCTCCGCCAGTGCCACAGTCCTCACCCATATTGTGATTTTGACCATAAATATTAGTCCTACCTTTATTTCATCGAAATATTTAGATTCCTTGACCATGAAAGCATACCATCAGCAACTGGATTCATAATGATATCTATTTTCTTTCAGTAGTTATTCACAGAAATCACATCGAATCAGTTCTTCCTTTTCCCATGCTGAACATTTCCTGCAAATTTCATCAAAATCCATCCATTACATTTTGAGTTATTCTATTCACAGACGGACAGACAGACGGACTAACAAACTCTACCGAAAACATAACCTCCTTGGCGGAGGTAATAATATGGATGCAGACAGCAATTAGCATCATGTAGAAAACATAAGCTGTTATTTACATGTTGCTCTTCTTGTTGGGCCTCCTGAGGTTGTGGCTCTCTTGTGATCTTTATGTAGTGTTTTTTGCTGTTTAAGGCCGTGTTGTGCTGCACAGAGCTTGAAATACACTCACAGTGGGCGAGGACAAGCGTTGTCAGTTGGGGCAAATTTGCCGTGCAGATTGAACACCGTGCTGGCAGACTACATAGAAATCTTGGGTTAGAAGAAAATCCCTTTGAGCATATATTGGATTTAGCATTCACTAAACTCTAAATGCAGGCAGAGAGTAATGGGAACAGTGACCTTTGACCACTAAAATGTAAGTGGTTGACTCTAGACATTTTGCAAAATTGTATGAAAATTTCTTGAATATTCTTCAGACATTGAGAAATTTGCGAACAATGAGTAAGCATGGGTCTCCATGACATTGAGCTTTGATCAAAACTTCAATTAATTTTATCCTTGAGCCGTGGTGAACAATTCCGCCAAGTTTGATGGCAAGTCCTTCAAATGCTCTTGCGTTGACAACTAAAGTTTGGCCATGACACACCACAGCCTTCACTTTTGATTTATGACTTCCCACATCTGATCAGTTCATATTTGAATCGAGGAAATGTGGTCAAAGTTTTAACAAAAGACTTCCGGAGATACCACATTCACAAGGCTGTGACTCATTTGGACAGATATACAGACAACTCAGAATACAGTGCCTCTGGCCTTGGCCGTTGATAGTGCATAGGCATAAAGAAAGAATCTGCTGAAATGGCTTCATGAGAAAAAGCTAATCTATTTGGCTTTTTTACTTAAGTGTATAACCTTAATTTTATGGGTTGCAAATGGTTTTTCTCCTTTTTCATGTGTTAATTTTGCCTTATTTTACCCAACTCTTTCTGACTTACATCATTCCTCAAAGGTCTGTTAACTTCCATAAGAAATACGGTATATATTTCCAGTTTTCTAATTTGTAAAAGCTCGGATTTCAGCACATTAGGCTAATAGTGGGTTTGATCAAAAATATACAAGTGAGGCATGGCAGGAGGGCAAATCAGCTTCAGGATAATGATGCTTTATTGACATGAAAAATGAAGGAACACCCTCTTCATAGCTTAAATTCCAGCATCTCTCTTATAATCTGGAGACATGCCATTTCATTGACTTGTGGACATGTGAGCTCACCTGGCAGTTGAAGGTGGGGAAGGGGCAGATCATTTTACAGATACCAATGAAGAAGAGGGATGGGAAGGCAGGTGGCATCAAGTAGTGGTACAGAGGAGAAATCACATGGTCTGTGATCTCCAGACCCAGCTGAGATGCGTCCAGATATGGATACTTGAAGTTGTAGCCAGTACAGAATATCAAGACATCAGCAAAGGTCACTGAGCCGTCCTGGATACACAGAAAAAAAATCAATTAACTCTCTCATTTTTGAAAGAACACAATCTCCAATCTCCACAAGGATCATTTACGGCTGTAATAACTCCTCAATATCTATATATACAGACGTGGAAAAAATTGTTGGTACTCTTCTGTTCAATAAAGAAGAACCCACATGGTCACTGGAATAACTTGAAAGTGGCAAAAGTAATAATAAATAGAATTCACTGAAAATCAACAAATGAAAATCAGACATTGCTTTAGAATTGTGGTTCCACAGAATCATTTTAGAAAACAAAATAGTGAAACTGGCCTGGACAAAAAATTATGGTACCAGTTACTGAATATTTTGTTGCACCACCTTTTGAGGCAATTACTACAATCAGGCACTTTCTGTAACTCTCAATGAGACTTCTGCACCTGTGGACAGGTATTTTGGTCCACTTGTCATGAGCAAACTCTTCCAGCTGTGTCAGGTTTGAAGGTGTCTTCTCCAGACTGCATGTTTCAGCTCTTTCCACAAATGTTCAATAGGATTTAGATCAGGGATCATAGAAGGCCAATTCAGAATAGTCAAATACTTTGTTCTGAGCCATTCTTGGGTGTTTCAGCTGTGTGTTTTGGGTCATTATCTTGTTGGAGGACCAATGACCTGCGTCTGAGACCAAGCTAATACTGGGAAGCACATTTCACTCCAGAATGCCTTGATAGTCTTGACATTTCATTGTACCTGCACAGATTCAAGACACCCTGTGCCAGATGCAGCAAAGCAGCCCCAGAACATAACTGAGCCTCCTCCATGTTTCACAGTAGGTACAGTGTTCTTTTCTTTGTGTACTTCATTTTTACGCCTGTGAACACAGAGCTGATGTGACTTGCCAAAAGCAGCCACACTAGACACATCTCATCAGCCCGCAGCAGCTGCACTGCAACGTGGGAAGGAGAGGGGAGTGGGGGCAAAGAAGACATTGAGGGACCGTTTACATGAGGCTGAATACGGTCAAAGCCGATACGTTTTCATTGCGTTTTGGCCTTGCGTTTACATGGGTACTCTATATGGAGTGCCCAAATCCAGAATCTTTTGAAACCAGTGTCCAGGCTGGAGAGTTTTCAAGACGCTCCTCTATACAGCTCCGTGTAAACCAAAATCGGAGCATTTCAGGGTGAAACGCTGATGTCACCGTATGCCCAGAACTCTTTCACATTAAAGGATAACTTCGGTTCCTGCAGCTTTTACATTGTTTCTAGAATGAAGAACAACAATATACTCACCCAGAAGGCTTTCCTGATGCAAACGGTGCTTCGGGAGATATTTAGATCCAAAATCGAGCAGCGGACACTGATATAATGGTAGCCTGTAGGGCATAGATCGCCGCTCCTAAAAACTGCATTAATCGTCCAAAAACTCATGTTTTTCACCGATATTCCATCATGATTCGCGCCGAATGGACGGCCATTGCAGCCTGTGTCTCTCCACACAGCGCTGTGTGGCTGAACCAACGAGTTTGTTTACATGCTCTTCGCGCATGCGCAGTGCGGCTCATTGTTTCAGGGCAGCTACAAATCGACTTTCTTCTTCCAGTTTTGTGCAAAATGGACGAATATCTATGGGATGAAGATGTTGTGGAGGAGGACTTTGAATATGATGGGTGTCCTTACAGTTTGGAGCCACAGTATACAGATAAGGAGCTCTTAGAAATGAAGAAGTGATCGCATACGCTCGAGAGTACTGCGCATGCGCAGAGGTACCCGTCTTCTTCGTCAGTTCAGAGGTTAGTTCAGCCACACAGCGCTGTGTGGAGAGACACAGGCTGCAATGGCCGTCCATTCGGCGCGAATCATGATGGAATATTGGTGAAAAACATGAGTTTTTGGACGATTAATGCAGTTTTTAGGAGCGGCGATCTATGCCCTACAGGCTACATTATATCGGTGTCCGCTGCTCGATTTTGGATCTAAATATCTCCCGAAGCACCGTTTGCATCAGGAAAGCCTTCTGGGTGAGTATATTGTTGTTCTTCATTCTAGAAACAATGTAAAAGCTGCAGGAACCGAAGTTATCCTTTAAGGCTGCGTGCACATACCACGAACAACAACAGCTTCGGACTAATATGTGTGCCGCTTACCGTGCTCAGTTTGTTATCCAGACAAAACTGTCCAGACAGACTTGTTGTCCAAACAGATTTGTTGTCCAGAAAAGAAACTCCTGCGACTTTGTGAGTCCACTCACCATTGTTGTTTGTGAAAAGTTTTTCTTCTTATTTCGGTGTTGTACCAGCGCTGCCTCTCTGCAAACCAACATCACCATCAACTGAACTGGCATGCATACGACAGTGGTTTCATTCGCTTCCAGCATCTCCATCTGAACGCACATCGAGTTTTAAAAAGCAAAGAAAAAAATCTTTGCGTTTTAAGTCACAGAGTCTCAGTGTAAACATAGCCTGAGCTGAAGGGTGTGTATGTGCATTTATGTGAGTGTACGTGTAAGCCCATGTCCTTTGTCTCTGCTTCAGTCCCACCCAATGTCTCTACTGTCTGCTAAGGTGACTATGAAGACAGCCTCAGACAGAGTTCTGATCCAGAGCAAAGTTCACAGGAGGAGAGGTGGGGGGTGAAGGATCTAGCTTCTGTCTGCATTAACATCTAAGGAGAGTGGGAAGATACAGGCTCAAGGCCAGTACAAGGAGCCAAAGAAGATTAACTGTTTGGGGTCAGGCTGACTAATTTTACGTCTGCATTTAGTCTCTCTGGTTCTCTGTCCCTAACATTTCTCTATTGTCATTTAAAGTCTTTTCTTTGGGTACCATCATTTTTGTCTAGGCCAGTTTCATTATTTTTTAAATAATTCTGTTGAACCACAATTCAAAGGCAATGTCTGATTTTCAATTGTTGATTTTCAGTAAATTTTTATTTATTATAACTTTTGTCAGTTTTAGGTTATTTCAGTGACCATGTGGGTTTTTATTTCTTTAAAGGTAGGGTACCAACAGTGTTTTTCCACGTCTGTGTATATATGTACTTTTAAAACCATAAATGAAATTATCTTGGTCCCTGACTAAGATTAAGATTCAGTTAAATTCTCCTTTGAAGTTACTGCTGTAATTGAGACTCTAACCATCCTTGAAGGAGAAATATGACAAAAATATAAAATAAAAACTTTCTCTATTGAACATTAACCATAAACATCCTCCTTCACCAAGTCACAATACATGAAGCCTATAACTACTTTTGTAATGTTAAACATCATTATTTTCTGATTATGCTGGGCAGTAAAAAAATATAAAATTAACGTCTGGAAGATTTTTAAATCCACATGCAATCTACAAGTGCTAATAAGGATAAAAACTGTATTACAATGAAATATTTAACATTGGATGTATTGACATTTCAGGCTTGGCCTACAGAAATACTTAATCTCTTCACCACTACATACACCACAGAGCTCCATAGTGCGACCATTTTGGTCAAACACTGACTGCTGTCGCAAGCCCCTCATCTCTCTCTCTCAAATCAAAAGTTTAGAAGTTGAGAAAGAACATCTCAATATACCTACAAACGTAATACAGCATATTAAAGTTGACAAAAGTAACTGCGGTAGCAGAGAATCCGCCAAACACGGAACCTTTCTCCTGTTAAGGGGGGGGGGGAGTTTCTTAGTCACACAGGCACAGAGATGAGTGTTCACGTCCACTGAGGACAAATGATCTGACCGGCGGCTCCCGACTGTAGATAAAGCTGGGCTGTAAATAAAAAAAGCTAAAACAAGAGAAAAAAATTAAGAAAAAAAGCATAAATGTTCTGCCCTTAAAGTCGTTTTCATACATTACTTTGAGAATTGTTTTTAATTGTTTACCTTAATTTGAGTTTTGTAAATATTGACTATAGTGTGTGAAATCTTATTCTAGGTTCAAATTAATTAGAGAATAACACCATCCAGTTAAATATCATGTTGTTGGTTGTTAAAATATGGATATTTAATTCATTTTTTAGCTCAGTATAGCATCTTAAACATTCGCTCCTATTATTTTGAAATATTTTATTTAACTTGAGATGTTTGAAATATTACATTTCAGTTCAGTAAAGCACTTTAAGAACAAGCACCTCTATTTGGAGATGTTTAATTCTGCTTAATGTTTTAGTTTGAATTTGTAAATTTCATTCAGTGAAGCACTTTAAACGATCTGTTTTTCTTGAAATGTATAATTTTGCTTCAAAATAAAGAAATAAAGTATTTCTTTACATCTTAGTCTTGTTTAAAAAGCATTTACATCATATAAAAATTATAGAGAGTGATAAAATGGTGATCTTATGGCGTTAAAGACGACACTGAAAAATTTGGGTGCACTTAAATTTTGTGTTGGTGCACCTTAAAATTTTTTTTAGGTGCACTGTTGCAACCAACTCAAAAAGTTAGTCTAAAGCCCTGCACTAGCTTGTCATTATAGGATATTTAACTTGCACTCTGCCAGTTTCAACACAGATTGTGTTACTATTTTAACAAAAGAAACTTTCACATTGTTTTTTGAAATCTATTTTTTAAGCCGACAGTCAAAATGTCTACATGTTGATTTACTTTGATGCTAAATAAGTTACTGATTTTGCATTTTACACATAAAGTATGGCCTATGAGGTTCTAATAGAGTAAATGTTAAAGAGGACATATCATGCTGATGCATGATTTAATACTTACATATAATAGAATAAATTTGAAAACAAGACCTTACACCCCCTTAATTCTCAAAAAATTAGATATTGTATTTTTTCTGATATCCTAGAACGAGATTTGATGCCTCTGAAAATAGGTCATTGCGAGATGTCCGCGAGATTTCAAACGTCATGACATCACGAGGTACCTTTCTTTTTATTGGAGTAATCTGATAAAACACTTCCTCCTCTGTGATGTCCGTTAGCCACAAACCCTCACCGAGGAACACATCCAGCAGCAGGGGTATAAAGCTCCCTCGCTCACTCTTCCTCATTACCAGCTCTGGCCTGTAGGGGGACTCAATACACGGTCACTGCTTTGAGCCTGCTGGAAAATACAGTAGAAGAAGAAGGACAGGCTGGCTCAACCCCCGATAGAACTGACCAATCAGAGCACAAAGGGCTGTGACGTTGCGAGGTAACTTTAGGTCATCCTTGAGACGAAGCGTTTCAACAAGCACTTAATAATGGCTTAAAATGAGGATTTTGAGAACGCTATTGTGGGGCAATGAAGGAACTAAATGACTTGTACTGAGGGCAGAAATGCTTTACAGGCATCCTAGTCTGGCATAGTGAAAAGGAGAAACAAGCATGATATGTCCTCTTTAAACTAAACCTCATCTGCTGTTCAGCTGTTGTAATAACAGACAACAGCACAAATTACCAAAACCTCCCTGAACTTTGAGGCACACCAGTGAGCCCTGCCACACCATTTTAAATCCATACCACTAGAACCATAAACCCTGACATCTTTGGCTGCACTTAACCTCAAGGATAATGAAAACTAAAACTAGTTGGACCTTGAACTTATGAAATTTGTGTATTGATACACAGTATTTTTCTAATGTAAACATAACAAAGATGTGCTTAAAAGTGCCACAAAGAAACATTTTTCATTACATGCATACAAGTCATCTCATAAACAAAGCTGATTTCATCAAACAGACACTTTCTTTACACATATTTCCATCTAGTCATGTTCTGCTGGTTGATTTATAATGTTGGACAGAAACATAACAATGATGTCTGCAAGGTGACATATCTTTCTGGAGTTGTCAAAAATTAAAAACTAAACTACAGATTTGTGTTAGTAGACTTCCATCACCTGAAAGTGAATGCTGCCATCTTCATCGACTGAAACCACAGAACTGGACTCTCTGATACCAGGAGGCAGAGGAAAAGTTAGACGAGGTCGACCGTGACTCAGAATTACCTAAAAAAGGAGAGATGGATATTCTGAGAATGAGCAGAACAGGACATACAGTCTTGAAAAAGAGCATTATATGTTCCTTCATCTCAGCTAACTTATTCCTCCAGTAGGAGATCACAATCTCAAGTGTCAGGTCTTCTCTAAAACAGGAGGTTCAGTTTTTTCTGTCTTTACACATTTTTTTTCAAACAGATCTGATAACTGCTCTTTTTTGTGTCAACAACATGATTATTCCTTTGATTAGTGTCTGTTTCACTCTTATTTACTTTTGAAAATGGTAAAAGCAGAGGAAATGCAATTTAAATAAAATATACACGTATATCAATTTTATTTTTTTCTTTTAGCTATTTGCAAGTGTTAAAAACTGTATTTCCAAAAAAAAAAAAAAAACAACCTATCACATTCCTTATATCCACAGACTGTAATGTACTCTCATACAGCGTAACTCAGCCAAGACCAGGCTAAATAAACCAAAATACAGATGAATCATCTTTTGCTGTTCCTCTTTATGTTATTTTAAGAATTCATGTCTCAGGAGAGCTTTACATACGTAAGCTGTACTTCTATGGTTACTGTTAGAGTAAATGACACCAAAGTTAATGTGGGGCTAATTACATAAAACACATCAAGAACTAAATCAAAACACTGAGCTGATTGTTTTTCTGATGTAACGTATAAGTGCAATAATTCTGTAATAAATATCTATGATCATCCATTTAACCAGGAACATCAGGCAAAGACTGACAGTTTACTTTTGAACTTCTGACAAAAACTGAAAACAACTGTTCAATATGTGATTACTTTATTATAGTATTATAAAGTAAAAGAATTATATGATGATGATCCACCGGTGTGACTGTCAAGTCAAAAGGACTGAACTTATATATTAAATATATTTACTGTATCTGAGGCAAAGCCCCAGTCTTTATTACCTGGGCACCGACTTTTGACAATTCAGTGGAAATGTCAAGTCCTGAAGCTTTGGCTCCCAGAATGACCACAAACTGACCAGAGAACGGCTCTGGATATTTGTATGAATGACTGTGAAGGACTTTTCCTGCAAGCACAAAGACAATAAAAATCAGATTTAGCTATGGTAAGACCGTGGTAAGATTTGGGAGGACACTGGCTTCCCATTGATATGAAAACAAAATAATCCATATGCCAAGTTGCAATTGTGCATGCATATTTAATTAACTTTATATTGAACTATAATTATCTTTCATTTACATTTTTTAAAAATCTTTTTTATTTACTGCTCATTTGTTAAAAGTTTAAGTCTAAAAGTCGTAAGCATGTTAAAGTTCAATAAATGCAAGCAATATCAGCGTTACTGTATCAGTGAGTAAATGTGTTTGGAGAGAAACCACAGGGACAGCAAACACCTGCAGCCAGCCTGCTCTCAGGAGACTGGGAACTGCGAGTTGATTTTGGGCTAACAGCTCAAGTTCCCGGAGTATGTTACACCAACCTCCTTTAGACCAGACAAGGTGCTAACATCTGCTCCTTCTAAGCAGGTCCTCTTAGAGCTAACAGTCCCCTGGCGGGACCGCATGGCAGAGGCCAATGAGCGCAAACGGCTCAAGTACCACGAGCTCATACAGGAATGCCGAGAGAGAGGCTGGAAATAGAGGTGGGATGTCGAGGCTTTGTTGCTCGCTCCCTGTGTAAAATCTACACCCTCATTGGAATCACAGGAGCTGCGAAGAGGAGAGCCATCAAATCCACCACAGGTGCGGCAGAGAAAGCCTCTAGGTGGATTTGGATCAAACAGTCCGAAAAGTGGGCCCATGCTGCTGGGACACAAGTCGGGGACTGATCACCCCCAGCTGGGTTGCCTGAGGGAGGGTGTCTGATGTTGCAAGACCCGAAACACTCTATGATCTCAGGAAACATCACTGATGATGTGTCCCAACGCATCCAATGATGTATCTATACTAGTGCTGTCAGGCGATTAAAAAAATTAATCTAATTAATTACAGGATTTGCAATTAATTAATCTAATTAATCGCATTTTAATCTCATATTTGCTTTAAGTCCCCACCTAAAGAATTTGAATTCTAGGATATTATAAAATTGTAGTGCAGGACTAATCAAATGAGTACACTTAAAAGAGAAGATTTTAAATCTACATTTTTATTGGTAATTGAATAAAACCAAAGTCAGGGCAACTTGTCCAGAAAATTCTAAGCTCAATCAGGCAACTCAAATTACACTTTAAGTGTGTTTCATAAATCAAATTCAAAATAAGAAAAAGGTCGAGGACATCCAGCAAACCAATTAGGCCTGATGCATTATTAAAGAATGCAGTACAAATATAGATAAATTAATTCAAAAATAAAATAAAGCGGAGTTTCAAATAGGCTATTCCTGTTGTCACCTGGGCTTTGTTTGGTTTGACTAGAGACGCATGTGTGAAGTGATGTGCCACTGCCATGTACGGGTCCTCCAGCTGGCCAATATCAAAATGTTTGTGTGCTATGATTAATCGCGATTAATTTTTTTAGTGCATTAATTTGCATTGTAATTAATTAATCTAATTAATGCACTAAAGTGACAGCCCTAATCTATACACCTGTTTTATAATCTTGATCTTAACAGAAATCAAAATAATCCAATTTTGGATTGCACAGAAATTGCAGAAAGCTATTTGATTTCATTTTGCCCTTTATTGACAGTGGAGAAACAGCTGACAGTAGGGCAGACAGCAGGGGAGACCCAAAATGGGACCTATTGCAAAAGAGCCCCTTGGCAAGTGCACTGACACAACCACCTCTATTACACCATCAAAATGACCTAAGCCTACTGTAGTGTCTCAGATACATTCCATCAGCTTAGCTGATAGAAAAATTACTCCCTCTAAATGGAAGGTAAAACGAAACTTAAGGATATCTGAAAAGCTAAATTTCAATATGCTAGCTTTTCTATAAAAGGGAAAAAAGGTATATTCCACTTTATGCTCCATAATCCCAGGAAAGAAAAATAGAAATAATCCAAATCATGATCTTTATCCCCAAAGCAAGGAAAAAGTTACACTCCAATTTTAAGTTCCAGGTCCCTAAAAATCACATAATGCAGAAGAAGTCAAAGTATCACCAGTTTATCAAAGCTCAAAAGAATCTTTAATAAACTTGTGGTGGAGTTGAAGCGTGGTAACAAACACCCCATAAACTCACCGCGGATCTGCAATACATCACTTTTTATCTCTGTAAGGAGCTCATCCCCTCCTATTAAAATGTAACACCCCATCTTACTGCTGCTCCAGCCCCTCTTGTTAATATTTACATTATATATAGCTGGACCTTATTATGTGAATTTCCCTTCCCTAGGATGTCATACAAATCCAATGATTACCAGAGTTTCTTCCTTTTATGGATATAGTTTGACATTTTTCCCTTCCCTGTCTCTCAAGATAGCATCTGCTGGTTCAGTCCATTGCTTCAAAATGGCTTCTCTGTGAGCTTTCCAATTATGGGCTCTCCTCTTTCAGGCCTCTTTAACCAGGAACCTTCAATAAGTCAGAAACCTATCATGAAAAAATACTTTATGAAAAGTCCAACTTCTACTTTGTGAGATTATAAGACTATAACACTCTTACAAATTTATATGACATACATTCTGTGACACTTCTAACATAACAAAGCATATATTATGACAATGGCAACTAGATGAGGTATATGTCGTGACAGTTTGAACTAATACAATCTGTGAGTGTGTGTGAGGATTATATGAGGCAAACATCTACGGGAATACATAAGGCATATAGTAGGTAACATAGTTTAGGAATCCCTCAAGCATATAAAATGAACCCCTTAATCCAGCATTCATTGTAAAATTATGAGTAAGAATAAGTGAACTGTAATCTTAAAGATATATAAAAACAAGCAAATGACAGTATATATAAAAGTGAATCACATAAAGTGAATCATGGATTACAGCATTGATCATAAAGTCAAATATGTAAGTAATTATTGGATATAACATGGTTTATAACAGAAAAAGCACTGACTAAACCACCTGATTAACCAAACCACTTGTTTAAGACCGTCAATCATCATTATTATGATACCACACTACTCTTTTGTTTCCCAGCAATAAAACTAACTTTTCTGGAAATGCTGGAGTACATTGGCCTTTTGACAGGATTCGGGCCCCTAGCTCAGTCTGATGAACCAAAAATATCAAACTACTTTGAACTCGACGTTGCTGTTGCAGACAAAATGAGGGCTTGCCAAGTCACACATACGACTTTAGTCAGCTACCTATTACAGTATTTTCATTTTGTTTTTAAGTTCAATTTCCCAATGTGCACCATAAACTAACATATTCTTATCACTGAATGTACCTTTAAAGTTCTCTATGCCTGGTATGTCTGGGATGTGAGGATCAAAGTAATGCCTGAAAGACAAGCAAATAAAATGATTTAAAAACATAGGGACTACAACCATGATGTCATTTATGATGAAGTAAAGTAGAAGTGCTATGATGACAAAGAAAAAGTGAGTTAAGAAACAAAGTGTCACGTCTCACCCCGAGCAGACAAACACAGAGTCGAACATTTCCGTTTTTTGATGACCTGGTGAGTCTGACGATGTCACTTCCCATGTTGTCTTCGTCTCCTTGCCTTCCACCAGCATGACAACGGGCTTCACCTTTTCCACAACTGTGTTAAACTTAGAGAATTTCAATTTTAGCTAAAACTGAAATGCATTATCTTCAGGCAAACCATTTAGCTGTTCTGGTAAAATATAAAGACAGCAATTCCTGTTTATGTATCACTGAAAGAAAAAAAAAATACCTGGACAATATGTGCATCTGTAAAAGGATGGAAACATTATTTCATTTGATTAATTCTCTACCTCAAAAAAACAACTGGTTACAATCAGAATTGTGCATACGTCATAAGGGCAACACAGCTTTCTAGTGCTCTCCTGAAATGTGCAAAAAATCCTCTGTGTCAGTGGCAGCATTACTTGGTGTCAGTTGTATCATTTCCAAACTTGGGACCATTAGATTAAGTTACAGTACACTGGTAAAGTCAAAGAGATACTGCAAGGTGGACATCCCAGTAAGATAACACGCAAAGAAGGCCAGTCCTGACCCTTGCTTTACTGAGGAGCCATTCTGTGAATGCACAGCCCTTGCAAGCTGTACTCAAGTGTACATTTTAGGACATCCTCAGACATCCCAAACGACGTCAGACTAAACAGTTTGGTCTGACAAGTGGGGTTGTTTGGTCTGACATCGTTTCATTTGACAAATGACAGCAGTTTTCCTGATTACTGATACTGTATCCTGAGACCCGAGGATGTCCTAAAATGTACACTGTACTGTATCACGTTGTAGAGGATGACTAATAAGGCTTTTCCAACAGTGTAAAATAGAACACAAATTTGTACAATAAAAGAGGTGGGGTAATCATCCGGAGTAACATTTGCAAACATTTCTGAGGAGTATATTGGGTCATTTCTTGGTTTTAAGTACCTAAACTCATAAGAAATTATCTGCAGACTATCTGCATTTTGATGGTGCAATACTTTTACATGTCAGCATAAGAAAATCTGTTAAATTAGATTATTTCTATCACCTAATTACTCCCTGTTATCAGGTCAATGTGTGTGCTCATAAACATGCTCACAATTGATCCCTATTAATCATATCTGCATCAAGGTAAGAAACAAATCGTCTCGTAAGAATCCTACATAAAGACTGATAGAAAAAGTTTTTTATCCTTTTTTTTACAGCCTCAATTCACACAACAAGAAGCAGTTGAACTCACTCTGATATGTGGTCTGATGTTGTGGCTGTCGCAGTACTTCTCGAGGTACCTCTGGACCTCCTGATGAGGCAAGAAGCTGTCAAGGTGAGGGTCAAAGGGGAAATCGGGGAACATCATCACCTCTTTAGGCAGGTTGGTCCTGCAGGAAAGTCAGAAAAACAAACCTCCTATTTTAATAGCTCTAATTTCCAAAACATTTGCAAAAAGAGTCATACTAACTCTTCCTCTCTGCAAATATAAATGAGACGCTACCTCGTGATCACTTTTCATAGTGGTCATTTTAAAAAATGGCAGAGTGTGAGGACTTTGTTTAAACAAAATGAAGCAAACATCCAATAAAATGGTCATGTTTATTTGTGGCTTTGTATTGTGTTTCGCTGACTGTGAGGGTGCATGCGAAGGGTGCATCACATGATGTAATCTACAAGGGCCTGGTAGCAGATACAAAAGGGTGAGAGCAGGCCAGAGGGACACTCATGCCGATAAACGGCACAAGCAGTATTAGAGTGTTGTACTTTTAGTCCAAATAGTCCCTTTACTGTACCTTTAAATGAAGCCGTTACTTCTGTTCCTGTTTCGTACCTCAGGTCTCTGTACATGCTGCTGTGTATTGGATATCCATTGTCGTAAGTCCCGATGCGTTCATCATAACACCAGGTGCCTCCAACCTTCTCAGTGAGCTCAAATACCACCGGAGGAACAAAGGTGTTCATGCGGGACAGGATGTGTCGGGCAGCACAGAGTCCTGCTGCCCCGGCACCAACCACTGCCACCCTCTGCAACATCATTCTCACACTGAGAGAGAGATAGGAAAGGGTAATTCTGACGAAATTATCCATGCATGAGAAGTACTGATAACAGCAGAAAGTTTGATATTCACATTCTGAATAACAGTTCTTTCTTTCATAGTATCAATTTTGACCACATACTGTAAATAAAAAACTTTTATTCTATTTTCTGCTAATTACAATTTCATACTGATAATATTGTGTATCTCTTGCAACAACAAAGTGGAGAATTAATACAAAACTAAAAAAAAATAAAAAATGAAAATAAAAACATGTACATGATTGTACAGTACATTTGACTCACAAACTACATTTTGCATTTAAAAAGAGCTAATACAGATTATATCATGTTTCTTCACAGTTGTGACATATGTTGTGGCTGGAGTGTAACTGGTGGCAAAAAGTTAGCCAGCAATAGCTTGCGGTCAATTCACAACACTGAATCACTGACCAGATGAACACCTCTTACAGTGATTTGATCAGTTTGACCATAGAAGAGGAGCAGTCTTTCAGTGACATGTGTGTTGATGTTTTAGCTGTATTCATTGTTGGTTCACTGCATCAGCTATCAAATAAATGGACAACCCTATGGAGAATGGGCATCTGCATGGAGTTTATGAGCCAAGAGATTAGACACAGTTTTCGGAAAACCTTTTTTTTTTTTTTAAAGATAATAGTTAAAACATCTTTCCATCATTAACACCTGCTTGGTTGAAGTCACTGAGTTCATGGCACGCCAGCGTCAAGGACACAAACACAGCTTTGTAAGCAGAGACTATCATAAATACATAAATCAACTATATACTGAAGGTGAACTGACCTTGAACAGCAGGATGGGCACAAACTCTTTGTTAATTATTTAACTAAACATTTGATATATATCAAATATCTTGTTACTACTGGTGCAACCAAAAAATGACAAAGGACTGTTTCAAATGCAGTGATTTATAGCATAGTTTTCCACGTTACACTGAAACCCTGTGGCTCCAAAAACATTTTACCCCTCTTAAGTGGGGTCAAAACTGTCTCCAAAATTATCTTTATATATTGACAGTTTGTTTTTCCCATGACCATCTACTTTGATTAGAGTAACATTACCAAACATTGGTAAGAGAGAGTGAGTAAAAATGAAATACACTTTTAAAATTTATTACATGCTTAAAGATGCAGGGCTTTCTTAGGGGGCAGCATGGCTTAACTGCCCAAATGGGTCGGCAATGTTTGAAAATGCTGAACAAGTGGGGAATGGTTTCTAAGTAACTAGCCTATATTATATTTGTCTCAATTATTTAACTTCAATGAATTAATCTGAAATATTTCTGGAGGTTAGTTAAGACAGTGTTCTCTCTGTCTTGCAGATAAAATATCATCAATAAATTAAGTTTCTATTCACTTACAGACAGCCTTAACATATTTATTCAAACGTTTTAAGTGATTTTAGCTAAACCGAAGAGGGCGTATTGTTATGTCCTGGTATATGACCCCCTAATTGCTAAAATTACCACCACCACCACTGTCTCGCCACTTTCCCAAACTACACAAATAAATATTTGACAAGTAAAATCGAAGAAAATCTGGACTTTAAGCCAGTGAACCCTGGTTTGGGTTTAATACAACCAAACTGTTTATATAAGGGTAATAAAACGATAATCAAGCTGGGTGAGTAAAGCTTTGAAGTTCGAAGGTTATTTTGGTCTAAAACACAACCTTGGTGATTAATTTGTTATTAAAACATACATGTCAAGTGACATAATAACTGCGAACAAAAACTTAAACTTAGAGCGTGAGGGGTCCGTGTATAAAGTATAATTCATTGTTGTTGCTCAGATTGTAAATAGACAACACTCGTTTTCGGGGGTATTTCCTATTTCTCTGACGCATGGAGTGGAATGCAATTCGGCACAACACAGCGGCGCCAAGCGACCGCTTTTCCCTTTATCCAACTTGTACAATGAAAATTGAAAATAGGAAGTCCAGGGGCGGAAGTGCCTTCAAAGTAAAAGCATCGCGTTTCGAACGATGCGTGTTGTTGGAGACGGCGAAGTTTAAGGAGAGGAAATTAACAATCACAGCAATTTCCTACATAATTAACATCGTTCATAATTAATATACGGTGATATTTTGACTTCACTCTTACGATGGAGCCCCGCTGATTTTCACAATAAGGGTACTATGTTTTGATGACCCAAACGTCATGATAGACGTAGGTCACGTGACGTATGTTTTCTCCCTTACGGACTCATTCTCGACTGAATGTCTAAATTGTTAAATGTCAGCAGTGTGCCCCGCTATTGACCTCGGAAGACACCCGACAAAATCAATAAAACTAGCTAACTGTAGCGGCTAATTACCTGCCGTGGTGTAAATTGTTTTTTTTTTTTCAGCTCATGGGAATTTTTCTTCTCCTCCAAGTCTGTGTCGGTTGTCGACTGACGAGATTTATGGTGGAGGTAAGTTCCCTGGGCCCGCTGTCATCAGGCTGAGAAGTGTTTTATATCCCTGAGAACTTATAGCAAGTAGCCTGTGGTTGTTTATATATATATTTTTTAACTATATGTCCTTTGTCCCTTGGACAGGACATTCAGTCGATTAAATTAAGTTAATTCATACGATTAAATTAATTCTGATTCAACAGTAACTTTATTGACAAAGGACACAAAAGTCCTTATTTTAATTAAATAAATCATAAACTTGTAAGACATATTCATATTTTATTTTTCACGAAAAGAACATTTGTCCCTGTGGGTCACTGTCATTTCCACCACACACCACAAAATGTAATTTCAGGGTTATTTTTATTTATTCTTTTTTATTGGTGTATCATACTTGCAGTCACATCAGTTGACCTATGACAGGGGAGCTCATGGCAGGAGAGCAGGGTTAGCTCTATGGAAGAAAGACAAAACAGAAAAGCAAGGAAAAGTTTTGCAAAACCATGAGTAGGTTAAAAGTCCTCATTTCCAAACAGCTAATTTTTCCTTTAAATGTACAAGTAATAAGAAAAATACCATTCATGCCGTGTTTTGAGTTTGTATTATGACAAAGAGATTTTTTAAAAAAGAAAAAAAGATAAACATTGTCATTTCCACAACAGTCATTTCCATCAATTTATTTACTGTGATGGAAAAGACATGTTGTGTGACAAGGTTAGTGTTATAAATGCATTTTTTTTTTGCTTATATTGTTTAATATACTTGTATTAAATTGTGCAAAACACTCCAACTCTATTTTATGCTTTATATATACACAAACTACAAAAAAATAGATACTTAAATGTGATACCATCTGTTTTGTAGATGGCATGCAATACCACAGCAGGAAGATCACAAGCATATGGATAGATAATGACGGATACAGGAATGGATCCATATGAAAGTCTGGCAGTTTGTGTAAACTGTTAAATCACTAATTACATAGTGATTAATGAATGTTGATGTTCAAGATTGATAATGCAAGTATTGTTCTTGAAAAACACTTTTTTTGTGGTGTGATGGAAATGATGTTTTCCTCTGAATGCTGGACTGAAAATCGCAGAAAACATATGATATTTATGTAATTTTATTGCAATAACCATCAATTAATGTTTGTACGCATTGTGATAAAGTAGAGCAAATCAATATATTTCCAAAAATATGTGGTCTTTGGCCCACAAAAGCTGGAATACTGGAGTTAAAATGAGAGCTACATGCAAAACCCTGTTCATCTGTGGTTGAGCCATGGACTGAAGTAACATCAAAGTAAAGAGCAAAGTCCAACTTTGGTCATTTATTTTTATAATGCAGTTGTCCTTTGAGACATCTTTTTTAAAGAACAAAAATGTTCTTTTATTACAGAGACTCCAGAGGACAGGTTGGAGAGCATGTGTGACACCAGGGAAGACAACTGTGGATGGAGTGTCCGTCAACTGGGAGGCTTTGGAAGCAGCTTCACCACATGGGCAGTTTGCTTTTCAGTATGAAGTGAAGAACAAACACTTGCTGGGTGGTGGGTCTTTATAGACACTGAAAGAAATCAAGATTAGTTTGTAATTTGCATAAATCAGTGACAACATACAGAAACAAGCTTCACTCTTCTCTGAGAAAGAGTGCACAAACTGAGAAAAGCACCACCCAGTGAAATCCGAGGTGTCTTATCAGAGACCTGTGACAAGAAAACTCACATCTGGACAAGCAATTGTAAATAAGAATGTGGGACCACTGTGTTATTTTTATGCTGAACCACATGGTGGGGCATCATCATTAGTACCCAATAAGAGGGCAGGTGATGGGCAGCAGATCTTTAGCTGGGGAAGCAAATAGTTTGCTGGTCATGTCAAAGTGTCATGGTAGCAGCATGGGGGCGTCTTTAAACCTGCAAAAAGTGTTTTATGGTATGAAAATGTCTTAAATACTTTAACTTTGCATACCTTTGCCTTTGCCCCTCTGAACACCAGTGCCTTGTGACAATAAATGGGTGACAGCACTCAAGTGATTCTTTGATGTGGACTTTGTATGTTGTTGGTAGGCCACTGCACCGAACAGGCATCTAGAAAGATTCTCCACATCTAACCCACAAAGGGGACACGATTGTGGTAGTTTTGTAAAGCGTTAAGACAGTATAAAGAATTGAAAGATCCAATACACTTTAAGTCCTGAGCATATCTAATACATATACAGTGGGAGGAAAAAGTAAGTACACCCTTTGTAATTTTGTACATTTCTGCCTAAATTGGTTATAAAATGTGGTCTGAGCTTAACTCAAATCACAAAAATGAGTAAACGGTGTCTGCTTAAACTAATACCACCCAAACAATTACATGTTATCTTACAGAAATCACTGGAACTTGCCAACATCTCTGTTGACACATCTACAATACGTAAAACATTAATCAAAAATGGGTTTCATGGGAGAACACCACGCAGGAAGCCATTGCTGTCCAAAAAGAACATTGCTGCACGTTTGAAGTTTGCAAAAAAGCATTTAGATGCTTCACAGCACAACTGGGGAAATATTCTGTGGAGTGATGAAACCAAAGTTGAAATGTTTGGTGGGAACACGTCACACAACGTCATGTGTGGAGGAAATATGGAACAGCACACCATCATCAAAACCTTATTCCCACTGTTAAGTATGGTGTGGGGCTGCTTTGCTGCCTCAGGGCCTGGACAGCTCGTCGTCATCAATGGAAAAATGAACTCACAAGTTTACCAAGATCTTTTGCAGAAAAACCTGAGACAATCTGTCAAACAGTTGAAGCTCAAAAGAGGATGGGTGGTGCAACAGGACAACGTCCCAAAGCGCAGAAGCAAATCAACTTTAGAATGGTTTCAGAAGACTAAAATAAATGTTCTGGAGTGGCCCAGTCAAAGTCCTGACCTAAACCCAATTGAGATGCTGTGACATGACCTCAAGAAAGCTGTTCACACCAGATATCCCAAGAATCTTGCAGAACTGCAGCAGTTTTGTGAAGAGGAATGGTGCAAGATTCATCCTGATCGTTGTGTGTGCCTAATCTGCAGCTACAGGAAACGTCTAGTTGAAGTTATTGCTGCCAAAGGAGGGTCAACCAGCTATTGAATCCAAGGGTGTACTTACTTATTCCTCAGTCTTGTGAATGTTTACATCTTATGGCCAATAAAAAATGATAACATGTAATTGTTTGGGTGGCATTAGTTTAAGCAGACACTGTTTACTCATTCTTGTGATTTGAGTTAAGATCAGACCACATTTTATGACCAATTTAGGCAGAAATGTACAAAATTACAAAGGGTGTACTTACATTTTCCTCCAACTGTAACAGCAAAACCATGAAGCAATGACAGTATGAACAATACAAAAACTGACAGGAAAGATCTTTGTTTCCTTGGATCTAAGTTTATGAACATGCTTAAAGTGAGCACTAAGTAAAGGTGAACTATCCCTCATAACCATTCAGTGAATTCAAAAACTGCTTGTACACAGAACAGGTCAATGAAACTCATGGCCTTTGCAAGTTCCAAGTTTTTTAATGCAACTTGAGCAGGTTAATTTGGTATCACACTCTTGTCCACCAGTAGGTGAATGTGAGTGGATGTGGTCATGTACTAGGTGAGTCTTTTGAGTATCTTTAAAGTAAAAATCAGAGAACACGTGAATACAGCTAAATGCAAATAACTTGTATTTGTAGGCCCAAGTACAACAAATAGGGACCAGACAAAAAAAGTTGAGAGGAGAAGCAGAGATGGCTGCATGGAGTCGTGCATCCCCCAGCGGTTCAAGGCTGTGGCACAGATTCATCGTGAGTGCCCCCCTCAACAAACACTCCATCACAGAGGATGGTTTCAAGCCTGCACTTAGAGGTGAAGAGAGAGTATGCCATACTGACCTATGTGAAGGGCTGGGAACTACCAGCATTCTGGGATCAGACCTAGTGTACTGTAAGATACTCGGTGCAGCGCAGCATTCTGGTCTGGTTGGAGTCTGGACAGGTGGTTGTTGCACATCCAAACAAAACGGAGTGTCAGTAATCGAGCAGAGATTTTATGTGAATGGACTACCTTCTCTGTGTTGCTCTAAGGCAGGAAATTCTTAATTGCTACCACTTGGCAGAGAGACGGCTGTGTGAGTGACATGCTTCATGGTTTTGCTGTTATATGTATTAGATATGCTCAGGACTTAAAGTGTATTGGATCTCTCAATTCTTTATACTGTCTTAACGCTTTACAAAACTACCACAATCGTGTCCCCTTTGTGGGTTAGATGTGGAGAATCTTTCTAGATGCCTGTTCGGTGCAGTGGCCTACCAACAACATACAAAGTCCACATCAAAGAATCACTTGAGTGCTGTCACCCATTTATTGTCACAAGGCACTGGTGTTCAGAGGGGCAAAGGCAAAGGTATGCAAAGTTAAAGTATTTAAGACATTTTCATACCATAAAATACTTTTTGCAGGTTTAAAGACGCCCCCATGCTGCTACCATGACACTTTGACATGACCAGCAAACTATTTGCTTCCCCAGCTAAAGATCTGCTGCCCATCACCTGCCCTCTTATTGGGTACTAATGATGATGCCCCACCATGTGGTTCAGCATAAAAATAACACAGTGGTCCCACATTCTTATTTACAATTGCTTGTCCAGATGTGAGTTTTCTTGTCACAGGTCTCTGATAAGACACCTCGGATTTCACTGGGTGGTGCTTTTCACAGTTTGTGCACTCTTTCTCAGAGAAGAGTGAAGCTTGTTTCTGTATGTTGTCACTGATTTATGCAAATTACAAACTAATCTTGATTTCTTTCAGTGTCTATAAAGACCCACCACCCAGCAAGTGTTTGTTCTTCACTTCATACTGAAAAGCAAACTGCCCATGTGGTGAAGCTGCTTCCAAAGCCTCCCAGTTGACGGACACTCCATCCACAGTTGTCTTCCCTGGTGTCACACATGCTCTCCAACCTGTCCTCTGGAGTCTCTGTAATAAAAGAACATTTTTGTTCTTTAAAAAAGATGTCTCAAAGGACAACTGCATTATAAAAATAAATGACCAAAGTTGGACTTTGCTCTTTACTTTGATGTTACTTCAGTCCATGGCTCAACCACAGATGAACAGGGTTTTGCATGTAGCTCTCATTTTAACTCCAGTATTCCAGCTTTTGTGGGCCAAAGACCACATATTTTTGGAAATATATTGATTTGCTCTACTTTATCACAATGCGTACAAACATTAATTGATGGTTATTGCAATAAAATTACATAAATATCATATGTTTTCTGCGATTTTCAGTCCAGCATTCAGAGGAAAACATCATTTCCATCACACCACAAAAAAGTGTTTTTCAAGAACAATACTTGCATTATCAATCTTGAACATCATCATTCATTAATCACTATGTAATTAGTGATTTAACAGTTTACACAAACTGCCAGACTTTCATATGGATCCATTCCTGTATCCGTCATTATCTATCCATATGCTTGTGATCTTCCTGCTGTGGTATTGCATGCCATCTACAAAACAGATGGTATCACATTTAAGTATCTATTTTTTTGTAGTTTGTGTATATATAAAGCATAAAATAGAGTTGGAGTGTTTTGCACAATTTAATACAAGTATATTAAACAATATAAGCAAAAAAAAAATGCATTTATAACACTAACCTTGTCACACAACATGTCTTTTCCATCACAGTAAATAAATTGATGGAAATGACTGTTGTGGAAATGACAATGTTTTTTTTTCTTTTTTAAAAAATCTCTTTGTCATAATACAAACTCAAAACACGGCATGAATGGTATTTTTCTTATTACTTGTACATTTAAAGGAAAAATTAGCTGTTTGGAAATGAGGACTTTTAACCTACTCATGGTTTTGCAAAACTTTTCCTTGCTTTTCTGTTTTGTCTTTCTTCCATAGAGCTAACCCTGCTCTCCTGCCATGAGCTCCCCTGTCATAGGTCAACTGATGTGACTGCAAGTATGATACACCAATAAAAAAGAATAAATAAAAATAACCCTGAAATTACATTTTGTGGTGTGTGGTGGAAATGACAGTGACCCACAGGGACAAATGTTCTTTTCGTGAAAAATAAAATATGAATATGTCTCACAAGTTTATGATTTATTTAATTAAAATAAGGACTTTTGTGTCCTTTGTCAATAAAGTTACTGTTGAATCAGAATTAATTTAATCGTATGAATTAACTTAATTTAATCGACTGAATGTCCTGTCCAAGGGACAAAGGACATATAGTTAAAAAAATATATATATAAACAACCACAGGCTACTTGCTATAAGTTCTCAGGGATATAAAACACTTCTCAGCCTGATGACAGCGGGCCCAGGGAACTTACCTCCACCATAAATCTCGTCAGTCGACAACCGACACAGACTTGGAGGAGAAGAAAAATTCCCATGAGCTGAAAAAAAAAAACAATTTACACCACGGCAGGTAATTAGCCGCTACAGTTAGCTAGTTTTATTGATTTTGTCGGGTGTCTTCCGAGGTCAATAGCGGGGCACACTGCTGACATTTAACAATTTAGACATTCAGTCGAGAATGAGTCCGTAAGGGAGAAAACATACGTCACGTGACCTACGTCTATCATGACGTTTGGGTCATCAAAACATAGTACCCTTATTGTGAAAATCAGCGGGGCTCCATCGTGAGAGTGAAGTCAAAATATCACCGTATATTAATTATGAATTATGTTGATTATGTAGGAAATTGCTGTGATTTTTAATTACCTCTCCTTAAACTTCGCCGTCTCCAACAACACGCATCGTTCGAAACGCGATGCTTTTACTTTGAAGGCACTTCCGCCCCTGGACTTCCTATTTTCAATTTTCATTGTACAAGTTGGATAAAGGGAAAAGCGGTCGCCTGGCGCCGCTGTGTTGTCCCGAATTGCATTCCACTCCATGCGTCAGAGAAATAGGAAATACCCCCGAAAACGAGTGTTGTCTATTTACAATCTGAGCAACAACAATGAATTATACTTTATACACGGACCGTGAGGTCGCAAACTGCGCATGTCCGAACACAGAACATCTCCTTAACGGTTGAAACGTTGGCTTGCGAGCTCAGAAAGCTTCTTAAACACACTTAAATGCCAAATAAACTGAGTAAATTACGCAAAGATAGTGGCTAAATATTGTTACCGTTGTTCTTTCCCCCTGTTAACGTTCCGATGTACCGACAGTCCGCTGCGGAAATCAACAAAACATCACTGTAATAGGTGACATAACCTGTTGAGGTGACGGTTCGCTTTGGTACACCGTTCTACTCAGAGCTCATCAGAGAGTGCATGGAATGGAACAGCTACACGTCAAAATGGTTCCGGTGATTTCGATTTCGATTTCCTTTGTGAAACCTTCAAAATAAAAGCGTTGTCGCTGGATAGTACAGTTCTAACTCGGTGAAAAATGAATACATTCATAAGTCTCAGCACTTCTAGACGACGTTAACAAAACACCTGAGTTGTACAGTGAGCACGTATAAACATATAAGGAAGACAACAAAAATGCGGTGTGGTTATTTCAAAAAAGTAGGGTCTCCAGGGGAATTGTAACCCAAGAAAAACATCTTAATGAGTAACTGATCTATTCTTGGTTCTCGAGTCGGTTGACCATAAGGTCAGAAGAATAAGAGAGATCTTAACACCGCAGCCGTTGCCTGCTAACCCCTGCCAGACAACCCTTTTTTTAAAAAACACATTCTGGTGCCATTTTTCCTACTTTTGTTTCTTCAACATCGAAATTTTCTGAGAATGCACTCAAAGGCAGGAGAACATATTTTATAACTGCAAGTACATGGGGTTCTAGGAATATTTAGTGCAAATAAAAAGTAAAAGTAAAAACTTTTTGCTGATGTGAACAGCTGGTGTTTAGACAACTCTAAGGTCATCCATCAGTGATTCTCTTAACTCTCTTAAACAGATTCCTAAACATTACATACACCCAGCTATAGTTTTGTCTTTGTACTGTCACTTAGACAAAGTTTTTACTAATTAATATGATTAAATGTTAGTAAAATGGTGAGTTCTCTTTTTTTTTTTTTTCCAACAGAAGAGACGCCTGCTAAACATATTTGCCTAACCTACTAACAACTACTAAGAAAGGCAGATTTTGACAAAGGATCACTTCACAAATGATAAGTTAGCAAACACCTGCTGGCTCAGATATCTATATACGTTATATCAACATTTCTCTTACTTGGATAAACCTCAGAAAGGTAATAGTTATAAACTTGGACTGAATAGCCGATCTCTTATTTAAACCCAATCAACTTTTTGTCAATGGAATTATCTGTAGAAAATCCCCAAATCACGCAGCAGCAGGTCAGTGCATTTTGGCCCATACGCATGGTCAAACTGAGCACCATGATTCACACACCTAAACTTGACAATGGAAGATTAAAAAATATTGTGTGGTCTGATGAGTGTGGACTCCTGCTGCCACATTCAGATGGTAGGGAAAGACTTTGGTGGAAATATCATGGATCCATCCTGCCTTTGATCAATGGTTCAGACCACCTGTGGTGTAAGGGTGTGGGGGATATAGTCTTGGCACACTAAATTGAATATGCTGACATGACATCAATGATACATCAAACATCACAAACAGTCACTAACCAGATGGAGAAAGAGTTTGTAGTTCCAACATCAATGTGTGCGAGCTGATGAGATATCAGTTTGGTTAGTGTCTGAATGTCTTGCTCTTACAGTAATACTGCAAGAATTACAAAATAATGATCACGTATGAAATTTGACACTTTGTGGTGTACATAGAGATGTATTTTTATCACAGGTTTGTCAGAAAAGTGGCCAGACTGATGACAGATACAATTCTTAGAAACCAGCAAACTCAGAGTTTCAGAGACCACTATGAATGAGGGCTCATTGGGTTGGGGAGTTTCTCTACATTTGAGCTTCTTCTGGTAAAACTGAACATATTTTTGCTTTAGTGAACCAGCCAACAGAAGCAGGATGACAGAATATTTACTACAATATTTATTAAAATGTTGTAATAGCAAGCATTATATCCAAGAAAAAAAATCATGAAATACGAAAACAAGCAAATCTGATAAGAGTCCCAAACATTGTAATCAGCCAAAAAACTGATTCTCAGTCCCTCTTGCTCTGCTTCCTGTGTCGTCACTTGGTGGTGGCGTTTCCGTGTGGTGGTGGCTGCTGCTGCGGCTGCTGTTGCTCGGCGAGGGCCTGTTGTAGCCGGGTGCGTTTCCTCGAGTAGTGCTGCCAGTGCAGCAGCTGCTGCTCGTCGATGAACTTTGCACACTGAGCGTTGACCAACTCCTTTCTGAAGTGTTCATACTGCAGCAGCTCCAGCATGTGCAGGCAGTGAGGGTACCTTCAGAATAAAAAGCAACTTTAGCCTCTTTGAAGCACCGCATTGAGAATCCAAGGTCTTTTCAGAACTAAAAATGCTGATATTAAAGGACCTCTTTCACAATACATGTAATTTTGCCCACAGCCCAATTTTTTGTTTATTGTTTGGTATTTGTATTACACCCAGAGACTCCCAAGAATATACCTTTAGAAAATCCAAAAGTCATCCAGGGCCTGTACTATGACCTATTTTATGATCATTGCCATAGGTGTGAGCCAGGGTGCACACTTTACCCCAAAACTTACTCAAACACAAATAATAAATCATCAAATTGGGTCAAATCACCTTCACTGAAGTCTGGTGCATCTTTTGAAATCAAATGTAAAGCTAAGTATTACAATTGAAAGAAGTTATTGAATTTCAACTGGGGAAAAAAAAAGTTTTTTTATGATTTTTTTCAACAAATTCAATTCTTTAGAGATGTGTCTGACCAACTTACAGTTGCTGTACAACTAAAATACTTACAATTATTTGGCCACATATATATTCTCAAAGTGGGAAAAAAATCATCAAATTCTGAGACCGGTAAAGTTGTTCAATTAACAGGTTGGGTTACTGTGGAAGAATCAGGATACTGTTCCATGTCTTGTATTATATCAAGGGTAATGTTTTATTTCATGCAATTTGCAGCAAATGGATGTTAACTTCAATTTAGTATTGTGCATTCAATTGAATTATATTTTATTTTATATATTCTATATATGAAGTATATAGGCTATATTATATAGCCTATATTCTACATGAAGTATCCAAACATTAGACATCACTCAAACTGAAGTTTGAAACCTTGTCAGATTCTGACTGCCATGCATGGACTGGCTGGACATTGGTGCAATTTCAGAACATGTATGACATGTGTGAGTCTGATCTTGTTTCAGGTTCAAGTGATAGTTCCAGAGCAATAGATCTGCTTCTTTACTTTTGGGCAAAACTGAAAACAAACCTTTCATGGAATCAAATGACCATGCTTACTAATCTTTCCCAAGCTACACTGTCAAGATATTTTCATACAATTGCAGATATTTTGAACACAATAGTTGTTCCCAAATACCTTGGCACAAATCATATTTCACGCCACGATGCCATAACTCACAACAGTCTTTACTAAAGCTTTTTATGGTGACCAGGTCACTCTTATCTTAGATGGTACATATATCTACCTCAACAAATGCAGTGATCATCAGTTTCAAGGGGCATCTTATGGAGGACAGAAAAAACAAAATTACCTAAAATTCATGTCAGTTGTACTGCCTGATGGATATGTTTTAGACACTATTGGCCCCCACCATGGTAACGTAAATGATGCAACAATAACTCGGCTCATCATGGAAAAAATTGAAATATTGAAATCTTGGTTAGAAGCAAATGACAATATGATTGTAGAACGCGGTTTCAGGGATGCCTTAGATCTTCTTGCTAAGTTGGGGTATGATGCTAGAATGTCATATTTTACCAACTGGTAAATCCCAATTGGATTCCTCAACAGCCAATAGTGATCGTTGCTGTACCAAAACAAGATGGATAGTAGAGTCCTACCACGGGCGTTTAAAGAAGTGGATGTTGTTTAAGGAACAACTTACCTCAAATTATTTCGTTGAGGTCATTGGCAAATTAGTGCGCATCGTAACTGCATGTCTCAATGCCTTCAGAGGACCAATATATGTTTCAGATCCAGATCGAGAGGAACGAGATACTAAGATGGCTCAGCGTATGCTTTCACTTTTAAAACAAGACAATGTTTTGGCAAAACGAGTTGCAGAAGACCCAAATATGTCACGTAGAGCTCGTAGTGAATGGCAGAAGCTTGAAGCATCTGATATCTCGTTCCCTCATGTGGATCTGAATACCTTGAGACCATAACATGCGTACATACCAAATCAAACAGTCCCTGGCTACATTGCTGAGCATCAAAAAATGATGGTGACTATGAGATTTGGGTTTACCAGCATGATGCTGATCTCATTAGGGGACAGATTCATTCTCGTCACAGATCTCAAATAAAATACAATGTTTGGATTCAATTTGACAAGAATGCATCAGATGATCCTGTGAAGGCATATTATTGTCTCTGTCCTGCTGGAAAGAGAACCTCTGGCATGTGTGCACATGTTGCATCTGTAATCTATTATTTGGGATTTTATAAACATTTTCAAAATCAGAAACCCCTCCAACCATACACAAGCAAATTCAAAGACTCCATTCTATGAAATAACCAGCCAATCATACATCTTATGGATTTCTCAGATCCCCTTTCCCTCACTATAGTTCCAGTCTACAAATTAAAATTGTCCAAGCTGTTGCTATGCAAACGAAGGCCATAAAACAGATTACATGTATATATAAGTACTAGCAACAGAAATTGACAGAAGTAATGTTTATGTATTGCTGTCATTGTAGATGTATACAATCTGATTACAACAATCCAAAACTGCATCGGTTTTTACTTGTATCAATGGCTCATTATTATCTCATCACAAAGGCATAATATACAGGCCCTTTGTGGCTGTTCAATATTAAAATGAATAACATTTCATGTGAAATGTTTGTTTTGAATCTAGCATTCAAATTCTAAAAGAAATCATACTTAAAGGATGAATTCTGAACAAATCTTTAAAGGTTCCCTGATATACAAGACATGGAACAGTATCCTGATTCTACCACAGTAACCCAACCTGTTAATTGAACAACTTTACCGGTCTCAGAATTTGATGATTTTTTCCCACTTTGAGAATATATATGTGGCCAAATAATTTGTAAGTATTTTAGTTGTACAGCAACTGTAAGTTGGTCAGACACATCTCTAAAGAATTGAATTTGTTGAAAAAATCATTTAAAAAAACTACTTTTTTTCCAGTTAAAATTCAATAACTTCTTTCAATTGTAATACTTAGCTTTACATTTGATTTCAAAAGATGCACCAGACTTCAGTGAAGGTGATTTGACCCAATTTGATGATTTATTATTTGTGTTTGAGTAAGTTTTGGGGTAAAGTGTGCACCCTGGCTCACACCTATGGCAATGATCATAAAATAGGTCATAGTACAGGCCCTGGATGACTTTTGGATTTTCTAAAGGTATATTCTTGGGAGTCTCTGGGTGTACTACAAATACCACACAATAAACAAAAAATTGGGCTGTGGGCAAAATTACATGTATTGTGAAAGAGGTCCTTTCAAGCTGTTTCAAGGATTTCAAGCACCTAAATGATTTTTAGCTCCTTTGGATAATTATACTGTGCACTTTGATGGGATATGTTTTAATAACAAACAGCTGGAATTAAAATATGAAGTAATCTCACTTGAGGAATTTGGCATATTCGGGCTCCTTCCAGTACAGCAGGTACTTCAGGTAGTTTATGAAGGTTCTCTCTCTCAAGATTCCTCTCTGAGCCAGGACTAAGGACAAACAAATACACAAATTTAACAGGATTGTTAAATGGCATCTTTTTATACTCTCTCTCTCCCTTACTCTTTCCTTTTCATTAAAAGCAGCTTCTGCCTGGTTCCAGCAAAAGTCAATCAAAATTCTTGCATTATTGAAATGGCTCATCTTCAGCTTTAGAATGGATTTTTATGGTGTTATTGATCATTTAATAAAACTTATTCTGGTCTTTTACTCCACATTACACTGAAGAGAAGTTGACCCCTTCTGAATCATCTCAACACCTTGAGTCTGAGTCCTATACAGTTCTAATTTTACAAATCCAAGAAGGAGATCTGGTTGCAGAAAATATACATAAATGTTCTGTGCTTATACTCACAGTTCAGGTAGTTTGGATTGGCCAAACATTGAACAAACTCCAGCTCAGATTGGAAACGATTCCTGGCCTGCTCCTCTACAACACAAAATCCATAAAACATCATTTTAACAACAGAAAATAAATTTCCACATAAGCATTTATGTCAATGATGAAACTAGAGACTAGGTGAGTAGAGAGGGCTTAATCCTGAAAGAGTACAGTTTAGTCAAAGGAAAAGATAATCACAAGCGTGGCGCTCAAAATGCACAAAAAATAGTAGAAAAGAAGCAGATTTTGTTTTTAACATTTTATGCAATTTAAATAATGAATCCCCAACAAAAACAGGAAAATGAAAAAAAAACCTGGTGTCCAAGACTTGCTTTGATTTTGAAGATTTAGGCACATGTAAATAATCCTTAGATTCATACTATTTTTTAGGGATGGACAGATGTAGATTAAAAAAGTGGATTTTCAAAAACCTCTTTCTAACTCCAAAAACCTACCCACTGTTGTGCATCTACTGTTCAAACACATGCTAAGTGAAACTGATGAGTTTTTAAACAAGACACAAAGTAAAAGTGTTGCATTAATTATTATTTACAAAAGACAGTAAGAATTATTCTCTGACAATCTATATTGATTATTTCTGATAAAAAGTTTAAAAATAAATTGTAAAAGGTCATCTGTCTAGGTAAACAAACACTCCCTTTGCTTTTAGCTTAAGTACAGCCCCTCTATAGCCGTCTCCATATTCAATCCTTTCGTACATTTTCATTAGAGATGCATAATTCTATCCATGTGATGATAGTATTGGCATACAGGTACATCTAAAAAAAATAGAATATCATGAAAAAGTTCAATATTTTTTATCACTCATTTCAGAATTGCCAAAATTTCAAGCAATAAATGTTTGAAATGTTTCACTCTATCTGTAATGGATCTATATAATATATGGGTTTCACATTCTGAAATGAGTGATGAAAAATATTGAACTTTTCCACGATATTCTAATTTTTTTTAGATGTACCTGTATGATTGCTTCAGAACCAAAATATCGTTATCAGCAGATATGAACATTTCTGCTAATAATTACCGTTGACATTCTAGCCTCAAAAATTTTGCTTCCTGATTTTAATTTGACAGCTTGAGCTCCGAATAACTGAGCAAATTTGTTGAGAGCAGATTAGTACATTAATGTCTATAGCAATTAAAAAGGGGGGTGGAGCTTGAGTTTACTATTACAGTTAAAAATACACGTAGCATACAATGCAGATGTAACTCCATCTCCTCTTATTTCTACAAATTCGTACTGACATCTATATAAGCCAATATGTAATATTGGATTTTGGCACAAATATTAAATATTCTGCAGAAGCCATAGTATGTCAGATTTCACAAAACCAATGCAACTTCTCTTTTTTTTTTTTTTCATTTTAAATACCAATGTTATCATTGAAATATATGGCAAGAATAGCATTCAAACACCTGCATATGATCTTATTTGCTGAGAATAAAACAGTGAGGGATGGTCATTGTTTTCATGCAGTTCAGAAGGGGAACAGGAGTTGGCCTAAAAGTTCTACAAGTAAAACAAATTACCGAGCTGTGAAGATAAAGGCTTGCTTCTGATACTCTTGGTATCAAATCAGGTTTTAATATGATTTGATTCACAAGTATAACGACATTAATACAAAATATTGCAATGTTATACGACAGTTTGTAATGCTGGTTTTGTGACAACCCTTAATTAGACTGTATTCGATGTACAGCAATTTCCCTCCGTGGTGAAAGACAAACGAATTAATAAACGTTGTCATCATTGTTATATCTTTTAGCAATTTATCTGGTATCTAAATGTATGATTTTAGTGTTTGGTTTGATTGTTGGAGTGTTGTTTATCACGAATTCCCAATTAAATAGTTTGTAACGTAATAAAGAACTGCTATGTAAATTATAACTACAAATTTGTAGATTCTTTGTTATAGTATAACTGAATCGCTATATTACAAAACAATACTAAGTTACACATTTTAATACATTGTCATCGAAATTTAACGTAAATTTAATGGTTGTTACATTACTCGCAATAATGTCGTTTCAATGTAATGAGTTTAATTTCACGGTTCTAAAGCACAAACCAATGAACAGTGGTAAACTTGTAGATTATACGTCCACATTCATAAATTCTGAAAATCTAGGACCTTAGTAAATTTGACAAAATCAAGAAATGTCTTCATTAACTTCCGATCAGATTCACTGAGAGTATTCCACAGGCTAAAATGCTAACATTAGCCAATATAGCCAACATAAGACATACCTGTTTCCATGGTGACGGCTCTCTCTGTCACTGTCTCTGTTCTTCTACTTGAAATGGCAGTTCTTGGAGACAAAATTACTTATTTATCTACAACACGGTTAAACATCACGAATCACGGTCTTCTTTGCTGTTGTCGAGTTTCCATTTACAAAGGAGGGGAAGCCATGTTTAACGGAAGTGTGCAGAAACACTTTTCGTCTGTCCACGGTAGTTCACGGCAGTTTACGGCACTTGCTGTTCATTTGAAGGCCACTAGAAGGAGACAGTTGACAACGTTTTCTCTTAACCATGGCTGGACAACTTCCCGGAGGAAGCGGCCTCATACATAACGTCCCTTTTGCCAGAGGGACGAGTGTTCAAAGTGTCAGGAAACATTCAACAAGGAATACAAAGTTGTTTATGTTTTCATAACGGAGAATAGGAGTGTTCTACGGGGCAAAGAATATCAATACTTACGGTACAGGCTCAATCTTAAACACAGAAAGATAAACAGGAATAAAACTAAGCTTGTTTCTAGTGTAGAAAAGGAATAATTTGCCTGGTATAACCGGTAATTAGAATTTTTCCACTAAATGGATATATCAGTTCTTTCTAAAATGGTGCCAGATGAACATTAACAGCCAAATAAGTTTGTTTGTTTTTTATTTCCAAAAATTGTACCAATAACACTATTCAGGAAGAAATGATAGAAATGTTTTTTTTTTTTTTTTTTTTTTTTTAAACCCCATATATGTTCTAATGGCTTGGCGTTCATGAAAAGTAGGGTAACATCAGCTAATTTGGGGCACTTTTTTTGGAACATTGCTTAGGAAACCAAGAAAAAGCAATGTATTATATTAAATTGTATTTTTATAGTTAATAAGGAGTGTTTTTTCTGTTTTTGTGTTGAGTTGATTTAAAAATTTATTGTTCATGTCATACAGCTTTTGAAACACCAGCTGTCCCACATTTTTTTTAAATGAGCAGAGTTCAGGTAAAATAGGCCATATGGTCAGTTAAAATGAGTCACTGATGAGCTGAAATGAGCCACTGAAATTGCAGTAATTTCTGATTAAACAACCCAGTTACCTTGAACTATAACACACAGTAACACAATATAGGCCTACCATTACATTATAGCAACATTAAAATTATTCATGAATTATAACATTAAATAGGCATTATATGCATCCTTGGGTATCATGATAGACACTTTAAAAATATCATGTATTATTGTAATATAAACTTTCACATATTAAGAAGTAGAAAGCACTCGGAGAGCACAGACCTCCACCAGCGCCACAGTCCTCAACCATATTGTCATTTTGACCATAAATATTACTCCTACCTTTATTTCATCCAAATATTTAGATTCCTTGACCATGAAAACATACCATTAGCAAATGGATTCGTACTGATATCTATTTTAGTTCAGTAGTTCACAGAAATCACATTTTTCGTCACGGCGGCCAGACGCTGATCCCGATCAACACCAAAATCAAATCAGTTCTTCCTTTTCTCATGCTGAACATTTCCTGAAAATTTCATCCAAATCTGTGCATTACTTTTTGAGTTATTTTGTTCACGGACGGACGGACGGACAAACTCTCCCGAAAACATAACCTCCTATGCGGAGGTAATTAATAACTACAACAACATTAACTTTAGTACATAAGAGTAATCTCGGAATTCTCTGTAGGTTGTGTGTGTGTGTGTACATGTTGGGGCATGTGTCTGTGTGTATGCATATAGCCTACATGGGTATATGCATATGGACAAAATTACTGGTACCCTTCTGTAAAGAAAGAAAAAAACACAATGGTCACTGAAATAGCTTGAAACTGACAAAATTCATAATAAATAAAAAATTACCAAAAATCAACAAAAGAAAATCAGACACTGCTTTTGAATTGTGGTTCAACAGAATCATTTTAAAAAACAAAATACCGTAAAATACCAAATAAACGCCTGGTTCCAATTAATCGCCCGGTCCCAAATAAACGCCTCGTGTAGAAGTACATTTTGACAAATAGACGCCCGTTCCAAATAAACGCCCAGTGTAATTTATTCGGCACAGCCTCGGAGATATGGTCGAAGTTTACAGAGCACATCCAAACACTGAACTCACAACTGACAGTTCACGCTTGAAAAGAAACATGATATGAAAATGTACAGGTGTTATTCATATGTGTAAATAAATAATGTGATTACATTTAGGCCTACCATATTTTTTAATTACTTGCTAAGCAAGATATTTGTGCAAAAGGAATTAAACGCCTGTCCCAAATAGTCGCCCGGTCCCAAATAAACGCCTGGTCTGCTCAGTGATTGAAGCAAATAAACGCCCCGGCTTTTATTTGGTATTTTACGGTAATTAAACTGGCCTGGGGCCTGTACTACAAAGCTGGATTAGCTCTTAGAGAGATAACTTCCTGGATAAGTTTCGGATTTTCCGCACTATGAATGTGGATCTCTTTTTATCCAGACACGTTGCCCCGGTAACTGATGCTGAACGCCAAACCTGGTCCGGAGCAGGTTAAGTTCCAGGATAAGAGCTCACGGGGTGTGACAGACCGCCCGCTGACCAATCGGTTCTCTCGGGCGGGCATAAAAGACCGCACAGTCACCAATTTGCTGTCTTGGAAAATGGCTTGCCCATTTCTGCCAGAACCGGTTAATGTCGGTGCACAAATTGTAAGAGGAGCGCTTCGTCGGGAGCGTTTTTTTCGAGACAGAAGTAATCGGCTTGATTTACCAGAAGAAATCTTGTACGAGAGGTACAGATTTTCACGGGAGGGACTTCTACACATCTGTGACCTGCTGGAGCCTTACGTGGCAAATAATGCACTAAGGTCATTTTGAAAATATGAATGTGATTTTCCTGGTCAAACAAGTTAAAAAAATTAATTGCGTTTAGACTAATGTAGAGTAGGCTACTTATTAGTATGTTGACCATGATGTTTTAGCAACAATAATGGACACATAGAAAAATCGTTCTTGTCAGTATTTTTATGTTATTTCTGTCATTGGTGTTAACATATTTTAGGTTACAATCACAGATTCATGAATGCAATAAAATTAATCTAAAGGCACATATCACAACATCTGAAGACTGCTGACAAAACTCCATGAAATAAAACAGTAACTTGTTTAATTCAAACTATTTGACATTATTTCTCAATGTCAGTGATAACATTTGATCCGGGGATGTTTACCTCTGAGAAAAGACAACGCATGCTGACAATTGTACTGAACTTTATTATGGATAAAGTCAAGTAACAATAATTTTGGTTTAAAGTTCAATTACAATTAGCTTACATAAGTAATCATCATATCTTAAATGTTGTCTAATGTAATATGATCTCCAAATTTTGGTAGTAACACCATGAAACTGAGGGACATAATTTAGTTTGAAGAAATATTTTTAAATATCTAATTTACGTTTAATTTCATTCATAGATTTATCCCAGTGTTATCAACACTGTCCATTTATTATTTTAATTAACAAAAAAGAGGAAATATTTTACACTGTCCAATAGCGGTGGATCATGACAGTGGGACAAATGTTGTTTTAGATCCAAAGTACACTAAAAGTGAAATTACATATTATATTTAGGCTAATTATATTACATTTAAAATAAAAAGAATAATTATTCATCACCATTTAAAAGACTATTTAATTACATAATTTTGGTTTAATGTGGACGAGTTCTTTATTACATTTTAAGCGATTTGTGTTTCTAGAAAATGTAGGGAAATGTGAAAAATGTGCCGGCAATCCCTCTGGCTTCTTGCGGCTACAGTCGTGTTGCTCCTGGCCTGGATAATACTGCGGTACTCCTCATACTTTTGCAGGATTATTTGCTGCTCCTCTGCCGTGAAGTAGGCTGCTCTCTTCTCCATTGTGGAAAATGCTCCGGGGCCGCTAACCACGTCCATTTTATGTGTGCGCCCATAGATCCAAGCCGTATTCACTTATCGAGTTGATAACGAGCCTCGTAGTACGGCAGATCCGGATGGCGGAGATCCGGTGAAGTTTAGTGAGATGTCGCAGAGTTATCCTGGATGACTTAATCCAGCTTCGTAGTACAGGCCCCTGGACAAAAATGATGGTACCCTTGACTTCATTAGATATTGCTCAACCTTTTGAGGCAATCACTGCATCAGGCATTTTCTGTAGACCCTAATTCTAAATGAGACTTCTGCACCTGTAGACAGATGCGGCAAAGCAGTCCCAGAACATCACTAAGGCCATGTTTACACAACAACGCTTTCATCAGAAGCGCAAAGATTTTTCCTTTGCGTTTTCAAAAGCAATCTGTGTTTACATGGAAACGCAAGAACAGGGGGTTCCGACTGCGCAGCAGCAAAGATGGCAGCTTGAAAATGTATCTCCACCTCCAACTACGAATAAATTACCCTTTCATCTTATCTAACTCAAGTTAGGCTTTCATCGGGGAGATGGAGAAGGGTAAAATACTGATGAGAGACCAGCAGACGAAAGGAAAACCAAAAATCTGCACAGAACGTTAACCAAGGTGGATTTTTTATTTTTTTGTCTTTTTAGTGTTCATCTGTCACTCATTCGCTAACTTGCGAGTTTGTAATGGAGGTAATGGAGGAGCTAACAAAACTACAGGCCCACCTGCAGACAAAGTTATCTGACCAAGAGGTAAGATCCCGACAAAATAATGTAAGAATCTATTCAGTCGCTGAGGGGTCTGAGAATGAGTCTTCATCCATGATCTGGTTTGTCAAAGAGCTTTTGAAGCAGAAATTATCCTTGGCTCATGACATGGATCTCCAAAAAGAAAGGGGGCACCGAGCACTCGGACCCGCACCGCGAGAAGTGCTGCCTCTCTGGTATTTTGTTTTGGTTTGTACTAAAATTATAGTTAAAAGATGTTGAAGAAACTATGAAACTATTTGAAACTTTTTATTTCACATACAACAGAGATTAGATCATATCAGTTTACTTGACCAAAAGCACAAATAAACTATTTGTGTTTTTGGTCAAGTAAAATATGGCCCCGTCTGACTACAGCGGAATCAGCAGACGAGCAGAACCGAAGCAGGAAGAGGGAGTTAGGTCCTAGCGCCCTGGGCTTCTTCTCCACAGAAACACTGCTGTAGAGGTAATTTCTGCCCTAACCCTTGTGATAGGACCCAACTTATTCAATCCCGGAATATCACTTTAAGTCATGAAATTTCTCATAAGTCAAACATAAATCAAGATCATATATTCTTCACAAAAACAGTGGCTGGTATCCACATGATTTCAGTTTGACATTTTTCTAATATTCAATAGCACAAGTAAGTACTACTAAAAAGCAACATATAGGTACATCTCAAAAAATTAGAATATCATGAAAAAGTTCAATATTTTTCATCACTCATTTCAGAATGTGAAAACCATATATCATATAGATTCATTACAGATAGAGTGAAACATTTCAAACATTTATTGCTTGAAATTTTGGCAATTCTGAAATGAGTGATAAAAAATATTGAACTTTTTCATGATATTCTAATTTTTTGAGATGTACCTGTAATTTTTATAACACATTAATTTGCAGTTTAATTAATTAATCTAATTAATGCAATAAAGTGACAGCCCTAGTAATATCCCAAGTATATACAGGGATGGATCAAGATGTAGACCAATACCCATATTTCTTTAAATTTCTGTTTTCACACCCCTCCAAAAGTCTCTGATCTTTGGGCAATCCCAGAATATATGGGTGAAATCACCTACCATGCCACAATTCCTCCAACACAAATTTGATGTTTTGCTATATTTTGCAGTTACAGATGGTGTGTTAAAGTCACGCATCTTCACTTTCCACTCAAACTCTCTCCAAGTTGGACTGTCAGTTAAATTACAGTATGTCCAGATCTGAAGGTTTCCTCCCACTCGTCATCCGTTATTATTATGTTTGCTTCCAATTTCCATCTTTCTTTAACATCCACATTGTTGTCATTGTATTCATATTGTAGTGCTTTAAACATTTTTGAAATCTTTCTTTGGGTCTTTCTCTGTATATGACATGAGCAGTTCCTCAACCTTTGTTGGATCTTTATTTTTTCCCATTCATTATGTTTTTGGAGATAGTGCCTTAGTGGCAAATATTAAAAAAAAAAAATTGGTAAATTAAATTCCTTTTGGAGTTGCTTGAATGATTTCAAAGTTTTCCCTGTAAAAAGTTGTGCTATATAAACTAACCCCTTACAAGTCCATTTCTCAAATCTAGCATCCATCGTCCCTGGTACTATGGGGTACAAAGGTACAAAGTCTGGGTTTCTGACTATTTTTGTAGCTTTACTACACAGCTTGATATATTCAAATGTTTTGTATGGTTGATCATATTTTCATTGTTTCTGTTATCAAATCATTTTTAATTTTAAGCTTCTTTTGCACTTCTATGGTTACAAATGGTAAGGATTCCAAAGACACAGCAGGGCAGGGTCTTTGCTCCATCTCCACCCATATTGCATCTTTATCTTTAGTTATCCATAATAAAAGAGCTCTTAGTTGGGCAGCCCAATAGTAGTTCCTTAGATTTGGTAAATTTAGCCCTCCTTTATTTTTGGGAGCTAAAAGTGTCTTATATTTAATTCTTGCTTTTTTGTTTTGCCACATAAATTTTGACTGGTTTTTGTCTAGCATTTTAAAAGTGGTGCCAGAAATCGTAATTGGAAGTGACTGAAACAAAAACAACAGTATTGGCAAGATGTACATTCTTTTCTACCCTTCCAACAAGAGTCAGGGGTAAAATTGCCCATCTATCCAAGTTGGAATGCTATTGAACGACTTGCTCTATTCCCCATTCCATTGTATTTCTGGTTTGTAAAACAAAGGGATCCTTCTGCTTTAAATGTTAAGAGTTCATCCAGTTTCTCTCTGATTGTTTTTAATTCCCGGAATATGGAATCATCTGATGTGTTTTTTATGTTCAGTCTCAAATTTTATTCTCCAAATCTAGTTGTTTTTTAAGTCAAGCTTTCTTCAGTCGAGATGAGATTTCTATTACTTTCCCTCTTATCACTGCTTTCCCTGCTTCCTATAATATAGATGGTGTCACAGTCTCAGGCCCCATCCACACGAAGCCAAACCGAGGTCTAAACGCATACATTTTTTGCCGAATCTACGTATCATCCATATGAAGATGGCGTTTTGGGGGTCTGTAAACGATCATTTTTTAAACCAGGTTCCAGAGTGGAAAGATTTTGAAACGCCGTATACGCAGCTCCGTGTTTACTGGCTCTCCGTAACTTTTCAGATACGCTTACGTCATAGTTTCATATCGTCATTGATATGCATGCGCCACACACGGCAACAACAACAACAACAATGGCAATATACGGTGTAGCATATGTGCTAATGAAGCTAGTGACCCTACTATCCCTGTTGCAGCAAAATCTCCTTCTTCTCAATCACCACCGAGTTGAACAAACAATTATCGAGGACACATTACGGCACTTTATGATCACTTTATCACAATCTCTGTTTACAACTTTTTCCGCAAGTGCGCATGCCCACTCCTTTTTCGTCTGTTTCCGCTTGTAACCGTCATATTGTTACAGCGCCCCTAGAGATCTGGCATGTGTTTTTACGGCGTTTTGATGCGTATCGAGTGCATTCATGTGGACGCACACATTTTCTGAAACGCCTTCGTCTTTATGACGATCGTTTTGGAAACTGTTTAGCGTTTTGTCTTCGTGTGGATGGGGCCTCAGTCTCTGCCTCAGACTGCCACATTCCTGCAGCAGTCTAATCAGATGAGCTCAACTCACCTGTGCTCTCTGCCTCAGCCTGCCACATTCCTGCAGCAGTCTAATCAGCTGAGCTCACCTCACCTGTGCTCTCTGCCTCAGCCTGCCACATTCCTGCAGCAGTCTAATCAGCTGAGCTCACCACACCTGTGCTCTCTGCCTCAGACTGCCACATTCCTGCAGCAGTCTAATCAGCTGAGCTCACCTCACCTGTGCTCTCTGCCTCAGCCTGCCACATTCCTGCAGCAGTCTAATCAGCTGAGCTCACCTCACCTGTGCTCTCTGCCTCAGCCTGCCACATTCCTGCAGCAGTCTAATCAGCTGAGCTCACCTCACCTGTGCTCTCTGCCTCAGCCTGCCACATTCCTGCAGCAGCCCAATCAGCTCAGCTTATCACACCTGTGCTCCTGCTCACACCTGGACCTCGTCTGCTGCTATCAGGCCACCTACAAAAACCCCAGCTCCACACACAGTCAGTGTCAGACTGTCTTCGCAATCATGCTGAGCACTCCAGACCTGTCTCTCGGACTGATCACCCGTTGCCGACAAGTTTTGTCCCAGTTTCTGCCTCAGACGCCTGACCCTTTGTAGTGTCAAGCCATAGCGGAAAGAAAAAAGGAGATAAAAGCTTGAAGATTTCTACAAAATTCTGTTATAAAGCAGCTGTATTATTCACTCAGATTATTTGTTTTGAATTGTTGCACTTTAAGAGATAATATTGATATTGTTGTTCATTACCTTTTATGTTTACATTTATTGCACATTTTTATAAAAACTGCACTATTTAAATTAAAACCTGTTCAGAAAGTTTCTTTGGCTTTAATTGTCCTTTTTTTTCTTTAAGGGTTTTACATATTTTATTTGTTAAACATAGGGAAATAATGGTCAAACATGCAAATTAGTCTAGAAAAATTAAAGTAAAAAAGAATCGTGATAAAATCATGATCGTGATTTTATTTTTAAAAAATTGTGATATGATATTTTTGCCATATCACCCACCCCTAGCTTATTCTTCTAACTTCCAAGTAAGACCCATAAGCACTACACCTCAAATACAAGTAAGACATCAAACAAAAACTTGCATAATAAAGAAAACAAAAATAGTACATCTCCATCAAAACCAGAACCAATATAGAACAAGAACATGAACAAGTGTCTTCCAAAAGTCCCATCTTCAGAGAGTTGTGACATTTTCTCTCTGGGAAAATGCACTATGTGCCATCACAACCTAAGGTTGTTAAGAACTCATAGTTTTGAAGTCACTCATCACAAAACCAATAAAAGTATTGCTTAACCTAGCTTCTCTCATTTTCACCTGGCCTTGCACTGAAGGCATCCAGGAAAACAATTCCGTTTCAAAGGGTTCATCTTTTACACTTCCCTTTTTTCCTTTATAGTGTGTCAAATAAAAACGTGAAAACTTATATTTTTTCGTGCTGTATTAGTTTAAGCAGACTGTGTTTGTCTAGTGATGTGACTTAGATGAAGATCAGAACATATTTTATGGCCAATTTAAGCAGAAATCCAAGTAATCCCAAAGGGTTCACATACTTTTTCCTGCAACTGTACTTATACTGAACCTCAAGTCTTTCCTGTTCCATATATAGTTGGTATAGTTGTAGTCTGATGAGAAAACAGTTACACAATTGCTACAGATAAGTGTAATATATTCCCCAGCAATACGAATGTCTAAAATCATGTTTGTAATCTGAGGTTTTATTGTATTTTCCCCAGAAAAATTTTAGTATATTTCAACACACAAATAGAACATGGATATTAAGTAAAAAAGACAAAGTTTCTCATTGGCATTGAATACAAGCTTTTCTTTTTAAGTTCAAACAATAGAACCCTTTGAGTAACTTACAATATGACTCTCAATGAAGTCTCTTATGTCCAGTTTTCTTTTCTTTAACATGTTTGCTATGTTTAATAACCAAACACATACACACTCATGCATGCACACACAGATTATCGAGTTAATATAAATGAAACCACTGTTTAAATGACGTCACCTGACCCAAGCAGAACAAATGACTAACATGTTAACAGTTTACAGCGACAGATGACTCCTGGCCAACCAACGACCACCACAGTGGGTGAGTCCAGGTGCGCTTTACAAGCTAGTGGCCTCCTCTTGTATCTACCGGTACCAGTTGGGGGGACAGTAGGGACAGTCAATCACACATTAGTAAGAAACAGTAAAGCCAATAATTGAGCGATATTAGGTTAAAGGTGGCACTTTGTGTATCATAATGTGGCTGATGGCCATGGGAAACACGGTGCTGTGGACTGCCACTTGTGTTCTTGTGTTGGTAACCATGGGGTAGTGATCTGAACCACACATGAACTCAGTTCATCTGTTAATTATTAATGCTTATGTATTGAAGTAATTCACAAATTAAAACATGAATCACTGTATTGGCAATGTGATCTATCAATTAACAACAACCTCTAAACAGCCACTGTGGCATGAGGACAGTGGATCTTCAGCAGGATCAAATAGTAAATGTACAATAAAAATGGTTTCTCTGTTCATTCAAAGATTCTTTAAAAGACAAAAACAAATTGGCGGCCTTGTGAAGTCTTCTTGACTTCCTGGAAAGGAAAAAAAATTTTACTTGCCACAGTGCGAACTCATCCTTTCTTATTCATGCCACCTGGTCTCAAAACTACCATTCCTATCAAAACTAACGCCAAAATAATTGCTCTGAAAGCATTCTAAACTACAACACAAAGCAGTAATTGGCTTAATATTTTATCATCATTGAACCAGATGCCAGCAACTAAATAAGTGACTTAATTTAATTGACTAAATTATGCAAAATACTAGGAGTCAGAGAAAAAAACGATTCACATAAGTATCGCGATTTTTTGTCTGCTGATTTTTAAATCAATTTTTTGTTCAAAAATTGCCCCCCCCCCAACTCTTTAGGCGCTAAAGTCAAAATTGCGGCAAGCGACATTGCTGAATAAAACAATGTTAAAATAGTGCTGAATAGTGTAACTACTTTTCACCAGCAGACAGGTGACAGGTTTCTATTCAAAGTTTTGGCGTATATTTATTTTGAAACACACGCACCGGACCGAGGGACGCAAGTGTGGCTGCAGAGCAGAGCAGAGAGAGAGAGAGTTAAAGAGAGACACGCACAGGGTGATAGAGTGAGTAAGAGTACTCACGATGCTGAGAGTACTTTGTCAATTACTGGCTGACTCTGAATCTGAGGAATATTTACTCTCTGAGGATGACGGTCAGTCATCCAGTGAGGACGGAACTGGCGGCGCGTGTGCATGCAGCGGGAGCGGGTCCGCGCGCCATTACAGTCCCCAACCAACACATACTGAGGCCGATGCTTTGCCTGTCCCTGGCTGGAGTTGAAGTAATCTGTGAGTGCCGAGGAGGGGACGTGGTCTGGGATGCAGGGAAGCTCAAAACACCATGAAAAGTGACGGTGTTAGCGGGAATGAGAAAGACCGAGGAGCTCTGGTCAGACGAGGAAGAAAGCGGGGGTAAAAAGCACAGTGAAGGCAACAGAGGCGTTCATGCTCGGCCTGTAAATTACAGTGATGATGATGGGTGGGAAAACTTAACACTTTGAAACTAAAGCCTTTTCAAATCTTGATAGCAAAATTGATTATTTTCTTGAAAAAACTCTGGTGCCTAAAGGGTTAATAAGCCACTTTTATATACAATCCAGGCTTTTGAAGGGAGTATAAACAGCTGGTTAAAATATATTGCTGGATAACTCCTAAAAACTGACTCACATGTGATGTGTATTTTTCCTGCTAAAATCTGGAGGCATCATCATTGTTCATCTTTTTCTCTGGTGTTAAAAATGCTAACTACAGATTGCAAAAATCAGCAATATTGTAGAATCGCAATTTCAATCGAATCAGCATCTAAAAAATCACAATAAATTGAATCGGGAGAAAAGTGAATCGTCCCAGCCCTACAAAATACTGTGAATAGCTCCAACAATCAATTAGTCAATCATTTAAAAATATACATTTACTTCTCAGAAATCTGAAAAGAACAAAGCTCTGCAAAAGAAAATGCTGAAACACATGATTTTTACAAATGATCTTAAACCACGAGGAAGTATAACTTTATAATTCAGGAGGAATTCTTTTCCAGCATCATGTAGTGATCACAGAAACAATTACAGATATACATTAATACTATCAGGACAAAAAATACATTCAAGTAGGATTACAGGATCCAATAGTTTTCTTTTCAAACAAGTGTAATCATAGAATTAAGAACATTTGATGTAAAAAAAAAAAAAGTCTGCTTATTTTTTTTAGATTTAATAAAATCCAAACCTATTTTAAGAATAATAAAATACTTTTGCCACGCTACTCTTTTTTTTTTTTTTTTTACCATTAAGTGTTAAAAATAAAGTTTAATAATTTACATTAAAAGACCAATATTGTCTCAGGGATATCCAGTCTCCATGTAAATGTACAATACTCCCATTCTGCAGTTATTTCCATGTAATATGATAGATGTAGTTTCACCTTTTCTAACGTTTTATATGGCTGAAAAACAAACAAAAAAATTACTGAAAGAAATTACATATATGTATATATATATATATATATATATATATATATATATATATATATATATACACACACATATATATATATATATATATATATATATATATATATATATATATATATATATATATATATATATATATATATATATATATATATATATATATATATGTATATATATGTATATGGGCCATTCTACCGAATTTGTCCAAACTGTGGTCCCACACTAAAAAAACTATGTAACAAAACAATTAAGAATTCAGACTTTACATATTTACTAAGATTCTGTTATGATCTATTTAACACACAAGACAGCAAATAGATAGTAATAAGCTAAATATATACAAAATCATCATTTATAGTGTACTTTCTATTGGGAAGTGGTTGTCCCAACCCCTAAGCCCTAAATTTCGACCTATGAAAATAATACTTAAAACAATTTTGTATTTTCTTTCAATGATGTTTTTTAAAATATCTTGTTGATTTCTTTTAAACAGCATTTAAAAGATTTGGATGTATTGCGGGTTTATTTTTTTAATTTAGAAAGATCATTCAAAAGATGCTGTCCCATTCTTTCATGTCTACGACGGAGGATTGGGGCCACGTTGAAAACTAAAAAAAAAGTAAAGTTACGTGAATAATCTCATAAATTACGAGAATAAAGTCGTTAAATTACGAGAATAATCTCATAAATTTACGACAATAAAGTCGAAAAATTACGAGAATAAAGTCATCTTTAAGATCAAACTAGGAAACATCTACTTGGCTATATTTAGAAAGATATTCACAGATTCAGACTTTGCGGCTCAATAACTCATCTACAAAAGAAAGTAGTTCCAAACCAGACCCCTCTTTTTGATCACTGCAATGAAGACTGTGAGCTATGAACTCGTATTCCTCCAAACGAGCCGTCAATACGCTGCCGCTGATGGCTCGGAGGCTTAGGGACCATCACCAAATTACCATATCAGAGGAAGAGTGAAAATGGAATAACTTCCCCAAACTGAGAAGTGAAGTCTTCAAAATCACAGCAAATACAAAGAATCGTATGTTATTCATACTACAGGTCATATTTTCTTTAAGTACTTCTGAATTAAACTATTTTATAGGACTTTCTGATTGAAAAAAAGCAAATGCCATCAAAGTAATGAGACCAACCAAGTCATAACAAAACATGAATGGTGATCTCCTCTTCTTTGAACAACAGCTCTTACTTCATCAAGAATGTTTTGATTTGATTTAAATGATGTTTTGTATATTTAATTGTGTTAATTAATATGCATGGATAATGATAACTGCAATGATTTTATTGTTGATAACTGTAGTGACACTAAAGCAACACTAATGACCAAACATCTCTTCAATATTATACTACATCTCCATTTAAAGAGAAATGGTTCTTTATGTAATTATATGACTTTTTAAATATTGATGGATGCTCATTTACTGGTAATGATGAAAAAACTGTAATAACTTCACTGTTTTTTGTTGCAGTGACACCAAACTCAGCCTGATGATCATGCATCACTCAGACTGGGTTTGGTGTCACTGTAACCAAAACCATTAAGTTATTTCAGTTTTTACAGTCATAATGTATTTATTAATATGTGCCAATATTTTAAGAAATCATAGAAAATTCAGGAAAACTAATTCTTTAAAATAAGAGCTGTAGAACAAGGCAGAGGGAATTTGTGATCATCAGGCTGAATTTAGTGTCAACACAGCCATGAACACTCAAGTTTTTACTGCTTTTATAGCCATAACCTATTAATTAATAAATGCCAATATAAAAAAAAAAACATATAAAATACATGAAAAACTATTTCTTTAAAGAACGAGCTGGAGTACATGCCAAAAGGGATGCATGATCATCAGGCAGTGTTAAATAGTTTAATTCAGAAGTCTTAAAGAAAATATGACCTGAAGTATGAATAACATACAATCCTTTGTATTTGCTGTGATTTTGAAGACTTCACTTCTCAGTTTGGGGAAGTTATTCCATTTTCACTCTTCCTCCGATATGGTAATTTGGTGATGGTCCCTAAGCCTCCGAGCCATCAGCGGCAGCGTATTGACGGCTCGTTTGGAGGAAAACGAGTTCATAGCTCACAGTCTTCATTACAGTGATCAAAAAGAGGGGTCTGGTTTTGTCAAATAAACTGCTGGGCCACACAGCTTATTTGTGTTGAACTGTAAGCTTTATTCAGCTCTCGGGCAACTTTCAGAACATCCACGTTCTATCGGTGTGTTCTCTAACAAACTTGATTACAACCATGACGTCATTACTCTTAGGTACCGCCTACTCTGATTCTGATTGGCAGAACAGTGTGTCCATATTATCCAATACCTTGACAGGTTTGGAACTATGTTCTTTTGTAGATGAGTTATTGAGCCGCAAAGTCCAAATCTGTGAATATCTTTCTAAATATAGCCAAGTAGATGTTTCCTAGTTTGATCTAAAAGATGACTTTATTCTCGTAATTTTTCGACTTTATTCTCGTAAATTTACAAGATTATTCTTGTAACTTTTCGACTTTATTCTCGTATTTATGAGATTATTCTCGTAATTTAACGACTTTATTCTCGTAACTTATGAGATTATTCTCGTAACTTTTCGACTTTATTCTCGTAACCTTACTTTTTTTTTAGTTTTACCACATAGGTTGAGCCTGTTTTTAGCCACACCCCTGCATTTTTGACCAGGCAGAGACTCAGCATCCCTCTACCTCATGGCATCATGGCGAGTAGTTACCTCTCATCATTTTGGAGTAAACGTGTTTCAAAATCTGAAAATCTGTCGGGAACATTTTTAATTGTCACTACCAAACACATATTCTCTGGAATTAGGTAAACTTTTGGAGGTTTAATGCAACACATTATGTTTTTATGGGTGTACACCTGTTCAAACGTCCATTTGCCGGCCATGTGCTTAGTAGCATTTTTTAGTTATTAGCTAAAATTAGCTAAAATTGTCACAACCGAAACAGATGGTAGAGTTTCGGTTGTGACAACATGTAATGGTCCACTCACTTAAGTCGATGTTTGATCATTATTACCTCTTAAAACATGTAGATAATGCTGATTCATGTTTTAAATTATAAAGCATCAGGAGAAAGCAACAGGGAGAAATGTAAAAAACACCAATATGGCAAAACAAAATATTTGAAAAACTAGACTTTAAGCCCAAGGGTGTCGACCACGTTATTCTTATGAAGTTGTTTGTTTTGTTCATTAAAGTTCTTGCATAACACTTTCTGGTGTGTGTATTTTTTAAAAAAAGATGTTTTAAAGGGACTGTGAGGAGTTTCTAAGTAATTACAAAAAGTCTCACTTTTAGATATATGCCTGATGGAAATACACACTTTAAGATGAGTTTTATAGCATCAAATAGGTTATCTATAAATGCTATTCCTTAGCCTTCCGGTTGGGTCGGACCGGGCTAGACTGGCCTGGATACTCAACTTCAGGAACAAGACAAATAAAATTAGAGCAAATTTATATTATTCAGACACGTCTTAGAGGACCAAACTGTAAGTAGTGATATATGGCCAGCTACAAAACTACGATACTAAGTTTTCCAAAAATTGCTTGTTGTCACACATCAAAAACTACCACTATGTAACTAGAAAGAGATACATAACCTTGTCGCTTTGCATCCTGAAAGTTGTTGAAAAAAGAAGTTGTAAAGCAATGCAGAGTTCTGAGGAAGGTCCGAGTTTCATTCATTTAACATCACAACAAACACACGCTTTGGCTTGTGGTGCGTTTCAGTTGTAGTAGGAAGTTGGAATTTCTGAGTTTCAATAGGAGACTACAACTGAAACGGACAATGGAAGACGGATGCCCCAGTGTGAACAATTATTTAGCTCCTGTAATGATAAATTTATTTGCACTTCTGACTGGGGTGTGTTGCTCGAGATCAGCTGTATACAGGGGCTGCGGTCGAAAAGTCATTTTTGCTTAGGAAGGTTCCTAACGGAGTGAAATGAACCGGAAGTAGTTCGTGATTAGAGCTGTTTGAAAAGTTTAAATGCATAGGAAAGGTGGCTCAATGCTTCCTTTATTATGTCCTTTAGCATAGGATACACCGGACCATCCTTTACGGAAGGAGAGGAGATTATTCTGTCCCACAATTCACCGCGGCAACAGCTTTTATAAACAGCGCATATTCCGACTGCTTCTGAATTCAACCGAATAATGACGAACAAATCACACAGACCATGTGAGTTACCACTGCTGTTCATCCTTTCTAAAGTTTACCAAAACCTGCCTTAACTTTCCAGTAGTCTGATTCTCGGAAGAGAGCAGGATATGAGACATTTGATGTTGATTATGTTTTAAACATGGTTCAATATTAATCATTTGTACACCATTAGATTGCGGTCTTAACAATTTCTGCCTTTCTTTCCTTCGGTTCATTTATTTTCCTGCACTGATTGGTGTTCATGATGATAATGAGAGGACACATTTATATAAATCCTCACTTCCAACATCGGTTATGCAGATGTAATTTTTACCAGGTTATTATGTCCAATGTTGTCTGAAAGGAACAACATTGTCATGATTAATGAGCACTTCAATGATGCGTCTTTTGTAGTCCACCTTCAGAAAATTGTAGTTTCACCGCAGCAGTAAAATCCGCCGTCACATGATGACGAAGCGTAGTGAAAGTGTAGTCGGATTCTCTCTGTATGGCAGTATTCCTTTCTTAAGTCCTTCTGAATTCTCCTTTCTCCTTTCCTTAACCTCATGACGTTTTCCATCAGGGTTAAGGAAAAGTAGATAGGAAAGGACTTAGGAGGTGACTATTCGACCGCAGCCATAGTATTGTTAGACTTATATTTACAAAAATGTTGCCATAGTGATAATCACATTCTTCATACAACAACACAGGGCGTGCTAACAACAGCTAACAATAGCCTGGTACATCGGCATGTTTTTTTCTGACTTCAACTGGAACGCCAATAAGTCAGAGATGATGTCACTCCCAGTTCCGAGGTTACTGGAACGCAGCATTATGACAGTCGCCGAGCGTGCTCATGGGTAGCAGAGTCTTAGTGTCGCCGGTAATAGATTCTCCTCATAGCACCTTTAAAAGCAATATCTTCAGAATGTTCAATAATTTGGGGCTCGGGCTTTGCAACGAGCCACTCTCCCCATAGCAAAGCTATGGAGAGAGTGGCTCGTGGCAAAGCCACGAGCCACATATGCTCTTCCGCGCGTTTATTTATTTGGGGCTCGGGCTTTGCAACGAGCCACTCTCCCCATAGCAAAGCTATGGAGAGAGTGGCTCGTGGCGAAGCCACGAGCCACATGTGTTCTTCCGTTCGTTTATTTTTTTTTCTTCATCTCGCAACCACAAATTTCGATGTGTATCTAGTCCTAGGGCTTTGAGAAAACCCCAACAAATTATATATCAAAACGTGCGGCTCGGTCCCGATCGGTGTGCTATGACTTTTATAAGAATTTCGCGAAAATATGACCGAGTTATTCGCGAAAAACTGCGAAAAAAGTCCCATTGAAAATGAATAGGATTACTCCTCGAACACACCAAAAAATCACTGTTTTTCTAAGCACGACGGCGAAGCCGTCGTGTCACCTACAGAGCTCATTCAAACGTCAAAACGAAGCTCTATGTCTCCTCTGTTCAGGACTGAAAACGGTACGCCCTACGGGCGTACCGTTTTCAGTCAGCGAGCCCTCAAATCTCCCTTGCGTCGCCCAAAAATGATGTGTTAGAGTGAAGTTTCAAACTTGATTTGAAAACTCAGAGGGTGAGAGCTGGCAGTCACCACTCGAAAAAATCCCCGAACAACTTGCGATAACGGCAAAACGGTACATCGGACCTGAATAATTTTTTCAGAAAAACGGATCTGAGACTCTTGTGCCTCATATAAAAGAAAAAGTGAAGCTCTAACTCATCCTCAAATTAAATGAGAGACATCTGTTCGGTCGAAAGTCCATTACTCGCTCTCATCTACTACCATTATAACTTCACATGTAGTCCTCATGAGTGACAGGTAGTTTGTAAATCGCGATAACTCTGTCATTTCTCACACTATCTTCATCAAAATTACATAATCACGATCCCAAGACTTGCCCGACGCTTACGATGTCCTCAACATAAAAATAGGTCCAATGGTGACAAAGATACAGGCCGCTGTTTGACACTGTGAGAAGTCATCGAATTTCAGTCATTTTAGACAGCCAAAGTGTTGCATCTCCTCGCAGCTGTCCCTGTTACCATGACAACGGAGCCTTAATGATCACTTGGCCAACTGCCAGGTTCTTCTAGGGGCTCAGCTAATCAAGCCACACAGGACCAACTAGAAAACAAAATTGATTTGCCATACATTCACCTCGAGGAATCATTCAAGTTTTAAAACGCAGCTGTATGTCTCCTCTCCTCAGAACTGAAAAACGTAAGCCCATAGGGCTTACGTTTTTCAGTCACCAAGCCTCCAAAAACTGCTGTGTCGATCAAAAATCCACAGATTTTCAGTGAGATCCTTACTGTGCGTTCACACCAAAAGAGGCAAAAGCGGCCAAAGCGGCAACGACGCCGGAAGTTAATACATTTTCAATGAGAGCCCGGCGTCCTGAGCGGCCAAAGCGTCTTGGGCGGCTAAAGCGGCTAAAGCGGCTAGAGCGTCAAAAGCGGCCCCAGATGAGAAGTTGAGCCTCGCTCAACTTTATGGTAATTAGCTATGACGCAGTTCAGCGGCAAACGGTGGCAACCAATCAGAGTAGAGATGTCCTTCGACTTAGCGGGCCCTAAAGTACAACTCATGTAACTTCGGTTCCTAGTTCCGGCGTCTTGAGTCCTGGATGACACGCTGCACAACAAAGCATTTTATCAGCAGAATTTGAAAACGAAGCGCCATTTAAAAAGAGCAAAAATGCGTCTGTTCTCTCTCTATTAGCGGAAGAATGCAGAAAAAATGGATAGGTCTGAGGGACCACTACAGGAAGGAGGAGAGAGAAAGACAGGAGGAGAAGTGGGTCTGCTGGAGGTGTGGGCCGTGTGTGGCAGTATGCCTCCGTGATGGGTTTTTTGGACCCATTCTTGGAGGAGTGTCCTTCCACCTCCAACCTTGATGAAGGTCCGGTGGAGGGCGAGGAGAGCAGGGAAGATGAGGGAGAGACAGAAGAGTATGTCACACACACACACGAACACACACTGTGCAAAAACGCGCTCCTTTCCACCACAAGATTTTAGTATATTCAACACTGTAAAAGTTTGATGTCGTGGATAAATCAATATTATCCCCTTTTTAAATTGCTTCCTGCCTGTCAATCCGCTCGTGACTGATTAGATGGTGATTTTACGTTATGTTCATGCTATGTTCTAAGCTGAAGTTAAACAACAGCAAGCAGCTGCTGCTGTGAAGAAGTCCGCTGCGCGGCTCCTTTAAATGACAAGCAAGATTTTACGTTGACGTCAGTCACGTGACGAGCGGCCAAAGCGGCTGAAATCTTTGGCCTCTTTGGCCGCTGTCGGCTTTCTCGGGCGTGCTTGCCGCTTTGGCCGCTTTTGCCTCTTTTGGTGTGAACGCATAGTTATCTGATCATCAGATCTTGAGTGAGAGAGCAGGCAGTCACCACTTAAAAAATCCCCGAACAACTTGTCGTAACGGGAAAACGGTACATCAGACCAGAATAATTTTTTCAGAAAAACGGATCTGAGAGTCTTGGGCCTCATTTAAAGCAAAATGTGAAGCCCTAACTTATTATTAAAATAAATAAGAGCCAGCTGTTTGGTCCAAAGTACATCAATTTGTACCATAGAGGTCCATTCAAAGCTGAGAACTCGTGAATATTTTGGACAGACTGTTTGTAATCCGTGATAACTTTGTCATTTCCCACACTATCTTCATTAAAATGACATATTCATTATCCCAAGACTTGCCCGACGCTCACAATGTGCTCATAAATCCCATATCTTCAACAATTTTTGAAATATCAGCCGATGTTCGACACCATTGAAGAACCAAGAAAAAGCATTACAGACAGTCATTGTCATTGAGGACACTTACTATATATGTATCGTATGTGTCCCTAAATAAAACTTGTGTCCGAAGGACACATGTTTGTGAGTGTTTGTGTGTGAATTTGACACTGAAGCTTTAACAACATGCCCACTTTTAAAGTGTTTGTGGATATTAGACTCTGTGGTCTGTGTGTAGAGTGTGCTTGTACTTATGACATTAAGAGGAACTTGACTTTACACAACACCCGTATTTGGGGACACATAGTATTAATGGGGACACATATTATAAAGGTATATTATGCCCCCCTAAACGATCCTGTGCGCGAAGCGGACACGTTTTTGAATGTCTATGTGTGTGAATGAAAGACATTGAAGCCTTTACAGCTGGCCAACTTATTTAGTGGTTGTGGACATTAGCCTCTGTGGTTTGTGTGCGTGTGTGTGTGTGTTTGTACTTATGACATTACAGGGACGTAGACTTTAAACAGCACGAAATTGGGGAAAAATAATATTAATGGGGACACTTACTTTAAATTTTTAGTTTGTGTTACTAAATGAAACTGTGCATGAAGCGCACATGCTCGTGACTGTGCGTGCCCGTGAATTAATGACATGGAAGCCTCGTATAGGTATATCAAGAACACAACTCAAGGTCAGGTGCCAGGTGATGATGATCAGTTTATCAGGCCACACATGACTTAAACACATGAATAAAGTCTCATGCCATCCAGAAAAAAATCCCGGCAGCGGCCCGAGCCCCACTCACGATTCCCGCGGGAATTGTCTAGTTTGGGGCTCGGGCTTTGCAACGAGCCACTCTCCCCATAGCAAAGCTATGGAGAGAGTGGCTCGTGGCGAAGCCACGAGCCACATATGCTCTTCCGTTCGTTTATTTATTTATTTTTTCTTCATATTCCGCCTGATTTTTGATTTGCATCTAGTCCTAGGGCTTTGAGAAAACCCCCACAAATTATATATCAAAACGTGCGGCTCGGTCCCGATCGGTGTGCTATGACTTTTATAAGAATTTCGCGAAAAAATGGCCGAGTTATTCGCGAAAAACTGCGAAAAAAGTCCCATTGAAAATGAATGGGATTTCTCCCAAACACACCAAAAAATCACTGTTTTTCTAAGCACGACGGGCGGTTGCCGTGTCACTTACAGAGCTCATTCAAACGCCAAAACGAAGCTGTATGTCTCCTTCAGGACTGAAAACGGTACGCCCGTAGGGCGTACTGTTTTCAGTCAGCGAGCCTCAAATCTCCTTGCGCTAGCCCAAAATGACTTATTAGAGTGGAGTTTCAAATGTGATTTGAAATAACAGAGGGTGTGAGCAGGCAGTCACCACTCAAAAAGTCCCGAACAACTTGCGATAACGGCAAAACGGGTACATCGGACCTGTATAATTTTTTCAGAAAAATGGATCTGAGACTCTTGTGCCTCATATAAAAGAAAAAGTGAAGCCCTAACTCATTCTTAAATTAAATGAGAGACATCTGTTCGGTAGAAAGTCCATTTCTCGCTCTCATCTACTTCCATTATAACTTGACATGTAGTCCTCATGAGTGACAGGTAGTTTGTAAATCGCGATAACTCTGTCATTTCTCACACTATCTTCATTAAAATTACATATTCACGATCCCAAGACTTGCCCGGACGCTCACGATATGCTCAGAAATCCCATATCATCTACGGTTTTTGAAATATAAGCAGCTGTTCGACACTGTCAGAAGTCATCATATTGCGATGATTTAAGACAGGCAAAGTGTTGCATCTCCTCGCAGCTGTCCCTGTTACCATGACAACGGAGCCTTAATCATCACTTGGCCTGCTGCCAGGTGCTTCCAGGAGCTCAGCTAATCAAGCCACACAGGACCAAGTCACATACAAAACTGTATGTGACTGCGGGCTTACAGTTTACAGGGCAAGTAAGCCTCCAAAAACTATGCATATTAGTCAAGGATTTGTAAATACTGAATTCATCATTTAAAAATCTTTTTTCTGACATGAATAATCAGTAATAACACATTTCAGGACACACTAAGAAATGTGTTACTCATCATTAATAATCACATAAGAAAAGGATTAGTAAATGTTTTACTTATCATTAATAAGCATATTAGAAAAGAATTAGTTATTGGTTTATTCATCATAAATAGGCATTTAAGAAAAGGATCAGTAAATGTTTCACTCATCATTAATAATCATATTAGTTAAGGAATAGTAAAAGTGTTACTCATCATTAATATGCATATTAGAAAAGGAATAGTTAATGTTTTACTCATAAATAAGCAGATTAGGGAAGGATTAGTAAATTTCAAATTCATCATTAATAAAGCATTTTTCCCACATGAATAATCATCAATAATCACACACTTATAAAAGTGTTACTCATTATTAATCAGCATATGAGTAAAGGATTAGTAAATGTTTTACTCATCATAAATAAGTAGATAAGCAAAAGATTAGTAAATGTTTTACTTAACATTAATAAGCATGTTAGTAAAGGCTTAGTGAATGTTTTACCAAACACTAATAAGCATATTAGAAATGGATTATTTTATACTGAATTCATCATTAATAAAGCATTAGTAAAGGATTAGTAAATGTTAAACTAATCATTAATAAGCGTATTAGTAAAGAATGAGTAAATACTGAATTTGTCATTTATAAAGTATTTTTCTGACATGAACAATCATTAATAACTCATTTATAGTCACACTTATAAATGCTCTTGAATCAATTTTTTTTTACCTGCTACTAGTCATTTGATTTGAGAAAAGCCCCACAAATCATATATCGTCAGTAAGTCCCCAAATTTCCCCTGCGTCTACCCAAAGTCTCTGATCAGAGTGAAGGATTCAAATGAAATTCAAACGATATCTGCCTGGCAAACCTGATTTTTTTATCAACAAATATGTAATGTCATTTAGCCAATGAAACCACAAAGGACCAAAACACATGAATAAAGTCAATTGCCATCTTTACAGTGTTAGCTAACTATTTCACAGTGTCACTGTCCCAGTTGCATAATGTAGCTAAAATTTGACTTCAGTTAGCCCAGAATGAGGTTAGGCGCATGAAGAACAAATATGTGCATGTGTGTATTTTGGGTTAAAAGGAAATAATCTTCACACAGAATCTCCACCAATAAACACAAAGTGTGTGTCTATGTGTTTAACTGCATGGCGTGCATGTCTTGTGTGTTTGTATGTTTATAAAGACCATTGGAGCTCAGTTTAAACAAGACCCCCACTCATACACTGCTTGGTGACATCAGTCTGTTAGAGAGGGCAAACACCATCACGAATTTCTTGAACACAGCTCAAGGTCAGGTGCCAGATGATGATCATCAGCTAATCAGGCCACACATGACTTAAACACCTGAATGAAGTCTCCTTGCCATCTCCAGAACTATTCCAGCATGTCATCCAGCTGAAATGCTGCTTGAGGCTGGCCTGTATTTAATTGATAAATCCCGGCAGCGGCCCGAGCCCCACTCACGATTCCCGCGGGAATTGTCTAGTTTGGGGCTCGGGCTTTCTAAACCACTCTCCCCATAGCAAAGCTATACATATGCTCTTCCGCTCGTTTATTTATTTATTTTCTCTTCATATTCCGCCTGATTTTTGATTTGCATCTAGTCCTAGGGCTTTGAGAAAACCCCCACAAATTATATATCAAAACGTGCGGCTCGGTCCCGATCGGTGTGCTATGACTTTTATAAGAATTTCGCGAAAAAATGGCCGAGTTATTCGCGAAAAACTGCGAAAAAAGTCCCATTGAAAATGAATGGGATTACTCCTCGAACACACCAAAAAAACACTCTTTTTCTAAGCACGACGGCAAAGCCGTCGTGTCACCTACAGAGCTCATTCAAACGTCAAAACGAAGCTCTATGTCTCCTCTGTTCTGGACTGAAAACGGTACGCCCTACGGGCGTACCGTTTTCAGTCAGCGAGCCCTCAAATCTCCCTTGCGCTAGCCCAAAATGACTTATTAGAGTGGAGTTTCAAATAAGATTTGAAAAAGCAGAGGGTGAGAGCAGGCAGTCACCACTCGAAAAAATCCCCGAACAACTTGCGATAACGGCAAAACGGTACATCGGACCCGAATAATTTTTCCAGAAAAACGGATCTGAGACTCTTGTGCCTCATATAAAAGAAAAAGTGAAGCCCTAACTCATCCTTAAATTAAATGAGAGACATCTGTTCGGTAGAAAGTCCATTACTCGCTCTCATCTACTTCCATTATAACTTCACATGTAGTCCTCATGAGTGATAGGTAGTTTGTAAATCGCGATAACTCTGTCATTTCTCACACTATCTTCATAAAAATTACATCTTCACGATCCCAAGACTCTCCCGACGCTTACGATGTCCTCAACATAAAAATAGGTCCAATGGTGACAAAGATACAGGCCGCTGTTTGACACTGTCAGAAGTCATCAAATTTCAGTCATTTTAGACAGCCAAAGTGTTTGCCTCAGGCCGCACCTGCACCTGTTACCATGACAACGGAGCCTTAATGATCACTTGGCCAACTGCCAGGTCCTTCTAGGAGCTCAGCTAATCAAGCCACACAGAACCAACTAGAAAACAAAATTGATTCGCCATACATTCACCTAGAGGAATCATTCAAGTTTTAAAACGCAGCTGTATGTCTCCTCTCCTCAGAACTGAAAAACGTAAGCCCGTGACAAAAACTGCTGTGTCGATCAAAATCCACAGATTTTCAGTGAGATCCTTATCTGATCATCAGATCTTGAGTGAGAGAGCAGGCAGTCACCACTTAAAAAATCCCGAACAACTTGTCGTAGAAGCGGTACATCAGACCAGAATAATTTTTCAGAAAAAGCGGATCTGAGAGTCTTGGGCCTCATTTAAAGCAAAATGTGAAGCCCTAACTTATTGTTAAAATAAATGAGAGCCAGCTGTTTGGTCCAAAGTACATCAATTTGTACCATAGAGGTCCATTCAATGCTGAGAACTTCGTGAATATTTTGGACAGGCTATTTGTAAATCGCGATAACTCTGTCATTTCTCACACTATCTTCATTAAAATTACATTCATGATCCCAAGACTTGCCCGACGCTCACAATGTGCTCATAAATCCCATATCCTCAACAATTTTTGAAATATCAGCCAAAGTTCGCACCATTGAAGAACCAAGAAAAAGCATGACAGACAGTCATTGTAATTGAAACCCTGTGTAACTGATAACAATCTATCTCTTCTTTTGAAGTTCATACATTAATCTGCTGTTTGATCTCTGTGGTCTGTGTGTGTGTGAGTGTGTGTTTCTTATGATATTACAGGGACATAGACTTTAAACAGCACCGAAATTGGGGGACCCATTGTATTAATGAGGACACTTACTATAAATGTATAGTATGTGTCCCTAAATACAAACTTGTGTCCGAAGGACACATGTTTGTGAGTGTTTGTGTGTGAATTTGACACTGAAGCTTTAACAACATGCCCACTTTTAAAGTGTTTGTGGACATTAGACTCTGTGGTCTGTGTGTGTGAGAGTGTGCTTGTACTTATGAAATTAAGAGGAACTTGCCTTTACACAACGCCCGTATTTGGGGACACAAAGTAGTAATGGGAACACATACTATAAAGGTATATTATGCCCCCCTAAACGATCCTGTGCGCGAAGCGCACATGTTTTTGAATGTCTATGTGTGTGAATGAAAGACATTGAAGCCTTTACAGCTGGCCAACTTATTTAGTGGTTGTGGACATTAGCCTCTGTGGTTTTTGTGCGTGTGTGTGTGTGTGTTTGTACTTATGACATTACAGGGACCTCGACTTTAAACAGCACCGAAATTGGGGGAAAAATAGTATTAATGGGGACACTTACTTTAATTTTATAGTATGTGTTACTAAATAAAACTGTGCATGAAGCGCACATGCTCGTGAGTGTGCGTGCCCGTGAATTAATGACATGGAAGCCTTGTATAGGTATATCAAGAACACAACTTAAGGTCAGGTGCCAGGTGATGATGATCAGTTTATCAGGCCACACATGACTTAAACACATGAATAAAGTCTTGTGCCATCCAGAACTATTTTAGCATTTCATCCAGCTGAAATGCTGCTTGAGGAAGCCATGTATTAAATTGATAAATCCCGGCAGCGGCCCGAGCCCCACTCACGATTCCCGCGGGAATTGTCTAGTTGTCTTTTTCATCTTCCGGACGGAATTTCGATTCGTATCTAGTCCTAGGGCTTTGAGAAAACCCCAACAAATTATATATCAAAACGTGCGGCTCGATCCCGATCGGTGTGCTATGACTTTTATAAGAATTTCGCGAAAAAATGGCCGAGTTATTCGCGAAAAACTGCGAAAAAAGTCCCATTGAAAATGAATGGGATTTCTCCCGAACACACCAAAAAATCACTGTTTTGTCGTGATAGCTACAGAGCTCATTCAAACGTCAAAAAGTAGCTATTTGTGTCATCTGTTCAAAAAAAAAAGCGTAAGCCCGTAGGGCTTACGCTTTTTTGTCAGCGAGTCCTCAAATCTCCTTTGCGTCGGCCAAAAATGACTTTTTAGAGTGGAGTTTCAAACATGATTTGAAATAACTGAGTGTGAGAGCAGGCAGTCACCACTCCAAAAATCCCCGAACAACTTGCGATGACGGCAAAACGGTACATCGGACTTGAATAATTTTTTCAGAAAAACGTATCTGAGACTCTTGTGCCTCATACAAAAGAAAAATTGAATCCCTAACTCATTCTGAAATTATTTTAGAGCCAGCTGTTTGCTCCCAATCCGATCCACCGCTCCCATCTACTTCCAGTATAAACTGATATGACATCTCCCTTCTGGACAGGCTGTTTGTAAATCGCGATAACTCTGTCATTTCTCACACTATCTTCATAAAAATTACATCTTCACGATCCCAAGACGCTCCCGGCGCTCACGATGCCCTTGGATTTAACCTAGCTCAAAAATTTGCGAAGATACAGGGACTTGTTTGACACTGTCACAAACAGCAATCCTCTCATGATAAGTGAAAGAAAGCGTCTGCTCTCTCTCCGCAGCTGCTCCTGTTGCCATGACAACGGAGCCCTTAAAGTATCACTTGGCCTGCTGCCAGGTGCTGCATGGAGCTTCTCAAACCACAGAGGACCAAAACACGAGAATAAAGTTAAATGCCATCTCTGTGTGTATGTGATTGGTGACTTCAGTCACCAATCACATACACACAGCATGTTTCATGACATTGTTTGTCAGCTACACTTGACCTCAGTTAACCCAGAAACATGCTGTGTGTGTATGTGATTGGTGGCGTCAGTCACCAATCACATACCTAAGCATGTTCATGACATTGTCAGCTATATGTGACCTCAGTTAAGCCAGAAACATGCTGTGTGTGTATGTGATTGGTGACATCAGTCACTGTAAGCCATAGAGCTTACAGTCTACAGGTCAAGTAAGCCTCCAAAAACTATGCATATTAGTCAAGGATTTGTAAATACTGAATTCATCATTTAAAAATCTTTTTTCTGACATGAATAATCAGTAAGAACACCTTTCAGGACACACTAAGAAATGTGTTACTCATCATTAATAATCAGATTAGTTAAGGAGTAGTAAAAGTGTTACTCATCATTAATAAGCATATTAGAAAAGGATTAGTTAATGTTTAACTCATAAATAAGCATATTGGTGAAGGATTAGTAAATATCAAATTCATCATTAATAAAGCATTTTTCCCACATGAATAATCATCAATAATCACACACTTATAAAAGTGTTACTCATCATTAATCAGCATATGAGTAAAGGATAAGTAAATGTTTTACTCATCATAAATAAGTATATAAGCAAAAGATTAGTAAATGTTTTACTTATCATTAATAAAGCATGTTAGTAAAGGCTTAGTGAATGTTTTACCCATCACTAATAAGCATATTAGTAAAAGGCTAGTAAATGTTTAACTCATCATTAATAAGCATTTTAGTTAAGGATTAGTAAATGTTTTACTCATCATTAATAAGCATATTAGGAAAGGATTATTTAATACTGAATTCATCATTAATAAAGCATTAGTAAAGGATTAGTAAATGTTTTACTAATCATTAATAAGCGTATTAGTAAAGAATGAGTAAATACTGAATTCATCATTTATAAAGCATTTTTCTGACATGAACAATCAGTAATAACTCATTTATAGACACACTTAAAAATGTTTTTGAATGAAATTTTTTTACTTGCTACTAGTCATATGATTTTGAGAAAAGCCCACAAATCATATATAGTCTGTTCCAGCTGCATAGTGTAGCTAAAATTTGACTTCAGTTAGCCCAGAATCAGGTTAGGCGCATGAAGCACAAATATGTGCATGTGTGTATTTTGGGTTAAAAGGGAATAATCTTCACACAGAATCTCCACCAATTAACACATTGTGTGTGTTCATGTGTTTACCTGCACGCGAAGCGTGCATGTCTTTGTGTGTTTGTATGTTTATAAAGACCATTGGAGCTCAGTTTAAACAAGACCCCCACTCATAAAGTGCTTGGTGAAATCAGTCTGTTGGGAAAGGCAAACACCTACAGGTATATCAAGAACACAGCTCAAGGTCAGGTGCCAGGTGATGATCATCAGCTAATCAGGACACACATGAATAAAGTCTCCTGCAATCTCCAGAACTATTCCAGCATGTCATCCAGCTGAAATGCTGCTTGAGGCTGGCCTGTATTAAAATGATAAATCCCGGCAGCGGCCCGAGCCCCACTCACGATTCCCGCGGGAATTGTCTAGTTTGGGGCTCGGGCTTTGCAACGAGCCACTCTCCCCATAGCAAAGCTATGGAGAGAGTGGCTCGTGGCGAAGCCACGAGCCACATATGTTCTTCCGTTCGTTTATTTATTTATTTTTTCTTCATATTCCGCCAGATTTTCGATTCGCATCTAGTCCTAGGGCTTTGAGAAAACCCCCACAAATTATATATCAAAACGTATGCGGCTCGGTCCCGATCGGTGTGCTATGACTTTTATAAGAATTTCGCTAAAAATGGCCGAGTTATTCGCGAAAAACTGCGAAAAAAAAGTCCCATTGAAAATGAATGGGATTTCTCCCAAACACACCAAAAATCACTGTTTTTAAGCACGACGGCGGTTGCCGTGGTCACTTACAGAGCTCATTCAAACGCCAAAACGAAGCTTGTATGTCTCTTTCAGGACTGAAAACGGTACGCCCGTAGGGCGTACCGTTTTCAGTCAGCGAGCTCAAATCTCTTGCGCTTAGCCCAAAATGACTTATTAGGAGTGGAGTTTCAAATGTGATTTGAAATAACAGAGGGTGTGAGCAGGCAGTCACCACTCGAAAAAGTCCCGAACAACTTGCGATAACGGCAAAACGGTACATCGGACCTGTATAATTTTTTCAGAAAAATGGATCTGAGACTCTTGTGCCTCATATAAAAGAAAAGTGAAGCCCTAACTCATTCTTAAATTAAATGAGAGACATCTGTTCGGTAGAAAGTCCATTTCTCGCCTCTCATCTACTTCCATTATAACTTGACATGTAGTCCTCATGAGTGACAGGTAGTTTGTAAATCGCGATAACTCTGTCATTTCTCACACTATCTTCATTAAAATTACATATTCACGATCCCAAGATTCTGTTCGACGCCACGATATGCTCAGAAATCCCATATCATCTACGGTTTTGAAATATAAGCAGCTGTTCGACACTGTCAGAAGTCATCATATTGCGATGATTTAAGACAGGCAAAGTGTTGCATCTCCTCGCAGCTGTCCCTGTTACCATGACAACGGAGTTTAATCATCACTTGGCCTGCTGCCAGGTGCTTCCAGGAGATCAGCTTATCAAGCCACACAGGACCAAGTCATTTACAGAACTGTATGTGACTTGCCCTGTAAAATGTAAGACCAAGAGGGCTTACATTTTACAGGGCAAGTAAGCCTCCAAAAACTATGCATATTAGTCAAGCAATAGTAAATACTGAATTAATCATTTATAAACCTTTTTCTGACATGAATAATCAGTAATAACACATTTAAGGACACACTAAAAATGTTTCACTCATCATTGATAAGCTTATTAGTAAGGGACTAGTAAATAATTTACTCACCATTAATAGTCATATTAGTTTAGGATTAGTATGTTTTTCTCATCATTAATAAGCATATTATGAAATGATTTGTTATGTTTGACTCATGATAAATAAGCATATTAGTGAAGGATTAGTAAATAACAAATTCATCATTAATAAAGCATTTTTCTGACATGAATAATCAGTAATAACTAAGTTGTAGACACATTTATAAAGTTGTTACTCATCATTTATCAGCATATTAGGAGAGGATTGGTAAATGTTTTATGTATCAATAACAAGCATATAAGTAAAGGATTAGTGAATACTGAAATCATCATTTATAAAGCCTTTCTCTGGTGTGAATAATCAGTAATAACATATTTATAGACACACTTTTAAATGTTATACTCATCATTTAGAAGCATATTAGTAAAAGATGAGTAAATGTTTTACCCATCATTAATAAGGATATTAGCAATGGATTAGTAAATACTGATTTCATCATTTGTAAAGCATTTTTCTGACCTGACTTATGAGTAATAACACATTTATAGACACACTTTTAAATGTTATAGTTATCATTAATAAGCGCTTTTAGTAAAGGATCAGTACAAAATATTTACTTCACCCAGAAATGTGATGTGAGGATGTGTTTGGTGACGCCACATCTGGTTTCATAATATTTTGGTTTGGTTTGCTTATATTTGACCTTCGTAAGTCCAGAAACGTGATATTAGGAGGTGTTTGATGACATCAGTGAGCTTTTTGGCCTTCTGTCTGTGTAACAGACACAGGAGATGGTGGGACAGCGAAAAGCGCGATGTGTGTGTCTGCCTGATATGTTTAACCCTTACACCTGTAATGTTACATCAAATCATAAGGAGGGCCATCATCCTTGCATATATCAAGAGGAGACCTGAAAATCAGATGCCAGGTGATGGGCATCTGCCAATCAGGCCATACATTCATCATAGACCAATCCATATCAAGCAACACTGCTACATATGATGTGACTGTTGTTAGTTATTAGATAACAGCTAACAGCCATTAACTGTTAACTGTTGTTTATTAGCTGCAACAGCTGTTGTAGCTAATAAACAACAGGTAATGGCGTTAACTGTTGCAGCTAATAGCTGTTAGCTTTAACTACCCAAAGACAATTGTTTCTCTTGTCTACCATAAGTTCTTATTTTCAGTTTGAATATCTAAGATTATACTTCTAGAAAATGATCACCACAACCATTCAGACATGAGGACCTCCAGAAATGAGATGTAGCATCTCAAGAGGCTAACCTCTAATAAATCAGACGGCAGGCCGATGATACATGGACCTGTCCCTAACTTTAGTTCTTACTTCGGCCCACTTGTCTCCTCTTACTTCCCTTCCTTTTGCTCCTCACACCCAACACAGCATCGTGGATTTGCTGTTCATCATGAGACTGGGATCCACATTCAAGATTTCCTGCTGCTTAACAGAAGGTTTTTTCTTGCCGCCATGATGGAGGGATCCATGATTGGCTATATGGATTCATGTTGGGTGTTGGATGTATATATTTGTATATATATGTATATGTGTATTCTATATGTATATATGTATCTATGCATATATGTGTATCCATAAAATGAAGAGCTTTATGCTCTATTGTAAAGTGTCTTGTGATAACACTTGTTATGAATTGGCGCTATACAAATAAAGATTGATTGATTGATTGATTGTCTAACTCATCACAGACAAATCTATTTCAAGCAGAACTTCTTACGCCAGTATGATGTACCTTATATAGTTTGTAATGGCTAACAATATTTATACAGCTAACAGATAAGGACTAAAAACCTTATGACTATCGCTTTCATTTTAAATTAACCCACTCAGATATGTATCACTAATATGTGACATGAACCTTGTCAGAAGTAATTTCTAAGAAGTAAACTTCTGAGGAGAGCACATGTCACCAAATATCCCTGAGTAACCATCATGACCACAGGCTAACATACATTAGCTGCTATTATTTTCAAACATGCAGACACCTCCTGTTGTCATCACATCCGCCAGTCTTCTGTGTTTGGTCCATAGAGCATTTAGCCAAGTGAAGCCGGGTCAATTAAGGCTGGCAGGATGGATATACGAGATTTCAGAACCTGGCAGATCCGCCTGCTTTTGGTAAGGTTGACTACCACATACACTTTCTGCATGTGCCATGGTATATAGTTGTATTTGTGTGATATATTGTTTTCATCTAGACCAGTGTGCGCCAGAAGCACACATGAGAGAGAGAGTGAGAGAAGGGGTCATAAAATCAAAACATCCCATAATGAGCTATTGGCAATGCCTATGAACACCAAAATGAATGGATTAATGACTTACCGACGCCATCTACAAATGTGTATCATATTGTTTGGAATACATTTCACTTCAGTTGACCAAGAACTGACAAATTTTGGTATCATGATTAAGTGTTTCTGCTATTTTTGGCTTCATGACATCTTGGTTGGGCTACATTTGAGCTAAATTTCCCAGAAATGGGATGTATTAGGGTGCTGGTTTGGCATAGTGGTTGGCAACCACACAACGTGCTTCACTCCCACTCACGATTCCCCGGAATTGTCTAGTTTTTTTTCATCTTCCGGACGGAATTTCGATGTGTATCTAGTCCTAGGGCTTTGAGAAACCCCAACAAATTATATATCAAACGCGCGGCTCGATCCCGATCGTGTGCTATGACTTTATAAGAATTTCGCTAAAAAATGGCCGAAAGTTATTCAAAAACTGCGAAAAAAGTCCCATTGAAAATGAATGGGATTTCTCCTAACACACCAAAAAATCACTGTTTTTTTAAGCACGACGGGCGGCCGTGTCACCTACAGAGCTCATTCAAACGCCAAAACGCAGCTCTAAGTCTCCTCTGTTCAGATTGAAAACGGTAAGCCCGTAGGGCTTACGCTTTCAGTCAGCGAGCCTCAAATCTCTTGCGCCGCCCAAAATCACTTTTTAGAGTGAAGATTTCAAATGAGATTTGAAAACCAGAGGGTGAGAGCAGGCAGTCACCACTCGAAAAATCCCAGAACAACTTGCGATAACGGCAAAACGGTACATCGAACCTGAATAATTTTTTTCAGAAAAACGGATCTGAGACTCTTGTGCCTCATATAAAAGAACAAGTGAAGCCCTAACTCATTCTTAAATAAATGAGAGACATCTGTTTGGTCCAAAAGTCCATTACTCGCTTCTCATCTACTTCCATTATAACTTGACATGTTGTCCTCATGAGTGACAGGTAGTTTGTAAATCGCGATAACTCTGTCATTTCTCACACTATCTTCATAAAATTACATATTCACGATCCCAAGACTCTCCCGACGCCGATGTCCTTACATTAAAAAATAGGTCCAATGGTGACAAAGATACAGGCCGCTGTTTGACACTGTCAGAAGTCATCAAATTTCAGTCATTTTAGACAGCCAAAGTGTTGCATCTCCTCGCAGCTGTCCCTGTTACCATGACAACGGAGCCTTAATCATCACTTGGCCTGCTGCCAGGTGCTTCCAGGAGCTCAGCTAATCAAGCCACACAGGACCAAGTCACATACAAAAGTAGATTTCTGACCTGTAGACTGTAAGCCGCAGGGCTTACAGTCTACAGGTCAAGTAAGCCTCCAAAAACTATGCATATTAGTCAAGGATTTGTAAATACTGAATTCATCATTTAAAATCTTTTTCTGACATGAATAATCAGTAATAACACATTTCAGGACACACTAAGAAATGTGTTACTCATCATTAATAATCACATAAGAAAAGGATTAGTAAATGTTTTTACTTATCATTAATAAGCATATTAGAAAAGAATTAGTTAATGGTTTATTCATCATAAATAGGCATTTAAGAAAAGGATCAGTAAATGTTTCACTCATCATTAATAATCATATTAGTTAAGGAATAGTAAAAGTGTTACTCATCATTAATATGCATATTAGAAAAGGAATAGTTAATGTTTTACTCATAAATAAGCAGATTAGGGAAGGATTAGTAAATTTCAAATTCATCATTAATAAAGCATTTTTCCCACATGAATAATCATCAATAATCACACACTTATAAAAGTGTTACTCATTATTAATCAGCATATGAGTAAAGGATTAGTAAATGTTTTACTCATCATAAATAAGTAGATAAGCAAAAGATTAGTAAATGTTTTACTTAACATTAATAAGCATGTTAGTAAAGGCTTAGTGAATGTTTTACCCATCACTAACAAGCATATTAGGAATGGATTATTTTACACTGAATTCATCATTAATAAAGCATTAGTAAAGGATTAGTAAATGTTAAACTAATCATTAATAAGCATATTAGTAAAGAATGAGTAAATACTGAATTTGTCATTTATAAAGTATTTTTCTGACATGAACAATCATTAATAACTCATTTATAGTCACACTTATAAATGCTCTTGAATGAATTTTTTTTTACCTGCTACTAGTCATTTGATTTGAGAAAAGCCCCACAAATCATATATCGTCAGTAAGTCCTCAAATTTCCCCTGCGTCGACCCAAAGTCTCTGATCAGAGTGAAGGATTCAAATGAAATTCAAACGATATCTGCCTGGCAAACCTGATTTTTTATCAACAAATATGTGCTGTCATTTAGCCAATGAAACCACAAAGGACCAAAACACATGAATAAAGTCAATTGCCATCTTTACAGTGTTAGCTAACTATTTCACAGTGTCACTGTCCCAGTTGCATAATGTAGCTAAAATTTGACTTCAGTTAGCCCAGAATGAGGTTAGGCATGAAGCACAAATATGTGCATGTGTGTATTTTGGGTTAAAAGGAAATAATCTTCACACAGAATCTCCACCAATAAACACAGTGTGTGTCTATGTGTTTAACTGCACGCCAAGCGTGCATGTCTTTGTGTGTTTGTATGTTTATAAAGACCATTGGAGCTCAGTTTAAACAAGACCCCCACTCATACACTGCTTGGTGACATCAGTCTGTTAGAGGGGCAAACACCATCACAGGAATTTCTTGAACACAGCTCAAGGTCAGGTGCCAGATGATGATCATCAGCTAATCAGGCCACACATGATCAAAGCAACACATCTGAAATTCCTGCCATCTTCAGAACTATTTTAGCATGTCATCCAGAACAATGCTAGGCTGGCAGCGCCCTGTACTAAAGATATCCCCCCCGGAATTGTCTAGTTGTATATTTTTCTTCTTCATCTTGCAACCAGAATTTCGATGTATCTAGTCCTAGGGCTTTGAGAAAACCCCAACAAATTATATATCAAAACGCGCGGCTCGGTCCCGATCGGTGTGCTATGACTTTTATAAGAATTTCAAAAAATGGCCGAGTTATTCGCGAAAAAACTGCGTAAAAAGTCCCATTGAAAATGAATAGGATTACTCTCGAACACACCAAAAAACACTCTTTTTCTAAGCACGACGGGCGGTTGCCGTGTCACTTACAGAGCTCATTCAAACATCAAACGAAGCTCTATGTCTCCTCTGTTCAGGATTGAAACGGTACGCCCGTAGGGCGCACTGCTTTTCAGTCAGCGAGCCCTCAAATCTCCTTGCGCTAGCCCAAAATGACTTAATAGAGTGAAGTTTCAAATGATTTGAAAAAGCAGAGGGTGAGAGCAGGCAAAAAAAAAAAAATCCTAACAACTTGCGATAACGGCAAAACGGTACATCGGACCTGAATAATTTTTTCAGAAAAACGGATCTGAGACTCTTGTGCCTCATATAAAAGAAAAAGTGAAGCCCTAACTCATTCTGAATTTAAATGAGAGACATCTGTTCGGTCGAAAGTCCTTTTCTCGCTGTAATCTACTTCCATTATAAATTGACATGTAGTCCTGATGAGGGACAAGTTGTTTGTAAATCGCAATAACTCTGTCATTTCTCACACCATCTTCATAAAAATTACATCTTCACGATCCCAAGACTCTCCCGACGCTTACGATGTCCTTACATTAAAAATAGGTCCAATGGTGACAAAGATACAGGCCGCTGTTTGACACTGTCAGAAGTCATGAAATTTCAATCATTTAAGACAGCCAAACTGTTGCATCTCCTCACAGCTGTCCCTGTAACCATGACAACAGAGCCTTAATCATCACTTGGCCTGCTGCCAGGTGCTTCCAGGAGCTCAGCTAATCAAGCCACACAGGACCAAGTCACATACAGAACTGTATGTGACTTGCCCTGTAAACTGTAAGCCCGCAGGGCTTACAGTTTACAGGCAATAAACCTCCAAAGACTATACATATTAGTCAAGGATTAGTAAATACTGAATTCATCATTTATAAACCTTTTTTCTGACATGAATAATCAGTAATAACACATTTAAGGACACACCAAGAAATGTGTTACTCATCATTGATAATCATATAAGAAAAGGATTAGTAAATGTTTTTCTAATCATAAATAGGCATATAAGAAAAGGATTAGTAAATGTTTTACTCATTATTTATAAGCATATTAGTGAAGGATTCGTAAATATAACACTTACCATTAATAATCATATTACCGGTAGTTAAAAATTATTAAAAGTGTTACTCATCATTAATAAGCATATTAGAAAAGGATTAGTTAATGTTTTACTCATAAATAAGCATATTGGTGAAGGATTACTAAACAACAAATTCGTCATTAATAAAACATTTTTCTGACATGAATAATCAGTAATAACTCATTTATAGACACACTTATAAAAGTGTTACTCATCATTAATCAGCTTATGAGTAAAGGATAAGTAAATGTTTTACTCATCATAAATAAGCATATTAGTAAAGGATTACTAAATGTTTTACTCATCATTAATAAGCGTATTAGTAAAGGATCAGTAAAAACTGAATTCATCTTTTTTAAACTGTAAGCCCATAGTCAATTGCCATCTTTACAGTGTTAGCTAACTATTTCACAGTGTCACAGTCCCAGCTGCATAGTGTAGCCAGAATTTGACTTCAGTTAGACCAGAATGAGGTTAGGCGCATGAAGCACAAATATGTGCATGTGTGTATTTTGGGTTAAAAGGGAAAAATCTTCACACAGAATCTCCACAAATAAACACATCGTGTGTGTTCATGTATTCAACTGCACGCGAAGCGTGCATGTCTTTGTGTGTTTGTATGTTTATAAAGACCATTGGAGCTCAGATTTAACAAGACCCCCACTCATACACTGCTTGGTGACATCAGTCTGTTAGGGAGGGCAAACACCTACAGGAAGATCTTGAACACAGCTCAAGGTCAGGTGCCAGATGTTCATCATCAGCTAATCAGGCCACACATGACTTAAACACATGAATAAAGTCTCGTGCCATCCAGAACTATTTTAGCATGTCATCCAGCTGAAATGTTGCTTGAGGTTGGCCTGTAATTGATAAATCCCGGCAGCGGCCCGAGCCCCACTCACGATTCCCGCGGGAATTGTCTAGTTGTATTTTTCTTTTTCTTCATCTTGCAACCAGAAATTTCGATGTGTATCTAGTCCTAGGGCTTTGAGAAAACCCCAACAAATTATATATCAAAACGTGCGGCTCGGTCCCGATCGGTGTGCTATGACTTTTATAAGAATTTTGCGAAAAAATGGCCGAGTTATTCGCGAAAAACTGCGAAAAAAGTCCCATTGAAAATGAATAGGATTTCTCCCGAAAACACCAAAAAATCACTGTTTTTCTAAGCACGTCGGCGAAGCCGTGTCTCAGTGCTCATTCAAAAGTCAAAAGCGCAGCTCTAAGTCTCCTCTGTTCAGGACTGAAAGCAGTCGCCCATACGGGCGTACCGTTTTCAGTCAGCGAGCCCTCAAATCTCCCTTGCGTCGCCCCAAAATCACTTTTTAGAGTGATGATTTCAAATGAGATTTGAAAAACAGAGGGTGAGAGCAGGCAGTCACCACTCGAAAAAAATCCTCGAACAACTTGCGATAACGGCAAAACGGTACATCGGACCTGAATAATTTTTTCAGAAAAACGGATTTGAGACTCTTATGCCTCATATAAAAGAAAAAGTGAAGCCCTAACTCATTCTTAAATTAAATGAGAGACATCTGTTCGGTAGAAAGTCCATTACTCACTCTCATCTACTTCCATTATAACTTGACATGTAGTCCTCATGAGTGACAGGTAGTTTGTAAATCGCGATAACTCTGTCATTTCTCACACTATCTTCATAAAAATTACATCTTCACGATCCCAAGACTCTCCCGACGCTTACGATGTCCTCAACATAAAAATAGGTCCAATGGTGACAAAGATACAGGCCGCTGTTTCACACTGTCAGAAGTCATCAAATTTCAATCATTTAAGACAGGCAAAGTGTTGCCTCTCCTCGCAGCTGTCCCTGTTACCATGACAACGGAGCCTTAATCATCACTTGGCCTGCTGCCAGGTGCTTCCAGGGGCTCAGCTTATCAAGCCACACAGGACCAAGTCATATATACAGAACTGTATGTGACTTGCTCTGTAAAATGTAAGCCCGCAGGGCTTACATTTTACAGGGCAAGTAAGCCTCCAAAGACTATGCATATTAGTCAAGGATTAGTAAATACTGAATTCGTCATTTATAAACCTTTTTCTGACATGAATAATCAGTAATAACACATTTAAAGACACACTTAAAAACGTTTCACTCATCATTGATAAGCTTATTAGTAAGGGACTAGTAAATAATTTACTCACCATTAATAATCATATTACTTTAGGATTAGTATGTTTTCTCATCATTAATAAGCATATTATAACATGATTTGTTTATGTTTGACTCATCATAAATACGTTTTTTAGTGAAGGATTAGTAAATAACAAATTCATCATTAATAAAGCATTTTTCTGACATGAATAATCAGTAATAACTCATTTGTAGACACACTTATAAAGGTGTTACTCATCATTAATCAGCATATGAGTAAAGGATTAGTAAATGTATAAGTCATCATTAATAATCATATTAGTTAAGCATTAGTATATGTTTTACTCCTCACTAATAAGCATATTAGCAAGGGACCAGTAAATGTTTTACTCAGCATTAATTAGCATATATGTGAAGTATTAGTAAATACTGAATTCATCATTAATAGAGAATTTCTGACATGAATAATCAGTAATAAGTCATTTATAGACACACTTCTAAATGTTCTTGAATGAATTTTTTTACTTGCTACTAGTCATATGATTTTGAGAAAAACCCCACAAATGATATGTCATCAGTAAGTCCCTGCGTCGACCCAAAGTGTCTGATCAGAGTGAAGGATTCAAACAAAATTCAAACGATTTCTGCCTGGCAGACCTGATTTTTTATCTACAAAATGGTGCTGTCATTTAGCTAATCAAGCCACACAGGACCAAAACACATGAATAAAGTCAATTGCCATCTTTACAGTGTTACCTAACTATTTCACAGTGTCACTGTCCCAGCTGCATAGTGTAGCCAGAATTTTAATTCAGTTAGCCCAGAATGAGGTTAGGCTCAAGAAGCACAAATATGTGCATGTGTGTATTTTGGGTTAAAAGGGAATAATCTTCACACAGAATCTCCACTAATAAACACAAAGTGTGTGTCTATGTGTTTAACTGCACGCGAAGCGTGCATGTCTTTGTGTGTTTGTATGTTTATAAAGACCATTGAGCTCAGTCTAAACAAGACCCCCACTCATACACTGCTTGGTGACCAGTCTGTTAGGGAGGGCAAACACCAACAGGAATTTCTTGAACACAGCTCAAGGTCAGGTGCCAGATGATGATCATCAGTTTATCAGACCACACATGACTTAAACACATGAATAAAGTCTCGTGCCATCCAGAAAAAAATCCCGGCAGCGGCCCGAGCCCCACTCACGATTCCAGCGGGGAATTGTCTGGATTTGGGGCTCGGGCTTTAACCACTCTCCCCATAGCAAAGCTATGGAGAGTGGCTCGTGCTTCCACATGTGTTCTTCCGTTCGTTTATTTTTTTTTCTTCATCTCGCAACCACAAATTTCGATGTGTATCTAGTCCTAGGGCTTTGAAAACCCCAACAAATTATATATCAAAAGCGTGCGGCTCGGTCGATCGATTGTGCTATGACTTTTATAAGAATTTCGCGAAAATATGACCGAGTTATTCGCGAAAAACTGCGAAAAAAGTCCCATTGAAAATGAATAGGATTACTCCTCGAACACACCAAAAAATCACTGTTTTTCTAAGCACGACGGCGAAGCCGTCGTGTCACCTACAGAGCTCATTCAAACGTCAAAACGAAGCTCTATGTCTCCTCTGTTCAGGACTGAAAACGGTACGCCCTACGGGCGTACCGTTTTCAGTCAGCGAGCCCTCAAATCTCCCTTGCGTCGCCCAAAAATGATGTGTTAGAGTGAAGTTTCAAACTTGATTTGAAAACTCAGAGGGTGAGAGCTGGCAGTCACCACTCGAAAAAATCCCCGAACAACTTGCGATAACGGCAAAACGGTACATCGGACCTGAATAATTTTTTCAGAAAAACGGATCTGAGACTCTTGTGCCTCATATAAAAGAAAAAGTGAAGCTCTAACTCATCCTCAAATTAAATGAGAGACATCTGTTCGGTCGAAAGTCCATTACTCGCTCTCATCTACTACCATTATAACTTCACGTGTAGTCCTCATGAGTGACAGGTAGTTTGTAAATCGCGATAACTCTGTCATTTCTCACACTATCTTCATCAAAATTACATAATCACGATCCCAAGACTTGCCCGACGCTTACGATGTCCTCAACATAAAAATAGGTCCAATGGTGACAAAGATACAGGCCGCTGTTTGACACTGTGAGAAGTCATCGAATTTCAGTCATTTTAGACAGCCAAAGTGTTGCATCTCCTCGCAGCTGTCCCTGTTACCATGACAACGGAGCCTTAATGATCACTTGGCCAACTGCCAGGTTCTTCTAGGGGCTCAGCTAATCAAGCCACACAGGACCAACTAGAAAACAAAATTGATTTGCCATACATTCACCTCGAGGAATCATTCAAGTTTTAAAACCGCAGCTGTATGTCTCCTCTCCTCAGAACTGAAAAACGTAAGCCCATAGGGCTTACGTTTCTCAGTCACCAAGCCTCCAAAAACTGCTGTGTCGATCAAAAATCCACAGATTTTCAGTGAGATCCTTACTGTGCGTTCACACCAAAAGAGGCAAGCGGCCAAAGCGGCAACGCCGGAAGTTAATACATTTTCAATGAGAGCCCGGCGTCCTGAGCGGACCAAAGCGTCTTGGCGGCTAAAGCGGCTAAAGCGGCTAGAGCGTCAAGCGGCCCCAGATGAGAAGTTGAGCCTCGCTCAACTTTATGGTAATTAGCTATGGCGCAGTTCAGGGGCAAACGGTGGCAACCAATCAGAGTAGAGATGTGCTTTGACTCAGCGGGGCCGAAAGGACAACGCATGTAACCCGGTTCCTAGTTCCGGCGTCTTGAGTCCTGGATGACACGCTGCACAACAAAGCATTTTATCTGCAGAATTTGAAAACGCAGCGCCATTTAAAAAGAGCAAAAATGCGTCTGTTCTCTCTCTATTAGCGGAAGAATGCAGAAAAAATGGATAGGTCTGAGGGACCACTACAGGAAGGAGGAGAGAGAAAGACAGGAGGAGAAGTGGGTCTGCTGGAGGTGTGGGCCGTGTGTGGCAGTATGCCTCCGTGATGGGTTTTTTGGACCCATTCTTGGAGGAGTGTCCTTCCACCTCCAACCTTCATGAAGGTCCGGTGGAGGCGAGGAGAGCAGGGAAGATGAGGAGAGACAGAAGAGTATGTCACACACACACACGAACACACACTGTGCAAAACGCGCTCCTTTCCACCACAAGATTTTAGTATATTCAACACTGTAAAAGTTTGATGTCGTGGATAAATCAATATTATCCCCTTTTTAAATTGCTTCCTGCCTGTCAATCCGCTCGTGACTGATTAGATGGTGATTTTACGTTATGTTCATGCTATGTTCTAAGCTGAAGTTAAACAACAGCAAGCAGCTGCTGCTGTGAAGAAGTCCGCTCTTGACTCCTTTAAATGACAAGCAAGATTTTACGTTGGCGTCAGTCCGCGTGGCCAACCAGCGGCTGAAATCTTTGGCCTCTTTGGCCGCTGTCGGCTTTCTCGGGCGTGCTTGCCGCTTTGGCCGCTTTTGCCTCTTTTGGTGTGAACGCATAGTTATCTGATCATCAGATCTTGAGTGAGAGAGCAGGCAGTCACCACTTAAAAAATCCCCGAACAACTTGTCGTAACGGGAAAACGGTACATCAGACCAGAATAATTTTTTCAGAAAAACGGATCTGAGAGTCTTGGGCCTCATTTAAAGCAAAATGTGAAGCCCTAACTTATTATTAAAATAAATAAGAGCCAGCTGTTTGGTCCAAAGTACATCAATTTGTACCATAGAGGTCCATTCAAAGCTGAGAACTTCGTGAATATTTTGGACAGACTGTTTGTAATCCGTGATAACTTTGTCATTTCCCACACTATCTTCATTAAACTGACATATTCATTATCCCAAGACTTGCCAGCGCTCACAATGTGCTCATAAATCCCATATCTTCAACAATTTTTGAAATATCAGCCGATGTTCGACACCATTGAAGAACCAAGAAAAAGCATTACAGACAGTCATTGTCATTGAGGACACTTACTATATATGTATCGTATGTGTCCCTAAATAAACTTGTGTCCGAAGGACACATGTTTGTGAGTGTTTAATGTGTGAATTTGACACTGAAGCTTTAACAACATGCCCACTTTTAAAGTGTTTGTGGATATTAGACTCTGTGGTCTGTGTGTGCGAGAGTGTGCTTGTACTTATGACATTAAGAGGAACTTGACTTTACACAACACCCGTGTTGGGGACACATAGTATTAATGGGGACACATATTATAAAGGTATATTATGCCCCCTAAACGATCCTGTCTTGTGAAGCGAACCGTTTTGAATGTCTATGTGTGTGAATGAAAGACATTGAAGCCTTTACAGCTGGCCAACTTATTTAGTGGTTGTGGACATTAGCCTCTGTGGTTTGTGTGCGTGTGTGTGTGTGTTTGTACTTATGACATTACGGGGACCTAGACTTTAAACAGCACCGAAATTGGGGGAAAAATAATATTAATGGGGACACTTACTTTAAATTTTTAGTTTGTGTTACTAAATGAAACTGTGCATGAAGCGCACATGCTCGTGACTGTGCGTGCCCGTGAATTAATGACATGGAAGCCTCGTATAGGTATATCAAGAACACAACTCAAGGTCAGGTGCCAGGTGATGATGATCAGTTTATCAGGCCACACATGACTTAAACACATGAATAAAGTCTCATGCCATCCAGAAAAAAATCCCGGCAGCGGCCCGAGCCCCACTCACGATTGCCGCGGGAATTGTCTAGTTTGGGGCTCGGGCTTTGCAACGAGCCACTCTCCCCATAGCAAAGCTATGGAGAGAGTGGCTCGTGGCTCCACGAAACCACATATGCTCTTCCGTTCGTTTATTTATTTATTTTTCTTCATATTCCGCCTGATTTTTGATTTGCATCTAGTCCTAGGGCTTTGAGAAAACCCCACAAATTATATATCAAAAGCGTGCGGCTCGGTCCCGATCGGTGTGCTATGACTTTTATAAGAATTTCGCGAAAAAATGGCCGAGTTATTCGCGAAAAACTGCGAAAAAAGTCCCATTGAAAATGAATGGGTTTTCTCCCAAACACACCAAAAATCACTGTTTTTCTAAGCCTGACGGCGGCCGTGTCACTCTAGAAACTCATTCAAAGCGTCAAAAGCGAAGCTGTATGTCTCCTCTCTTCAGGACTGAAAAGCAGGTACGTAGGGCACCGTTTCAAGTCAGCAACCCTCAAATCTCCCTTGCGCTAGCCCAAAATGACTTATTAGAGTGGAGTTTCAAATGTGATTTGAAATAACAGAGGGTGTGAGCAGGCAGTCACCACTCGAAAAAGTCCCGAACAACTTGCGATAACGGCAAAACGGTACATCGGACCTGTATAATTTTTCAGAAAAATGGATCTGAGACTCTTGTGCCTCATATAAAAGAAAAAGTGAAGCCCTAACTCATCCTTAAATTAAATGAGAGACATCTGTTTGGTAGAAAGTCCATTTCTCGCTCTCATCTACTTCCATTATAACTTGACATGTAGTCCTCATGAGTGACAGGTAGTTTGTAAATCGCGATAACTCTGTCATTTCTCACACTATCTTCATTAAAATTACATATTCACGATCCCAAGACTTGCCCGACGCTCACGATATGCTCAGAAATCCCATATCATCTACGGTTTTTGAAATATAAGCAGCTGTTCGACACTGTCAGAAGTCATCATATTGCGATGATTTAAGACAGGCAAAGTGTTGCATCTCCTCGCAGCTGTCCCTGTTACCATGACAACGGAGCCTTAATCATCACTTGGCCTGCTGCCAGGTGCTTCCAGGAGCTCAGCTAATCAAGCCACACAGGACCAAGTCACATACAAAACTGTATGTGACTTGACCTGTAGACTGTAAGCCCTGCGGGCTTACAGTCTACAGGTCAAGTAAGCCTCCAAAAACTATGCATATTAGTCAAGGATTTGTAAATACTGAATTCATCATTTAAAAATCTTTTTTCTGACATGAATAATCAGTAATAACACATTTCAGGACACACTAAGAAATGTGTTACTCATCATTAATAATCACATAAGAAAAGGATTAGTAAATGTTTTACTTATCATTAATAAGCATATTAGAAAAGAATTAGTTATTGGTTTATTCATCATAAATAGGCATTTAAGAAAAGGATCAGTAAATGTTTCACTCATCATTAATAATCATATTAGTTAAGGAATAGTAAAAGTGTTACTCATCATTAATATGCATATTAGAAAAGGAATAGTTAATGTTTTACTCATAAATAAGCAGATTAGGGAAGGATTAGTAAATTTCAAATTCATCATTAATAAAGCATTTTTCCCACATGAATAATCATCAATAATCACACACTTATAAAAGTGTTACTCATTATTAATCAGCATATGAGTAAAGGATTAGTAAATGTTTTACTCATCATAAATAAGTAGATAAGCAAAAGATTAGTAAATGTTTTACTTAACATTAATAAGCATGTTAGTAAAGGCTTAGTGAATGTTTTACCAAACACTAATAAGCATATTAGAAATGGATTATTTTATACTGAATTCATCATTAATAAAGCATTAGTAAAGGATTAGTAAATGTTAAACTAATCATTAATAAGCGTATTAGTAAAGAATGAGTAAATACTGAATTTGTCATTTATAAAGTATTTTTCTGACATGAACAATCATTAATAACTCATTTATAGTCACACTTATAAATGCTCTTGAATCAATTTTTTTACCTGCTACTAGTCATTTGATTTGAGAAAAGCCCACAAATCATATATCGTCAGTAAGTCCCCAAATTTCCCCTCGTCTACCCAAAGTCTCTGATCAGAGTGAAGGATTCAAATGAAATTCAAACGATATCTGCCTGGCAAACCTGATTTTTTATCAACAAATATGTAATGTCATTTAGCCAATGAAACCACAAAGGACCAAAACACATGAATAAAGTCAATTGCCATCTTTACAGTGTTAGCTAACTATTTCACAGTGTCACTGTCCCAGTTGCATAATGTAGCTAAATTTGACTTCAGTTAGCCCAGAATGAGGTTAGGCGCATGAAGAACAAATATGTGCATGTGTGTATTTTGGGTTAAAAGGAAATAATCTTCACACAGAATCTCCACCAATAAACACAAAGTGTGTGTCTATGTGTTTAACTGCCATGGCGTGCATGTCTTTGTGTGTTTGTATGTTTATAAAGACCATTGGAGCTCAGTTTAAACAAGACCCCCACTCATACACTGCTTGGTGACATCAGTCTGTTAGAGAGGGCAAACACCATCACGAATTTCTTGAACACAGCTCAAGGTCAGGTGCCAGATGATGATCATCAGCTAATCAGGCCACACATGACTTAAACACCTGAATGAAGTCTCCTTGCCATCTCCAGAACTATTCCAGCATGTCATCCAGCTGAAATGCTGCTTGAGGCTGGCCTGTATTTAATTGATAAATCCCGGCAGCGGCCCGAGCCCCACTCACGATTCCCGCGGGAATTGTCTAGTTTATTTTTCATCTTCCGGACAGAATTTCGATTCGCATCTAGTCCTAGGGCTTTGAGAAAACCCCAACAAATTATATATCAAAACGTGCGGCTCGGTCCCGATCGGTGTGCTATGACTTTTATAAAATTTCGCGAAAAAATGGCGAGTTATTAGCGAAAAACTGCGAAAAATGTCCCATTGAAAATGAATAGGATTACTCCTCGAACACACCACAAAATCACTGTTTTTCTAAGCACGACGGCGAAGCCTCGTGTCCTGAAACTCATTCAAAGCGTCAAAAGCTCATGTCTCCTCTGTTCAGGACTGAAAACCGTAAGCCCGTAGGGCTTACGGTTTTCAGTCAGCGAGCCCTCAAATCTACCTTGCGTCGGCCCAAAATCTCAGATCAGAGTGAAGATTTCAAAATGACAGAGTGTGAGAGCAGGCAGTCACCACTCGAAAAAATTCCCGAACAACTTGTGATAACGACAAAACGGTACATCGGACCTGAATAATTTTTTCAGAAAAACAGATCTGAGACTCTTGGGCCTCACATAAAAGAAAAAGTGAAGCCCTAACTCATTCTTAAATTAAATGAGAGACATCTGTTCGGTAGAAAGTCAATTACGCTCTCATCTACTTCCATTATAACTTGACATGTAGTCCTCATGAGTGACAGGTAGTTTGTAAATCGCGATAACTGTGTCATTTCTCACACTATCTTCATAAAAATTACATATGCAGGATCCCAAGACTCAACCGAGGCTTAGGATGTCCTCAACATAAAAATAGGTCCAATGGTGACAAAGATACAGGCCGCTGTTTCACACTGTCAGAAGTCATGAAATTTCAATCATTTAAGACAGCCAAAGTGTTGCATCTCCTCGCACCTGCACCTGTAACCATGACAACGGAGCCTTAATGATCACTTGGCCAACTGCCAGGTGCTTCTTGAGCTCAGCTAATCAAGCCACACAGGACCAACTAAAAAACAAAATTGATTAAGCCATACGTTCACCTAGAGGAATCATTCAAGTTTTAAAACGCAGCTGCATGTCTCCTCTCTTCAGAACTGAAAAAGCGTAAGCCCGTAGGGCTTACGTTTCAATCACTGCTCTCAAAACTGCTGTGTCGATCAAAATCCACAGATTTTCAGTGAGATCCTTATCTGATCATCAGATCTTGAGTGAGAGAGCAGGATGTCACCGCTTAAAAAATCCCCGAACAACTTGCGATAACGGCAAAACGGTACATCAGACCAGAATAATTTTTTCAGAAAAACGGATCTGAGACTCTTGGGCCTCATTTAAAGCAAATGTGAAGCCCTAACTTATTGTTAAAATAAATGAGAGCCAACTGTTTTGTCCAAAGTACATCAATTTGTACCATAGAGGTCCATTCAAAGCTGAGAACTCGTGAATATTTTGGACAGGCTAGTTATAAATCGCGATAACTCTGTCATTTCTCACACTATCTTCATAAAAATTACATATTCATGATCCCAAGACTTGCCCGACGCTCACAATGTGCTCATAAATCCCATATCTTCAACAATTTTTGAAATATCAGCCAAAGTTCGACATCATTGAAGAACCAAGAAAAAGCATTACAGACAGTCATTGTAATTGAAGCCCCTGTGTAACTGATAACAATCTCTCTCTCCTATTGAAGTTCATACATTAATCTGCTGTTTGATCTCTGTGGTCTGTGTGTGTGTGTGAGTGTGTGTTTGTTCTTATGACATTACATGGACCTAGACTTTAAACAGCACCGAAATTGGGGGACCCATTGTATTAATGAGGACACTTACTATAAATGTATCGTATGTGTCCCTAAATACAAACTTGTGTCCGAAGGACACATGTTTTTGAGTGTTTGTGTGTGAATTTGACACTGAAGCCTTAACAACATGCCCACTTTTTAAGTGTTTGTTGACATTAGTCTCTTTAGTCTGTGTGTGTGAGATTGTGCTTGTATTGATGATATTAAGAGGACCTTGACTTTACACAACGCCAGTATTTGGGGACACATAGTATCAATGGGTACACAAAATAAATATATGTTATGTCCCCCCTAAATGATCCAGTGCTCAAAGCGCACATGTTTATTAGTGTCTATTTGTGTGAATGAAAGACATTGAAGCCTTTACAGCTAGCCAACTTATTTAGTGTTTGTGGACATTAGTCTCTGTGGTCTGTGTGTGTGTGTTTTTGTACTTATGACATCACAGGGACCCACACTGAAGTTGGGGGACACATAATATTAACCCCACTAGGTATATCAAGAACACAGCTCAAGGTCAGGTGCCAGGTGAAGGTGATCATTTTATAAAGCCACACATGACTTAAACACATGAATAAAGTCTCGTGCCATCCAGAACTAAATCCCGGCAGCTGCCCGAGCCCCACTCACGATTCCCGCGGGAATTGTCTAGTTATAACTCATGTTTGACCCTTTAACTCCCAGCTCAACTGTTTGGCAGGAGTCAATACATTCAGGAAAGTTTAATGTGTAAAAAAAAATCATTGTTTATTTGTGACAGAAAAAACTGCTTTAACTGCTTAAACTACTTTTTAATGTTACAGTAGATGCGTTGTGATGTTTGAGTAGGCTAATGCTGGCCTTCAAAGTAAATGTCATTTGATTGATTATAAACATTTGTGTTCATAATATTCCCAATGTAAGACATGTTTGAAGTTAATATTAAGCAATAAGGTGGAGGGAATATGATAAACCTTGCAAACAAAAAAATAGTGGTCACTACCAAAATAGTGCAGTCACAACCGAAACAGTGCAGTCACAACCGAAACACTGGGTGTTTTGTAAAAAATATATTAGTATTATATATTAGTAGTATATTAGTAATATATATATTGAGTCATCAACTAACATTTTATGATGACTATTCTTTAAATGTATGTTCAATTTCATAACTCATTAACTCTGAGATCTATATAATCAGTGGAATTCATTTTACAAGAAAAGATTGGATTTTGATTTTGATGAGTCTTAGAAATTGAACATTGAAAAATGTTTAAAATATTTTTATTGATTTTGTTGTAAAACCCTTCAAGAAAAATTTGTAAAAATATTCTTTAGAGGGGGCATGGAAGTACAATATGAACAGATTAATATAATACCTTTCATTGCAGTGTGTTGCTATGTTACGGTTGTGACACATTTTGGGAGTAGAAAAAACATTTCAAGAACAGGCAGAAATTAAAATATGAATATTGACACATATTTATACATATGTGTATATATATATATATATATATGTATATGTATATATATATATGTATATATATATATATATATATATATATATATATATATATATATATATATATATATGTGTGTGTGTGTGTGTGTGTATATATATATATATATACACACACATATATATATATATATATATATATATATATATATATACACATATATATATAAAAAAGCAAAGACAGAGCACATACACCCTTCATTTAAACGAGAAGGGACTGATATAGTGAAAAAAATGTTTTTTTTTTATATTCAAAAACTTAAATGACATTAAAATTACATTTTAAGACCGTTTCCTTAATTGGCTTTTATTAACAACAAAACTGTTAGTCATACATTGGTACAAAACTTTAAATGGCGTATGTACAAAACACATTTATTCATTTATTTGTTTACTCAAATTCCACTAAAACAGAATTTTACATTTAAATAAAAACACAAAAACACTAAATAAAACAAATTTAGTTTTAGACATTTTATGCACTGTCATCTTCACCTTAAAGTTTCCCTGTTGGTTAAGTTGATAAATATGCATTGAGACCTTTTTTGTGTAGGACTGGTTTTAAGATTATGTTTCAGGCAGCCCTGAAAACACCAAGATGGTTTATTCTCATCTGAAACTAAAGCTTTTACGTGATTAAGTTTTCATTTTTAAGGATGTCAAAATACCTTATTTTTAATCTACTGCTGCTTCCAGATATATTTTTCTGGAATGTTCAACATGACAAAAATAGAGAATGTGCTTGGCTTTCCTTGGTGTCCTTAAAACACGTCCTGAACATTCACCATGTTTACCATTTCTGAGTTCTAAGCACCTCTGATCCTCTTCTGAGGTCAGTGATAAGAGTAAAATTATTCTAAACACATCCCTCACCACTAAAGAAAGATGTTGGATAACCAATAGGAAAACCATATGACAGAGCGTTTAGTGGCTTTGGTTGGCAGGGATGAATTCGGCTAATAATCAGGCCAATAATATTGCGTGTTTAGAGAGCATATAGACCCAAAATGATCAAAGCTGAAATGGAGTTGAGAATATGTAAATCAGAAATAACAAGCAGGGGGTAAACTAACATGATTTTCAAAATGAATGTCTACATTAGAGTTTGAAGCTGGAAATGTCAAATAAACCATGCAGGAACAAACTTTGTGTTTGATCCAAACATGATGACAATATTTCTGTTGACTCTGAAGCCGGAAGCTGCTAAATAAAAAATGTAAAAATCCCTGGTTGTAAAGTTTGTAGCTCAAGTTCACTTCTGAGGCTTGAAAATGTTTCCAGAAAAATAACCAGTTGTTGCTCTCAAACTGGTGCAGTTGCGTTGGCCCATGATGGGAATGAGTCCAGACCAAACAGGACCCAGCCCCAGCTGTTGATGGCCAGAGTGATACAGCCGATCCCGATTATATTCATGACAACACCTGCTCGAGCCTGAAAGATTAGAAAAAGGAGATTATATATTTGAAAAGCTTTTTTACTTAGTTTTCAATCATTTTCCAAGCAAACCAGAACTCACCATGTCGGACACTTTGAGTAAACCGTAGGAGAATACTATGGCGTTGGGGGGTGTGGCCACAGGCAGCATGAAGGCGAAGGAGGCGCTGAGTGTGCAGGGGATCATCACATACAGAGGGTTCAAACTGATGGACTGGGACTGAATCAGGACACATAAATAAGTAAAAATGTCAGTAATTCTTAACTTTTGGGGAGACATTTGAAGAAGTGAGACAAAATTGTGGACAAAAAAAGCAGTTTACTGTCAGATTAATAAAGTCAAACCCTTTAAGCTATGTCACTTCTGAGAGGCATCAAATCAGGAGTAAGTTTTAGCTTTGAGCAATTACCTCCATGTTTTGAGTAATATCCATTTAGGTGCCTATGATATCTGCACACTAGATAAATCTCACCATGCAATACCAATGCAATGACCTATGGTTAATTTATGTCCAGGCAGATTTTACTTGGTGTATCTATGTGTGCTAAATGCAGTAAATTGGGGTGAGTGGACCACCAGCTAAAATCTTACTGATAATAATAATGGATTTTATTTATAATGCACTTTACAATTGTGTGCAAATCTCAAAGTGCACACAAAGTGTACTAGCACTCTCTGACAGCTTTTCTACTTCATCTTTTTATATTACATAACATTAAACGCAACAGTGATTTAAACTTTGATTTAGCATATCAACCCTGAAGTGCCGGCTGGACAGAAATGACACCTCAGTTCAAAATAAATGAGGCAAGCAAGTACAATGCATTATTTGCAAATCAACTTATTACAAACACAGATTGATACCTGGAGCAGGCCAAATTTCAAACTGCAAGATTCTCATTATTTAGCATATATCATCACTCAATTCAGCAAAATGAACACATAGTTTTTCTAAAACCTTAGTATAATTGCGTTTTATCCAGGCACTACCACAAGGGGAAAAGCACAATATGGAGCTTGAAAAACATTTAATGTAAACAAAGCATAACCTGCAGTTCCTCTACAGTCCACTAGAGGCTACCTCCTTCTGGAAGCCAGGACTCATTAAGCCCCACATTAAAAAATGTTTAACTAAATAGCAGAAATTAACATGTTAAGAAAAAAAGAGCTTGGTTGTATTTATCTAAAATTCACAAGAACAGTCGGAGTTTGAGCTCCAGGTCCCATTGTCTAGCTTCTGCATTGGTCCCACTTTAAAGGGTCAGAACTGATAATCATCACTTTGGCTTGTGTTATCGAAATATGCGTCTCATAACCCTGCTTAAAAAAAGCTAACCACCCCAATAAGCTAATTTTGTACAATGCCAAAAAGTTGAAATGTTGCGTTACACGTAGAATTAAAGCCAATACTAAAGGGAACCTGAACCAAGATTTTTATTTTTGCTATATTTTTCACATGGAGTATGTGCGACCTCTGGAGCTTATGAAGACAGCCTTGGACACTGTAGGAACTATAGGTTTTTTGTCCTTTGCATTGGCTTCATTGTTCAAATGAAGATTGTAGCTGAGAAAAAGTCAATCCATGATAATTTTCAAAACATTTACACAAAAACAGATGATTAAAAATAGCCCATAAAAAACATATCACATGTTAAAAATGTGAATTTTTGTTGTTTTTGGTACATAGTACAATCAATTCAGATAATGTCCTGCAAAACATGTCAAAAAGTTTGGAGAGGGGTCACATTTACCGCTCTATAGATAGAATTAGTGTTTATGTCTGAAAGCAGGCAATAGTAGCATGTGACTTCAAACCAAATCCCTCAACATGCAACTACACAGCAGAAATAAGACTATCAACCATCCTAAAAAAAAAAAGTCACCACCTTTTTTTTACCTAACACTGCAGGGAGGATTATAACCACCTAGAGGTTGTTTTAATTTTGTTTAAATCTTGGCAGCAGTAAGCTTTCTATGTATTTAAGAACTGTAACTTTTCTCTCAGCTCCATCAGCGTTTGTCAGACTTCAAGTGTGGATCTTCAAGTGAATTGAAAAGTACAGTTTTTTTTTTTTTTTTTACCATAGAAGCAAGGATTGGCAGGAAGAGAGTTGCAGTGGCTACATTGCTGGCACACTCTGTGAAGGTGGCGATGAGGAGGCAGAGGACCACAGCGATGGCCCAGGGAGGGATAGAGTGGAGAGGTGTCATCTGAGCGCCGAGCCACCGGGACAGACCAGACTCCTGAGGCCACAGTAGGAAATAGGGACATACAGATGTGTGCAAATTTTGTAACCATACGTTAAATATAGAAAACCCACAATGGTCACTGAAATGTCTTGAAACTGACAGAAGAAAGAATAGATAAAAATGTACTGAAAATTGACTAATGAAAATCAGACTGGTGTTGAATTGTGGTTCAAAAGAATTATTTCAAAAAACAAAATAATGAAACTGGCCTGATCAAAAATGATGGTACCCTTACCTAATACTTTGTTTCACAACATTTTGAGGCTATCACTGCGATCAGGCGATTTCTCAACAAGACTTCTGCACCTGTCAACAGGTATGTTGGCCCACTCCTCATGAGCGAACAGTCCCACCTGTCTCAGGTTTGAAGGGTGTCTTCTCCAGACTGCATGTTTCAGTTCTTTCCACAAAAAATCAATAGGATTGAGATCAGCGGTCACAGAAGGCCACTTCAGAATAATCCAATGTTTTGTTCTGAGCCATTCTTGGGTGCTTCAGCTGTGTGTTTTGGGTCATTGTCCTGTTGGATGGCCTATGACCTGTGACTGAGACCAAGATTTCTGACACTGGGCAGCACATTTCACTCCAGAATGTCTTGATAGTCTTGAGATTTCATTGTACCTGCACAGATTCATCCTGACACCCTGTGTCAGATGCAGCAAAGCTGCCCCAGAACATAACCGGGCCTCCTCCATGTTTCACAGTAGGTACAGTGCCCTTTTCTTTGTCTGCTTGATTTTTGCGTCAGTGATCAAAAAGCTGATGTGACTTGCCAAAAAGCTGCAGTTTTGTCTCATCTGTCTGAAGGACATTCTCCCAGAACCTTTGTGGCTTGTCAATTTACATTTAGGCAAATTCAAGCCTCACTTTTTTATTATTTGCTTTCAACAGTGATATCCTTCTTTCAGTAAATTTTGGCTCAAACAGTGACAGATGGTGCGTTCTGACCCTGATGTTTTTCGACCTTGGAGTTCTCCTCTAATGTCTTTGGAAGTTGTTCTGGGCTCTTTGGTTTCCATTCGTATGATCCATCTCTTCAATTTGTCACCAATTTTCCTCCTGCAGCCACGTCCAGGGAGGTTGGCTACAGTCCTGTGGACCTTAATTTCTGAAAAATATGTGCAGCTGTTGTCACCAGAAAATCAAGCTGCTTGGAGATGGTCTTACAACCTTTACCTTTAACGTGCTTGTCTATAATTTTCTTTCCAATCTTCTGAGACAGCTCTCTCCTTAGCTTTCTGTGGTCCATGTTCAGTGTGGTACACACCACGATTCTGACGGATGACAAACTTGAGACACCCGACACGCTCATTACATGACGCGCCTTAGTTTAACATGCCCCTATGGTCAAATCAGGTTCATTATTTAGTTTTTTAAAATAATTCTGTTGAACCACAATTCAAAAGCAATGTCTGATTTTCATTAGCTGACTTTCAGTAATTTCGTATTTATTCTTATGTTTGCAAGTTTCAAGTTGTTTTCATTGTGCGTTTTCCTTTCTTTAACAGAAGGGTACCAACAATTTGTCTGTATATTCAGGAAAGGACAAGGTGGTAAAGGATGCCTGGTTCAAGAATAAGGAATGTACTCATGTGCCTTTTTACTCCTCAGAGAGTATACCAGAAACTAGTACTTGCTGCTTTTGTTGGTTGGTTGGGTGGATACATTATAGCATGCCAATCAGACACAGAGCCAAATTTGTTAGAATTTAAACTGCAGTGCTTTAAACTGTGGTCCTCCTTTATTAGTGACAAAACACACACACACACACACACACACACACACACACACACACACACACACACACACACACACACACACACACACACACAAAAAAAAAACTTATTTGGAAAATCTTTGTGGATCTATAACTTGATCAGCAACTCACTGAGGAAAACAGTATCACAACAAGTTAACTAAATTTTTCATACAAAGTAACAGGAGGATAAACCATCATACTGAGCAGCATTTATGTACCTTTCATTAACATGTTTCATGTGACATATTGACACTCTGTTATGTTGATTTGGTGCCTTTGGATAATACAGTATATTTCTGGTTGTCATATACAACAGCATGTTCTACTCACATTCCTAAATAATCTAATCACTGTCTCCTTACTCTCTTTTAAATATTGATAACACAAATCATCCAGGCAAGCACAAATAAATACACAAGAACACACACACACCTCACTGCCCTTAGCAAGAGCAAAGCCTCCTCCCAGCAGCAGCACAATGTTCCACGGCATCTTCTTCTGAGTCACCTGCCAAGTGAGTAATGGAGGGGCGGGGCCTTGTGATACCTGGGACTCTGATTGATGGATTAGAACACATTTCAGGTTTTAGAATTATGGGTTCTGATACCTAAGGGTGTATTTGTGTTGCCTATTTCAACATATATATATATAAATATACACATGTGAGTGTTACCGGGGTCAGAGCCTCTCTTGCAGCAGAGGAAGGACGGCGGCTTAGAGGGAAGAACAAACAACAAAACAGCAACAAACAGTGAAACGGTGGCATCTGTGACAAACCTGCAGAAAGGAATAGAGAGAAGGAACACGTTTTAGTGTTCATAATTGGACTTTGATTGTCCCTGGACATCTCTGTTGGGGTCACTGTGTGATCATTGTGTTTTTGTCAAGTTTTGGGTTTCTGTTTAACAAAAGTTTAGGCTTAGTCCAAATCCTCTAAAAGATTTTAAACACATTCCTGATGGGTGACAAGCTCAGGTCAGACCAAAGACTCTGTACAAGATGAATTGGAACTTGCACCAAGACCCTCTGCAACACTTGGCAATCCTGTCAGTTCATCCTCCTGCATTCAGGGTGACATCTATTAGTCGAGGTTTTTTTCAAAAGTGACTTGGTCAGGTTTCTTGAAAGTGTTTCATTCCTCCTCCAAAAAGCTTCTTAAGTTCTTACAACATGTCCTAGTTCAGGGGTCAGCAATACCTGACGCGCCAGATGGACAATTCCACATATCCACCACAGAAGTATTTCACCAATCCATCTGGGAAAGAGCCATTCAAAAATGTTTTCAGGGGCAGAACCTTCAAAAACAACTGCAGCTTGTGATTGGATGATTGTTAGGCTCATCACACTGATCATAGACCAATCAATATTAAGCAACGCTGTTATGTATGATGTAGCATATGTAGCGTCTATCGGCTAACAACAATTAGCCATTAGCTGCTACAGCAACAACTAATGGTTAATGCTGCATTCCATCAACCTCGGAACTGGGAGGGGGGAAGTGGGAGTATCGTCATCTCTGAGTTATCAGTGTTCCAGTTACAAAGTTGGAAAAAACTCGCCAATCTACCAGGCTATTGTGTCA